>LR738710.1:592202369-592241349 GCA_902687465.1 Secale cereale
GGGGGTTTGGCGAGGGAGGGTTAGCGAGATGGACATCACACACCTACATGCAGATCAGGGGGAGGTTAGCAATGGCGCACAATCTAGGGGTGCGCCATAAACATACTGATAGCAATGGCGCACCTACACGTGGTGCGCCATTACTAACTTATTTTTTGGATTTTTAATTGCATCTAATAATTTTTTAGAAAATGACGATCAAATTTGAAAACATTTATGAATGTGAAAAAGTATCATCAAATTTGTTATTTGAAAATATATATGAATATTATAAAATATCATCAAATTTGTTATTTGAAAATATTTGAAAACATATCATAAAAATTTGTGAAACATTTATGAATATGAAAAAATATCATCTAATTTGAAAAAATACTCATGAATTCAAAAAGTGCCCATGAAAATTAAAAATATTCATGTGTTCAAAAAATATTAACAAATTCAATACTTTTTGCGAGTTAGAAATTCAATACCAGAATAAACATAAATAAAAATTGGTATACCAGAATAAACATAAATTCCAGAATAAACATAAATAAATATTCATGAGGACTAGAACAGAAGAAATGTCATTTCCATATGTCGAAATACAATCGAGAAATGAAGACTGCAATTTAAATACAATCGATCTTAGCTAGCTATCTTTTCACAATCTTCTTGCCCTTCTTTTTCACAAATGGAGTTCTTCTCTTCAACGGACGTCCTTTAGGTAGGGTGGTCCTGCTTCTTCTTGTGTTGTATGGTACTTCATCGTCGTTGTCATGTTCCATCTTCGGGTCGTCGTACTTGTCAAAGTCTTGCTCATTGGCGACTCCATCCATTCCGATGATCTTCCTTTTGCCTCTCCTCGCGACTACACGACTGGGCTTTGACAGGTCGGTAATGAAGAAGCATTGGTCCACTTGGGAAGCCAGTACCCATGGCTCATTTTTCGCGGTGACGTTTGCGCCCGCGGTCTTGGATTTGGCTTCGGGTATAACCATGGTGGTGAAATAACAGTCTTCTTTTAGGACGCTCTTTGCCCATCTAACACGGAACATTGGGACCTTCTCTCCAGCGTAGCTCAGCTCCCAGATCTCCTTGATCCTTCCGTAGTATATGTCCTTGTCGTTACCGGTGTAGGATTCCATCGTTACCCCAGAGTTCTGATAACCATCTCTATTCTTGTCCTTGTCCTCTGTGTAGAACGTGTAGCCGTTGATATCGTACGCCTCATACGTCATCAGGTTGTGCTCGGCACCCTGTGACAACGCGAATATGAGTTTTTCTTCCGCGGAAGAATCCTCATGTAAAGGGTACGACAGAAGCTTCTCCTTGAACAAACACGTGAAACATGAGTTGTGCTCTTTGATTATATCTCCGTCCGTCCTCTGTTGGCCTTGGTCATTGTACGTCTTCTCAATAAAGGTTTTGTGCTCTACCACCCAAGGATCGACCACGTCTATATGTTGTAGCGCAACTAGGTTTGCTCTTTCAAAGTCGGCCAGTTGACCCTCGAAGTCGACATGCATTTTGCGGCGACCATCGCGGTGACCCCATCCAGAGAGTCTGTCGAGGTGCCTGTTGACGGGCAGACCAACGGGGTTCTCGATGCCTAGATAATTCGTGTAGTAGGAGATGCACTCTTCGGTCAGAAAGCCCCTGGCTATGCTTCCCTCTGGACGTGACATGTTGCGAACGTATCCTTTGATGACACCATTCATCCTTTCGAACGACATCATTCTGTGTAGGAACGTCGGCCCGAGTTGGATGATATCCTCCACGATATGGACCAGCAGATGCACCATAACATCGAAGAATGTGGGCGGGAAGTACATCTCAAGCTCGCATAGTATCACCACGATCTCTTCCTATAGCCTTCTGAGTTGCCTCATGCCAACCGACTTCCGAGAGATGACGTCGAAAAATTTGCATAGGCCAAATAGCGTTTCACGGACGTGCGCGTCCATGATCCCATGGATTGCAACTGGAAGTATCTGCTTCATCAGCACGTGACAGTCGTGAGACTTCATCCTGCTGAACTTCTGCTTCGCTGAGTCTAGGTATCTGCTTATCTTCCCCGCGTAACCATAAGGAAGTTTTACTCCTACGAGGCAGGTGAAAAACTGCTCGATCTCCTCCTGACTTAGAGCGAAGCACGCGGGAGGGTAGTCATTTCCGATCTTCTTGGCCATTTTGCCTTTGCGACGACTTTCCGTGTCCTGCTTCACCTCATCATCATCATCATTAGCGTGAAGCTCCTCCCTGATGCCCATTGATTTCAAGTCTGCCCTTGCTTTCGGCCCATCTTTGGTCCTCTCTGGCACGTTGAGCAGTGTACCAAGCAGACTCTCGCACACATTCTTCATGATATGCATGACATCAAGGCTGTGAGGCACACGGAGGATCTTCCAGTACGACAAGTCCCAGAAAACAGACCTCATTTTCCATACCTTCAACAGCGGCTCTAGCGCCTTTTGCTTCTTTTCGGCTATGGCGCCTTTCCCGGCGGTGGGCACTCTTTCCAATTTTTCAACAGCTCGTCTATTTCCTCGCCGCTCCTTGTATGCGGGCGTCTTCGGGGTTCGGTTTCACCATCGAAAAGATCCTTGCATTTTCTCCATGAGTCATCATCGCGAAGCCACCTTCGATGTCCCATGAACACGGTTTTCGAAGACCCGGGATCTCTATCTAGCTGGCGATACGTTGTGTCATCCATGCACCTGACGCATCCAGAAAATCCGTGGACTACCTGCCCCGTGACATACCCGTAACCGAGATAGTCGTGCACCGTCGTGAGCAGTGCGGCTCTCATAGGGAGATATTCTTTCTCTGCAGCGTCCCACGTATTGGCTGGCATTTTCCACAGCGTGTCTAGCTCCTCTTTCAGTAGCCCCAGATACAGATTGAGGTCGTTCCCTAGTTGTTTCGGCCCTTCAATTAGCATACTCATGTGAATGTACTTCCTCTTCATGCACAACCAGGGGGGAGGTTGTACATCCACACAAACACAGGCCAGGTGCTATGTGTGCTTCTCTAGCTGCCAAACGGATTGACTCCATCGGTGCTCGCGCCCAGCATGATGTTCCTTGGATCATCCCCAAATTCCGCGTCTTTGAAGTTCAACGCTTGCAACTGGCTCGCATCCTTAGGGTGACTCAACATCCTATCTTTTTTATTTATCTCCGGATCATTTCCATCATCTTCTCGCTTCTTCTCCTCCCTATCCGCGTGCCAACGCAGGAGCTTTGCTAGCTTAGGGTCCGCGAAATACCGCTGCAGACAAGGAGTGATCGGAAAGTACCACACCACTTTTCGAGGAGCTTGCTTTCTCTTCTTGTATCGAGTGACGCCGCACACCAGACATATGGTAGACTCCGCGTGCTCGTCCCGATAAACGATGCAATTGTTCATGCACACATGGTATTTCACGTGCGGTAAATCCAGAGGACACACGATTTTCTTCGCCTCCTCGAAACTGGTCAGGCACTTGTTCCCCTTGGGAAGACGTTTGTGCCAGAATGACATGTTCTCGTCGAAGCATGCGTCGGTCATTTTGTGTTTTACCTTCATCTCCAGCGCCATGAGCGTTACTTTCAGGCGGGTATCCTCGGGCCTGCATCCTTCATACAATGGAGTAACCGCGTCTATCTCCAGTTGATCCAGCTTGGCTTTCTCTCGGGCGGCAGCTCTTGCATTATCCGTCTGCTTGAGAAGCAACTCTTGAATATGAGGGTCGTGCACCCAGCCCATCGATGGTCCATCGTCGTTTGCTCCGGCATCTTCATCTCCATGATCATGCCCTTCGTCTTGATCTTCCTCATCATCATGTCCGACATCTTCTACATGATGAATGTGTACTGCATCACCGTCATGATCATGTCCTGGAGATTCTTTGTCTTCTCGCCCGCCCTAACCACGGTTGTCTTGCTGCCCTTCCTCATTTCTTGCCTGGCCCCCATGGACGACTTCATAGTCATCTTCATGACCTTGCCACCAATAGCCATCCATGAAACCACGCAAGAGCAGGTGTGTAATGCCCCAGATGTAACACTTTCCCAATATGGCAATATATAAACTTTGGCTTCATCAATTCCATTCTGGGCTCTTCTTCATTTCGGGTTTCTTCGTTTTGTCGTGTGCGTGTGTGCATTTCATCCATGTCATGTTGTCATGTGCATTGCATTGCATTTGTGTTGTCACTTGCATCCGGTCCCACTCGTCTCTTCCCGTTGTCCGTTTCGAGTTCCGACGCTCACATACGTGCCCGTGGCATCCCCGAGTCCTTCTTTCGTGTGTGGCCGCATAACATTTTCGGAATGACGCGAGACTTGTCGTGCGATGTTGTTTTGGTATGTGTAGGCCGCCTGTCAAGTTTCGTCGCGTTTGGAGTTCGTTTGGTACTCCAACGGTTAACCTAGTGGGCTAAAAGAACCTCTTCTTTAAGGCCCAAGACCCCCTCCACAACAGCCCACTAACCCAGCACAACCCTTCCCATCATCTCGGTCGTCGAATTGTGATCGTGTGGCCGAAAACCGCTCCCCATTTGGAGTCTCCTAGCTCCTTGTGCCTATAAATTAGCCCCCACGTCCATTTTTTGCGTCCAAACCCTAGTCCCACCTCCTCCACCGCCGCCGGACACGTCCGGACGGACCGGACGCGTCCGCCCGCCGCCGCCCGACCTACCAGCACTTGCCACGTGTCACCGTCGCGACCTCGCCGCCGGCGCCGAGCGGCCTCGCCTCGCCGCCGCAACCGCCCCGTCGCCAGATCCGATCGGGCGAACCCTAACGGGTCGGCAGACCCGACCCGCTTCGACCCGATCCGCCCCGCTGATCCGATCCGTGAGGTTGCCCCCTTTTTTTTCCTAATTCCTGTGTTTTTGCTTATTTTTGTTGCATGTTCATGTAGCTGTATCTTTTTGTGTGTAAGTCCAATTTGAGCATATGATATGTCAAAATGACCGTGGTGATGTGCTCTACATTTTGTTCCATTGTGTCATGCTTGTTTGATTTCATCTAGAGGTCCTAATCTCTGTTGCAAGAGTGCTACTTGATATAAACTGCTGCTACTTGTTATTTTCATGCCATATATGAGATGTGATAACTTGGTGCATGTTTATCCAAATGAAGCAAATGATATGTCAAAATGTTCATAGTGAGATGCTCTACGTGATGGTTGATGTAGCATGCATGTTAGGGTTCATATTGCCATGTTAATCTATGTTGCAAAAGTGCATGTGGCTGTTAAGTTTTGTAACATGTTATGAGATGCTGATTTGAAGTGCTCGTTGTTATTGATGTGTTTGTCCCCATGTCTCATGCCAATATGTTTTAGAATCTCCATCATGTGGTCTTTGCTGTGGTGCAAACCATTTTCCATGATATGCCTTGAGGTGAATTAAACATGCTTGCAAACATGCCATGCCAACATAACAGTTTTATACTTAGTGAATATTCTACTAAGTCAGGAACCTGTCTTATCCTGATGTTATGTTTGCTTGATGCCCTAGTCAAATCCATGTTAGTTTTGGGGTGGCCATTGATCATTACTTGTTGTACATGTTGTTGTATATCCATTCACGCCCTCACTTGCTCATATGGGTTGCTGTAGCTTATTTACTTCTTGCTCCCAAGTTGCTATAAAATATAACTGTCAGGTTTTTAACATCATGATCAAAATGTTGTAGCTTGTTGCTATTGATCCATGCCTCCTATGGAGTTGCTCCAATGGAGTTGTTTGCTGTAGGATATGTCTATTTCATGTCCATGCTTATTGTCATGATGTTTGGGTGCTGTAGAGTATATATTTCTTGCTCCAAAGTTGCTATGTGGCTATTAATTTCAGCTTTGCATTGTTTCTTGTTTCGTGTGTATATATTGAACCGTTGCTCCGTTTTGAGCGTGCCCTATATGAAACTTGTGTGTTTTTGCATGTAGAATCATAATATTGTCTTGTTTACATGTTTGGAGTATGTTTGCTTGATGTTTGGGTGCATCTTGCACCGTTGCCATGCTTAACTTGTTTTGCTCATATCTTCTAGACCGTAGCTCCGATCTAAACAAACTTTATATGAAACTTGACTAGAATTTCATGTAGATCATCTTGGTGCATGTTAACTTGCTGTTTAACAACTTTAACTTAAGTTTTGTTCAGATCTGGACCAATTTCAACATATGCATATGAGGACTTACTGGATTCGCTATATGTGGATTCCGACCTCATTTAAACTTGTTGTCTTGTGTTGTTCTTCTATGCTTCTTCCCTTGACATGAATTGCATCATACATGCATCATACGTGCATCATGTTGATTGTGCATTGCACCTTGTTTGATTTCGTGCCTCGTTGTGTTCTTGTGTTGAGTAGAGCTGGAAGCCGAGACCGAGAACGAGAACGAGGTTACTACCGAGGTTGAGTACGAGGAGCCGTCTTACGATCCCATCGATGACTCGACAGGAAAGATGACCTGACCCAAATATCATCACTATCTTTGCCTATTGCTAGAAGTCTCGCTCTTTAGCTTATTGCCTCGATGCCCATGTTTGTTTGTCAGCCTCCTATTGTAACCATGAATCTGTCTAACCACCCAACCTAGCAAACCTTTGTTTGGCTAAGTAAGCTTCGCTCAGCCCCTCTTATAGCATTGCTAGTTGCAGGAGAATATTTGAAGATTCTTGCTTCATGTTGAAGTTTGTTGGGATATCACACTATATAAACTTTTAAACTAAATCACCTATATACTTGGCAATGGGTGGAAGGCCAAGCCTCTTGCTCGGTGATTTGTTCCACTATTGCCGCCCTAGGAACCGTATAAACCGGTGTTATGTTCCTAGATTTTGCGTTCCTCACGCGGTTGGGGTTATGGGACCCCCTCGATAAACCGCTTAGCGCTAAGGCTTTTCCAGCAAGTCCCAACATTGGTACTACATTTGCCTAAACAACTAAAACTTGCATAGGGAGTTATAAACCCTCTTCTTAATCAACAACCCGGGCCAGGGCTCCACATGAGTGTTGGTCCAAACTGGGGGTCCTGCGGGGCCACCTTGGGGAAACCCGAGGGCTGGTAAGAACCCGTAGCATCACCCATCCGGTCGTGGCCTGAGACGAGATACGCGCGGCTACTATCAGGTTGTCGGCACGCCGGTAGGATTTGCTGGATTAGTCTTACCTTAGTCGGAGTAACTTTAGAATGGGATTCCGAGAATACTCGGGTCTTCCCACCTTGGAGTTGCGACTCCGCGGATCATGAGCTTGTAATGGGCTAAGTTGGGGCACCCCTGCAGGGTTTTGAAATTTCGAAAGCCGTGCCCGCGGTTATGTGGCAGATGGGAATTTTTTAATATCCGGTTGTAGAAAACTTGACACCATGTTCAGAACACACTACCAGCGTGAGTAACCGTGACCGTCATTTTCTGAAAGGGGTTCGGGAAGTGAACACGGTGGGGTTATGATTGACGTGCTTAGATAAGATCTCTTTGTGATCACTTTGACGCTCGTGGCACTTCTCTTCTCGCTCTTAACACGTAAGCTAGTGCTAGTGCAGCTGCAACCTTTTATGTTTCTTCAGCCTTGTTCCACACCCAAGGATTATATAGTTTTGCTACCCGGGAACGGGATTGCTGAGTCCTCCATGGCTCACAGATTCTACACCAACACCAGATGCAGCTACCATGGTGAACTACTCAGGTGACGGCACAGAGCTGTACTCGGAGTTTGATGAAGAACATAGTCAATACTATGTGCACTATCCCGATGATCAGTAGTGGTTTCTACTAGGGGCGATCCGGACCTTGTGGCTTTATGTATTTTGGTATCTTTCATTTGGATCTTCGCCCGTAGTCAGGTTGTGATGTTATTTAAATGATGATTTGCTTATGTAATGTATTGTGTGACGTGGCGAGTGTAAGCCAACTATCCTTTTGCAAATTCATCCCTATTTTTACATGAGTCGTGCAAAGCTTGAGATCATTCTATAATGGGCTTATACCTTTAAGTCGTGCCTCGACACGTAGGAGGTATAATCCCATCCTGAGCATTACAAGTTGGTATCAGAGCCTTCTCCGACCTAGAAGCCCCCACTGATTGATCGAATCATTGACGGTTGAGTCAAGCACACACTTGAAAATGTTTTGAGTCCTATATATATCGGAGAGAAGGATTTCTTTTGCTCCTCATCTCTTTTCACTCTGGCGAGGACTCCTGACGATTACTCTTGTCTCTTCTACTCTCAAATTTCACCTAATTTTTTTTAGGTTCACGCGAGTATTGTTTGGATTGTTTCGATATCTTTGTGACGAGAACATTGTTCTCGATGCCTCTTGTCATTTAGGGGTTGTGGCAGTGTCCCGGGAAGTTGAGCTCCGAGGTGTTGTCATCACAAATATATCGCAGCAGTTCTGGAATACTTAAGACGGCCGACATCGAAAACTCTCCTATGCGGTTAGTGGCAAGATAACCTCGACATCACCTAGTACTGGGGAGGTAGTTCGGGAGTATTGCCATAGCTTGTATAGTAGATGCGTTTCGAAGGTCCGAGGTAGACGGGTTCCGGAAATAACTGGTTATGTGTTGAAGGATGGATACAGCTGGATGTAGGATTAGAGTTGAGTGCGTCATGCTTCCCCTGTATCCCCAACACCTAATTGCATAACTGGAAACTTTTGGAAATTAATAGGTGGGTTCATCTAGTAGTTCGTAGGCATTCTTCCAACGAATGCATGATATGGAGTTCGGGGTTCTACATTGAGTGAAGTAGTTTTATGGGCGTTGTTCCGATCGGGAGTTGCATCTTAAAGGGTCCTTGGCTATGCTGATCCGGGGATTGCAAAACCCTTTTGTAACACGTCCCATAAGCTTTCAGCATGAATATGTCGAACGAAGCTTCTATCTTGTATTTGTTCTATCTGCTCCTTGTTGTTTTTATTTAGCTTTTGTTCTCCCAAGTGGCTTCTCGTGAAGATTGTTGTTATCATTAAACTGTGGTTTACATTCGTTCATCTTGTTCGAATGTTCTTGTGAAGACTTATGTTGCAATTCTAGCCGTTGATTCAGCTTATATATTTTTCTTTCAATCAATGGCTAATAGTTGTCATCTCATTCAGGATGGCTCCTAAAAGGGTTCCCAACGCGAATCCAGAGGGTGAAGAGGTTCCTGATCGTCCTCCTTCCCCTCCTCCTTCGTCTGAGGCCTGGAGAGCAATTATGCAAGCGACGAACCAGAACACCCAGATGCTTATGCAAATGATGCAGAACATTCAAGCAAATCAAGCAAATCTAGGTGCTCATGGGAACCAAGGCCAAGGCAATTTGTTCAACCAACCTCACTTTGCTACACTCAACCAGTTCCTGGCAAACCAACCGAAGGCATTCAGTTACTGTGTGGACCCTCTAGATGCTGAAGACTGGATAACAGATATCAAGAAGCATTTGGAGTGCAGTAACATGAGACGTGAGGACTATGTGAAGTTTGCCGCCTTCCAACTCAAGGACCAAGCCGCTGATTGGTGGCCGCAGTACAAAGATTCTAGAGAAGGGTGTGAAATCTCGTGGGCTGACTTCTGCAAGGACTTTCGCTCTCACCACATTCCAACAAGTGTCATCGAGGGTATGCGTGAGCAATTCCGCAACCTGAAGCAAGGCTCAATGACTGTCTACCAATATAATGTCAAGTTCCAAAACCTTGCCCGCTATGCCAAGAAAGACATCCCAGATGCCAAGAGCAAGATTTATCAGTTTCGTGGTGGTCTGAAGGATGAACTCCAACTAGCTCTCACCTTGTTCGAGCCTGATAAGTTTGATCAATTCTATAACATGGCACTTAAGCAAGAGGCAGCCCAGCTCAAGATGGAAGCTTCCAAAAAGAGGATCAGAGTTGATGTTCACTCCTCCTCTTCTTCCCAAGTGGTCGCAAAGCAACAGAAGTTTTGGCTTCCACCTCCTCCACTGATCTGACTTCCCAACAACAACAACAACAACAACAACAACAACAACAACAACAACAACGACAACAACAACAAGCATTCTGGTGGCCGTGATTTCTCCCATCCACCCAACCCAAGCAATCAGTCAAAGAATCACTTTCAAGCTTTGAAGTCAAGTGCTCCTTATCACCGTCCTATCCCAGTAGTGGTTTGCAACAAGTGCATTCAGAAGGGTCATTATGCTAACAAGTGCCCCAACCCAAGGCGCCTTCTGCCTCCTCCACCTGTCAGCACTGCTATTGTCAAGCACAATCCAAAGGCAGTAAGAGTGAATCTGATGAATGTAGCTCAAGCAGAGAATTCTTCAGATGTGATACTTGGTAACCTTCCAGTTAACTCTATTCCTGCAAAAGTGTTGTTTGATTCGGGTGCATCATGTTCTTTCATGTCATATCCATTTGCATCCAAGCACGATGTTATCACCAAGAATCTACCCAAAAAGATGCAAGTTACTTCTTCGGGGAAACTAATGACTTCTAGTGTGTATGCTCTGGATGTATCTATTCGCATGGGTGATTACCGCTTTCTGGCTTCTCCGGTTGTTCTCGGCAACTCCGACATTGATCTTATTCTCGGGATGGATTGGCTTTCCCAGCATGATGCACACATTGATTGTGCAAATAAGGAAGTCAAGCTTACTCATTCCGACGAAGACATGATTATCTTCGCCTCTCGAGATAACACAATCAGGCTATTCTCTCTCAATGACAAGGGCGAGATTAATGCCATCTCTCAAATTCCGGTGGTCAATGAATATGAAGATGTTTTCCCTGAAGAGCTTCCAGGCACGCCTCCGCATCGTTAAGTTGAATTTGTCATTGAACTCGAGCCCGGTACCGAGCCAGCATGTCGGCGTCCGTACAAGCTTTCCCCTGATGAGTTGAAGGAGCTGAAGAAACAACTCGATAAGCAAAAGCATATGGGTCTAATCAGGCCTAGCACTTCTCCTTGGGGCTGTGGTGTCTTATTTGTCAAGAAGAAGGATGGCACGGAGCGCCTTTGCGTTGATTACCGGCCATTGAACAAGAAGACAATAAAGAACAAGTATCCGCTCCCCAACATCAATGAATTGTTCGAGCAGCTCAAAGGAGCAAAAGTGTTCTCAAAGCTCGATCTCCAGATGGGTTATCACCAGATCTGTATCCGTGAAGAAGATATTCACAAGACTGCATTCAGAACAAGCTACGGCTCCTATGAATACACAGTCATGTCTTTTGGCCTCGCTAATGCTCCACCCACCTTCTCGAGGATGATGAACTACATATTCAACCCCTACACCAACGAATTTGTTCTCGTCTATCTGGATGACATCTTGGTATTCTCCAAGAATGAAGAGGATCATGAAAAGCACCTCCGTTTGGTTCTCGACAGACTCCATGAACATAAGTTCTATGCCAAGTTCTCTAAATGCGAATTCTGGCTTGATAAGGTGTCGTGGAAATAACACGGCAGATGTCCGGATCAACGGACTTAATGTTGAGGCGCGCATCTATGTGGTAGCTTGAAGGGGTTGAGCGGAATCGAGAGACGCGATGCAAGACACGGATTTAGACAGCTTCGGGCCCCGGGAAACATCATCCGGTAATAACCCTACGTGCTGTTTGAGGCTAGATCTCATTATCATGGTGTCGCCGGTAAACCGGCTCTTGGTGTCTAACCCTAGAAACTTGTCTGCTTGTGGCTTGTAAAACTTGTCCTCTTTGGGGAGCCCTGCCCCTCCTTATATATGTTGAAGGGGAGGCTTTACATGACTAGTCCTAGTAGGACTAGGATTGATCTATTACAAGGAGTCCTAGTCTTGCTTCTTTTATGGAGAATATTCCTTACGCTTTATTCATAAACCGGCCCACAATTAATATAAACCGGCCTTCTGGGCCTTGGGCCTTGTCATTTATAATCCATACGCCGGGTTATCAGTGAGTAATATTATTTAGGCAGGTTGCTTGTAAACCGTCTGGTGATAACGGACCGCCAGTGAATCTCCAAGTGTAAACCGCCAAGACCGGCCGGGTTATAATTCCGGCCGGTTCATACCGCGGGGGTATATCCCCGACATTAGCCCCCAAGTTTAGCTTGGATGTATCCATGGTAAACTTATGCTGCAAAATAACACAATAGCGAATCTGATAGGTTGTGCTCCGGGTAAAGAATTTCTTGTAATCCGTCATCTGACCATCCTTAAGTCCTTGTCTTTCCTTCTTGTAGAAAATCCGGGTCAACAGACCAACTTCATAATCAACTTGCTTGCATAAGAAATATTGTAAATGAAGAATTCATTTGAATCGGTCTTCAATGATCTGACTTGATAAAAATATTGGTCTTTGAAATATTCAACTGATATCTTGCCGGCTTGAAGATGTAGAACTTGCCGGTTTATGATTGCCAAAATTGCCGGGTCACACAATTAATCTGATTTGCCAGAACTGAAATTTTTAAAGATGTTCCTCCTTTATATGCATATTACCTATAGCCCCCAAGTGCCGGGTCATTATGTAATAATGAGCAGGGACTTTGTATATACTCCATTGACAATAGCCTTGTATAATCTTGAAGAAATCCGGATTGTTCATCCCAATCACTATGAAACTGAATATTCCATATTATGTAGCCCCCAAGTGCCGGGTCATTATGCAATAATGAGCAGGGACTTTGAAAATATGATCATGTAAACTTGAATAGCAACATATAGCCCCCAAGTGCCGGGTCATTATGCAATAATGATCAGGGACTTTGTAGATATAATTATTGAAATGAACATTATATAATGTAACTTCCATCGTGGGGTTTGAATCCACGTCCACAAGCTTAAGAGCTTTGTGCTTTACCAACTGAGTTAGACGGGCCTTTCAATATAATGGATGAATACTTGTGTACCTTGAATTGTTTGACATGAGCGATTGGTAGCCCCCAAGTTCCGGTTTAGCTACATTTAGAAGGTGAACCGGTACTTCCAGATGAAGCAAATGATCTTTCCATTAGCCCCCAAGTGTCAAGTAGACAACTTGCTTGTGTGCTTGAGACTTTTGTCTTTGAATTGCTGCTGTTTTACTGCTTCAACTGCCCATTAGCCCCCAAGTGTCAAGTAGACAACTTGTTTGTGTGCTTGAGACTTGTGCATTTGATGTAATCTTAATCTGAATAATGTAGCCCCCAAGTGCCGGGTTGTAAGCCTGCAGCAACTCGGGACTATTCCTTTGTAAAATAAATCATTTCCATTGATGAAATAATATCCATTGCGCTTTAAAGCGACTTTGAAGATCTCAATCATAATATTGATAACCATAATAGGAATCCAGCCATGTTTGGCTATTAAAGAATATAATCCGGTTTGAAGACCGGTTCCAATGATGTTTGATCACAATCGGGCCGGGTTTAATAAACACCGGTCATTATTTTATCTCATACTGGCGACTTATAGTCAAAACCAGGCCGGTTTAAGGAACACCGGTCATCATAACTGATCATATGTTACCAAATATATATTTGAAAATAAAATACTTCATACCTGCGATCAAAATATGCTTGATATTCTTAATCCGGCGAAACTTGCTATTTTCTGAGGGAGTCTTTGATAGATCCAATAATAATTCCGGGCTTGATAACAGACACCGGTTTATATCATGCTGAAACTTTGTCCAGAAGCTTGTAGCTTATACTTGGCTTTTGCCTGATGGATGATCCGGGTTATAATGAACACCGGTTTACTCATGCTGGTATTTCATGATCCAGACTTTCAATTTGATATGTGGTCAACTTGAGTAGCTGTTCCACTCCGGTTTAAAAGGTTATAAAACACAAACACCAAAAAAACATGCAATTTTTTGCAAATAAGGCCATGTAGTCGAGGCTTTTTCAAAGAGCTGCCAGGCTCAAAACTGTTCAGGGAGTCGGGTCATCATTTGAACGTGGACGATACCATTGTTCAGGGAGCCCAAAAATTCATAACATAGCCATTCAAGAGGTGTGTGGACGAACCACTGTCCTCAGGGGCCGGGTCATCATTTGAACGTGGGTGATACCACTGTTCAGGGAACCCAAAATTTCATAACATAGCCATTCAAGAGGTGTGTGGGCGATACCACTGTCCTCAGGGGCCGGGTCATCATTTGAACGTGGGCGATACCACTGTTCAGGGAACCCAAAATTTCATAACATAGCCATTCAAGAGGTGTGTGGGCGATACCACTGTCCTCAGGGGCCGGGCCATCATTTGAACGTGGGCGATACCACTGTTCAGGGAACCCAAAATTTCATAACATAGCCATTCAAGAGGTGTGTGGGCGATACCACTGTCCTCAGGGGCCGGGCCATCATTTGAACGTGGACGATACCACTGTTCAGGGAGCCCAAAAATTCATAACATAGCCATTCAAGGGGTGTGTGGGTGAACCACTGTCCCTAGGGGCTTCTGACGTTCCTCCTGACTCTGCAGGTTTTTCTTTTTATGGTGTTTTTCTTTTCCTGAACCGGATATAATCTCTTGCTCCCGAGAGTTCTACCGCTCCTTTGTGCATATGCCCTGCACAACCAGATAGACTGATCAAAGCATCTTGTTTTTTAAAAAAATAATAATAAATAATAAGAGAATTAATATTGTAGATGGATATCACCTGAGTGTATTTGAACCGGTACGTTGAATAGACCGGATCACAGGGTGGATAGTAAACGACTGCCGCATCAGTGATAGCGCAAACATATGAATCGGCCGCGGTATTGTAAGCCGGTGGAGATGAACGAGTTATCCTCCGTGTTTTAAACCGGTGCGAACGCGTGAACCGGCCGTCCGTTCATCAGGTAATGTGACACAAAGGAGAACACCGTTGTAAAATATGGCCAGTGCGTGTTTATCTCCGCAGTGTAACAATGATTTTACCTGTATATGAAAATACCAATAGGGCAGAGTAATCGTGCTCAGAGAAAAAATATCCTGATATAATATATAAGAGAGATAACGCCTGATTTGTTTGAAGAACAGATGGGCCGGCCGGCGCGGTCGTTAGAGACGGCCGCGTCGTTGTAAACCGGTATTGTAGCGTGAGACGGCCACGGCGTTGTAAACCGGTACGGTTACAAGAGACGGCCGCGGCGTTTGTGAACCGGCGCTTGAATCCGTGGAATAACGACGATCACTTGTGTCGAACAATGCTTGGCGTGCCTCCACCTCCGTGGTATAATACCATTTTATAATAAATAATTTTCCTGCATATAGAAATACCGCAGGGCGAGGAATTTTTGCTTGGACGAATTAATAATAAAAAATAAATAGGATAAATATCACCTGATTTGTCCGGAGAACAGATGATTTGGCCGCGGTATTATAACCGGCGCGTGCAGGCGAATTAATCGTGGGCGCGGACAGCGTTGAATTATCGTGGACCGGACCGAAAGAACGGCGGCGGGCGCTTGTCCATTGGCGAGGAAGTCGGTCGTGGCGTTTGGAGCGCGCGGGCGCGGGCAGACGAGCCGGCCGGCGCTTTGATGTAAACTGCAACACGCCTGCTCCTGAAGCCGTGACATACCTTGACGCTGACCGGCTGCTTCTTTTAATAGTCGCCCTGCGTAAAAATATTACAAAGCAAAGTAATTGCTTTTTGACAAAAGGCAATATGTGCTACTAAAATACGTAGGAAAAATAACACCTGGTATTTTCTGGCAGATGAATACGGATGCTGGTACTGGTTTGCTTCCCCGTGCAACAGTTTTGGCTAGTAAACAATTTGGAGTTTGTAGATAACTTGGCCATGACGTAGTGGAGTACTAATTGGAATAGTACCATCGCTACTTGTTGGCTCCTCCTATTATTTTACAGGCAGCTAGCCTGATCCCTTGCATGCATGGGTGCCCAACGAGAAGCACCGGCCAGGCGAGGCAGACGGGGCATCGACCAAGACGGCCAGGCCGGCCTGATGCGATGGCGGGTCGACACTTCAGCCTGGGGCGTTTCCTTAGCGTAGTCGACCGGCTCGCAGCCTGGGCGGCACGGAAGATGGCGGCGGCGGCTTGCAGCGAATGCGGCGCCCCGGCGGCCAGGCGCAGGCGAAGTCGACTGTTGGGGGAGCAGTGATGGTCACGGAGACCCGGCGGCCCGGCCGGGCGGAGCCAGTCACGGAGACGGAGGGCGGGGCCAGCCCTGGAAGCGGCGGCTCAAAGTACAGCGCGATCCAAACGGCGACAGCTCCAGGAGGTGAGACGCAACAGCGGTTCGGACAAAGGCGGACCCCGAGGCGGGACGTCGACTTGGACGGGAGGTAAGGCACGACAGCGACTCGGACAGGAGGCAATGAGCGTCCCGTGGTCGCCGAGGAGTCCAGGTCGCGCCTTGGTGAGGCCGAACAAGGGATCGCTCGAGGCCACGGAGGCAGAAGTGACGGGCCGATGCAGAGCAGCCCGAAAGCAACCCGGATACGGTTTGGGCCACGGAGATGACGGATCTTGGCAGCTCGACCGAAACGAGGCCAGCTCTCCGAGTGATAAGTTGAGATCGCGGCAGCCGCTTGGCGACCGCGACGATGTGTTAGAGGATGAGCGAGGCGGAGCAGGGGCATCTTGGCGACGACGGCTTGCTGTGGTGGCGATTCACTGACGGAGTTTTCATGAGGTCGTGTCCATGCCTGGGTCTTCCTTCCGGATCATGGTTGGTTTCGATGAGATGTAGGAGCTGACCGACAATCCTGATGTGGTTTGTCCTTGGCTTGATCGGAAACAGGAAAAAAGACGCTTAGCGAAACGCTTCGGGGCTCGATCCATCGTGAGCAATCATCATCTGATGTTTAAATATTGTAAATCTAGACCGATGATCTTCAAACTGATGTAGATCCTCTTAGACCGATTATTCTTCATCCGGAAAAAATTATGAACTCAATCCCTTGGAGAAATCCCTTCAAGAACTCAACACCACCGTGCACAGGCCCCACGATGGGCGCCAACTGTCGTGGAAATAACACGGCAGATGTCCGGATCAACGGACTTAATGTTGAGGCGCGCATCTATGTGGTAGCTTGAAGGGGTTGAGCGGAATCGAGAGACGCGATGCAAGACACGGATTTAGACAGCTTCGGGCCCCGGGAAACATCATCCGGTAATAACCCTACGTGCTGTTTGAGGCTAGATCTCATTATCATGGTGTCGCCGGTAAACCGGCTCTTGGTGTCTAACCCTAGAAACTTGTCTGCTTGTGGCTTGTAAAACTTGTCCTCTTTGGGGAGCCCTGCCCCTCCTTATATATGTTGAAGGGGAGGCTTTACATGACTAGTCCTAGTAGGACTAGGATTGATCTATTACAAGGAGTCCTAGTCTTGCTTCTTTTATGGAGAATATTCCTTACGCTTTATTCATAAACCGGCCCACAATTAATATAAACCGGCCTTCTGGGCCTTGGGCCTTGTCATTTATAATCCATACGCCGGGTTATCAGTGAGTAATATTATTTAGGCAGGTTGCTTGTAAACCGTCTGGTGATAACGGATCGCCAGTGAATCTCCAAGTGTAAACCGCCAAGACCGGCCGGGTTATAATTCCGGCCGGTTCATACCGCGGGGGTATATCCCCACGGTGGGCGCCAACTGTCGTGGAATTAACACGGCAGATGTCCGGATCACGGACTTAATGTTGAGGCGCGCATCTATGTGGTAGCTTGAAGGGGTTGAGCGGAATCGAGAGACGCGGTGCAAGACACAGATTTAGACAGCTTCGGGCCCCGGGAAACATCATCCGGTAATAACCCTACGTGCTGTTTGAGGCTAGGTCTCACTATGATGGTGTCGCCGGTAAACCGGCTCTTGGTGTCTAACCCTAGAAACTTGTCTACTTGTGGTTTGTCTAAAAACTTGTCCTCTTTGGGGAGCCCTGCCCCTCCTTATATATGTTGAAGGGGAGGCTTTACATGACTAGTCCTAGTAGGACTAGGATTGATCTATTACAAGGAGTCCTAGTCTTGCTTCCTTTCTGGAGAATAGTCCTTGCACTTTATTATTAAACCGGCCCACAATTAATATGAACCGGCCTTCTGGGCCTTGGGCCTTGTCATCCATGATCCATACGCCGGGTTACCAGTGAGTAATATCTTTTAGGCAGGTTGCTTGTAAACCGTCTGGTGATAACGGATCGCCAGTGAATCTCCAAGTGTAAACCGCCAAGACCGGCCGGGTTATAATTCCGGCCGGTTCATACCGCGGGGGTATATCCCCGACATAAGGTCTTATATCTGGGCCATATCATCTCTGCTGACGGTATTGCTGTCAACCCTGAGAAAGTTGAAGCCATTGTCAACTGGGAACCCCCTCAGAACGTCAGGCAACTCCGAAGCTTCCTTGGTCTCGCTAGCTATTGCAGAAGGTTCGTTGAGAACTTCTCCAAGATTGCCAAGCCTCTCTCCAACTTGCCGCAGAGGAATGTCAAGTACAACTAGTCTCCGGATTGTGATGTGGCATTCAAAACTCTCAAAGAAAAGCTCATCTCTGCTCCGGTTCTTACTCCTCCAGATGAGTCCAAGCCCTATGAAGTATTCTGTGATGCTTCTCTTCAAGGACTTGGTGGTGTTCTAATGCAAGACAAGAAAATTGTGGCATACACCTCTCGTCAATTGAAGCCAAATGATAAGAACTACCCCACACATGATCTCGAGCTAGCAGCAGTGGTACACGCCTTCATCACGTGGAGACACCTTCTGTTGGGCAGAAAAGTGGACATCTTCACCGATCACAGGAGCTTGAAGTACATCTTCACACAGCCGAACCTGAACCTTCGCCAGACTCATTGGGTTGAAATGATCCAAGAGTATGATCCAAGCATCGAATACACGCCTGGCAAGGCCAATGTCATTGCAGATGCCTTGAGCAGAAAGGCATATTGCAACAGTCTCCTTATCAAGTCGTTTCAGCCTGAGCTTTGTGAAGCATTCAGGAAGCTCAACCTCCAAGTTGTTCCGCAAGGCTTTCTTGCAAATCTTCAAGTTGCTCCTACATTGGAAGATCAGATCCGTGAGGCCCAACTCAGTGATGCTATGGTGCAGAAAGTGAAACATGGTATTGCAAAGGGTACTCCCAAATACAAGTGCTATCGCATTGATGAGAAAGACACCTTGTTCTTCGAGGACAGACTTGTGGTTCCCAAGGGTGATCTCATGAAGCTCATAATGAACGAAGCACATGACTCCCTCCTCTCAATTCATCCTCGAAGTTCCAAGATGTACCAAGACCTCAAGCAATCTTACTGGTGGACTCGCATGAAAAGGGAGATTTCCCAATTCGTGAATGAATGTGATGTCTGCAGAAGAGTGAAGGCAGAGCATCAACGTCCAGCCGGTCTCCTCCAACCTCTTCCTATTCCCGAGTGGAAATTCGACCACATTGAAATGGATTTCGTCACTGGGTTTTCTAAGTCCAAGAAGGGGAACGATGCTATCTTTGTTGTGATTGACAAGCTAACCAAAGTAGCTCACTTCCTTCCAGTCAAAGAATCCATCAATGCAGCTCAGCTGGCAGAGTTGTACACTTCCAGAATTGTGTCGTTACATGGCATTCCTCAAGTTATCTCCTCAGACCGTGGAAGTTTGTTCACATCCAAGTTCTGGGACTCCTTCCAGTCAGCCATGGGCACTAAGATCCGTTTCAGCACTGCGTTTCACCCTCAGACTAGTGGTCAAATCGAAAGAGTGAACCAGATCCTCGAAGACATTCTCAGAGCTTGTGTCGTCTCTTTTGGCATGAAGTGGGAAGATTGCCTTCCGTTTGCCGAGTTCTCTTACAAAAACAGTTTCCAAGCAAGTGCCGGCAAAGCTCCATTTGAAATCCTCTATGGCAGAACGTGTCGTACCCCTCTCAACTGGTCCGAGACTGGTGAACGTCAACTTCTTGGCAATGACTTGATCTCAGAAGCCGAAGAAATGTGCAAAGTCATACGTCAGAATCTCAAGGCCGCTCAGTCGCTTCAAAAGAGCTACTATGACGGAAAGCATCATGATTTGGCTTTCGACATTGGAGACCATGTCTATCTCCGTGTTTCTCCTATGAAAGGCACCCAAAGATTGGGTATCAAAGGAAAGCTTGCTCCTAGATACGTGGGCCCTTTCAACATCCTTGGCAAAAGAGGCGATCTAGCCTATCAACTTGAGCTTCCATCCAACTTTGCAAATGTTCATGATGTGTTTCACGTGTCTCAACTCCGCAAGTTCTTCAAGACACCTGAACGCACCATTCCGTTTGAGGAGATTGATCTTCAACAAGACTTGTCTTACCGTGAGCACCCCGTTGCTATTCTTGAAGAAACCAAGCGCAAGACCCGCAACAAGTCAATCAAGTTCTTGAAAGTTAAGTGGTCACACCATACCGACCGAGAAGCTACGTGGGAACGAGAAGATCACCTTCGTTCCGAGTACCCTTCCTTCTTCCAGTCCTAGATCTCGGGATGAGATCTTTTCGTAGTAGAGGAGAGTTTGTAATGCCCCAGATGTAACACTTTCCCAATATGGCAATATATAAACTTTGGCTTCATCAATTCCATTATGGGCTCTTCTTCATTTCGGGTTTCTTCGTTTTGTCGTGTGCGTGTGTGCATTTCATCCATGTCATGTTGTCATGTGCATTGCATTGCATTTGTGGTGTCACTTGCATCCGGTCCCACTCGTCTCTTCCCGTTGTCCGTTTCGAGTTCCGATGCTCACACACGTGCCCGTGGCATCCCCGAGTCCTTCTTTCGTGTGTGGCTGCATAACGTTTCCAGAATGACGCGAGACTTGTCGTGCGATGTTGTTTTGGTACGTGTATTCCGCCTGTCAAGTTTCGTCGCGTTTGGAGTTTGTTTGGTACTCCAACGGTTAACCTAGTGGGCTAAAAGAACCTCTTCTTTAAGGCCCAAGACCCCCTCCGCAACAGCGCACTAACCCAGCACAACCCTTCCCATCATCTCGGTCATCGAATTGTGATCGCGTGGCCAAAAACCGCTCCCCATTTGGAGTCTCCTAGCTCCTTGTGCCTATAAATTAGCCCCCATGTCCATTTTTTGCGTCCAAACCCTAGTCCCACCTCCTCCACCGCCGCCGGACGCGTCCGCCCGCCGCCGCCCGACCTACCAGCACCTGCCACGTGTCACTGTCGCGACCTCGCCGCTGGCGCCGAGCGGCCTCGCCTCGCCGCCGCAACCGCCCCGTCGCCAGATCCGATCGGGCGAACCCTAACGGGTCGGCGGACCCGACCCGCTTCGACCCGATCCGCCCCGCTGACCCGATCCGCGAGGTTGCCCTTTTTTTTTCCTAAGTCATGTGTTTTTGCTTATTTTTGTTGCATGTTCATGTAGCTGTATCTTTTTGTGTGTAAGTCCAATTTGAGCATATGATATGTCAAAATGACAGTGGTGATGTGCTCTACGTTTTGTTCCATTGTGTCATGCTTGTTTGAGATCATCTAGAGGTCATAATCTCTGTTGCAAGAGTGCTACTTGATATAAACTGCTGCTACTTGTTATTTTCATGCCATGTTTGAGATGTGATAACTTGGTGCATGTTTATCCAAATGAAGCAAATGATATGTCAAAATGTTCATAGTGAGATGCTCTACGTGATGGTTGATGTAGCATGCATGTTAAGGTTCATATTGCCATGTTAATCTCTGTTGCAAAAGTGCATGTGGCTGTTAAGTTTTGTAACATGTTATGAGATGCTGATTTGAAGTGCTCGTTGCTATTGATGTGTTTGTCCCCATGTCACATGCCAATATGTTTTAGAATCTCCATCATGTGGTCTTTGCTGTGGTGCAAACCATTTTCCATGATATGCCTTGAGGTGACTTAAACATGCTTGCAAACATGCCATGCCAACATAACTGTTTTATACTTAGTGAATATTCTACCAAGTCTGGAATATGTCTTATCCTGATGTTATGTTTGCTTGATGCCCTAGTCAAATCCATGTTAGTTTTGGGGTGGCCATTGATCATTACTTGTTGTACATGTTGTTGTCTATCCATTCATGCCCTCACTTGCTCATATGGGTTGCTGTAGCTTATTTATTTCTTGCTCCCAAGTTGCTATAAAATATAACTGTCAAGTTTTTAACGTCATGATCAAAATGGTGTAGCTTGTTGCTATTGATCCATGCCTCCTATGGAGTTGCTCCAATGGAGTTGTTTGCTATAGGATATGTCTACTTCATGTCCATGCTTATTGTCATGATGTTTGGGTGCTGTAGAGTATATATTTCTTGCTCCAAAGTTGCTATGTGGCTGTTAATTTCAGCTTTGCATTGTTTCTTGTTTCGTGTGTATATGTTGAACCGTTGCTCCATTTTGAGCGTGCCCTATATGAAACTTGTGTGTTTTTGCATTTAGAATCATAATATCTTCTTGTTTACATGTTTGGAGTATGTTTGCTTGATGTTTGGGTGCATCTTGCACCGTTGCCATGCTTAACTTTTTTTGCTCATATCTTCTAGACCGTAGCTCCGATCTAAACAAACTTTATATGAAACTTGACTAGAATTTCGTGTAGATCATCTTGGTGCATGTTAACTTGCTGTTTAACAACTTTAATTTAAGGTTTGTTCAGATCTGGACCAATTTCGACATATGCATATGAGGACTTACTGGATTCGCTATATGTGGATTCCGACCTCATTTAAACTTGTTGTCTTGTGTTGTTCTTCTATGCTTCTTCCCTTGACATGAATTGCATCATACATGCATCATACATGCATCATGTTGATTGTGCATTGCACCTTGTTTGATTTCGTGCCTCGTTGTGTTCTTATGTTGAGTAGAGCCGGAAGCCGAGACCGAGAACGAGAACGAGGTTACTACCGAGGTTGAGTACGAGGAGCCGTCTTACGATCCCATCGACGACTCGACAGGCAAGATGACCTGACCCAAATATCATTACTATCTTTGCCTATTGCTAGAAGTCTCGCTCTTTAGCTTATTGCCTCGATGCCCATGTTTGTTTGTCTGCCTCCTATTGTAACCATGAATCTGTCTAACCACCCAACCTAGCAAACCTTTATTTGGCTAAGTAAGCTTCGCTCAGCCCCTCTTATAGCATTGCTAGTTGCAGGAGAAGATTTGAAGATTCTTGCTTCATGTTGAAGTTTGTTGGGATATCACACTATATAAACTTTTAAACTAAATCATCTATATACTTGGCAATGGGTGGAAGGCCAAGCCTCTTGCTTGGTGATTTGTTCCACTCATGCCGCCCTAGGAACCGTATAAATCGGTGTTATGTTCCTTGATTTTGCGTTCCTCACGCGGTTGGGTTTATGGGACCCCCTCGATAAACTGCTTAGCGCTAAGGCTTTTCCAGCAAGTCCCAACATTGGTACTACATTTGCCTAAACAACTAAAACTTGCATAGGGAGTTATAAACCCTCTTCTTAATCAACAACCCGGGCCAGTGCTCCACATGAGTGTTGGTCCAAACTGGGGGTCCTGCGGGGCCACCTTGGGGAAGCCCGAGGGCTGGTAAAAACCTGTAGCATCACCCATCCGGTCGTGGCCTGAGACGAGATACGCGCGGCTACTATCAGGGTGTCGGCACGCCGGGAGGATTTGCTGGATTAGTCTTACCTTAGTCGGAGTAACTTGAGAATGGGATTCCGAGAATACTCGGGCCTTCCCACCATGGAGTTGCGACTCTGCGGATCGTGAGCTTGTAATGGGCTAAGTTGGGACACCCCTGCAGGGTTTTGAACTTTCGAAAGCCGTGCCCGCGGTTATGTGGCAGATGGGAATTTTTGAATATCCGGTTGTAGAAAACTTGACATCATGTTCAGAACACACTACCAGCGTGAGTAACCGTGACTGTCCTTTTCCGAAAGGGGTTCGGGAAGTGAACACGGTGGGGTTATGATTGACTTGCTTAGATAGGATCACTTCGTGATCACTTTGATGCTCGTGGCACTTCTCTTCTCGCTCTTAACACGTAAGCTAGTGCTAGTGCAGCTGCAACCTTTTATCTTTCTTCAGCCTTGTTCCACACCTGCTTAGATAGTTTTGCTACCCGGGAACGGGATTGCTGAGTCCTCCATGGCTCATAGATTCTACACCAACACCAGATGCAGGTACCATGGTGAACTACTCAGGTGACGGCACGGAGCTGTACTCGGAGTTTGATGAAGAACGTAGTCGATACTATGTGCACTAGCCCGATGATCAGTAGTGGTTTCTACTAGGGGCGATTCGGACCTTGTGGCTTTATGTATTTTGGTATCTTTCATTTGGATCTTCGCCCGTAGTCGGGTTGTGATGTTATTTGAATGATTATTTGTGTATGTAATGTATTGTGTGACGTGGCGAGTGTAAGCCAACTATCCTTTTGCAATTTCATCCCTATTTTTACATGAGTCGTGCAAAGATACCAAACTTGAGATCATTCTAGAATGGGCTTATACCTTTAAGTCGTGCCTCGACATGTAGGAGGTATAATCCCATCCTGGGCATTACAAGGTGGACCCGCACCTGTCCGAAATCCGGGTCCGTAATAAGGCTCTTCAGCTTGCATCTTCGACACGGACATCTTATCTCCGTCTCGTTCTTTTCAAGCATCTCGGCATTCGCGGAGCTCAAAAACCTATTCACGATGCCTTCGGTCATCGTGTGGACCATGGTCGCCTGCTGGGTAGAGCAAAATGATATTTTAGAACCCCAAAAAAATTTGGCTTGACTTTGCATAAAAATAGGACCAAAAAGTGTGCATAGTGCCAAATTCTCGCCGAAACGGAAATGAATCAACATTCCGGCAAAATATTGGCAACTATCGCATTTCAAATACCGGTACCTGCAAACACAAACATATGCAACACCACAAACATACGTAGATCTAGGCCATAAAAAGTGTGTACGTTTCTGGAGGGAGAAAAAAGTAGATCTAGAACATAAAGAAAGCTTTCCCCTTACTTACCTATCAAAAAAAGGAAATTTAACCACTTAATTTGGGTGAATCTATGGTGCAAATGAGGTGAGGAGGAGGAGGCAGCCGAGACCAAGCTTGGATAGAGGTGGAGAGAATGAAGAGGGGAAAGTGAGTGTGGTAGGTGGCTGTCCAAAATATCTAGCTGCTCCTAGGTTACCAATGGCGCACCACCTAAGAATGCGCCATTAGTAACCAGGGTTACTAATGGCGCACCTGGTAGTGGGGCACCATTACTAGTTTTGAAAAAAAACATGTTAGTAATGGCGCGCAAGTGGGCAGCGCGCCATTACTAGTTAGAACTAGTAGTGGCGCACTATCCCCTGGTGCGCCACTGCTAACATTTTTTTTCAAAACTAGTAATGGCGCACTGACTACCAGATGCGCCATTAATAATGAAGACATTAATGGCGCACCACATACATGGTGCACCATTCATGTCCATATTAGCTATAGCCCTTTTCCTAGTAGTGCACTAATCTCTTCAATAGCATGTACTTTTTTACTAGTAGATCTTTCGGTGTGCCATTGAGAGTAATTAACCATAATATTATCTAAGAGTTTAGTAGCATATCCTAAAGTGATTTCCATGAAAGTGCCCCCCACGGCCGAATCTAAAAAAATTCTAGAAGCAAGTTTCAAGCCAGTATAAAAGTTTTGTCTAATCATCCATAAGTTCAAACCATTTGTAGGGCAATTACGTATCATTAATTTCATCCTCTCACAAGGTTTTGCAACATGCTCATGATCTAGTTGCTTAAAATTCATGATATCGTTTCTAAGAGAGATAATCTTAGCGGGAGGAAAATACTTAGAAATAAAGGCATCTTTGCACTTATTTCATGAATCAATACTATTTCTAGGCAAAGAAGAGAACCAACTTTTAGCACGATCTCTAAGCGAAAACGGAAATAGCTTTAATTTAACAATATCATTATCATTATCTCTCTTCTTTTGCGTATCGCACAAATCAACAAAGTTGTTTAGATGGGTAGCGGCATCTTCACTAGGAAGGTCAGAAAATTGATCTTTCATAACAAAGTTTAATAGAGCAGCGTGATTTCACAAGATTCAGCATCGGTAATAGGAGCAATCGGAGTGCTTATAAAATCATTATTGTTGGTATTGGAGAAGTCACACAATTTGGTAATGTCTTGAGCCATAGTGACGAACAAGCAAACCAACACATAAGCAAACAAGAAGCAAGCGAAAAGAGGTGAACAAAAATGGCAAATAAAACGGCAAGGGTGAAGTGGGGGAGAGGAAAACGAGTGGCAAATGGCAAATAATGTAATGTGAGGGATATGAGTTTGTGATGGGTACTTGATATATGACTTTTGCGTAGATCGCCCCGGCAACGGCGCTAGAAATTGGAAAGTTGACGGAATATTAAATCTTGACTTGACTTGGCGTAAGTCTCCCCGGCAACGGCCCCAGAAATTCTTCTTGCTACTTCTCGAGCTTGCGTTGTTTTCCCTCGAAGAGGAAAGGGTGATGCAGCACAGTAGCGTAAGTATTTTCCTTAGTTTTTGAGAACCAAGGTATCAATCCAGTAGGAGACCACACGCGAGTCCCTCGTACCTACACAAACAAATAAGAACCTTGCAACCAACGCGATAAAGGGGTTTTCAATCCCTTCACGGCCACTTGCAAAAGTGAGATCTGATAGAGATGATAACATAATATTTTCGGTATTTTTGATATGTAGATTGAAAGTAAAGATTGCAAAACAAAAGTAAAGTAAATATAAATAGTTGACGGATGATTAATATGATGAAGATAGACCTGGGGGCCATAGGTTTCACTAGTGGCTTCTCTCATGATAGCAGATTTCTACGGCGGGTGAACGAATTACTGTCGAGCAATTGACAGAAAAGTGCATAGTTATGAGAATATCTAGGCATGATTACTGTATATAGGCATCACGTCCGTGACAAGTAGACCGAAACTATTCTGCATCTACCACTATTACTCCACACATCGACCGCTATCCAGCATGCATCTAGAGTATTAAGTTCATAAGAACATAGTAACGCCTTAAGCAAGATGACATGATGTAGAGGGATAAACTCAAGCAATATGATATAAACCCCATCATTTTATCCTCGATGGCAACAATACAATACGTGCCTTGCTGCCCATGCTGTCACTGAGAAAGGACACCGCAAGATTGAACCCAGAGCTAAGCACTTCTCTCATTGCAAGAACTACAAATCTAGTAGGTCACACCAAGCTGATAATTAGAAAAGACTTGCAAAGATATTTAAATCATGAATAAAAGATTTCAGAAACGAATCAAATATTGTTCATAGATAATCTTGATCATAAACCCACAATTCATCGGATCATGACAAACACACCGCAAAAAGAATTACATCGAATAGATCTCTAAGAAGATTGAGGAGAACTTTTTATTGAGATCCAAAGAGAGGGAAGAATCCATCTAGCTAATAACTATGGACCCGAAGGTCTGTGGTAAACTACTCACAACTCATCGGAGAGGCCATGGTGTTGATGTAGAAGCCCTCCGTGATCGATGCCCCCTCCGGTGGAGCTACGAAACAGGCCCCAAGATGGGATCTCACGGGTACAGAAGGTTGCGGCGGTGGAATTAGGGTTTTGTGGTGCTCCTCGATGTTTTCAGGGTACGTAGGTATATATAGGAGAAAGAGGCACGTTAGGGGAGCCACGAGTAGCCCACGAGGGTGGGGGCGCGCCTACCCCGCTGGGTGCGCCCCCTGCCCTCGTGGCCGCCTTGTTCGCTGCCTGGCATGTACTCCAAGTCTTCTGTGTTGCAATTTCTCCAAAAATAACTCTCCCAAAGGTTTCATCCTGTTTGGACTCCATTTGATATTCCTTTTCTGCGAAACACTGAAATAGCCAAAAATCAGCAATCTGCACTGGGCTTTGGGTTAGTAGGTTAGTCCCAAAAATAATATAAAAGTGTATAACAAAGCCCATTAAACATCCAAAATGGATAATATAATAGCATGGAACAATAAAAAATTATAGATACGTTGGAGATGTATCACGCGCTCTGCCAGCGGTTGGGCGTGTGCACGATCACGTCGGGGCCCCATATGCATGAGGTTGCGCCGCGCGTGTTGCCACACGATGCAGTTACGTGCGGCACGATGGAGTTACGCGCTGAAAATTAGAACTGCCATCAGGGCCTGCTGATATTCCTGGCCGTCCCGCTTCCCCTTTAATTCCAGCGGCCATTATAACCTAAGTCTCTTCAACCTTTCAATCGCGCCCCACAACACAACAAGCACACCCACGACGACACATAGAGAGGGGATGTCCAGCGGAGCTCCAATGGAGTTCGGCAAGCATAGAGTGGAGACCCACGCGAGGGATACAGATCTCTCGGTGGTGTACACCATCGACCCGGCCGTGGTGAATGACTACATCAACACCGTTGAGCAGTTGCTTGCTGGAGACAAGTACAAGAGGTGGTCGTCATCAACCTCCAGTACACCGTCGGTCGTCCCGACATAAATCAGAAGGTTGCCGTCACCCAGTTGTGCATGCGCCATCATGTCCTTATCTACTACTACTGCATGGCCAAAGAGCCTTGCGACCGTTTCAACAGGTTTGTCAACAGCACAGACTATAAGTTTGCCACAGTGGAAACCACGACGATGTAAAAGCACTCAGGGTTACGGGCTTGGCCTGCTAGAACCTCTTCGAAATCCGTGAGCACTACAGGTTCTGGGGCAGCACGAAGAAGGACTCCCTGGTTGAACTCGCCTCGGCCATCAGCAACCCCTACTATGAAAAGATGAAGCAGGATGCCAAGAGAACAAGCCCCGTATCCTGGCACAGGGCCTGGATGCGGCAACTGGATGAACCTCGCCTCAGGTTTGCGGCCAAGAGTGTGTACACATGCTACGAGATGCACGGGCAGATCATTGACATGAGGAAGTGCCTCGTTACCCAAATCGACGAGCCCGGATCGAGCCACAAGCAGAGCAAGCGTCACAAGAAGTAGATGATGATCCCATGATCGTTTATGCTAGTTAATCATGCATGTAATATATAGTTTACTTTATTGGTGTGTGGAAATGTCATGTGTGTCGTAGCCACCTATGTAATTATGCATGTAATAGTTTACTATGGTGTGTGCAAATGCCATGGTTGTAGTAGCTACCTATGTACGTAGATGTTTCATTTGGTTATGCAAGCATGTCCTTATAAGTGTGTGTGTGTGTGTGTGTGTGTGTGTGTGTGTGTGTGTGTGTGTGTATGTTGTTGTTATGTATGCAATCACATTGCGCAACACACATGTCTTATTAGCAGCAACCATCTATGTTATTATCGGTCTTCACACACATTTCTGATTACAGACCTCTTTGTCGCGTATCACACACATCTTGTTAAATTGAACCGTTTATATTCTCATGTCTCAACGCAAACAGTTCATCCGAGTGAACCGCATGCCGTATATCGCACACACCTTGATCTGGCTGACCGTTTCTTCTGTGTTGCCTAATCACAAACAGTTCATCCGAGTGAACTGTATGATGTGAATCGCACACGCCTTCATCTGGTTACCCGTTTCTTTTATTCCTCCTCATCGCAAAATAGTTAATTGAACTGAACCGTATACCCTTCATCGCACACGCAACTAAAACCTGAATCGTGTTTGATGCATCCGTCATCGCAAATGTTTTATACATTTCTGACGGTTTTCATATAGCACCGTTTGCGATTATTGCATCGAACATAGTTTCTCGAAGGGTCTCTGATCGTAGTGTCACGTTAGCAGCATCCTGCAGTAGTGTAAGGGGCTCATTTGGATCCACACATTTAATGCTATGGTTAGATTTTTATCTTAATTCTTCTTTATTAGTTGCAGATGCTTGCGAGAGGGGGGTTAATCATAAGTGCGAGCCTTGTTCAAGTAAGAATAGCACCAAAGCACTGGTCCACCCACATATTAAATTATCAATGTAGCGAACGCGAATCATACCAGCATGATGAAAGTGACTAGATGAAATTCTCGTGTGTCCTTAAGAACGCTTTGCTTATTATAAGAGACTGTTACGGCCTATCCTTTGCCATAGGATTGGGCTGCCTTGCTGCACCTGTTGTTACTATTGCTACTCGTTACTTGTTACTTATTGTCTTGCTATCAAACAACTTGCACTACAAAAAAAATACACATCCGTGATGATACGTGTTTGTCACAGTAGGTCACATTTTCTGTCATGCATGTACATCCATGACAAATTTATGACAGAACCAAGATAGTCATACCTGTGCTGTCGTAGAAGTGTTCCATGACATTACAAAAAGGATCATCACGGAAGTGTCCACTTCCATGACGATAAATCGCGCGTCACAGAACTGCTTTCTTCAAGGGTGACCGACACGTGGCATCCACCGTAATGGAATGCCGTTAAGCTATCGGGTCCGGTTTTGGATCCGATAACCCGTTAACAGCCCCGACCAATGGCGATTTTCCACATGTAAAATCATCATTGGCTGTAGGAAACACGTGTCGGCTCACCGTTGGGACAGATGTCATCCACTCATTGGACCCAAAGCGCCTATGATACGTCGACACGTGGCACGACCCAACAGAGGCCCATTCCTGTGAAAAGGCCGGCCCGTTTGACTTGGTCAAAAGGTGGCGGGCCGGCCCACGGCAAGCCTGTTAACGGCTTGTTCGCATATAGCCCATTTACAGCCCGCTAACCCAGGGCCCGTTTATGGCCCATCCGAATTAGGCCCAATAGCGTCATCTGGGCCGTCCAATATAATTCCAGCCCGTTATAACTTCCGGCCCATGTATGTCCCATGACGTCTTCCGGCCCATATGAGGCCCTTATTACTCTCGGCCCGTGGTAAAACTAGCCCGTAATGAACAGTGTATCACTTTATACCCATTAACGACCCATTATTCTGTTGGGCCGTTTCCATCCCATGTTATCTTTCGGCCTTCTTAGGGCCCATTTATTCTTGGGCTCATTTCCAGCATTCGTTTACTTTCGGCCCGTTACTGTCATTTTCTGCTTGTGGGCCAAATACAGCCCGTGGATACAGTCGACATGTTTGTGGCCCGTTAATACGTTGGGCCGTTTTCATAGCATCATCAAATACATCCCATTTATTCTTGGGCTCATTTCCAGCATTCGTTTACTTTCGGCCCGTTACTGTCATTTTCTGCTTGTGGGCCAAATACAGCATGTGGTTACAGTCGGCCCGTTTGTGGCTCGTTAATACGTTGGGCCTTTTTCATAGCGTCATCAAATACGGCCTATTAACGACGGCCCGTTATGGTCGGCCCATGAACGGACGATTTCAAATCTAACCCATTTACGGCCATAATATGGTCTGTTATTGGCCCATGTTTGGCCAAACGATCATACGGCCCGTAGAAGGACCATTGATGATACGGCCCGTAGAAGGCCCATTGTGTCAACGACCCGTAGAAGGCCCATTGTTTCTACGGCCCTTAGAAGGCCGATTATTTTTATAGCCCGTAGGAGGCCCATGTTAACTATAGTAAATATGTAGCCCATTGTTAATGTGGCCTGGTTTAAAGAAATAGGTTATTCCGGCCACTAGCAAACCTTGGAAAAAGAACTGCACTGACTACAAGAAAACAAATAAACAAGACAATAAGGAGATAAATAAGCAAGCAATTAACGCTAGCCTATTACCGCTATTACACATATTACATCCACTGGGCATCAATGTTTGCCAACAGTGCAAATATAGGGAACAATGCATCATATTACATACACTGGCCGTCAAAATTGGCCACCAGTGCAAATAAATGAGGCAGCAAAACATGAGCATAACCGAAAAAACTTCAGAAGAGCTCAAGAAACGTGGTATCCACCATGCTGGAAATAAGCTTAGCAAGCTTATTAGCTTTGTCCTGTTTGGCGCTAAAATCCTCCAACGCTTGATGTTGCACCAGAAAGTATGCATCTGAATGCTCCAGGGACTTCCGCAGTCCTTCCGCTTCTTGTTGCAGCACAGCTGATCGATGTCTTTCAGCTTGTAGTTGAGACTCAAGAAACCGAGCTGATTCAAACAGTGAGTTTGAATAGGTTGTGCAAGCTGTAGTGGCCAGTAACTTTCCAACACTAAACCAAGACAGGACTTTGGGGTTGTCTCACTATCTTCGAGATAGTCTTCCTTAGCTATTTCATCAACTTTGTTGGATACCAACAAGGATGTGTCACTATCCTGAACCTTAACTGCATTACTTCCTTTACCATTGCTTAATAAGGCACTCTTCCCTAATATTCTGTCAGCATTCTAAAAGAAGAAACAAGCAGACACATAACAGTTTAGCATGTACTTGTATATGAAACTTATTTCGGTGAACCAGTTCATCAGTAAGGTGGACAAGGTTAAACTACCAAGTCTTCTATTGCCAAGTACTAGTACATAATAAAAGCATCAAACAAACATATATCTATGTCCTATGGTCACTGCATTGTCTTGCCAAATCAAAATAGAGACACGGTTCAAATCATATCAGTTCAAGACAAGCAGCAGTGAAAGAATACAAAGCGTGGGAAACTACACGACACAACAAGATTTCAGATGGGTACCACGGGTCTACATGTACAACAACACTATTTGCTTTGTTGTGATGCTAGTAATGTGCATGATATGAGAAGTCAACTGTATACACAATTGAAATTGAAATCAACAGAGCTATTGATAAGAGCAAGCCTTTTAAAGAAACATGCGTGAATATACCTGCTGTGCCATTGGAGTTTCGATTGGATCCTTCAATTTAAAAATAAATTTGTATGAGTAAATACAATGATACAAGAGCAAAGCAGTATGAACGATAACAATCATAGTTAAAAAGGTACGCCTAGGCTCTAGGCGTTGGCGAAACGCATTGCGCATAACTACGCTTAATCTGTGCATAACTGCGCATAAGCATGCGCTTTGGTCAGTAAAGCGCAAGGCGGCGGCAAAATGCACAATTAACGCCTAGCGCTTTTTGGAACTATGATAGCAATGGAATCTTAAATTAGAACAATTGTTCTTCAGGTTTAGGCACTTGTTCTACATGAACAGAGTACATTAAGACGCAAGAATATAGTACTTAAAAATAGAAAATGAGCTCATAGACCTTACCACATTCTTGGTTCGGGACTAGTACAGAACAAGGCATTCCCAGTCATCGTCTAGTAAATGTGTCTCAAGAGAACGTAAGGGAATTTGATGAGTTTCTTTGCCGGTGAAGTACGTTTTCTTTAGGTAATTCCGATACTGCCACCAAGCATTCTTGAAGATAGCAGAGGTATTAGCACATGTTACCTCATCCTGAGTTTCCAAATCGGTCCTTCTCTTTAGAAAAAATGGGAAAATTTGTTGTATTATAACCATCATGGAGGTAGGATGTATGGGAAAAAGCAAAGTAATTGCCATGAATAATATTACTTACACATAAGTCCTGGACAAACACCAGCAACTGGCATTTTCCTTCATCTTCAGTATAATATTTCTGAGATGGGAAGATATGCACATACGATCTAACAACATCAAATGTGATACTCCCTCCATTCCTTAATATAAGGTGTATTATTTTTTCAAAAAGTCAAACTTGTCTAACTTTGACCAAGTTTGTAGACAAAAATATCAATGTCTAGACTACCAAACCATTATCACTAGATTTCCCATGAAGTATATTTTTATATTTTATATATTTAGTATTGTAAATCTTTATATATTTGGCTATAAAGTTGGTCAAACATAGGTTACGTTTGACTTTTTGAAAAACTAATACACCTTATATTTAGGAACGGAGGGAGTAGATGCTAAAGTATGACTAGCTGGGTGTGCTTCCACCACAGGAATAGGCGTACTAACTGGTGGAGTTGGGGTTCGCCATGGTAGTACTGGCCCTTTGGGCACTGGAGCTGCCTTACTAACTGCTCTTGTTTGGGAGCTCTGTGGTGGAGATGGTGATGTGTCAATAGGAACTGGGTTACTGTCTGCTGGGGTTGGGGTTAGATTTGGTGAAGCTGGTTCTCTGTCCATCACAGTAGGGGTACAATCTGTGAGAGTTTGGGTTATGTGTGGTAGGGCTGGTTCTCGTGCATGTACAACTGGCGTGCTATCTCCACCAAGAGGTAGCACTGTTTTATTTGAAGATCGTGTTTTTAGTCCGGTAGATGCTGGCATCACCCGCTCCAATTCAAATGACTGATAATCAGGAAACATAGTTGAATGTATAGACATTGTATGAGAGACAGATGCAATAGATAGTGTGGAAAAAAGAGGACATGAAATAGTTGACATGTATATTGTTTAACTAAAACGGATTGCATGACATAATTTTACATATATGATGTCTATCTAAACTGGATATCATAGCATAACATAATTCAAAGATATGATGAATAACTAAAACGCCGTGCCAAGTTAGAGCATACACCTCGGTGGGGGGATAGGACTGGTCATGTGTCTCTGAATCCATCTCTGAGGAGCTATCAGGACCCAACAAGAGATCTGCTTCGACAGGTAGCACTGTCTGCTCTGAAGGCCTTGTTTTCACTCCAGATTTTTTTAATCTCCCACCCAAATGGCTGATTCACAGGAAGAGTAGTTTAATGTACAAACATTATCGACAAATAGAAATGTAATGAAGAAAAGGATGGGCAAGATATCATTCAAATATATGATGTCTAGTTAAACAGGATGGCATTGCACACATATATTATGGCTGGCTAAAAGACATGAGACTGCATAATTCCCATATATGATATAGAAACTAAAAAGGTGGCGACAGAACATGTCTAAACTAAGCAGATGACATATATGATGTCAAAAGTAGGCACTGCAAGGCAACATATGCATGATATGACTAACATCATCGTGCCAAGGTAGAGCAAACACCTTGCGGGGGAAATAGGAGTGGTCAGTGGCGTCTGAATCCGCCTCAGAATAGATATCTTCCTCTGGATTACAATCTAGAGAGGGGTGGGGAGGGTTTGCCATTGAACCCACCATGGAGCGATGTCTGCATGACATTGTATTGCCGCGCAAAACTCTTCTCTTTTTCTCTACATGTTCAGCATGACTGTGTACAATATCTGACATGCATACGAAAAAAATATGGTGAGATTATGAAGGAGAGCATGCAGAAATTTAGAGTGATGGTAAAAACAAGTGGATGGATCCAAAAATAATGATCGCAGGCTGATGATTGCTTTCATTTAATAAAAAGACTGATGATGATTTGTTTACTATTTGTTTCCCACCCAAGATGAACAACATAGGCATACCCTAGGTGAACCAGATATTAGGCAGAGATACTATTCATTGCTTCCTCGATATGTGCCCCACAACTAATTTAGAACTCACGTTTGATTATTAATTTGGACCTGACTTGGAGTCCAAGAGGTGAACATGACGATAAAGTAGCAGGTCATTTTAAGCAATGCATAACATAAGTAGAATTAAAAGAGTGCGACCTCTCTTGTGGACCCGTGTACTCCTTAGGTTCATCTGCTTAGTCGATGATGGTGATGCCGTTGCGGTGGGTGCCGGCGGCAGGGAAGGAGATCTGAGGCGACGAAAGACAGTCAGGAGTCGTGATGTCTGGTTTGGTGGATGTTTCTGTCGATGGAGCACCTCAGTTGAGGTGGACGACATCCCGGCAGGAGCAGGGCAAACCACACAAAGTTCCCTTCAACACCTACCTGTAACTGAAGTAATTATGTAAGGGCTCATTTGGCTTGCATGATTCTAAAAACGCAGGGATAGGAAAAACACCGGAATAGGATAGGAATGCATATGGTAAACAGAGCATTTGAAAACGCAGGATTTCTGTCAACTTGGGTGTTTGGTTTACATGAATTGGAAGAGCAGAGGAATGCAAAGAAACATGGCCAAAATAAAGTGAAACCATATGAAAGCGTGTATAGTTAGTATGTTATTCTGCCACTAATGCACTTGCTCTTGTTTTCATGCATAGGATTTTGAAAAGTAGGTCCAGGTGGATATTTTGCTTCATTCCTTTCAACAAAATGCATGAATAATTGAATAGTAGAGTGCCATTGGAAAATTCCCTATTGCTATGTTTTTCCGTCGACCCAAAATAACCCTAATGGATCGACATGAATGTATAATAATAAGTGATGCAACAAGTGTACAACCTCTTTGCCGTAGCCATGTCGACCTCAGCATCATTGGGTTGGTCGCTGAATCAGTTGAGGCAAAGGTGGTTGTCGGAGGTGTGGAGGAAGATCTGAGTAATCTGTAGACAGCGTCCAGGGCACTGCTCTGTTGTCATGGTTCGTTCTGTCATTGGAGCAGCCTCGGTGAGCCGTAAGACGTCAAGGCTGAAGCAGCACACGACATACATCGTCAATCTCAAGTGGGATTCTAATAGCATCTCCAATAGATGATGTAAAATAGATGTAAACTTTACATCACCAAAAACCACCTGACTACAACAGATGAGGTAAAAACTGTTGACTATGAACTTAACTGTCGGAACGGAAATTTACTATGGAATCTAAATGTTACTGTCGAAACTGAACGCAATGGTAGCAGAGAGGCACTTGACATGTAGTTTAGGGCGGGCAAGCAGTTCATCTTCAACCTGCACCCCCCTGACCCACCAGCCACCACCGGCCGAACCGCCGGCCCCAGCGCCGCCTCTCCGCCCCAAAACAACTCCCCACCGCCGCCCCAGCCAGCCCTATAGGCCCCCCGCCCCCACCCTGGACCCTAAGATAGATAGTGGGGTACCTTTCCGGCGAGCCCCCATCCCCGCTGCGGGTGGTTCTTCCTTAACTCCGGCGAGTCCCCCCACCCCCTGAAAATCGACTGACGCTAAAGTCGATTCAGGCGATTGAAGTGTAGCTAAATCGGAGCAAAGCGGCAGCACGAGCGAGGGGTAGAGCAGCAGCAGCAGCAGCGCGAGCGAGCGAGCGAGAGCCGAAGCCGCAGTAGCTGGGCGAGCGAGCGATCGAGCGAGAGCCGGAGCAGCAGCAGCAGCAGCAATGCGAGTGAGCGAGCGAGATTCGGAGCAGCAAGAGCCGGGCGAGCGAGCGATCGAGCGAGAGACGAAGCAGCAGCAACAGCGCGAGCGAGCGAGCGAGAGACGGAGTAGCAGCAGCAGATCCGGCTGGTATGGACGCCGCCACTGAAGGGGCCTCGCACTAGGGGAGAGCCACCGTGGAGTTGTCGCTCGCGGCGCCGGCTTCAAGGTAGCCGCTCCATGGGGGTGCGGGATGGAGCACCGTCGGCGCCGGGAGGTCGAGCTAAGGAGAAGGTGCGATGTGATGAGTGTACAACCTCTTTGGTGGCGCCGAGTAGGCCTCGGCTTCGTTCGAGGAGTCGGTGAGGATGTTGCGGTTCCGATGGAGCAGGTTAAGGCGGCGCTGTGGGGATGGAGCAGCCGCGATAGACGAGGCGATCGTCGGAGCAGCTCCTTGGAGGTGGAGGACGGGGCGGCTGAACCGGCGGGACGACGAGATGGACGACGGATCCTCATCTGGGGAGGTGGACGAGGGACATCGAGCTGTTACGGTGGACGACGTCGTCGGGGAAGAGGCTCCGGCGGGGCAGCGGTGAGGTGGCGGACGGAGGAGGGTGGAGTTTCGCGGCTGGAGCGGAGAAGTTATGGCGGCCTGGGATTTCGAATGGCAAAAAGGAGGCGATGGAGACTCGCTTGTCCAAAATGTAGGGTGTGTTACAAAAGTACCCCCACTGATTTGAACTAGCGGATCTTTCGGCTCAGGGTTAGAAGGGGGGTTTCGCGTGTCGGGATTTGGCAGCTGGACGGAGTTTTTGCGCGCTTTGTAATTTCGAGATAGCAAGGTGCGGGTTGTGAAGGCGCCAGTTTTGGGAGCACGATATCTGAATTTTCGGGGCGCGGGTTGAATTTTAGGGACAAGCCTAATGTGTAATATTGTACTTGTACGTGCCAAATCAATTCGCACTTCCCTCAACCAAAAAATAAAACGAAAAAATAAAATTATTCACACCACACAAAGAGATAGTCTTGCCCCATTTTACTATAAAAATGCTATTTAAAGCTACTCATACCAACAATTTAGTGCAATTAAATTGTATTCGGTAGTATGAATCCATGTTATGTCCAATTAAATTTTTTCGCTTGCTGTATAATGCATGTAACCTACTCATACCAACATTTTAGTACATTCCAAATATCTATACTACCGCTGCAATTCGAACTGAATTTGAATTTGTTTCTCTATTTCAATAACAATCTACAATCATGATTGTTGTCAACTTCAACCATCATTCGTGTATTACCTTAATAACACACCACATGATTACTATAGAGATAGATATGGACTATGTGTACTACATGAACTCAAATTCCACTTTTTGAATACACGTTATGTTGATTCCAAATAATAGTACATTTGATGTACTAACTATATATTCATAATCTAAACCATGTTCCATACGTGTACACCGTGTTTATCACACATAGTATAGTGCCCTGCCCCCTACATTATGACAAGTATTTAGACCTGAGCTGGAAAAGCCACACATTAGCCCAAATTATGATCAATGTTCTATATGTTATACGTAGTACTAGCAAGATGCCCATGCATTCTTTAACATCAACATCATTAAGGGGGGGCCTAATTTGCAAATATGGAGAGGGGTGTGGGTATCTTTTTTCAAAATTGCCATAGTTTCTTTCCTATCCGTCAGATATAAATCAGACGGCCTATATTACAGGATGGCACCATCATCAACAACTCCGTTTTTTATAAAAGTAGAGATAAAATATATTATATGTAGTATAACATGTTCATAACCACACCATGTGTATCATCGTTATATATATTCACACATGCGTCGGTTTAAAACACTATGATAAATTCTTCAAATATCCGAATTCGCTTTTTATAATGAAGTATGATCTCTATTCGTCTTTTACACCCGCACAATCCTCTTATCTTTGTAGCTGGCCAGCGCTAACTGTCTCTCACGCATGCAGACGCCCTCATCCCTCTCACCCTCCCTCAGCATTCTCTAGCTTCATCGCGCAAATTCGTCTTTTCACTTTAGTTCGTTCACCCATGGTGTGTGTAGACCCCCCCCCCAGCTCCTTTACGGCACACATTGATCGATATGCCTCTTTAGCCAGGTG
>LR738710.1:592242302-592260314 GCA_902687465.1 Secale cereale
ATCGATCGCGCGCGCACGCACACACACACACACACACACACACCATCCCTCTCTTCGATTCTATGGACACCTCAAGCCGATGATACCTCCACTCTCTTCTCGTGGATCGCCCCCTCTATATATATGACATATCCAGGACTATTTCACACGCATTGCATATGTTATATTTTTTGATTGACCCCACCCCCCCCAAAAAAAAAACTCCCACAAACCCACACACTATATCTCTCTACGTTTGTATCTCTCTCACAGAACCCAATGTAGGTGATGTACGTATACAAGAAGAGAATAGGTGCACCGTGCACGTACTCACGCTTCGTGCCCAGTCACACCCGCGCGGAAACACGGTGGAGCTCATTTATGTACGAAATGGCAGCCCACGTGCTAATTTGAACATGTGTAGCGGTTGTTTACCTACGGAGGTCGTGTACCACGCGTGCATGAAACAAAGTCCAACTTGATGCATTGTCGCGTTATTTTTAAATAAAGTTATATTGCTCAATGGCACGTACACAGAATATAAAACGATTTTTATGGAGAAAAAGGTCGTCCGCTCCACTATATACAATGGAGCATGCCTGCCTCGTTTGTCTCTCTTCAGAGTATCTCACACAGGGCTGCGGTGGCCTCTCACTCTCTCACCGTTGGTCACTGATCTGGCCGAATCCCGTCCGCCGGCGGCGAAAGGGAGGACGTGCATCGTTTCTCCATTCGACGGCGCCGAGGCAGCACGTCCTGATCTGTGGTACACGCCGTTCTCTCTGACCAAGCTCCGGCATGGTAGGGCCTACGCCACCTGCTCGCTGCCGTAGTATGGGAAGATTCCGCACGCCGCCGCTCACCTAGTTACATCCCGACGACCTCCAGGTATCCCCTCCGGCCTTGCTCCACTGCCCGTCTTCCCACGTCGCTACATGTGGATCTTCCATAGTTCTTTGCCCAAAATGTAGCTCGTCCGACGTACTTTCCATATTGCAATCCCGTCCTCACACCGTTTTAGACAAACACAACCGTATTGTTATCTTCCCTTAGGACAAGGAATATGCTTCTTTTTTGTCGTCGCATGTGTCATCAACTATTATTGGCCAGTAATTGTTTCCTTTCTACCTCTTTTTTGCAAACAGGGCTATCCATTTCACCTCGTTTCTATTGCGACTTTTTGGTGAACTGCACAAATCACTTTTTTCTTAATAGTGTTTGTGCAGTTCTACCAAAATGTCACACGGGCAACGTCTCTACATTTCAGTGCGACTGCACAATGGGAGACTGGTTTTGCTCTATCCTCCTCATCCAACTCCGAGCCTAATCTTCTCCAACTAGTTAGTCTTAAGAGAGACTGCAAAGGTGATCGGCTTCTATTTGTGTGTTTATTGTTTCATCAGCAGTCCTCTATTATCGTAATCACACTTAATATATTTGGAACAGGGAGGCTTAGCTCTATTTTAGTGGAACTGCACAAAATGATCGGAATGTTGCATGCTCCAGACAGCTACTTTTTCCCCCAACATGCCTTGTTGATTTAGACAGAGCTGGGGGGACGTTACTGCCAATGAAATCATGGATCAATTTTAATTTAACACCTTCTCACAACTTTGTCTTTAGTTGTGATGTAAATATTAGCTCTGATTAGCAAGGAAGTTAGTTTTTTATTGTTTCCGAAAGAGCATCGATGGCAAGGCACACGAAACAAAAGCTGAAAGCTCACACCATTGTACAATTTCATGTCGCTAGAAATTATTTGTATAGTACGTCAATTATGTAGACAAATGCTGGAAGCTTGATAGCATTGCCAGAAGCCTCTTCGGCATCCGGGTCCATGTTCCATGCACAAAATTATACTCCTTCGTTCCTAAATATTTGTCTTTTTACAAATTTCAAATGGGCATATTTTAGAGTGTAGATTCACTCATTTTCCTTCGTATGTGTACTCCCTCCGTTCCTAAATATTTGTCTTTCTAGAGATTTCAACAAGTGACTACATACGAAGAAAAATGAGTGAATCTACACTCTAAAATATGTCTATATACATCTGTATGTAGTAGTCCATTTGAATCTCTAAAAAGACAAATATTTTAGTAGTAACTCATTGAAATCTCTATAAAGACAAATACTTCGGAGTATATTTAAGGACCGAGGGGGTAGTGCATAGCCGCATCGAGACTCAGACCGGTCGTTGCACCACGTTAATAGTGAGTAATGAGCAGTCAAATCATAAGCCCTACCTTTCGCACTGCAAGTTGCTCGGAAGAAGCAACCATCAATACGCTCTTCTTTGAATCCGCTCATACTACTCCATCCGTCACTGTTTATAGAGCGCGTTTCAGAAAAAGAGAAAATCTCTGGGACCAAGGCGACTAGCGAACGGCCTGAAAATTAGCATTGGTAGTTAAAGCACGACGTCTATTACTAGAGAAAATAATGCGTACACACATGCATGCAGTGCTTCCACCCCGGGTACACACATGCATGCACTTACTCCACTCCGTAGTACTACATCGAGAAACAATTGCGGTTACCACGCCCTAATTAATTGAGCATTAAACCAAACGCGTCTAAAGTCTCTCTCGTGGTGGAAATGCATTTATAGAAATGCATCATAATGAAGCGCGCCCTGTAAACTGTGACGGAGGGAGGAGTAGTATGAAGGTGCAAAACCAAGTACGTGTACGGCCAGTCGGTCAACGCACCTCCTCTTGGCATATCACTGACATGTGGGACCGGAATTGAGCAAACCGATCTCAATAGACGGCAAAATGGCCAACCCGCCGTTCCTTGAGAGAGACGAGGAGCGAGAACACACAGATGGGCTCGCACGGAGGCCAAGATATATTCGAGCATGGTTGACCGATATCATCATTACATGTTGGGCTACCGTTTCTGCCCTTCTCCGCAATAAATGTGTACTTTATCAGAGATTAAAGAAAAATAAGAGTACATAGGCTCCACCATGCGGTTCTATTAGTAGTACTACTCATACTACTAAACCTTGCGCTTGGCTCTTTGCCTCTTCGTGAAGTCGAACAATGATGGTACTCCGGATATTTGGTACTACAGTGTATGCTTCTGGCAATCTGACACCGAATGAACTGATGCATGTCCACCGCCTGGGCGTGGGTATGTTGCATTAGTCAAAAGGCGTAAGCGAGCTTCACCTTGTCCTGCAAGCTTCTGCGAGTTGACGGGACACACCAACAAGTAGTGTTAGTCCATACTCCCTCCTTTCCGGTTAATATGGCTTAATCTTTTTTAGCGGGTAAATGTGAGAGCTTTATTCATATATAAGCATTCTTAGGATGATCAGCCAAGACACTGGTCACTAGGAAGCGAGGTACCCCGCAAAAAAAGAAGTAGGAAGCGAGGTGTTTCATCAAGCCAGCTCTCGGCCACATTCAAAGTGCAACAAGCAAGGTTCGCAAAACGATGCGCCGCAAGGTTTGCTGACCTGTTTACATGCTGAATAACAAAAAAAGAGGAAATATTACCGAGTGCTCCTATTTGTAACAAGATATGAGCCAGAATTAAGCGAGAATTATGGCGAGTGTTCCATGCAATCAACTTCCATTATCACATGCGAGAACCCTCGAAGAGAACCAAATGTGTTGAAGATTGCTTTATCACATTTAAAAAATATAATAAGAGTGCACACGCTCCTCCATCCGGTTCCTAGCGTACCTCTATAGACTACTATAAACTTTGCGCTTGGTTGTTCGCCTCTTCGGGAAGTGCAACAATAATAGTACTACTAGTATAGTGTATGCTTCTGGCAATCTGACACCGAATTAACTGTTGCACGTCCACCGCCAGAGCGAAGGACAGCTTGCATTAGTCAAAAGTTTCTCCTTCTCATGCGAGCCACCGCGCGCAAGCTTCTCCCGTCCTGCAAGCTTCTCCTCGTTCGGCAAGTTGACGGGACACAGCAAAGTAATGCTAGTCCATACTGCCTCCTCTCCGGTTAATATGGCTTAATTTCAAACGAGATAAGTACACTGTATGTCACTGTATATTTGTAAAAATATGGTCAGTGGACTTCATAATACGCTCATTGCGCTCAATATATACATTTTCCGGTGTTTATACGGTCACTAGCTCACCCTGACTGAGTATGTGTGTGCATGCACGTGTAGGTTGAGCACTTGGGCGTGGCTGTGTGTGTTCCGTCGTGTACTCGGACATGCATGCATTAGGGCGTCGCGCGCGTTTTTGCGTCCATGTGTACGTGTGACTATTGCATACACGTAGGGGGAGTACGTGTAGGGGCCACTAAAGGAGCAGTCAAATCACACAGTAAGTTAGTCGGAAGAAGCAACCATCATTTCACTCTTCAATGCCGGCGCCAGTGACAGGTCGCGTCCGCTCTGGCCGGGCATGAATGCGGCACTGACCATTTCGGGCAGGAAGCACGCGCGGGTGATGAAGAGGGTTTGGGTTGGTCAGGAGCAGCAGTGGCAGCGGTCCCGGACGCCCGCAAACAAGAGATGATGTACGTTAATATTGCCGCATATATAATTAACAACGTAAATAATGTGCCAGTTGGACAAATATGATTGGAGATGGAGATTGAAATGGAATTTTACGTAAGCACGGATATGCATGTCTATGTCTATGTGTGTGTGCGCGTCGACTCTCGCGACCTGGAAGCGGGGGCGTGTTTTTGATCGAGTTTTCTTTCTTGGTATGTTAAAAAATTGTCCGCTAGTTTTCGTTTCTTTTCTCCGGGAACGCATTTATTCAATTTAAAACCAATGCTATGGAGAGATTGTTTTACTCCATTATAGCCTCTTGTTTGATAGAGTTTCTCGCGTATCGCTCTCTCACCCTCTCCATATCAAAATAAGATGACAGTGTCAACACTATCTCTCTCCTCACCGGTGGTCACAAATCCGGCCGAATCCCGTCCGCTGCGGGAGGTGAGGAGGTGCAGCGTTGACGTTGTCGCCGTCGGCGATGGAGGAAGCTGATGCGCACCGTCCTCTCGGAGCCGGCGCTGGTGTGGACGAATGTCCTCTGCGCCCTTGTTCGCTGCCGTCGTGTGGGCAGATCCCGCCCGTCCGCCTAAGCGACATCTCACCCACCTGAGGTATAACTTCTTGTACTGGTCCAGCTCCCCAGGTCTCTGCATGCGGGTTTTCTTCTATGCGACTACTCCCCAGCTCCCCATGTATAGTAGCTAGGGTTCGTCGGCTGGTCCAACATCACCTACTATTATAGAGGAAATGCCACTCGAAAAGTTGTCCTGATTTATGCCTCGGTGGAGGTATACATGTTTTTTCGACAAAAAGTACATGGTGGTTGTGCGGTCATTGTCCATATGCTCCTATTGCTGCTGCTAATCTAATACTATCACTGGTTAAATGAAGAAATGCTTTTTTTCTCGGGTATCCTGGTTTAGTTCCCATCAAGATAATCATGATGCTTCTATTTGTTGGTGTACTTTTCATAATTCTTATTGACAATTGAGATGTCGTTGTTAATCTTGTAAAACAAAGTAACAACACTATATCCCTTTTTTATATTTTTGGAAACAGCGATGCGTATCTCCATACCCGGGCATGTCTTCCTCAATTTTAGTGGAACTGAACAAAATTGGATGGCCATTGTTGTTCCGCCTCACTGTCCTCTGCCACGTGGTTCTTCCTTCCTCGAGCTTGACTAATGAGAAGAAACAGACCACAGTGAGGATTTGTCGAAGTTCATAGGTGCCTCACCCAAACTTGATGCGAAATGGATGATGCATCACCACGATGACCTATCGATGCTCATGGTTGCGCCTCATGGTTGCGTCGACTGGTGAAGCTGATCGATTTTCAATGAAAAACAAGTTGTCTTCCATCAGTGCTCTTTGCTTGTCACCCACAAAGATGATATCCTTCGTCAGTTCAGCTTGGTTGCGTTGGAGACGCAGTCATGTTTCACGTTGGTGCAATTTTATCACACAATTGGCCATGAACCAAATGTTTCCTCAAAGAAGGATCGATGTTGGTACTAAGAGCATAAGTTTTGTAATGATTTCTAAGCCTTCACACAACTTTGTCTCTAGCTCCCCTGTAATTTTATTTGTCCAGCTATTAACTTTGATTAGAAAAATGGTGTGGAATAAAAATCTGGATGGACGTAGTAGCCCTCAATTTTTATTTACTCCGCATATTAGATTTGACTGAAGTCAAACTTTGTAAAGTTTGACCAAGTTTAGGCCGAACACAACAAACCATAATTATTAGAGAGGGAAAATTGTACATACTCTCAAACCTTTCCGATAATTGATATTAAAATTCTTTATTTGTACACACTCTCACACGTTTCTGATAATTTGGCGCATGTGTGGTTGTTCACTTAAGGGAGGGTAATGTACCGCATGTGAAGGACAGGAAGTGCGACCGGGACGCGTGCATCGTTAGTTCATCGGAAGTACGTAGTAGTTTTCTTCACTGATACATTAATTAAAGAGTTTCGTTTCGTACTTACACCATTTAAAACGATTGTTATGGAGGGAATAAGAAAACCACTCCACTATATATTAGTCGTACACACGAGTACTATATGGACGTAGCTTCATTGACTTTAGTGCACCTGCCTTTGGGTTTATGACAGGTGGGCCCAAAATGTACCGAAAAAATAACACGTACAGTTTTCTCAAACATGAGGTTCTGTTGCAGTATCTGTGCAGCGCGCATAGCTTTCCAATGCAGTAAAACAAAGCAGTTTGGAAGTGTTATGAGAATATTATTCTCATAATGTTATGAGAATAGACCGGCTATATATATATGGTGGGTATATTCTCATAACACCCCTTAAGACCTTATTCCCATAACAAAAACCTTATTCTCATAACACCCCCACTTAAATAGGTTTCTAGCGCGGAGCGCCCCGAGGACAGCAACCACTGCCCCGCCTCCTACCCCCGCGCTGCCGCCCCGCCTCCTTCCCCCAGCATCGGCGCGCCGGCTCCTACCCTGATGCAGTGCGGTTTTTTTGTGCAGTTCGGAAGTGCAAAAAAAGCTCGCAGTCATTATTCGTCGGTCGCACCGTTCTCAAAAATGCTCTTAAACCGTGCGGAATCTCAAAAAGTGTTCAACATGGTGAAGTTGCGTCTACTCCATAGCTTTTCAACGGTATATTACACGCATAATTCCGATAAACGGTTAAAAAACTAGAGCAAAAAAGGTACCGAAAAAACAACACGTACAGTTTTTTCAAACATGCAGTTCACCGTTTTCAAAACTGCTCTTAAACCATGCGGAATCTCGAAAAGTGTTCAACATGGCGAAGTTGCGTCTACTCCATAGCTTTTCAATGGTATATTACACGCATAATTCCGATAAACAGTTAAAAAACTAGAGCAAAAAAAGATACCAAAAAACACAACACGTACAGTTTTTTTTTCAAACATACAGTTCACCGTTTTCAAAACTGCTCTTAAACTGTGCGGAATCTCGAAAAGTGTTCAACATGGCGAAGTTGCGTCTACTCCGTAGCTTTTCAAGGGTATATTACACGCATAATTCCGATAAATGGTTAAAAAACTAGAGCGAAAAAAGATACCAAAAAACAACACGTACAGTTTTTTTAAACATGCAGTTCACTGGTTTCTGTGTTGCAGTAACATGCAGTTCGGAAGCGCAAAAAAACGCGTCGATTTGGGTGTCGCGAAAAACGGAGTTTCCGCGTTTTTGTAATTCCAAAACTGCTCTTAAACCGTAATTAATTAGAGGGGGTGTTCTACATGAAAAAGTAGCGTCTCGACGATATCTTTCCAACGGTGTATCATTTGGATCATTTCGACCAACGTTTTGTAAAAATTTCAAGAAAAACGGCCACTGCCCTTCGTAGTCAGCCGCACGATTTTCAAATTTAACTAAAAATTGTAAGGAATCTCAGAAACATTTCAACATATGAAAGTTGTGCCTCGTTCGTAGCTTTCCAACGGTATATATTACATGCCTTGTTTCGACAAACGGTTAGAAAACTTGAGTGAAAATAGTACCGAAAATTTGAAAAAATTCGAAAAACACAATTCTGCGATTTAGTAAATTCAAAACTGCTATTAAACCGTAGCGAATTAGAAAAAATAATAGATATGAAAAAGATGCGCGCCGACGATACCTTTCCAATGGTGTATCATACGTTTCATTCCGACGAGCGGTTTAGAAAAAAAACGCAAAAAACGCTTCCTGCCATTCGTTGTGAGCCGCACGATTTTCGAAACTGCTCTTAAACTATGATGAATTTTGAAAAGTGTTCAACATGGCGAAGTTGCGTCTACTCCATAGATTTTCAACGGTATATTACACGCATAATTCCGATAAACGGTTAAAAAACTAGAGCAAAAAAGGTACCGAAAAAACAACACGTACAGTTTTTTCAAACATGCAGTTCACTAGTCTCTGTGTTGCAGTAACATGCAGTTCAAAAGCGCAAAAAAACGCGTCGATTTGGGTGTCGCGAAAACAGAGTTTCCGCATTTTTGTAATTTCAAAACTGCTCTCAAACCGTAATGAATTAGAGGGGGTGTTCTACATGAAAAACTAGCGTCTCGACGATATCTTTCCAACGGTGTATCATTTGGATCATTTCGACCAACGTTTTGTAAAAAAATTACGAAAAACGGCCACTGCCCTCCTTAGTCAGCCGCACGATTTTCAAATTTAACTAAAAACCGTAAGGAATCTCAAAAACATTTCAACATATGAAAGTTACGCCTCGCTCGTAGCTTTCCAACGGTATATTACACGCCTTGTATCCACAAACGGTTAGAAAACTGAAGTGAAAACAGTACCGAAAATTTGAAAAAATTCGAAAAACACAATTCCGCGATTTAGTAAATTCAAAACTGCTCTTAAACCGTAGCGAATTAGAAAAAATTATAGATATGAAAAAGATGCGCGTCGACGATACATTTCCAACGGTGTATCATACGTTTCATTCCGACGAGCGGTTTAAAAAAAACGCAAAAAAAAACGCTCGCTGCCATTCGTTGTGAGCCGCACGCTTTTCGAAACTGCTCTTAAACTATAATGAATTTTGAAAAAGTGTTCAACATGGCGAAGTTGCGTCTACTCCATAGCTTTTGAACGGTATATTAGACACATAATTCCGATAAACGGTTAAAAAAACTAGAGCAAAAAATGTACCAAAAAACAACACGTACAGTTTTTTCAAACATGAGGTTCTGTTGCAGTATCTGTGCAGTGCGCATAGCTTTCCAATGCAGTAAAACAAAGCAGTTTGGAAGTGTTATGAGAATATTATTCTCATAATGTTATGAGAATAGACCGGCTGTATATATATATATATATATATATATATATATATATATATATATATATATATATATATATATATATATATATATATATATATATAATGTTATGAGAACACACACACACGCTGGAGGCTCAGCATTCCTTTGCTAGGGTTTGCTATATTCACTGTCTCTCACCCTCTTCAACAGATCTAAACAAGACTGCGTTGTGGCCTCTGTCTCTTTCACCCCCTGACAGGTGGCGAAGGAGGCGTCCGGATCACGTCGCACCGGGAAGAGTAGGAGGTGCAGCATTCACTCCATCGCCTTCAGCGAGGGAGGCAATCCACTGCCGGCTGCGCTTTTCTCTTTCACCCAGCGCCTATGCGGGAGGGACACCGACCCCTTCTTCCTTGCTGTCGTACGTAGTGTGAGCAGATTTGACCTCCCGCCGCACGCCTTGCCACATCCCGACGACCCTAAGGTATAAGTTTCTTTGAAACCGTCATTGGTCTAGTTGCATGCTGATCTTTTTTGATTTTGTACTCGAATCTAGGTTTTTGTTCAAAGAGGAAAGAAGGGTGCGGTGGGGTGGAGCATGAATCTAGGACATTTTTCAATGAGGAAAGGAGGGAGCGAAAGTACTATAGACTAGCTATCCAGCTGCTTTGCTGGTCGAAAAGGGAAAAAGGGGTAACCCAGTACACACATCTGTAAGGAAATGAACTCTTTGTTGAAAATGGGAAGAAACTGGGGGGTCGGGTAGTTTGTGCGGGACTAGATTTGCTGCCCACATCGGAAAAAGTTTCAAAGAGAACAAATATGGGACCAACGAAGATAAGGTGCTTGGCTACATACTCTGCATCACCCATTTGTACGTGTGGACGCACATGGTGCTGGCATGTCCCATGCATCCGCATGATCGTGCAGTGTGTTTTGAGATGTTGTGCTACTTGTATTGGCACTGTTTTAAATAAACTCTGCATCACCTCCTTTATAAGTAGATGGAAGCACATGTTGTTGTTGCGCCCAGTCTCCCCTGGAACTGTTTATGCTTTTTGTTAATCTAATGCCGCTGGTAAAATTAAGCAATGCCACTCTCTGAATTAACTACTGAATCTTATTTCAAAACTTTAACACTTGTTAGGGATTGGCGGGATTACCATTTTTGTGGCCGCATGTTTCATCCTCCTTTATTGGCTAGTAATTGATTCCTTTTTTGCCTCTGTTAAAACAGGGATATCTATTCAACTTGTTGCTATTGCGACATTTTTCTTCGCTTAATTTTGGTGGAACCGCACAAAATGAGACCGGATTTCCATATATGTGTTGAGATCTCTTTGAGGTCTTCGTCATGTGTTATTTCAAATCTTGGTCTTGAAAGGTCAGTACCGACTTTCCTCTGAATTAACTAGTGAATCTTAGTTCAAAACAGCAACACTTGTTAGGGATCGGCGGGAGTACCATTTCTGTTAGGGATCGGCCGGAGTACATGTTTAAGAAATGTATTGTTTAGATAATGTCTCTGTTATTACATATCAGTTACAGTGTTTTACAAATGGTACTATCCTGCTTTGTAGTTCTTTCTACATGTTTAACCAAGGTATTGTTAAGATAATGTCTCTGTTAAAATGAATCAGTCGCATTGTTTTAGGAATGATACTTTTCTGCTTTGACGTTCTTTATACATGTTGAAACAAGGCATTGTTAAGATAACGTCTCAGTTAATATGAATGAATTACACTGATTCAGAATTGCTACTCTCCTGCTTTGTTTCCCATTAACATAAGGTAGACCAATAGATGTTTTTCTTCTGGGAGTACAACTCATCAACCGTTATTTCTCAGTAATTGTTTCCCTTATACCTTTTGTTGCTTACAGGGATATCAAAATTAAAGCTCGGTTTTATTCCGACTTTGATTTTAGTTGAACTGCACAAAAGGAGCCAATGTGTCTAAGGCAAACTGCTGCATTAGTGGGTCCAGTTGGTCTTACCACTTTGCGGAAAGAAGCAGTCACTGTTTGCGCTACATTACACAAGGAATGATCGAGAAGCTTTACAGAGTATTAGTAGACGCTGGTGACATGACTAGTCTACAGATAGCATAGGAAACTCTACAACACGTGGAGTGCACTGGGAAAAAGTGCCCAAACAAGTATAGGAACCCAGGACAGGACTCCAAATCTGTCAATGTCATTCTAAGCAACAATGATGGGGCATCTGGGTATGGTAATCAGTTTACCGTACTTTCTGTTTGTTAGTCCACCGATTGGTGGGTTGACATTGGGGCCAATATTCATGTGTGTGCTGATGTGTCTTTGTTTTCTGGCAGCGTATAAATACGAAATCCACAGGGATGCTCAGCTTGTTTTTAGTGGAACTGCACAAAATGTTCAGATGGTTCATGTCCTCCGTAATAATACTTCATCATGCACAATACATCGAATGGTTCTCTAATCATTCGTCGTCACCTTGAGCCACCGGACTATGAGATGACAAACTGATGACAAACCCTGCCCGTTCCACAATCATAGGCATTACATATTATGAATGGGAAAAGCTTGTCAAAGTTGACATTAGTTTCATATATTGGAATTGGAAAACCTTGTCAATTTTTGCTCATTGATGTTAGCCAGAAGACATGCATTTGATATTTTTGAGTGGGACGCCCTTTGCTGTGAGCAACGTCGATCGTTTTTTCCTATTCTTGTTTTGAGTTCAAAAGTAAATATTTACTCTGCTGAGATGCATAGTCACATGAATGTTGACTTATCTAAGATATTTTAAGAGTTTGTTCAGAATATTGTCTATGTAATGCCAGGCCCCGTGTTTGGTTGCAAAGTTGAGCTTGGAATGTTGTGGCATGCGGCATCACGAGCTGTTCATCGTGCCTCCTGAGAATAATGCTTCGTATTGTTTTGCATGTCGATCTAATGCCAGTGATTTGCTTGTTAGGAAGATCATCCTCTATGTTGTTTCCATGCTTAAGAAGTTCATCATCTTATGTTTCATTCATAGCCTATACGACAAGTCGGGTAGGTTACACGTGAAACCATATGATCTTCCGACCAACTCATCATCTTAGGCCGTGATTGGATCGTCGTTTTCCAACCAAAACAGCTTGTAAAACTGACGCATGTAAATAAAAGCAGATGGTCTCGGGCGAAGCGCTTGGTTGGTCGATTTCGACTAGTAAAATATACACCGGTCTCTCAAATTACACGCGTAACCCGCCGGTTTTACTTACAGGCCTCGGGCCCTCGGTTTCATTACGCGTTGTTTCTAATGACGAGTAAATTACACTTGTACCTTAATACAGGTGTGAAATAAACCAGAGCTCTCAAGTGCGGCCTTACCGTTTCATGCCGTCTCAGTCTCTCGAAGGTGCTCATAGGTGTCCGATGATCCTGGCTTCCTAAATGAGCAGCGGGCGCTGTATCAGACCATTCGTAGGGCCCGCGAGGCCCTCTCCGTCGTCCTTCGAGTTGTTGCGCTCGTCGTGGCGTCGAGCATTGTTAACATGGTCAATGAACATGAGGATTCAGGAGATGACTTTATTTTGACTGGTTGACAGTAGGGACCCACTAGGGCCATAGTCGTACGTACGCAAGTGCCTTCTTATTATGTGCAACTATATTTTTTTTGCTTCCTCCTGGTTTCCTGACATCACGGTCCCACACCATTGTCAACCTATAAACGAGAGAACCGCACAAGTTGCGGCCGACAGCTGGGAACAAGCAGCTCGAGCAGTATTTGTGTTTTTGAGGCGTGAGCACTACAGCGTTTTTCTTGGCGATGTTTTCGTTGTTGTTCATAGGAGAGCATGGTATTAACTGGGCGGGATATGGCCCGTCTTGCCCAGGATAGATATCCAGTCCAGATATTAATTTTTTTCAAGATGAAAATGGCTAGCCCGGCTATACGTTTTTTTGAGGAATACCCAGGCAAGGTCAACTTGTTATTCTTCGCCCCGTTGGGCTGCAAATCTTTCCTACGAGGGATGCATTAGGCTTAACAGGAAAATGGGCTTTAAAAAATAATAAATGGGATGTAATTATAAAAACCGGGCAGTAACTATAAAAAAATGCACCATGCACGAAATTAGTTTATAAAATATTATTTATGGATTTTTAAAATCTTATTTTTTTAATTGTTGCACGGCAATGTTTCGTTAGATTTTTTCGTAATACAAATTTATATTTAATATGACTAGAAATTTTGGGATAAAAATATGTCGGATCCCATCAATATGTGGGATTTTTATTGAATTCTGTCTTGAACGGTTGTTAAAATTATTAATCGTTGTACTACCTGGAAAATGGGATGTACTTTTAACAAACTGTAAAACGAGCCCAGTTTATTTTTTCTGGAGAATACCCAATCCAGGCCTATTTATTTTTCTACGCCCTGATGGGCTGCAACTCTTTCAAGACGCCTGCAAATCTTGAAAGTAATATGAAATTGGTTGTAAATATAAAAACAGATGACAAATTGGCAATTACTTTATAAAATCTAAAAAAATCACATTTTCAAATTCCTATTTCACTGGGCGTTAACCTAATTTAAATATATCTTCAAAGTACTTTAAATCTGGCTTGACATTTCGATATTAAAAATAGTTTGGAACCCAAAAAATATGCAAAATTGGCCCTGGCCAACCTAAAAAACGGACTGCAATAACTTGCATAAGAAGTCGCAATGAGCTATATATAACTTATTAAAAAAAGAGGGAATGGTCTGACTTATGGGCCAATTGAGTTGATGCGCATGCAAGATTTTATTTAGTTATTATATACGTCAACAAATGATTCTAGCAGACGTAACCGTTGGATGTCAATCCAACGGCTGTCGTGTTTCTTTAATCTCTGATCTTCTTGCTCCAGCCGTCAAATCCAGCGCCGGCGAGACTGCCTGCTCCCGCCTCCCGTGCAGGCCTCCCCGCCCCCTGCTCCCACCGCTGGCCAGGGCATCCCTCCACTCACCCACACCCCATGTTATTCTGCGACGACGACAGCCTCACACCGCAGCCGAACCAGCGAACCCTCGTACTCCTCTCGGCGTGGGCATCCATTGTCGCGTCTTCCCCAGCTCCGCGTCATCCCCTTCCTAGGCCTCACCGTCGTCCATCGCCCTGGTGCTCTCGGCGCGGCCTGGTCAACATTGTCAAGAAACAACTTCCATCAGAAGAGTACTGTCATGGAGAGGCTGACAGGTGGGTTCACGGCAGCCACAAGGAAGTGCCTCCTTATTGCGCGGAAAATAATTATTCCTCTACCTGACAACAGGGACCCACCGGACGGGCCACCGTACTTGGCGAAAAAACCGTTTCCCCCCTGACTATTGGGACCCACCGGACGGGCCACCGTATTTTGTGAAAAAAACATCCCCCCCGCTGTCAGCTCGGACCCATCGGAAGTGCCTCTTTATTACGCACAAAAAAATGAATACTCCCCCTGCCAGCTGGGACCCAGTATAGTGGGAGGCTGACTTGTGGGCCTACTAAGTTGAAGGGGATGGAGGGCTTTGTCAACTTAGTCAATATGCATGATTCCAGGTTCATTTACCGTACGATGTCCATCCAACGACCATAGTGCTTCTTCAACCTCCGGTCTTCTTGCTCCAGCCGCCCAAACTAGCACCAGTCATGCCTCGTGCTCCTGCCTCCCATGGCTGGCTGCGATGCCGCGGAGGCCTTCCCACCCCCTACTACTCCCACCGATGGCCAGGCCATCCCTCTACTCACCCACACCCCCTCTAATTCTGCGGCGACGGCAGACTCACACCGTAGCCGAACCAGTGAACCCTCCTACTCCTCTCTGCGTGGGCATCCACTGCCGCGTCTTCCCCGGCTCCGCGTCGTCCCCTTCCTAGGCCTCGCCGTCGTCCACCGCCCTGGTGCTCTCGGCGCGGCGCGGTCAACGTGGTCAAGGAACGACTTCCATCAGAAGAGTACTCTCGTGGAGAGGCTGACAGCTGGGTCCACGGCAGCCGCAAGGAAGTGCCTCCTTATTACGCAGAAAATAATTATTCCTCCACCTGACAGCATGGACCCACCGGACGAGCCACCATATTTGGCAAAAGAAAACGTTTCCCCCGTGACTACTGGGACCCACCGGACGGGCCGCCGTATTTCGCGAAAAAAACGTTCCCCCCGCTATCAGCTCGGACCCACCGGAAGTGCCTCCTTATTACGCACAAAAAAATGAATACTCCCCCTGCTAGCTGGGACCCAATATAGTGGGAGGATGACTTGTGGGCCTACTAAGTTGACGGGGACGGATGGCTTTGTCAACTTAGTCAATATGCACGATTCTAGCTCCAGTGACCGTACGATGTCCATCCAACGGCCGTAGTGCTTCTTCAACCTCTGGTCTTCTTGCTCCAGCCGCCCAAACCAGCGCCGGTCGTGCCTCGTGCTCCTGCCTCCCGTGGGCGGCTGCGATGCCGTGGAGGCCTCCCCGCCCCCTACTACTCCCACCTCTAGCCAGGCCATCCCTCTACTCACCCACACCCCCTGTTATTCTGCGGCGACGGCGGCCTCACACTACAGCCGAACCAGTGAACCCTCGTACTCCTCTCCGTGTGGGCATCCACTCCCGCGTCTTCCCCGGCTCCGCGTCGTCCCCTTCCTAGGCCTCGCCGTCGTCCACCGCCCTGGTGCTTTCGGCGCGGCCTGGTCAACGTGGTCAACGAACGACTTCCATCGAAAGAGTACTGTCGTGGAGAGGCTGACAGCTGGGTCCACGGCAGCCGCAAGGAAGTGCCTCCTTATTACGCGAAAAATAATTATTCCTGCACCTGACAGCAGGGACCCACCGGACGGGCCACCGTATTTGGTAAAAAAACGTTTCCCCCTTGACTGCTAGGACCCACCGGACGGGCCACCTTATTTCGTGAAAAAAAACGTCCCCCCCCCCCGCTGTCAGCTCGGACCCACCGGAAGTGCCTCCTTATTACGCACAGAAAAATGAATACTCCCCCTACTAGCTGGGACCCAGTATAGTGGGAGGCTGACTTGTGGGCCTACTAAGTTGACGGGGATGGAGGGCTTTGTCAACTTAGTCAATATGCACGATTCTAGCTCCAGTGACCGTACGATGTCCATCCAACAGCCGTAGTGCTTCTTCAACCTGTGGTCTTCTTGCTCCAGCCGCCCAAACCATCTAGCAAACCAGCGCCGGTCGTGCCTCGTGCTACTGCCTCCCGTGGCCGGTTGTGCTGCCGCGGAGGCCTCACCGCCCCCTACTACTCCTACCCATGGCCAGGCCATCCCTCCACTCACCCACACCCCCTGTTATTCGGCGGCGATGGCAGCCTCACACCGTAGCCGAACCAGTGAACCCTTGTACTCCTCTCCGCGCGGGCTTCCACTGCCGCGTCTTTCCCGGCTCCGCGTCGTCCCCTTCCTAGGCCTCGCCGTTGTCCACCGCCCTTGTGCTCTCGGCGCGGCATGGTCAACGTGGTCAAGGAACGGCTTTGCATTAGACTTGGACTGTACGTTGAGAGGCGAACAGTTGGGTCCATGACCGCAGCAAGGAAGTGCCTCCTTGTTACGCGCAAAATAATTATTCCTCCACCTGACATCGGGGACCCACCGGACGGGCCACCGTATGTCGCGAAAAAAATGTTTCCCCTGACTTCTGGGACCCACCAGCTACATCTTCGCACGCAAGGAAGTGCGTCCGGGCAAAAAAAAACAATTCGTCCCCCTGACTACTGGGACCCACCAGCTACATCTTCACACGCAAGGAAGTGCTTGACAGTCGGGACCCACCTGGTCGAAGCGTACGTAGCGTTGTCATTCTGCTCGCGAACGTGTACGTACACAGTGGTCGATGTAGAGGCGCGCACGTAGCATGTACACGTACGTATGGCAGCCAGGGTGCAAGAAAGTAAATACGGCCACGTACGTACATATGGGCGGGGTCTCGAATGCCAACTCGCGTGTACGTACGGCCAGGGCTCGTGTACATGGCTGGGTCGGAACGGAGAAACAACGTCGTCGTCGTGTTCATGGGGAGCCAACCGGCTGGGTCGGAATGGAATGTGTTGTTGTGTTCATCGGGAGGGCTTTGACGGAACAGCCGATGGAAACGAGGCCTGGCACACCACAGAACGGAGGAAACGGCCTTGTGTTCGACCAGCCACGTTTGAAACGGGATCCTGTTCATCAGGAGGGGTCTGATGTACCGCAAAACGGAGGAAACGGACCTCCTACGGTCGAAACGAGGGTCCTGTTCATCGGGAGGGGTCTGGTGTACCGCAAAACAGAGGAAACAAACTTGTGTTGGAGCGCTACGGTCGAAACGAGGGTCATGTTGATTGGGAGGGGTGTGGTGTACCACAAAATGGAGGAAACGGACTTGTGTTGGAGCGCTACGGTTGAAACGGGGGTCCTGTTCATCGGGAGGGGTGTGCCGTACCGCAAAACAGGACTCCATGGGATACTGTTCATCACCACCGTCGACCCCCTCCAGCCTTCACGGGCTACTGTTCATCCACCGTCGACCTCCTCCAGCCTCCACCTGCGACTGTTCAGCCTCCACCGCGCGCTACTCCACCAGCTACTGTTCAACCAGCCCTCTCCACGGGCTCCTGTTCAATCACCCCTCCACGGGCTACTGTTCATGCAGCCCTCCACCGTCTACTATTCATGCAGCCGTCCATGGGGTGGTCCTGTTCATGCAGCCCTCCACGGGTCCTGTTCATGCAGCCCCAACCGGCTCGATCGAACGGGGTCCTGTTCAGCCACCCCCACTGAGAACTGTTCATC
>LR738710.1:592260432-592278816 GCA_902687465.1 Secale cereale
CCCCCCAGCAACGCTCACTGTTCATGTAGAGGCAGCATCGATCGGCTTCAGTTAGCAGCAGTAGCGAAGGAATCGCTCGATCGGGTTCACTTAACAGCCATCGATCGATCGCTCGGGTTCAGTAACGCGTAGCCTGCAGTGCAATCGCTCGGGTTCAGTTAGAGCCCAACGCCTCGCTCGGGTTCAGTTAGAGCCCAACACCTCGCACCCACGCGCATGCGTGTACGAGAGAACCACGCATCGCTCAGCCCTGACCACCCACCATAACCGGGAACACCCCGATATTTTCCTCGCCCTCGCTTCTACCACGGTTTTTTCCGTCATGGACGGCCCAAAGAATGTCATGCAGCTGCGTCTCTGGCCCGCCCAGGACGAAAAGCCCATTTTCTGTCATGATTTTTTGTCATAGAAGTAGGACCCCACCACATCTATGATGATACCGTGTTTTGTCACAATTATTGTCATAGAAGTGTCATAAGTATGACAGGAAAAAGTTACGTTTGGCCCAAAATGTCATGGATGTGTCTTTTTTTGTAGTGTTGTTATCGACAATTTAAGTGCTTGCAGAAATTACCTTGCTGGAAACCGCTTGTCATTTCCTTCTGCTCCTTGTTGGGTTCGACATTCTTACTTATCAAAAGGACTACGATTGACCCCCTATAATTGTGGGTCATCATAATGTCACCTTAAATTTCACATAGTTAAGCTCCCAAATCTTTTTGATGGTTCCATAGTATACCCTTTTATCAGCTTTATCTACAATCATGCATTCTATTCGAACGGAGTTGTTTTGATATGTGGTCATCTCATCATGTTTCTCAGTGTAGAATGTGTATCCATTTATGTCATACGCTTATTCCATCAACATCGTAGGTGACGGCTTCTGTGACCACGTAGCAATGTCATCCATGGAACGTGTGCCAAACGATCCTTAAGCCATCTAGCGTAGTTCTTATTGTGCTCCTTCATCATAGCATCTAATGGATGCACCATTGGTAAGAACCTTTGATGTATCTCCTCCAAGTGCTCGTCAGCATAAGCGTAGAGAACTTGGTTGTTAAGTCGTACCGTCAAATGAGCTTTGTCGGTCAAATCTACAGGTGCAGCCTTTTGTGTGCCAGCAAGGACCGTCTTACCTTTTAGTCCTCCTTCATGGCGAGAGAGGGGCATACCTATACGTCTTTGTTTCACGTATTCGGTGCAAAACTCAACCACCTCCTCTGCGGTATAACCTTGTAGGATGCTTTCCTATGGATGGCTTCGGTTCCAACAATAGCGCTTCAATATTCCCATGAACAACTCGAAGGGATGCATGTTGCGAAGAAACACGGGACCACAATACTTTATCTCACCTACAAGGTGCATAGTGTGATGGACCATGACATCAAAGAATTACAATGTGGAAAAGATCTCTAGGCTGGACAATATTCTTGCAATATCCTCTTGCATAGAACCCAACTCTTAGGGATCTACCACTTTCTGCCATAGCTTGTTGAAGAAATCACAAAGATTAATGAGTGTATTTATTATATATATGTCCATCATATTCCCGATTACCATGAGGATTTGTGTCAACATTATATGGCAATCATGTGACTTCATGTGTGCCAACTTCATTTTACCTGAGCTCACAACCACGAGACTTATGAAGTTTGCGGAGTAGGAAGAGGGTGTCTTAACTGAGAACAAATAGTTGAAGAACTCTTTTGCTTCTTTTGTACTGAAATTCTAACTCTGGTGAGCGTGGAGGAATTTGTTATAATTTTCTACTTCACTCTTGCGTTTTGATTGATCACCAATCACATCGATTCGTGCACCATCACCATCCTTTGTTTTACCTTTAATCTTGAGTAGAGTGCCAAGGATGCTTTCACATACGTTCTTCTCTACATGCATGACATCGATGCATTGACGTACACGTAGAATCTCACAGTAAGGTAATTCCCATAACACCGATTTCCTATTAAACACTTGATCCCTGGGTGTTTGCTTCACCGTCAAAGGATGGTTCTTGCCAAGCACAACATTAATTTGTTTAGCCATGTTGTGGACCAACTCCCCAAATAAGGTCTTGCGCCGAAACCTACCTCTGTCGTACCATTAAATTTAGTTTTTATCTTTCGGTATGGGTGATATTTCTGTAAGAACCTGTGATGACGCAAATACAACATTTTGTGCGAGTTGGGAAGAAATTTGCGTGCTGTCCTATCCATGCATGTGACACGCCCTACATCTCCCTTTGTTTTATGCCCCGATGTGTTGCCTAATGTCGGCATATCTTGAATTGTTTGCAACAGCATCACATGTAGATTGAAAACTCCTTTTTGTAAGCATCATAACATTTTACAAGAGGCTTGTTTACCCACAATGTCAGGAGTTCTTCGACCAGTAGCTGAAATTAAATGTCGACGTCATTTAGAGGTTGGTTTGGGCCTTGGATAATCATTGCCATCATGATGTATTTTTCTTCATACACAACCAAGGAGCAAGGTTATATATGCACAAAAGCACCGACCATGTGTTGTGTTTAGTGCTCATATCACCAAAGGATTCATCCTGTCAGTACACTCCCTGAGCCTTATACTTCTAGGATCCTTGGCAAATTATTCAAGCTTGTTGTCGATTAATTCGCACTGAGCCCCATCTTTTGGGTGCCTCATATATTTATCTGCAGTGTGCTCATCATGATGCCACCGCAACCTCTTTGCCTCCTTACCGTTAGCAAACAAACGCCTCAACCTTGGAATTAAAGGCAAGTACCAAACAGCCTTGAACGGGATTCCTTTCTTGATCTCGTCGTCCAATTTGTACTTGTCCTTTGCTCTCTTGCGCTTGTATCATGCATGCTTGCATGTGGGACATGCACGCAAATCTGTGTACTCACCATGGTACAATATACAATCGTTCGCACAAGCGTGTATCTTCTGTACTTCAAGTTCCACTGGGCAAACAATTTGCTTTGCTTTATTCGTGATTTTGGGGAGCATATTATCTTCCAGAAGAATTTCTTAGAAAAGACCTAACAACTCTATGAAGCCCTTGTTTGCTAGACCGTTTGCTACTTTAAATCTAAGAAGTGCTAGTGTGGCACTCAACTTGGAAATTTCTTTTTGTAACCTTGATACAAATCTTTCTTGGAGTCTCCATCAATGGATGACAGATCCTTGTACCCAACGATATCTTTATTTGGGCCCTAGAAATCTGCCATCATAGCAGCAAAATCTGGCATATCAAGGTCCATGTGACTCTGATCGGGGTTTGGCATCTCGCAGCCTGGGTTTATTCATCCATGACAAAATATTCACCGTGTGTGGTCCAACCTGTATATCCATCCATGAATCCCCGAGTGAGCAAGTGGGACTCGACAAATGTAACCTCATGTGACTCTGTATTGGCACAATGACTACATGGACACATTATGTAATCCGTAGTACCAATTCTCTTCTTTGTTCTTTCAGCAAAATTTATGAACTCTAACATGCCACAGATAAAATATGAGCTTCTCCGAGCCTTCATCCATTCAGATCGTTCCATCTGCACCACACGAGGGGTGATTAAAAACAAAACAACAATAATACATGGATTAATTGATGCCCAAAGATGCGTGCATAAATCACAAGATTTTATTTTCATAATTACTGAGGGTGCTCCATATTGTTATCTAGTCATGCGATGACTAAAATTAATGGCCAATCCATTTACCCGCAGCGTACTACATTACTACCCTTATGAAATGAATACATTAATTAAGCCACTCAACGAAAAAATACCTTAACTAATTAGGCGCGTGGCGAACTCCGCCCAGTAGACAGGGAAGCACGATGCGACGACACATCGAGACAGCATGGTCGAGGAGAAAAGCTTAGTGGGGCAACCGCCTGAAGTTCGAGCTCCACTATCCCACCGCAGACCGCGATGGATGTGCTCCAATCACACCACCGCTGACCTCGATGGTTGAGTGATGACCCACAAGTATAGGGGATCAATCGTAGTCCTTTCGATAAGTAAGAGTGTCGAACACAACAAGGAGTAGAAGGAAATGACATGCGGTTTCCAGCAAGATAATTTCTGCAAGCACTGAATTATGGTAACAAGTTGTTTGATAGCAAGATAGTTTGTAACAAGTAACGAGTAGACATAGTAACAAAAGGTGAAGCAAGGTAGCCCAATACTTTTGTGGCAAAGGACAGGCCGGAACGGTCTCTTATAATAAGCAAAGCGTTCTTGAGGACACACGGGAATTTCATCTAGTCACTTTCATCATGTTGGTTTGATTCACGTTCACTACTTTGATAATTTGATATGTGGGTGGACCAGTGCTTGGGTGTTGTTCTTACTTGAACAAGCCTCTCACTTATGATTAACCCCCCTCGCGACATCCTCAACTATGAAAGAAGAATTAAGATAAAATCTAACCATAGCATTAAACATATGGAACCAAATCAGTCCCTTACGAAATAGCACATAAACTAGGGTTTAAGCTTCTGTCACTCTAGCAACTCATCATCTAATAACTACTCCACAATGAATTCCCTTAGGCCCAAAGATGGTGAAGTGTCATGTAGTCGACATTCACACGACACCACTAAGGGAATCACAACATACATATCATCAAAATATCGAACGAATATCAAATTCACATGATTACTCATGACAAGACTTCTCCCATGTCCTTAAGAACAAAAGTAACTAATCACAGAGCATAATCATGTTCAATATCAAAGGGGTATTAAATAGCATGATGTATCTAAACATATAATCTTCCACTAAATAAAACAACTAGCATAATGAATAACATTTAATATCTTATCAACTCTCTGGCCTAGAACAGCCCCAACAACATAGTCATTGGCATCACACATAATTTCAAAAGGCAAGTTCCAATCTAGTGGTTGAATAATAGGTGCAAAAGTTAAGGCTTTCTTAATAGTTTCAAAGGCTTCTACGCAATCATCATCAAAAACAAAAGGAACATCCTTCTGTAATAATTTGGTAAGAGGCCTAGAAATTTTACAAAAGTCTTTAATAAGCGTCCTATAGAAACCAGCATGAACAAAAAACTAGGGATACCTTTAATATCTTTAGGGCATGGCATTTTCTCAATTGCACCATTTTTTGCTTTATCCACCTCAGTACCTCGCTCAGAAATTTTATGCCCCAAGACAATACCTTCATTTACCATAAAGTGGTACTTCTCCCAATTCAAGAAAAGATTGGTTTGCTCACATCTCTGCAAAACTCGATCAAGGTTCCTTAAGAAATCATCAAAATAAGTTATGTAAGCAGAGAAATCATCCATGAAAACCTCAACAAACTTTCCGAAAAGTCAGAGAATATAACAGTCATATATCTTTGAAAAGTCGCACGTGCATTGCATAAACCAAAATGCATACGTCTATAAGCATAGGTTCCAAAAGGGCAAGTAAAGGTGGTTTTCTCTTGATCAGGTCGAGATACGGGTATTTGAGAAAAACCGTAATATTCATCAAGATATCAAAATTGTGTGTGCTTCAACAATCTTTCTAGCATTTGGTCAATAAAAGGTATAGTATAATGATATTTTCTAGTAGCTTTATTTAATTTTCTAGAAACAATTACCATTCTATAGCCAGTCATAATTCTTGGTAGAATAATTTCATTTTTATCATTAGGAACAACAGTAATACCTCCTTTCTTAGGGACACAATGAACATGACTCACCCATCTACTATCAACTATAGGATAAATTATACCTGCTTCCAGAAGGTTTATTATTTTATTTCTTACCAATTCTTTCATTTTGGGATTCAATCGTCGTTGGTGATCAACAATTGGTTTAGCATGTGGTTCCATATTAATCTTGTGCTAGCAAAGAGTGGGACTAATGCCCTTAAGGTTATCAAGAGTATATCCAATAGCATCACGGTGCTTCCTCAAAGTTTTTAACAATCTCTCTTATTCATGTTGTGTAAGGCTAGCACTGATAATAACATGAAGTATCTTCTTTTCATCAAGATAAGCATATTTGAAAGTGTCAGGTAATTGCTTTAATTCAAACACAAGATCACCCTTGGGTGGAGGAGGACCTCCTAAAGTTTCAACACTCAAGTTATGCTTGAGAATAGGTTGTTGTTCAAAGAACATCTTATCTAATTCATTTCTTTCATGCATATGCATATCATTTTCATGGTCTAGCAAATATTGTTCTAATGGATCAGTAGGCGGGTGGCAATAGAATCAAGACCAATTATTTCATCTTTACTGGGCAATTATTTATTATGAGGCTGCCTACGAAACACAGAGAAATTAAACTCATGAGACACACCATCAAAATTAACACTGACAGATTCCTTTTGGCAATCTATTTAAGCATTAACAGTGTAAAAGAAAGGTCTACCAAATATTATGGGACAAAAATAATCTTGTGGAGAACCAAGAACTAAATCGGTAGGGTATTTTATTTTCCACACAAGACTTCAACATCTCTTACAATCCCAAGTGGTGTGATGGTGTCTCTGTTTGCAAGTTCAATAGTAACATTTATATCTTCTATTTCAATTGGTGCAGTCTCAAGCATAATTTCTTGATATAACGTAAAAGGAATAGCACTCACGCTAGAAACCATATCACATAAGCCATGATAGCAATGATCTCCTATTTTGACTGAGACGACAGGCATACCAACAATGGGCTTATTCTTATCTTAATTTCGGGTTTGGCAATTCTAGAAGCTTTATCGCAGAAATAAATAACATGTCCATCAATATTATTGACCAAGATATCCTTAACCATAGCAATATTAGGTTCTACTTTAATTTTTTCAGAGGTTTAGGTGTTCTAATATTACTTTTGTTAACCATAGTTGAGACTTTAGCATGTTCCTTTATCCTAACAAGCATAGGTGGTTTTTCAATATAAGCAGTAGACACAGTTGGGTCAACATTCTAAATGATAGTTTCATATTTAACTCTAACTTGTTCCTTAACTCTTTATTTAATAGGTGGATGATATTTAAACCACTTCTCCTTAGGGAGGTCAACATGTGTAACAAAGGATTCATAAAATGATGTTACTATCTCAGAGTCGAGTCCATATTTAGTGCTAAAATCATTTAAACATCAGTATCCATAAAAAAAATTAACACAATCAAACTCAAGTTTTATACCTGACTCCTTACCTTCGTCGAGTTCTCAATCTTCAGAATTGTGTTTAATTCTTTTAATAAGATCCCACCTGAATTCAATAGTAATCTTCATAAAGGATCCAGTACAAGAAATATCGAGCATGGATTGATCATTACGAGAAAGCCAAGCATAAAAAAAATGTATAATGATATCTCTCGGGAGCTCATGATTGGGGCATGAATATATCATTGACTTAAGCATCCCCCAAGATTGAGCGATACTTTCTCCTTCACGCCAAAAATTGTAGATATAATTTTCGATCACGATGAACTAGATGCATAGGATTTTTTTGGTGAAATTCCAATTTCAGTCGATTCTAGCTTCAGATCCAATATCATCGCATAGCCTATACCATGCAAATGCTTCGATCCCCAAAGATAAATGTAAAACCTTCTTCTTAACTTCATCTCCGAGTAAACCTGCAAACTAAAATAATCCACAAACTTCATCCACATAGATTAGGTGCATGTCAGGATGTAGTGTTCCATCTCGTGCATAAGGATCAGCTAGCAGTTTCTCTTTCATACCCAAAGGGATCTCAAAACAAATATTATTCAGTAGGTTCGGTAGGTTGTGGAGCAACTATTTGTGCTTCCGGTCAAGGTGAAGATACCCCGAACAAACCCGTCAAAGGATGAATTTCCATAGTAGCAAGTAACAGTAAATTTCAGCACGTAATATAATTTTTTCCTTACCAAAGGCACTTTGCTCCCCGGCAATGGCGCTAGAGAAGATTCTTGATGACCCACAAGTATATGGGATTAATCGTACTCCTTTCGATAAGTAAGAGTGTCGAACCCAACAAGGAGCAAATGGAAATGACAAGCGGTTTCCAGCAAGGTAATTTCTGCAAGCACTTAATTGCGGTAACAAGTTGTTTGATAGCAAAATAGTTTGTAATAAGTAACGAGTAGCAATAGTAACAATAGGTGCAACAAGGTAGACCAATCCTTTTGTGGCAAAGGACAGGCTGGAACGGTTTCTTATAATAAGCAAAGAGTTCTTGAGGACACACGGGAATTTTATCTAGTTATTTTCATGAGGTTGGTTTGATTCGCGTTTGCTACTTTGATAATTTGATATGTGTGTGGACCGGTAATTGGGTGTTGTTCTTACTTGAACAAGCCTCCCACTTATGATTATCCCCTCTCGCAGGCATCCGCAACTAAGAAAGAAGAATTAATATAAAATCTAACCATAGCTAAACATATGGATCCAAATCAGCCCCTTACGGAATAGCGAATAAACTAGGGTTTAAGCTTCTGTCACTCTAGCAACCCATCATCTAATAACTACTCCACAATGCATTCCCTTAGGCCCAAATATGGTGAAGTGTAAGGTAGTCGACATTCACACTACACCACTAAGGGAATCACAACATACATATCATCAAAATATCGAACGAATATCAAATTCACACGATTACTTATGACAAGACTTTTCCCATGTCCTTAAGAACAAAAGTAACTACTCACAAAGCATAATCATGTTCAAGATTAGAGGTTTAATAAATAGCATAATGGACATGAACATACAAACTTCCACCAAATAAAACAACTAGCATCAACTACAAGATGTAATGAACACAACTAGCAACCCACAAGTACCAATCTGAGGTTTTGATACAAAGATTGAATATAAGAGATGGACTAAGGTTTCAGATGAGATGGTGCTGGTGAAGATGTTGATGGAGATTGATTCTCCCACAATGAGAGATTTGTTGCTAATGACGATGGCTTCAATATCCCCCTCCCGGAGGGAAGTATCCCTGGCGGAATCGCTCCACCAGAGAGCAAAAGTGCTCATGCCTAGGTTCCACCTCGAGACGGCGGCGCTCCGTCCCAAAAGTCCTCTCCTTTTTTTTCTAATTCAAATGTGAATATATACCATAAGATGGTCACAGGAGTGGGCCAGGTGGCCCACTACCCACCAGGGCGCGCTAGGGGGGTGGCGCGCCCTGGTGCCTAGTGGGCACCTGGGTGGCCTCCTCCAAAATCCCTTTTCTCCAGTAATTTTTATATATTCCAAAATAATTCTCCTAAATTTTCAACCCATTTAGAGATGCGCAGAATAGGTATCTCTGACATAGCTTTTCCAGGCCCATAATTCCAGCTGCCGGTATTTCCCCTCTTTCCGTAAACCTTGCAAATTATGAGAGAAAAGGCATTAGAATTACTCCCCAAAGTGATATAATGAATAAAAACACTAAAATAATAGCAAGAAAACATGATGCAAAATGGACGTATCATTGAGCTCCTCCTATCTCCCGCCGCATACCGAGGATTGACCTCCTATGACGCTGCCACCGCCTACCGACCAAGGACTGACCTCCTATGATGGCGACACCACCTACCGGCCGAGGATTGACATCTTATCCGGTAGGCGCCGCCTTGGCCACTGCCACCATTTCTATCTACACGTCGGCTATTTTTATTTTTTGACAGTTATTCGTAGAGAGGTTGTTTACCCAGTATTACTATAATTCAATTATTGCATCCCCATATGTGCAGGGTAGTACATCACATACGATTATGTCTTCTCATACGGTTTGGTGCAGAAATCGTGTGTAAAGTTGTAATACCTAACACCGACAACATGTATAAACCGTGTGCCCTATACAACATAGTGCGATAAGTAGTTCCCGACCATTAGCATATCCCCATAGTTTCCTCGTTTCCCCCAAAACCCTAGATAGCCTCAAAATTCCTAGCCCCCAGAATTCTCTCGCATGGCGCTGACATTGGGGGGATGCGGACGAGTGGTGCTAATGGTTTCAGTGTGGCTGCTCCTGCTCATATCGCCGCTCTCGATGGCGCCACCACGACGGTGGTCACCGTCGAGCACTTGCCTAAGGTCATCAGAAGGCAGGTGTACTATGGATCTGAATCATCCTGTCAGGTTCCAATTTATCCCGACATGTAACCGGATCCGGAGTATGACTCCAAACTCCCACAACATGAGTTTGACCTCGAGTTTTGCGCCACCGAGAAGTGCCAAAAGCTGAGTTGTGTGCGCGGACACACTCCCGTTCGACATGTATGCACATAGGGATTCAACATTGGCAGACGGTTTCGCAGTTGCCCCTTATAGGTTAGTGTTATGTTCATCATTTTAGTTGAGTTAATGCCACCGCTCATCCTGAATACTATTTATCATTGCCAGGGATATGAGGCTTGTGACTTTGTTAACTAGTTGGATGAAGAATGGCATGGCAGGGCTCGAAGTGTTATCACCCAAGCTCGTAGAATATAACGTAAAGCTGAAGAAGGAATTGACTGATTTGGAGTGTACAATCCATACGATGAAGCAAGAAAGAATCAATCACAGGCAACATATGAAGGCAAGACACAAGAAGGAACTAGCATGTGTAGTTATGGTTGTTGTATTAGCCATCTTCTATGCGCTGTTTGCAATGATGATTAGGGGTTTCGTTTGATTATTACTGGTGATACGTCTCCGTCGTATCTATAATTTTTTATTGTTCCATGCCAATATTCTACAACTTTTACATACTTTTGGCAACAATTTATAAGATTTCCTTGGACTAACATATCTATAATACATAAATAGTTGATCCCCACTAAGTCTAATTCTCTCAACATGCAGCCCTCCACATCACCAAATGTGCCACGTCATCATCCACTAGAACTATTTTGTAGCACATGCATACCCCAATTTAATTGTTCCATCTCCAATAGTCCAATGTACATGCATACTCTTTGCTCACATGTAATTACTTTAAAAAGTAATAGATTTTGATTTAGTGATTTCATTCATATATAATGTATCTAAAATTAATCTTTTAAATCCCGCAGCAACGCGCGGGGAAATCACCTAGTTAATCTCGTGCCTAGTGCCGTTTCCTGTTTATTGCCTTTTTTGTTTTCCAGACGATGCCCGAGGGGCCCACAAGCTCAGAGGCCGCGCCCCCTACCCAGGGCGCACCTGGCAGGCTTGTGACCACCCTGAAGGTCGGTTGGAGGTGTCCTTCGGCCCTAAGGAAGCTTATATCTAGATAAAAATCGTGTTAAAATTCCAGCCCAATCGGAGTAACGAACCTCCGGATATAAGAAAATGGTGAAAGACCGAAATCAGGGGTCACGAAACGGAAGAGAAACAGAGAGATATATCCAGTCTTGAAGGGGCTCCCGCCCCTCTGCCTCCATGGAGGCCATGTACCAGAGGGAAACCCTCCTCCCATATAGGGGGAGGTCAACAAAGAATAAGGAGGAGGGGGCTCTCTCCCCCTCTCTCTCGGTGGCGACAGGGCAAGGATCGTGACGGAGATCTACACCAACAATCTCGCTACCGTCAACACTAACTCTCACACTCTCTATGAAGTGGTGTAACACCTCTTCTCCCCATTGTATTCTCTACTTAAATATGGTGATGAACGCTATATATTATTATTCAATGATGTGCGACTATCCTATGATGTTTGAGTAGATCTGTTTTGTCCTATAGGTTAATTAATGATCGTGCTTGGTTTGAGTTGTATGTTTTATTATTAGTGTTGTCCTATGGTGCTCTTTATTTTGCGCAAGCGTGAGGGATCCCTGCTGTAGGGTGTTGCAATATGTTCATAATTCGCTTATGGTGGATGTCGTGAGTGACAGAAGCACACACCCATGTAAGTGGGTTGTTTGCGTATGGGAGTAAAGAGGACTTGATACCTTATAATGCTATGGTTGGGTTTTACTTTAATGATCTTTGGTTGTTGTGGATGCTTGCTAGAGTTCCAATCATAAGTGCATATGATCCAAGTAGAGAAAGTACGTTAGATTATGCCTCTCCCACATATAAAACTGCAATATTGATTACCGTTCTAGTTATCGATTGCCCCAGGACAAATAACTTTCTTGTAATTAAAAACTCTCTACTAAAACTAACTTAATTGTTTCTTTATCTAAACAGCCCCTAACTTTTATTTACGTATTCTTTATTATCTTGCAAACCTATCCTAGTTCAGCTACAAAGTACTTCTAGTTTCATACTTGTTCTAGGTAAAGCGAACTTTAAGTGTGCATAGAGTTGTAATGGTGGTCGATAGAACTTGAGGGAATATTTGTTCTACCTTTAGCTCCTCGTTGGGTTCGACACTCTTACTTATCGAAAGAGGCTACAATTGATCCCCTACACCTGTGGGATATCAACTGGCTTCATAAATAAGAAGAGCTCAATGTATTGCTTACCAACTGTCCTACTCCGTTCGTACCGGTGCATAACTAACATTACGAAAACCAAATAATCCCAAAACTCGTTCCCAGTTTTTTGTCCTGAAAAAGGAAATCAGCCAATAGGAGTTGTGGGGCTTGTATGAATTCAATTACTTCAGACTACTTAGCATAACATGCAATGACTAATTCTCTGCACGCAATGGTATTGATTAGCAAATAAACATCAAGTTCTCTCAATTTTTTCCACCTAGGTCATTGGTACGGAGGGAGTATGAAAAATGCTTGTATCATATTTGGACTCTCCAACGCGTGTGCGTAATTATCACGTTGAGAACTGCGCAACCCCAGGAATTTGCAGCGACTGGGTACACATAATTGCAGTTGATTATATCAGTATTCTAACTGCCTGCCAAGGCGGTTAGATAATACGTCAATCCTCCATTTCAATTGACTATTCCTCTTCTCTACATACCCCGCTTAAGTTTCCACCATCTTCATCGTCCCGGCTGGCCACACTACACACTTGCACACACTCTACAATCTCGCTTTCTCATGGTTTGTATAAGTACCGCATCCATGTCGAGCGACAGCGAGGACGACAGTTCTGCCTGCAGTCTGGCGCCCGATGATTTGTCAACATCGGAATCATCCTACTCGTCTTCCATGAGTCTGCTATTGATCCCAAACCTTGATATTATCCGGATCATGGAAGGGACGCCGCCTCCCGAGTCATCAGACGATAACCAGATGGACGAGGAGTTGTCAAAGGACGGAGAAGAGGACGATGATGATGATGATGAGCAATGGTCGAACGAGGAGGACGAGGACGACGACAATAATGACGATGACGGTGGCAGCGGCGATTACAAGTCAATGGTCAGTGTAAAGAAGTGTCCTCGCTAAGACGATGCCGCGGGGCCATCCAAAAACAACAAGAAGAAGAAGGACTAAATTAAGGAGACTGTATATATCTCTATTTCCATTCACTAATATTAATTTGTTATCTCTATTTCCCCTGTCAATCTCATCACTAACGGTTAGCAGTACGTATTCGACGGAGTTCTTTTACATTATCGCCCATACGTTGGTTTGTTGAAATGTGTGCCCTGTTGAGCACACAATTCCCAAAAACAAATCGTATGCGCTGTCTATAATGATCGCACACAAATCTGATTATTGACATGTTTGCCGGCATCACACACATCTAGTCATGCTGAATTGTGTGCTAATTTCACCAATCTGCTCTTATTTTAATGTAATGATTTTGTTTATAGGTTGGTACAATTTTATATTCAGCTCAAAGAGGTCCTGCGGTACAGCCTAGGAAATAAAGGCAGATTAATTTGGTGAGTATAAATTGGATTGCCTTCTATTGTCATGGGTCAAATTATTATTTCACACCAACAACAAGAACAAGCTTTTTTATTCTTACTCTTTCTAATAGAGTGCCGATTGTATCTATAGGATATGTTAATGGATGCATCATGGTCTCATTTGGCACTTATTTCTTAAGCTAAATGGAGAAGTCAAATTGAGCTATAAGTTGTTCGCTATTGTATTTCTTTAGTTCCAATTTATTGGATTTGATTTATAGGTTCTATATCCAAATGATAGTTCAGTTGAGTACGTGTTGTTAGTCCACTTATTTAAAAGCTACAATTTTCTATTATTTTAAGTTTTTACATATTGACTAAATGATGCAGATGATTTCCTTGGATACTTGACACTTTGTCGAGAGAAGTGATAAAAACCGTCAAGATTAAATAACAAAAGTTTGAGCACTAAAATGGTGACTAGAGATGCCATGTAGTTCATAGTCTATGTGCAATGGCTCTTTAATTTGACAGAAGTAAATTGGATTTTTTGCTTCTACCAATTTATTTCATTTTATTGTGCAACACAAGAATAATGGTGCACACGTATCTTTATTTGACCTTGTTTCCTTAGCATTATGTTCAAAGCCACATGATTTGCAATCAGGTTCAAATGGCCAGTAGTCATGTGGAGCTACTTTCCCAAACTATCTAAACTTACAATTGATACTTTCAGAGTTCATCAAAACTTATCTCAGTTCATTTCAATTTTCTAATGTAGAGTTGTCTGAGGGGAACTCATGCTTCTTACCGAATCATCTGCATTGTCTAGGGAATAACGATACTCTGACGAGTCATGGAAGATGATGAAGATTAGATAGTAAATAATAGGATACTCTGTGTTACTATTGCTGCATGAATGATGCGACCTTCTGTTGTCGTGTGAATAAAAGTGAGTTGTTGATTTCTTGAAAACAAAATTGACCTTGTGTGCTAAACTGTTGATTTTTAGATGAATGGGAGATAGACATAAGAAGATAGATAGAGCTTACCTTGTATACAGATTGTTGTATGGATAAAAACTACCTTGTGTAGATATTTTTGTTGTATTGTATATTGTTTGACGTACGGTATATCAACATAGATAGAAGAGAATAGAAGCAAAAAGGTGATGATTGTTGTATTGTCACATTGTACAACCTAAGCATTGTTGTATATGTTTTTACATAGATACCAGATCGTCTCTGGGAATTCGGGGGCCTGGTGCAAAATGCGAAATCAGGCCCAAAAAATGCAAAAAATATGCATAACTAATAAAACTAGACATATTTTTTGCTTAATATATAGCTTTTGAATATGTGTTCTTTCTTACAGTATTTGAAAATATATCATAATGCTAAAGAGTAAATGTAGTATTGAAAAGATAAACTTTTCGTCTTCAAATTGTACTAAAATAGTAAACTGACCGCATGTTCTACTGAAAAGCATCATCCGTCTAATATTTCTTTACAAAAATCAATAAATCCAGTAAGTCAATTCTCACAAAAGAAAAAATTCATTGAATCTTTCTTGGAATGAATTAGTGTAGCAAACGAGCACATAATTGCATGCCTAATCTAGTAGCACTTTTGTACTCCCTCCATTCCTAAATATAAGTCTTTGTAGAAATTCAACTATAAACCACATACAAATGGATATAGATATATTTTAGAGTATATAAATTCATTCATTTTGTTCTGTAGGTGATTCATAGTGGAATCTCTCCAAACACTTATATTTAGAAACGAAGCGAGTAGTAGCAGGGATTGCATTCGATACGACAAGAAGATATCAAAAGAACAAGAGAAAGAACAATTGTAACAGAAAAAAGTATTAACCTAACCCTAACTAATTTTTCGTTCATCTATTTTGATCTCAGGCTTAGGGCTTATGACTAACCTTGAAAAATGTTCTGGTGAGAGGTTGTTGAAGTAGAGAAATAGGTGGCGACGGCCAGATGCACAACACACTCGCGGTGGGCGACCGCCATCTATCGGCGGCTCGTCCCCTGGTCAAAGCAGCGGAGTCTCCCTATTCTCGCTTTTGAAGTCGGATTTTCTGGATAGAGAATCGTGGACATGATACACACGCACGCTCGGCTGTAGCGATTAGGCCCATTAGCATGACCAGCCACCCTTTTTTCTATTTCATCTTTTACAAACCGGGCCGAAAAGATAGTTAATCGGTACTAGGCCAACTAGGGCATGTTGGCTGGGTATTTGCACTTTGACATGTGTTCCGCTTCTCATGCATCTGGCTACAATTTTCTTTGGATTAGATCGAGCTAACCAGCCAAAAAAGCTAGCAAACCAGCGCATGAACCAAACATTAGTTGGTTTTCCTTTGATCGGGGCCCCTACGATTTCGAGGGCCTTGTGCGATCGCCCAGGTCTCATACCCTAGTCGACGGGCCGGCATAGATGCATCAATGATGTACATAGACAGAAGAAGTCTTAACGGGGATTTCAAAACAAGATGAGGAGAGCCTCAAGTATTTAAGCACTAAAATACTAACCTCCACAAGATGAGGAGATTCTTGGGGAAAGAAAGTATTGCTTGGAGACTATGGATGATTATTCAAGATAAACATGGTATATTTCTTCAAGACGAAGAGTGAGACCCAAAAAATCGTGATCGCCTTTGCAAATGAAGATCAATGTCAATACGATGCAAAGATATTGATCATAAGAAGTGGCAACGATGCCAAGTTCAAGAACTACACCTTGAATGAGTTCTTTAGTGACGAGGGTATCAAACATCAATCACTAGTGTAGAACTGGTCTATAGTACCGGTTCGTAAGGGCCTTTAGTGTCAGTTCGTCAACCGGCACTAAAGGGTGGGGACTAAAGGCCCCTTTTAGTAATGGTTCATCACGACCCGGGACCAAAGGCTCACCATGTGGCATGAGCCCGCATCGGGGGCTGCGGGTCCTTTAGACCCGGTTCATGACACGAACCAGGACCAAAAGGTACCACATGGCACGAGCCTGCGCCGGGGGCTGGGGGTCCTTTAGTCCCGGTTGGTGACACCAACCGGGACAAAAAGGTTTAGGGGTTTATGGTTTTATTGTTTATTTGTAATTTTAATTTTGTGTTTTCCATTTAATTCTTTTTCAATATATATATATATATATATATATATATATATATATATATATATATATATATATATATATATACAATTTGGTATATATGATTTCTCCTACAACTTGCAGATCATTACATGCAGGCATTAGGTGTAATGGTATTCTTCTTCGGGATCTATGACCTGGTCAAGCAAAAATTCCGCCATTTCCTCTTGAATTGCTCGTACGCGATCCTGAGGTAGGAGCTCATCCTGCATCTTCGACATCTGTAAAGAAGGAGATCAATATGAATATATTAGTTGTGTGTATATATATTAGATCATGATATAAAAATTGTGAATTGTGTTTACGTACCCAAATATTTCTGCCAGTTTTGTTGCTTTCAGTTATTATACGAATGTTCTCGCAAACGTAGAATGCATATAAATTATTCCTCGGAGGCTGCCTCATGGTCTTTATGAGAATAGAATTGGATTGGATAATAATTAATCAAGCTTGATAATGGTATTGAAACTAGAATTAAAGAGATGCGCGGACGTAGCTAGTACTACTTAATTACCTTGGGTCGCACCCATGTCAGCTCTTGTTTCCATGAACTTGTTTGATGAACTTTTGCCAAGCCCTGTCCACCGGCAAAGAAAATGAATAAAGGAGTTATTAATTAGTTGATATCAGGAAATGAACTTAAGAGACCGACATAGTACAATAATGATTAAAATTACATGTCGACCATCCCCTTCAGGGTTGAGTATTATATAGGTTCTTTAAGTGGTGAGACCAATACTTTAACTTTGCACAAGTCAACTTCAATAATTAGTAGGATTCGGTGAAAACTGCATGCACACACGCTTGTATAATTAAGCGGGCATGTGCATAACTCATCAACTACACTTATTAACATCTAGTAAGCAAAACAGAATTTGTAGTACAAGGCACAGTAACACTCACCCGAAGTTGTAAGGAAATAGTATTTCTCGTGTGGTATTTAGTTGCTTCAAAAACCCTAGCAAGCATTTCTCTGTATCTTTTGGGTGTTGTGACCATGTCTTTTAATTAATGGTATTTGGGTCAATGAACCCAATGCCATAGCGTCCGGCTCTTTTCAATTCATAAATCTTCATTCTACATAATACCATAGAAAATAATATAATGAGGATAATTACATGTAATCAACAAGCACATCTAGAGACTTACATTACAGAAAGAAATCACTTACAGGCAATAGCAACAGACAAGAGATTTACCGAGTGCAACTTGATTGAATAACTGAAAAAGTTCTGAAAGTTCAATCCACACATCGAGTTCATGGAAGTAATGCTCAGCCTTGACTTTCACCATCAGGGACTCTCGCCCATTCTTTACTTCTCTCAGGTACCACTCATGCAATTTGTACATTCTCGTTGATAGAAGCTTGACCTCCTCAGGACTGACCAGAGGTTGGCCGGGGATATATTGCCATGCTACTTCGTCATTTGTAAACCCGGGGGTAGGTTCGAACCCTATGAGTTAATAAATAGTGACACCAGCCTCTTTAGCCATTATTCTATGATCTTCGGTTATTACCGGATGATCGGCGGTACTCACATGTGGTACAATGAGCGGGGGG
>LR738710.1:592278836-592378815 GCA_902687465.1 Secale cereale
TGTTCTCCCAGCTGGGGAACAGTTTTCCCGCATTTTTTACCTGCTTGGCTCGAGCTCGAGCTCGACTCCTTCCCTTTGTGTGCACGATGTAACTTCTTGATAGAGCGCTCATAGTTAGAGTCTCTATGCTAGATAGCTGGTTGAGCATTATCAATAAAGTGTTTTACGACTTCGTCAACTACTTTCTCCTTTGGCGGCGGGGGCGGTTTTGTTGCAAAATGGGCATGCATTTCGGATTCCAAGATCATGTTGGTTTCCTCGCCTGTCCTCTCATATGGTAACTTTGGAGGAGCCTTGAGGCTGGGACCATATTTTAATTTCTTGCCGGCTGTTGTACCACTAGCCGCCATAGCTGTGGCGCCTCTCTTCCGATGTTGCTGAGGGGGCGGAGATGGCTGACGCGGTGCCGGACTTGGAGAAGGAGTTGGCTGATGCGGTATCGGACTTGGAGGAGGAGGAGGAGGCTAACGTGGTGCCGGGCTTGGAGGAGGAGGAGTCGGCTGACACAGTGGCGGACTTGGAAGGGCAGTAGTCAACTGATGTGGTGGCGGACATGGAGGAGTAGGAGTCGGCTGACGCGGTGGACTTCTTGGAGCAGGAGTCGGTGGCCTTGGAAAGATGATGCAATCTTTTCTCCATAGAATGATACGATGTATGGCCTTTCCCAGTGTGCGCTCATCACCACCTCTAGGAATGTCATGATCTAGCTCGTAATATCCTGACATCACTTCATCAACCCCGACACGAGCATAGCCAGCTGGAATCGGATTGCAATGGAATGTTGCTTCAGGGGGATTTGTTAAAGCATAGCCGTCCGCAATGTTCATGGATATGTTCTTCACTAAGATGTGTAGCTCACAAGATGTCCTATCTATGATATCATACACATGATATGTAGCCAGCAGTGCATCATCGGCCGGGGTGGAACCCACGCTGCTTCTCGGCCTAGATAGGACGGTGCTATCCAATGTTGGATCTGCTTGTTGTTGCCGCTGAGACACCCTTTCCTCGCTAGGTGAGTCGATCTTCTCCTGCTACCGCATGAAAGGGTGTTCCAACTCTGCGTGCTTTGAATATAGGCCTTGAAGGTCCTCCTTCCTCTGCTCCTCCTCCAGCTTCCTCTTCTGCTCCTACTGTTGCTTCTTTCTCGCATGGCTTCTGTAGTCGGCGTTCCAACCCGCAAACCCCTCAAACCATGCAATAACGCCTTTGCCTCGTGTTCGTCCCGGGTGTTCAAGATTTTTTAGGGCACGCATAAGTTCGTCGTTCTCTCTATTTTGCGTGAACACCCGCTCTTGAGCCTCTTCTATTGCAACAAGTATAGCATCAAAGGATTCTTTAAGACTTGCCCGCTCCATAACCAGCCCTATCTCTGGGTCCAACTTTCTCACACCCAAGATGTGATTCCATCTCGATCACGTGATAACTTCGTGACTGGGGCACAACCGCATTTCGGGCGCTTAGCAAGATGGATATCATTACATCGTACAATTACATACATAGATGGGAATACATACAATAGCCATATGAATACAGCATGATCATACACAAGACATCTGACTACGGATGAAAACATGAAAAACACAATGGCATCCATCTGCTATCCCAGGCTGCCGACCAGGAACCTATCCCAAGATTGACGAAGAAGAAGAAGAAAGAACTCCAACACAGGTAAACATCGCTCTCACGTCAAGTCATCGTAAACCTGCACCTGCAACTGTTGTTGTAGTATCTGTGAGCCACGAGGACTCAACAATCCCATAACCATGGGTACCAAGACTAGCGAAGCTTAATGGGTATGGAGATGTTAAGTGGTGAGGTTGCAGCAGCGGCTAAGCATTATATGGTGGCTAATTTACGAGTACAACAATAAGATGAGCATCTACGCAAATGGTCAAAAACTAGTAATGATCAATAAGTGACCCTGAACTACCTACGAGTCAAACATAACCCCATCGTGTTCTCTTCTCAAAATGAAAATTGACGGTCACGATTACTCATGCGGTTGGTGTATTTTATTTCGGATCCTCTGTCAAGTTAACTATAATCGGATATTAACAAATTAAAATCTGCCACATAACTACGGGCACGGCTTTCTAAAGATCATAACCCTGCACGGATGTCCCAACTTAGCCCATCACAAGCCCTCACGATCAGCAAAGGTAAAACCTCTTATCTTAGGGACAACCCGATCGACTCGGAATCCCGGTGCACAAGACATTTCGACAATGGTAAAACAAGTCCAGCAGGGCCTCCCGGCGTGCCGACACCCTGATAGTAGTCGTGCGTATCTCGTCTCAGGCCATGACCGGATGAGCAGTCCGTACAACTAATGTTGGGTAACGTAGTATTTCAAAAAATTACCTATGATCACGCAAGATCTATCTAGGAGAAGCATAGCAACGAGGGGGGAGTGTATCTACGTACCCTCGTAGACCGAAAGCGGAAGCGTCTAGTGACGAGGTTGATGTGGTCGAACGTCTTCGCGATCCAACCGATCCAAGCACCGAACGTACGGCACCTCCGCGTTCAGCACACGTTCAGCCCGATGACTTTCCATGAGCTCTTGATCCAGTTGAGCATCACGGGAGAGTTTCGTCAGCACGACGGCGTGGTGACGGTGATGGTGAAGCTATCGGCGAAGGGCTTCGCCTAAGCACTACAACGATATGATCGAGGTGTGTATTTGTGGGGAGGGGCACTGCACATGGCTAAAATCAACTTGTGTGACTATGGGGTGCCCCCTCTCCACGTATATAAAGGAGGGAGGGGAGGAGCAGGCGGCTGGCCTAGGGGGCGCGCCATGAGGGGAGTCCTACTCCCACTAGGAGTAGGACTCCTCCTTTCCTATTAGGAGTAGGAGAGGGAGAAGGAAAGGAGAAAGGAGGAGAAGGAAAGAGGGGGCCGACCCCCCTTGCCCTAAACCAATTCGGTTTGGGCCTTGGGGGGCGCCCCACACTCCCCCTTGCTGCCCTCTATTCCCATTAAGGCCCATGTAGGCCCATTAACCTCCCGGGAGGTTCCGGTAACCTCCCGGTACTCCAGTATTTATCCGATAAACCCCAGAACCCAACTGGTGTACGAATATAACCTTCTAGTATATGAATCTATATGTATCGGACATTTAGAGACTCCTCGTCATGTTCGTGATCACATCCGGGACACCGAACTACCTTCGGTACATCAAAACACATAAACTCATAATACCGATCGTCATTGAACGTTAAGCGTGCGGACCCTACGGGTTCAAGAACTATGTAGACATGACCAAGACTCATCTCTGGTCAATGACCAATAGCGGAACCTGGATGCTCATATTGGTTCCTACATATTCTACGAAGATCTTTAACGGTCAAACCGCATAACAACATACGTTGTTCCCTTTGTCATCGGTATGTTACTTGCCCGAGATTCGATAGTCGGTATCATCATACCTAGTTCAATCTCGTTCCCGGCAAGTCTCTTTACTCATTCTGTAATACATCATCTCATGACTAACTCATTAGTCGTTTGCTTGCAAGGCTTATTATGATGTGTATTACCGAGAGGGCCCAGAGATACCTCTCTGACACTCGGAGTGACAAATCCTATTCTCGATCTATGCCAACACCACAAACACCTTCGGAGACACCTGTAGAGCATATTTATAATCACCCAGTTACGTTGTGACGTTTGATAGCACACAAAGTGTTCCTCCGGTATTCGGGGGTTGCATAATCTCATAGTCATAGGAACATGTATAAGTCATGAAGAAAGCAATAGCAGTAAAACTAAATGATCAAGTTGCTAAGCTAACGGATGGGTCTTGTCCATCACATCATTCTCCTAATGATGTGATCTCGTTGATCAAATGACAACATATGTCTATGGCTAGGAAACATAACCATCTTTGATCAATGAGCTAGTGTAGTAGAGGCATACTAGGGACACTTTGTTTTGTCTATGTATTCACACATGTACTAAGTTTTCGGTTAATACAATTCTAGCATGAATAATAAACATTTATCATGATATAAGGAAATACAAATAACAACTTTATTTCTGCCTCTAGGGAATATTTCCTTCAGTCTCCCACTTAAACTAGAGTCAATAATCTAGATCACAAAGTAATGATTCTAACACCCATGGAGTCTTGGTGCTGATCATGTTTTGCTCGTGGAAGAGGCTTAGTCAACGGTTCTACGGCATTCATATCCGTATGTATCTTGCAAATTTCTATGTCTCCCTCCTTGACTTGATCGCGGATGGAATTGAAGCATCTCTTGATTTGCTTGGTTCTCTTGTGAAACCTAGATTCCTTCGCCAAGGCTATCGCTCCAGTGTTGTCACAAAAGATTTTCATTGGACCCGATGCACTAGGTATTATACCTAGATCGGATGTGAACTCCTTCATCCAGACTCCTTCATTTGCTGCTTCCGAAGCAGCTAAGCTTCACACGTAGATCCCGCCACGATGCTCTGCTTGGAAATGCACCAATTGACAGCTCCACCGTTCAATAAATATACATATCCGGTTTGTGACTTAGAGTCATCCGGATCAGTGTCAAAGCTTGAATCGACATAACAGTTTACGACAAGCTCTTTGTCACCTCCATAAATGAGAAACATATCCTTTGTCCTTTTAAGGTACTTCAGGATGTTCTTGACCGATGTCCAGTGATCCACTCCTATATTACTTTGGTACCTCCTTTCTAAACTTATAGCAAGGCACACATCAGGTATGCTACACTGCATTGTATACATGATAGATCCTATGGCTGAGGCATAGGGAATGACTTTCATTTTCTCTCTATCTTCTGCAGTGGTCGGGCATTGAGTCTTACTCAACTTCACACCTTGTAACATAGGAAAGAACCCTTTCTTTGACTGATCCATTTTGAACTTCTTCAAAACTTTATCAAGGTTTGTGCTTTGTTAAAGTCCATTAAGTGTCTTGATCTATCTCTATAGATCTTGATGCCTAATATATAAGCAGCTTCACCGAGGTCTTTCATTGAAAAATTCTTATTCAAGTATCCTTTTATGCCATCCAGAAATTCAATATCATTTCCAATCAACAATATGTCATCTACATATAATATCAGAAATGCTACAGAGCTCCCACTCACTTTCTTGTAAATACAGGCTTCTCCAAAAGTCTGTATAAAACCATATGCTTTGATCACCTCATCAAAGCGTATATTCCAACTCCGAGATGCTTGCACCAATCCATAGATGGATCGCTGGAGCTTGCACACTTTGTTAGCACCTTTAGGATCGACAAAACCTTTTGGTTGCATCATATACAACTCCTCTTTGAGGTATCCACTAAGGAATGTAGTTTTGACATCCATTTGCCAGATTTCATAATCATAAAATGCGGCTATCGCTAACATGATTTGGAAAGATTTAAGCATCGCTACGGGTGAGAAAGTCTCATCGTAGTCAACTCCTTGAACTTGTCGAAAACCTTTCACAACAAGTCAAGATTTGTAGATAGAAACATTACCATCGATGTATGTCTTCCTCTTGAAGATCCATTTATTTTCAATGGCTTGCCGATCATCGGGCAAGTCAACCAAAGTCCACACTTTGTTCTCATACATGGATCCCATCTCAGATTTCATGGCCTCAAGCCATTTTGCGGAATTTGGGCTCATCATCGATTCCTCATAGTTCGTAGGTTCATCATGGTCTAGTAACATGACTTCCAGAACTGGGTTATCATACCACTCTGGTGCGGAACGTACTCTGGTTGACCTACGAGGTTCAGTAGTAACTTGATCCAAAGTTTCATGATCATCATCATTAGCTTCCTCGCTTATTAGTGTAGGAATCACTGGAACTAGTTTGTGTGATGTACTACTTTCCAATTCGGGAGAAGGTACAATTACCCCATCAAGTCCTACTTTCCTCCCACTCACTTCTTTCAAGAGAAACTCCTTCTCTAGAAAGGATCCATTCTTAGCAACGAATATCCTTCCTTCGGATCTGTGATAGAAGGTGTACCCAACAGTTTCCTTTGGGTATCCTATGAAGACACATTTCTCCGACTTGGGTTCGAGCTTATTAGGTTGAAGCTTTTTCACATAACCATCGCAGCCCCAAACTTTAAGAAACGACAACTTTGGTTTCTTGCCAAACCACGGTTCATAAGGCGTCGCATCAACGGATTTAGATGGTGCCCTATTTAACGTGAATGCAGCTGTCTCTAAAGCATAACCCCAAAACGATAGTGGCAAATCGGTAAGAGACATCATAGATCGCACCATATCTAATAATGTATGGTTACGACATTCAGACACACCATTACGTTGTGGTGTTCCGGGTGGCATGAGCTGTGAAACCATTCCACATTGTTTTAAATGAAGACCAAACTCGTAACTCAAACATTCACCTCCATGATCAGATCGTAGAAACTTTATTTTCTTGTTACGATGATTCTCTACTTCACTCTGAAATTCTTTGAACTTTTCAAATGTTTCAGACTTGTGCTTCATTAAGTAGATATACCGATATCTCCTCAAATCATCAGTGAAGGTCAGAAAATAATGATACCCGCCGCGAGCCTCAACACTCATCGGTCCATATACATCAGTACGTATGATTTCCAATAAATCAGTTTCTCGCTCCATTGTTCCGGAGAACGGAGTTTTAGTCATCTGGACCATGAGGCATGGTTCGCAAGCACCAAGTGATTCCAAAAGTCCATCAGTATGGAGTTTCTTCATGCGCTTTACACTAATATGACCTAAACAGCAGTGCCACAAATAAGTTGCACTGTCATTATCAACCTTGCATCTTTTGGCTTCAATATTATGAATATGTGTATCACTACGATCGAAATCCAAGAAGAATAGACCACTCTTTAAAGGTGCATGACCATAAAAGATATTACTCATATAAATAGAACAACCATTATTCTCTAATTTAAATGAATAACCGTCTCGCAACAAACAAGATCCAGATATAATGTTCATGCTCAACGCTGGCACCAAATAACAATTATTTAGGTCTAAAACTAATCCCTATGGCAGATGTAGAGGTAGCGTGCCGACGGCGATCACATCGACTTTGGAACCATTTCCCACATGCATCGTCACCTCGTCATTAGCTAATCTTTGTTTAATCTGTAGCCCCTGCTTCGAGTTACAAATATTAGCAACCGAAGCAGTATCAAATACCCAGGTGCTACTACGAGCATTAGTAAGGTACACATCAATAACATGTATATCAAATATACCTTTGTTCACTTAGCCATCCTTCTTATCCGCCAAATACTTGGGGCAGTTCGGCTTCTAGTGTCCAGTTCCTTTGTAGTAGAAGCACTCAGTTTCAGGCTTGGCTCCACACTTGGGTTTCTTCGCGGGAGTAGCAACTGTCTTGCTATTCTTCTTGAAGTTCCCCTTCTTTCCCTTGCCCTTTTTCTTGAAATTAGTGGTCTTGTTAACCATAAACACTTGATGCTCCTTCTTCATTTCTACCTCCGCAGCTTTGAGCATTGCGAAGAGCTCAGGAGTTGTCTTTTGCATCCCTTGCATATTATAGTTCATCACGAAGCCTTTATAGCTTGGTGGTAGTGATTGAAGAACTCTATCAATAACACTATCTTCGTCAACTTTGCAACCAAGTTGAGTCATATGATTGTAGTACCCAGACATTCTGAGCAAGTGTTCACTGATAGAACTATTCTCCTCCATCTTGCAGCAATAGAACTTATTGGAGACTTCATATCTCTCAATTCGGGCATTTGCTTGAAATATTAACTTCAACTCTTGGAACATCTCATATGCTCTGTGACGTTCAAAACGTCTTTGAAGTCCCAATTCTAAGCCATAAATCATGGCACACTGAACTATCGAGTAGTCATCGGAACGAGCTTGCCAGACATTTATAACGTCCGGAGTTGCTCCTGCAGCAGGCCTGTCACCTAGAGGTGCTTCTAGGACATAATTCTTCTTTGCAACAATGAGGATAATCCTCAAGTTACGGACCCAGTCCGTGTAGTTGCTACCATCATCTTTCAACTTAGCTTTCTCTAGGAATGCATTAAAATTCAAGGGAACGGTAGCACGGGCCATTGATCTACCACAACATAGATATGCAAAAACTATCACGACTAAGTTCATGATAAATTAAAGTTCAATTAATCATATTACTAAAGAACTCCCACTTAGATAGACATCCCTCTAGTCATCCAAATGATCACATGATCCAAATCAACTATACCATGTCCGATCATCACGTCAGATGCAGTAGTTTTCAATGGTGAACATCTTATGTTGATCATATCTACTATATGATTCACGCTCGACCTTACGGTCTCCAGTGTTCCGAGGCCATGTCTGTAAATTCTAGGCTCGTCAAGTTTAACCCGAGTATTCTACATGTGCAAAACTGTCTTACACCCGTTGTATTTGAACGTAGAGCTTATCACACCCGATCGTGACGTGGTGTCTCGGCACGACGAACTTTCGCAACGGTGCATACTTAGGGAGAACACTTGTACGTTGAAATTTTTGTAAGGGATCATCTTATAATGCTACCGCCGTACTAAGAAAAATAAGAAGCATAATAAGATAAACATCACATGCAATCAAAATATGTTACATGATATGGCCATCATCATCTTGTGCTTTTGATCTCCATCTCCAAAGCATCGTCATGATCACCATCTCCAAAGCATCTTCATGATCTCCATCGTCACCGGCTAGACACCATGATCTTCATCGTAGCGTCGTGGTCGTCTCGCCAACTATTGCTACTACTACTATCGCTAACTCATAGTGATAAAGTAAAGCAATTACATGGCTTTCGCAATTCGTACAATAAAGAGACAACCATAAGGCTCCTATCGGTTGCCGATAACTTTACAAAACATGATCATCTCATACAATAACGTATAACTCATCACGTCTTGACCATATCACATCTCAACATACCATGCAAAAACAAGTTAGACGTCCTCTGCTTTGTTGTTGCAAGTTTTACGTGGCTGTTACGGGCTTAGCAAGAACCGTTATTACCTACGCATAGAAAACCACAACGATTTTTTGTCAAGTGTGTTGTTTTAACCTTCAAAAGGACCGGGCGTAGCCACACTCGATTCAACTAAAGTGAGAGAGACAGACACCCACCAGTCACCTTTAAGCAACGAGTGCTCGTAATGGTGAAGCCAGTCTCGCGTAAGCGTATGCGTAATGTCGGTCTGGGCCGCTTCATCTCACAATACCGCCAAATCAAAGTATGACATGTTGGTAAGCAGTATGACTATTATCGCCCACAGCTCATAATGTCCTACTCGTGCATATCATCTACGCATAGACCTGGCTCACGATGCCATTGTTGAGTAATGTAGTATTTTAAAAAAATAATCTACGATCATGCCAGATTTATCTAGGAGAAGAATAGCAATGAGGGGGAGCGTGTGTCTACGTACCATCATAGACCGAAAGCGGAAGAGTCTAGTGACGCGGTTGATGTAGTCGAACGTCTTCGCGATCCAACCGATCCAAGCACTGAACGTACGGCACCTCCGCATTTAGCACACGTTCAGCTCGATGATGTCCCATGAGCTCTTGATCCAGTAGAGCATCACGGGAGAGTTTCGTCAGCACGACAGCGTGGTGACGGTGATGATGAAGCTACCGGCGCAGGGCTTCGCCTAAGCACTGCAACGATATGACCGAGGTGTGTATCTATGGGGAGGGGCACCGCACACGGCTAAAATCAACTTGTGTGTCTATGGGGTGCCCCCTCTCCACGTATATAAAGGAGGGAGGGGAGGAGGAGGCGGCTAGCCTGGGGCGCGCCATGAGGGGAGTCCTACTCCCACTAGGAGTAGGACTCCTCCTTTCCTAGTAGGAGTAGGAGAGGGGGAAGGAAAGGAGAGAGGAGGAGAACGAAAGAGGGGGCCGGCACCCCTTGCCCTAAACCAATTCGGTTTGGGACTTGGGGGGGCACGCCCCACACTCCCCTTTCTGCCCTCTATTCCCACTAAGGCCCATGTAAGCCCATTAACCCTCCGGGAGGTTCCAGTAACCTCCCGGTACTCCGGTATTTATCCGATAACCCCCGAAACTCATCCGGTGTACGAATATAACCTTCCAGTATATGAATCTTTATGTCCCGAACATTCCAAGACTCCTCGTCGTGTCCGCGATCACATCCGGGACTCCGAACTACCCTTGGTACATCAAAACACATAAACTCATAATACCGATCGTCATCGAACGTTAAGCGTGCGGACCCTACGGGTTCAAGAACTATGTAGACATGACCGAGACTCATCTCCGGTCAATAACCAATAGCGGAACCTGGATGCTCATATTGGTTCCTACATATTCTACGAATATCTTGGTCATACCGCATAACAACATACGTTGTTCCCTTTGTCATCGGTATGTTACTTGCCCGAGATTCGATCGTCGGTATCATCATACCTAGTTCAATCTCATTACCGGCAAGTCTCTTTACTCATTCCGTAATACATCATCTCGTGACTAAATCATTAGTCCTTTGCTTGTAAGGCTTATTATGATGTGTATTAGCGAGACGGCCCAAAGATACCTTTCCGACACTCGGAGTGACAAATCCTATTCTCGATCTATGCCAACACCACAAACACTTTTGGAGACACCTGTAGAGCATCTTTATAATCACCCAGTTACGTTGTGATGTTTGATAGCACACAAGGTGTTCCTACGGTATTCGGGAGTTGCATAATCTCATAGTCTAGGAACATGCATAATTCATGAAGAAAGCAATAGCAGTAAAACTAAATGATCGAGTTGCTAAGCTAACGGACGGGTCTTGTCCATAACATCAGTCACCTAATGATGTGATCCCGTTGATCAAATGACAACTCATGTCTATGGCTAGGAAACATAACCATCTTTCATCAATGAGCTAGTCTAGTAGAAGCATACTAGGGACACGATGTTTTGTCTATGTATTCACACATGTACTAAGTTTCCGGTTAATACAATTATAGCATGACTGATAAACATTTATCATGATATAAGGAAATACAAATAACAACTTTATTATTGCCTCTAGGGCATATTTCCTTCAACTAAAACCAATCATCGAGTTTCCTCGTGGTAGCGCTGCAAGGGGCTCTAGTTTGGACCAACACTCATGAGGAGCACTGGTCCGGGGTTCTAAATTAAGTCTTCGGGGTCCGGAAAGTCCCTATGCAAGTTTTTAGTTATTAGGAAAATGGTAAAACCAATGTCAGGCTTTGCTGGAGGAGTTTTATTCAAAGCAAACTTTCAAGGGGGTCCCATAACCCACAACCGTGTTAGGAATGCAAACTCAAGGAACATACACCAGTTTATCGGTTCTTAAGGCGGCATGAGTGGAACAAAACACCAAGCAAAAGTCCAAGCCTTCCACCCATTGCCAAGTATATATGTGCATTAATTAATTAATAGATATTGTGATATTCCCAAAATATCCAAGATCCGACATGGAGCAATCTTCATCTTCACCTACAACTAATAACGCTATAAGAGGGGCTGAGCAAGCGGTGACATAGCCAAACAATGGTTTTGTTGGGATGGTGTCAAAGGTTAGAGGTTTCATGGCAACAATGAGAGGCTGACAACAATAGATAGGCAGTGCGACATATAGCGATAGCATCGAGACAAGTAGCATAGCAATGATAGTAATGAGATCCAATGTGACGGTCATCTTGCCTGAGATCCCGCTAGGAAGAAGAACAAGTCCATGAAGAAGAATAAGCCACGAAGACAAACCAAGCGTAGTCGAACGAATCCTCAGGATCGCAACGAAACAGGAACTAATGAGAAGAAGCAAACAACATGGTAAACACACAACACATAAACAAGACAAGATGCTCAAGCAAGTATGATGCATGATAAGTCTACATGATGCCAAACATGGCAAGATATGAAGCACACAAGATCAACACACAAAGCAAGTTTAAATGAAGCCAAAAACAACAGATAACAATTCCGGTAAGTCCTCATATGCAAAATTTCAAAATTTGTCCAGATCTGAACAAAACTTATGTTAAAGTTGTTAAACAGCAATTTAACATGCACCATGATGATCTACATGAAATTCTAGTCAAGTTTCGTATAAAGGTCATTTAATTCGGAGCTACAGCCTAGAAGATATGAGCAAAACAAGTCAAGCATGGCATTGATCCAAAATGCATTCAAGCATCAAGCAAACACTTTCAAAACATGGATGCAACATGACATGATGCATCTACATGCAAAACCAGGCAATTTTCATATAGAGCACACCCCAAACGGAGCCACGGTTCAACACATACACATGCAACAAGTTTATAGGACAATCTGTCCAAAACAGCGACTAGGCATATTGCGAGCATCATACAAACATGATACAAGACCAAGATAGGCATAAGCATGGCATGAACTCAAAGTACAGATAGCATGCTTCAAATATCAACAAGGATCAGGTCCATAGGCATCAAGAGTAAACCAACATGATCAAGGTAACAAGCAAACTTTATAATACAAATTATGACTTGGTGGAAAACACAGCATATACATGAGCAGAATTAACATATTGGAATGTTGGAGGGAAGAAATTATTAAGCTACAGCACAAGAACATGGGAAGCAAAAGCATGGCATGCTAGAACATAACATGGAGCTCCAGTTACACAAGATGGCATATACATGGGAGCAACAAGTTCATGGCATTCGTCCAAACAAGATGCAAACATAATATAGCAGATTCTCAGACTTAGTGAAAATCTGGGAATGCAAACCACAACATCATGATGCTGACTTTGGAGGCACATAACAGCAAGCATAGCAATTCTAATAAGCATGTAAAGATCATGAACATGTAGTAGGCATGACATACTACAAATAACTCCATTGGCACAAGTTCATAAAAGGTATGGATTAATAACAAAGAACTTTGCCAAATTGAACATGATGTTAACAGGCTGACAGGTATAATTTCAAACAATTTGAGAGCAAGAAAGAGACAAGCTACAGCAACCTATAATTGCAAAGAAGGGCATGGATGGATAGATTATAACATGGACTTCAAGACATGCCCACTGGACATTCCAAAACATGCATGGATAGGGCTGTAGCATCAAGCAAACATGGCATCACAATATAACAGTTCCAGACTTGGCAATATTCAACAAGTCTCAGAAAACATCAAACAGCGAGTAGATCGCTTTACAAGCTTGTTCCACTCACCACAAGGCATATCATGAAAAGTGGATTGCACCAAGCAAAGATGACATGATTGTGCTCCTAAACCATGTTGACATGAGGGTCAAACAAAAATCACACAAAAAGATATGAAAAAGACAAATCGGCAAGTTATATCAAGTTTCAGCAGTTAACAGAACTTAGCACTTTTGTAATAGGGATTAAGGCATCAAGATGAACACTAACATGAATGCAAAGCACACCAACATGTAGAGCATTCAGTGACGAACATTTTGACATATTATACCCATCAAACGGATGAACATGCACAATTCTAGGGCCCACACAACATGCACACATAATGATGACATTCAGGGACTTGGCTGTTTTCAGGGGGGAAACAGAGTGAGCTCAAAGTGACTAAAAATCGCATGAGCGATTTTTGGACGGGGATGGGCTGCTCACCTAGTGGGCTCGGCCCAGGACGATGAGGAGGTCGGGCTGGGCCTTGCTGCTATCAGCGGCTGGGCCTGAGCCGACGGTGACGAAGCAAGGCCGGGAAGGTCGTGGCCCACGCGGGTGCTCCTAGCCCGATTTAGATTGAGTGGAAACTCGACGGGAGTATGTGGAGGCGGCCATAGCCGGCGGTAGCTCGACGGTGGCGGAGGCTTGCGACAGTCTCCAGTGCTGGGAGAACACGGGATCCATCGGATCCGGAGGAGGGCGAGGCCGAGGACCCGTTCCCGGCGTCGAAATGGGGCGGGGTGCATCGGTGGCAGAGCTGCACTTGCGGGGCGGCGGCGGATCTCCATGGCGGCGGTGCGGTTTTCCTGTGGGATGCAAAGAGAGCAAGGTGGGTAAGGAAGAGGGAGAGGGAAGAGAGAGAGAAGGATGTAGGCGAAGGCGACCTGGAGGTCCGGCGACAAAGGAAGGGGAGCTTGCTCCGGTGGCTTGCCGGCATCGGCCGGAGCGACGGCGAGGTCGAATCGAGGTGCGGGGAGGTGACCGAAGGAGATGCGGGAGCCAGGCGGGGCACGGGGCACTCGGGCCTGCGGTGGCGGCTCGGGCCCGGGCGGGCTCGATCCGAGCTTTGCGGCCCAGCGGCGAAGTGGGGCGCTGTGGAGGTGACGTGGCGGCACAGGATTGGCCGAGGCGGCGGTGGCGGACATGTCCGGCGCGGGGTGGACGTGTCTAGTGGGGCGAGGAGGAGAAAAACTAGGGTTTGCCCGCAAATTTGCATGGGGGAGGTCTATTTATAGGTAGAGGGAGCTAGGAGAGTCCAAATGAGGTGCGGTTTTCGGCCACGCGATCGTGATCCAACCACGGAGAGCATGGAGGGGGTTTAGATGGGAAAGTGGGCTGTTGTGGAGGGGTGCTGGGCTGCAATGAGAGGGGTTCCGGCGGTTAACGCGGTTAACAGTTTGGGCACCAAACGGACTACGAATGTGATGAAATTTGACATGTAGTCCACCTACATTATAATAAGACCACACGCCAAGTTTCACCCCATTCCGAGAACATTTTCCGGCCACTTATAAAATAAATATTCGTAGGTACCACAGGCGCGTGCGAGTGTGTGTGCGCTCAGAACGGACAACAGAGAGGAAGGGGCAAGTACGAACGGATGCATGTTTTGAAAACTATGCAGATGAAATGCACATGATGACATGGCAAAATGCAACACACAAGCGAATGACACAGCAATGACAACGAATAAGACGAAGACACCTGGCGCATCGGTCTCGGGGTGTCACAACACTCCCCTACTAACAAGAGATCTTGTCCTGAGATCTTAGGAACGAGACGGAAGAGGGATCGGAAGAACAACTTCTTCGTGGAGAAAGAGTGAAATCGAAGAATCTTGAGAGCTTGAACAAGTTGAAAGAAAAAGCACAATGGAGATGAACGAGATTGAGAAGCTCTGTTAGAAAAGAGGAACAAGGAACCTTACGAGAACCTTGTTTGTTGAAAGACATGAGACAAGAGCTTAACGAAAGACAGAATATGGAACCACACTGGTATAACGCGATAGCCAAAGGACAAGAAAGAAAGAATTTGGAGAACACTCCGGTTGAACATGGAAGGAATTTAACATGAGCTTGAGAAGATAGAATAATACTCGATAAGAGAAACATCACAATGCCTCCGTGAGAATTGAAAGAGTGAAGAGAAAAGAACGAAGAAGAAGATGACAACTTCTACCATAATTGAGTTTGAAAGACCATCTTCAAAAGAAAGGCTTGAACGGAGTTGTTGAGAAAATCAACAACAAAAGATTAAGCTTGTTGTGGACTTATGGAAATCATCTCAAAACTTGAGGTGAATTATGCCATAACCAAAAGATTGAATAGTTGAGAAGAGAGACGAATTGCAAAACTCCACTTCAAAAGAATACGGAGGATTAATTGCACTTCGAGACACAAGAAGAAGAATACTGCTTGAGCTGCTCCACAAGAATTATTCATGAACACTTGATGAATGAATTATATCATGGAGAACCACTACGAAAAACTCCGGTGACAAACGGATGATGAGATCGGAATGGAGTATGAAAAGAATAAGATTAAAGCCTTGCGATGATTTTAGACGGGGGTACCGACGAGATAGCCGATAAAGCTTTGCACTCCGGAAAATGAAAGATGAAAACACTTGGGATTAGGATTTATTCATCATGAACAAACTCTGAAGGAAGGGATTACTCGACTTGATGAAAAGAATAAGAATTATTTTATGCTTATCCTCCACCAATTATATTGATGCGAAGTAATGGATTTGCATACTACTTATTCACGTTGAAAATGATTAAGGGGAGATATAGCGTGAACTTGAGAAAGCCTTCATGAACCACCGGTAAGATTGGAAAGAACGATAGAATTGATATGATCACACATGAAAAGAACTATTGAGCGAACAACCGTTAGAATTGAAACTGATTGATGAAGGAGAATAATCCGCCGTAAGGAATTGAAATTGAGTGAATAGAGGAGAATGAAGAGATCACAAACTGATTATAGAATACTTGGACGAAAAGGGCTTGAAGAAAAGAAGAGGCATCAATGAAGAATAGTTGGAGGAGGAGGACGAAGTTGAAAACTGAGAACGAAGAAATCTTCTGAAATGGTGGCCTTCGGAGGATCACAATGGAAATAATTCATGAAGTACTCCGGATAGTTAAAGAAAATAATTTATGACAAAAGGAATAATTCTAGAGGATAACATGAAGCTAGAATCATGAATCATCGAGAGGACAGACAAGATTTAGAGGAACTCTTCTTCGGTCTTCGATTGATGACGAGAAATACCATGAAAATTGTTGAGATACTCCGGAAGAATGAAAAGAGGATAATTTGAAGCAATGATGAAAAGAATTTAAAAACGATCTTCGGAAGGCATGTGACTGATGGAATCCATTCTTACATCGCACTTTGAAAAGTGTTTGAGAATAACTCTGAAAAATTAGAAGAGTCAGTAAGATCTTGGGAAAGACCTGTGGGTTATGAGCCCACCGAAGATAAACACTGTTGGAAAGGATTGAAAATGACATGAAGCACCGGAACGATTGAAACACTTGAAGGAGGTGGCAACATCGAATTAATTGGAACACAGACGAATCTTCCGAGATGTCTTCGGAACTCTGGAACAATTAAATTGCGAGAGGCGAATGAGCACTTGGAAACATTTGAAACAAGAAAAGAATACGAACAAGCCTGAAAACAAATTTACTTGGAACCACCAGAGAAAAAAAAAGATGAAGAATGTTGAATGAGACTATAATTCACCAGTTGAAACAATTGAGGAAAGAATGAAAAGGCTTCGCACGAGTAGGATGGATACTCAATTAATGACTTCAGCTCCGAGAACAAAAAGGGTGGGCGGGTGGGAAAAAGAAAGACCACATCAAATGGGGAAAACGATGCCGGTTGAAAAGAACTGAGGACGAACTACAAAAGATGAAGAGGGAGGAATCAACTCAACGAGAAATACACCGGATGAAAAGAGATGACATTGAAATGATCGAGAACTAATCACATGGTCCTAAAAATTTGAAGGGGAAGATGAGTAATTCAAAACACCTACGTCAAGATTCCTCACCAGAGCGACGAAGGGGCTGAGAAGTAAAAAGAATTCCTACTCTCCGATATAACTAGACTCCAAAATAGTTTTCTTCTAGACTCGACAACGGCCAAACTACGCTTAATCAAGGGGGCTCCTATGGTCGGTAAAGGATCTGATACCAACTTGTCACGCCCAAGGTGCGATTCTATCCCGATCACGTGATAACTTCGTGACTAGGGCACAACCGCATTTCGGGCGCTTAGCAAGATGGATATCATTACATCGTACCATTACATACATAGATGGGAATACATACAAGTCATACAATAGCCATATGAATACAACATCATCCTACACAAGACATCCGACTATGTATGAAAACATGAAAAACACAATGACATCCATCTGCTATCCCAGGCTGCCGACCAGGAACCTATCCCAAGATTGATGAGGAAGAAGAAGAAAGAACTCCAACACAAGTAAAGATCGCTCTCACGTCAAGTCATCAGAAACCTGCAACTGTTGTTGTAGTATCTGTGAGCCACGAGGACTCAGCAATCCCATAACCATGGGTATCAAGACTAGCAAATCTTAATGGGTATGGAGAGGTTAAGTGGTGAGGTTGCAGCAGCGGCTAAGCATTATATGGTGGCTAACTTATGAGTACAAGAATAAGATGAGCATCTAGGCAAACGGTCGCAAACTAGTAATGATCAATAAGTGATCCTGAACTACCTACGAGTCAAACATAACCCCACTGTGTTCTCTTCTCAAAATGAAAAGAGACGGTCACAGTTACTCACGCGGTTGGTGTATTTTATTTCGGATCATCAATCAAGTTAACTACAACCGGATATTAACAAATTCCAATCTGCCACATAACCGCGGGCACGACTTTTGAAAGATCAGAACCCTGCAGGGGTGTCCAACTTAGCCCATCACAAACTCTCACGATCAGTAGAGGTAAAACCTCTTTTCTTAGGGACAACCCATTCAGACTCGGAGTCCTGGTGCACAAGACATTTCGACAATGGTAAAACAAGTCCATCAAGACCTCCCGGCGTGCCGACACCCTGATAGTAGTCGCGCGTATCTCGTCTCAGGCCACAACGGGGTGAGCAATCCGTACAACTAAAACCAACCCTCGAGTTTCCACGTGGTGGCGCTGCAAGGGGCTCTAGTTTGGACCAACACTCATGAGGAGCACTGGCCCGGGGTTGTAAATTAAGTCCTCGGGGTCTGGAAAGTCCCTGTGCAAGTTTTTAGTTATTAAGAAAATGGTAAAACTAATGTTGGGCCTTGCTGGATGAGTTTTATTCAAAGCGAATTGTCAAGGGGGTCCCATAGCCCCCAACCGTGTTAGGAACGCAAACTCAAGGAACTTAACACTGGTTTATCGGTTCTTAAGGCGGCATGAGTGGAACAAAACACCGAGCAAAAGTCCAAGCCTTCCACCCATTGCCAAGTATATATGTGCATTAATTAAGTAATATATATTGTGATATTCCCAAAATATCCAAGATCTAACATGGAGCAATCTTTATCTTCACCCGGAACTAACAATGTTATAAGAGGGGCTGAGTGGGCAGTGACATAGCCAAACAACTGTTTTGCTAGGATGGTTTCAAAGGTTAGAGGTTTCATGGCAACAATGAGAGGCTGACAACAATAGATAGGCAGCACGGCATATAGCGATAGCATCGAGACAACTAGCATAGCAATGATAGTAACGAGATCCAAGGTGGCGGTTATCTTTCCTGAGTTCCCGCTAGGAAGAAGAACGAGTCCATGCAAAAGAATAAGCCACGAAGACGAACCAATCGTAGTCGAACGAATCCTCACGATCGCAATGTAACGGGAACTAACGAGAAGAAGCAAACAACATGGTAAACACACAACACATAAACAAGACAAGATGCTCAACCAAGTATGTTGCATGACAAGGCTACATGATGCAAAACATGGCAACAGATGAAGCACACAAAATCAACACACAAAGCAAGTTTAAATGAGGCCGGAAACAACATATAACAATTCCGGTAAGTCCTCATATGCAAATTTCGAAACCAGTCCAGATCTGAACAAACCTTATGTTAAAGTTGTTAAACAGCAAGTTAACATGCACCATGATGATCTACACGAAATTCTAGTCAAGTTTCATATAAAGTTCATTTAATTCGGAGCTACGGCCTATAAGATATGAGCAAAACAAGTCAAGCATGCCATTGATGCAAAATGCATTCAAACATCAAGCAAACACTCTCAAAACATGGATGCAACATGACATGATGCATCTACATGCAAAACCAAGCCAGTTTCACATAGAGCACACCCCAAATGGAGCCATGGTTCAACACATACACATGTAATAAGTTTATAGGACAAGCTGTCCAAAAAAGCGACTAGGCATATTGCGAGCATCATACAAACATGATACAAGACCAAGATTGGAATATGCCTGGCATGAACTTAAAGTACAGATAACATGCTTCAAATATCAACAAGGATCAGGTCCACAGGCATCAAGAGTAAACCAACATGATCAAGGTAACAAGCAAACTTTATAACACAGATTATGACTTGGTGGAAAACACAGCATATACATGAGCAGAATTAACATATTGGCATGTTGGAGGCAAGAAATAATTACGCTACAGCACAAGAACATGGCAATCCAAAGCATGGCATGCTAGAACATAACATGGAGCTGCACGAACACAAGATGTGATGCGGAGCATCCTACGGACATCACCATGTCAAGAGCCCATGTGGCAAGTGACACGTGCGCCATCTACTTCTCATACATAAAGGTGAATCTTCTCCTTTACAAGTGTTCACTTGACCCCTTCGAGGATGGTATACTACTTGACACTCCACTCGTGTGCATGCATAGGTATTGTCGGAGCTTCACGGACGACGAGGAGGAGCGCAAGCGCCTAGGAATGCCTACACCATCCGCGAGGGAAGCGTGGAAGTGAAGACGGAAGAGGAATGGCCTGTCCAGTCCGGAACGGGCGGTACTACCGCCTACAAGCGGTACTACCGCTCCCAAGCGGCACTACCGCCAATAGGCGGTACTACCGCTCCCAAGCGGTACTACCGCCCGAGGTCCGGTACTACCGCCCTGCCTGTGCGCAGCCGTGGGCCTTTGGCCTTGTATCCCTCACCACTTACCCCTTCATGGCTTAGACTATAAATAGACCACCTCCACCTCCTTTCTAGGTTTATCAAATATGATAGCTCATTTGTATGTGAGCTTTGCTCCTACCTTCTCCTCTTGAGAGAGAGAGAGAGAGACTACTCCATTGGAGGCCAAGACCTCCACCTTGGAGAAGATCCCTAGTGGATGCAAGACCTCCCACGGGAGAAGAATCCTTGTGGATTATCAAGACATCTCTCCTCATAGGATTGGGATGAACTCTACCATGTATCTTATTTCCCTTTGATTGTTCATGTACCTTGTGGATCTCATGTGTTTGTGAGTCTAGTGGATGTGTGATTGGACTTGTTCTTGAGTGTTTCTATTGTGTTCTTCCCTTGTGTCCTTCTTGTTCTTGGGGATTCCCCTCCAATTCGTGAAAGATCTCCACCTAGGGTTCCACCGTACAACATCATGGTATCTAGAGCTATGGTTTCTCACGAAATTGGAGCCCCCCTTCGTGTTTTCTAGCCTTGTTTTGTTGTGTTCTTGCCCAATTTCGAAAATCCCCACCAAAAATAGCCCTAATTTTTTTTGTGATTTGTTGGTTTGATGATGTTTTGTTGGATTTGATCCATGGATTTGCTTGGTTTCGAGTGGATCTAGCATCTCCCCAAGTTTCACCACTTCCCATCCACGAAATCCATCCAATTTCGCCCCCGAAATCATCCATTTCCGCCCCAAATTCGCCCCGATCCCGATCTGCGAATTTTTTTCGACACCAGCGGCACTACCGCCCATCCAAGCGTTACTACCGCTCTACAAGCGGTACTAATTTATTACTTCCGCCCACCCAAAGCGGTACTACCGCCCCGCACATTTTCAGCCTTCCGAGTTTCACCGTTTTGACCATAACTTTCACTCCCGAACTCCGATTTGAGTGTTCTTTGGCTCGTTGGAAAGCTAGCGAAGTGCTCGAGCTGCTCATCTTGGTTTTACCACCATTTGAATCCAACATTTTTTGTCAAATTTGGCATGTTTGCCTAGGCCCTCCACCATATCATCCGCATAGCCACCATACCTTTCCGCAACCTAAGCATTTTGTTTCCCATAGCATTTGTGGTTGCTTGAGTAGTGATTTGAGTCTCCTAAGGTGTTTAGGATACTTAGGGACAATTGATTCTTCATCAACCACCACCACCACTTCCGCATAACCTTGTCAACTATACATAGCCAACCCAACTTAACCCAATTCTGTGTGAGCTTGTTTGAGTTGTGGCTCGTGTCTCCTAAGGTGTTTCGGCTACTTAGGGACCGTGACTTCAACTCCGACACCGTGTATAGCCTTTCATACACTTCCACCACCATAACCCATTTTGACCGGGTTTCCACCAACAATTCCGCAACCACCACCGCTTGTCCGCTACCACCATTTGACATTTGTCCTTGAGATTTTGAGTTATGGTCTTTCCGTTTCCTAAGGTGTTTCGGCTAATTAGGAACGGGTCGCCATCGACAATACCGCCTCTCATCATCATCGGATGGTAACCTCGACGACACCGTTGTATATTCCCCTTGCAATTGCATTGTTAACCCCTAGCCCATTTTGCGTCACTTGCCCATCGAGACTAGCCATTTGAGTATTGCCGGGAACGTTACTTGTGCACATTAGTAATCATCGATCCGCCCTTCCATGGTATACATACCATATCATCTTGGTATCATCATATCATCCCTTGTGTCACAAGATTGTTCCCGCATATACACAATTGTTATCTTGGTTTGTGCATCGTGGCCATAAACAAAAAAATCTTTTAAGCAAAAGAGAGCAAAGAGCTTGTAAGCAATAGCCATAGCATCGCCACATTGCATATCATACTACAATATTGATCATCTTGGATCATCGTGTGTGAAAAACCGGAACATCATACACATAGCATACTTGGGATAGCAAGTTCATACATTTTGCATCTTATAGGTTGTGCACAAGTGTCATATCCGCCTATTGAGAAATCGTGGTAGCGTCTCTCTTGAGTTGTGCAACACGAGCGTTTTCCGTGGATTCCACATTTTGGGCTCATTCCTTGGTTGCACGACCCCATTTATCTATCCGTGTGTGTGTTTCCGTGTGCCACATTTTGCTATTGGTCTACTTGTTTCACTTGCAAATTTGTGAATCTTTTCCAACATTATTGACTCTTGCTAACTTTTTGCATCAAATTTTTTTTCCACTATCCTCACCGAGCTCCACCATAAGCTTTAATTTGTAGGTGTGAGTGAACAAGTCCGGTACCAATTCCACTATTCTTTCATTTCACTTTGAGTGAAACGGGATACATCCTCAACTTTGGGAAACAGTATCTTGGTATTGTTTATCTCATTTCCTACTCACCTTTGCTCGAGTCTTGTGATGGATAGGCAAAGCATTTCATCTCCGGTCTACAACAACAACGACGAGTTCGATGCCATGACTAGATCACATCGGCATCGACAACATCAACGACAAGAACGTGAAGGTCATGAGCTCAACACCAACAATTTCTCAACGACTTCACCATCTACCTTGCATCTTCGCCAAGTGACTTCAAGGCATCTTCGCCTTCAGACTTGCGGCATCTTCGCCGACCCGCACCTCAAGAGAAGCTCCCCAAGCTCAAGTCCGCGACTTCCACGAGCTACTACGACCTCGACAACGACCACGCGATTCCTTTCTATGGGACTCAAGACCCCGAGGAGTATCTCGAGTGGGAGCGCTTGATGGACGACTACCTCACGCTACATCAAGTTCCTCCCGAAGATCAAGTGAAATGCGCCACAAGAAACTTCCACGACCGCGCGTCGACATGGTGGCTTCACACACCTTCGGAGAACTACAACATGAATTGGTCCAAGACGAAGAAAGCTATGCGGCGAGATTTCGTGCCTCCCACCTACACGGACCAACTTCTTCGCCAATTGGAGAACACCATACAAGGATCCAAGTCCATCGACGCGTACTTCAAGAAGATGAAGAAGGCCTTGCGACGAGCCGGCGTGGACGACCCCATTTGGATGAAGTTTTACTTCATGATGGGATTGGACAACGACATCTCCAAGACTATCTTCCTCGAGAACTACAAGTCCCTCGACGACAACTACATTGGTGCTCTCAAGGCGGAACAAGAACTCATGAAAGCCAAGGCTTCTCCACCGCAAGCACACTTCTCGAAGACCAAGCTCCAAGATGGCGAGCATGAGGCTAGTACCACCACGATGTCCAAGCCCAACGAGCTCCAAGATGATGCTCCCAAGTTCGACTCCACCGCCATCCCTCTTTGTGGCATTGATGATGCCGAGTCTACTTTGACTCTTTTTCAAGATGGTGCGGCGCCGACTACGACTACGGAGCCATTCGAAGACCAAGCTTTGGAGGCGAGCGACAAGGTGGCGAGCGAGGATGATGCTTCCATCTTTGGAGGCGAGAGTGATGATGTGCCATCTTCGGCCTTCATCCACGGCGACGATTACGAGATGGTTGAACATGGGATTTTCCCTTCGACCACGGCGACATATGATGACTTGAGTGACTTTTGCCACCATAGTGAGAGTGAGAGTGAGTTCACCACTAGCCCCATATATGACGAGCTGCCAAAATTCCCATGTGAGGAGAGTTACCACCACCACCACTTGAGTGAGAGGAGTGACTCCACCATATGCGACATTGAGTGCACCTATTTTGAGGGAGTGAGTGAGCCACCATATAGAGAGAGTGAGATGGTTGATATGGCATGTGAGACCACTTCCTACTCTAACGACTTAACCTCTACCTCTATTGTGTCTTCTCATTTGGTGCTAGGTCCCACATTTGATGACGCGCCGATCCGCGACGACTTCGTCCTTCCTATGGACAAGACGATGGCCATGGTGGATTATGACGCACCCCCCACATGGTTCCATCAAGATGAAGATGACACCATTTGGTCTTTGCCACCTCACCTACACCACTTCAATGGAATGAACAAGGTAATATAGGTGAAGGTGATGCTCTAGTCCCACTAGTGGACATTTGTAACATTGATTGCTTGCATGATGTTGATCCACCTATTGCCATGCTTCATGCTAGTTCGACTACCTCATGGGATACATTACCCATTTATGATGTGTATGATGATTGGCATGTGGAGTCTATTAGTTGTGATGCCATGTTGCATAGGATCCCTTGTGAGCATTCTTTAGGTCACATCATGTTTGATAATCCGCTTGACTTGTCATATTCTATGCATGAGATCACTCGTATGTCATATTTGCAATCTCGTCGTAGTAACTATGCATATGCCATTAAGATAAACCCAATTTGCACTTATGGCATAGATGACAAGCCCATGGTTATTGGCATTTGTTTTTCTTGTGATGATATTGATATGCTCCCTTTGCATCATTTATCTCATATGCCATGCCTTGATTACCTAGCTTCGGACATGCATTGTTTTGGATGTTGTTCCACTTCTCCACATTATGCTTCCGATATTGCTAATGAGGAGACCCCCATAGTTTCCTCATACATGTTAGGAGATTTTGATCCATCCCATCCATTGCATGATCCCCATACTTGTGTGCACAATATGCCCCCCATGAATGCAAATGCTATTGTTGTGCCACATACTTGCTCTAATTTGTGTCATCATCGTGTCATACACAATAACTATTCTTTCATGATGGATGACATGTTCTTATACCATGCATCAAATTTCTTTGAGCGATGCTTATCTTGTGCTAACTCACACATACACATACACATCATGATGGATGATGTGTACATTTACCACGCACACACTTTCTTTGGCTTGTGTCTCTTTTGTGTAGGTACCCATTCTTACTCGTCAACCTCGCAAGAGCACGAGTTGACGAAACGAGCTCTAGAGAGCAACGATGACTTGGGACTCCATGTGTTATCCTTCCAACCGCTCCCTTCGCGCAAGGACTTCGCGCATTCCTTCTTCATGGCCCTCACATGGTTATGGGTTATTGTCCATTATATCTCTTACACCCATCTTGCCATGTTCACTTTGCATGATATGATCATTCATATGACTTTTCCATGCATTTGTGACCCATGCTTTGCATTACACATGATGATTGATTCTCATACTTGTATGTGTATTTGCAAGCTTGGTGGAGATATTGCTTGTTCTTGCCATGATGCCTTTGTACCCCATGCCTATTATGATGCTTTGATCTTGCTTTGTGTTCGTGCTTGCGATATGTCATGTGTATTACCTATACCCACTATTTGCTCACATGACATGATTGCCATGCCTTCTCCTAGTGTGTTGCATCTTTGCTCCACTAGTTTCACAACTTGATCACCATGCTTGCTTCATGTAGTGCATCACCCTTGATTCATACATGCTCCTTTCATGCGGTTGATGTCAACCATTGCCATGCGGTTGATATTGCTTGTTGTCATATGTCTCCACATGTTGCCTCTCTCATGCTATATGATTGTCCATGCATTGAGCGCAACCATGATTTTAATCTTGCCAATGAGATTGCCCCCATAGCATTCTCGCATTTATTTGGAGATTTTGACATATTTCTTGTGAAGCATTCTTGTCTTGCCTCTTTGCATCTTATGCCTAGTGCCATGATTATAGCCATTGTTGCATCATCTTATTCATGCACTTTTGCTTCTAATGGTTATGTGCAAGAGAAGAGAACCATCATAATGGATGATGTGTTTATCTACCATGCGCATACATTCTTTGTTTTATTGTGTGCATGTGTAGGTTACTTGGACTTCGTGTCGACTTCCACTTCACGGGAGTTGACCATTCGAGCTCTTGAGAGCGAACCACTTTCTACCACGACGCTTCTACATCGCACTTGCTTGTGCTTCGGCATTGTGAAGAATGCACAAGGACATGCTTTCAAGGTGATATCCTTCTCTTCCGAGAACCCAAAAACCATGAGCATGAATATTGTGGATCATACTACATGTGTTACTTGCACCATTTGTCATCTTGGACTCCTTGATCGCGCACATGTTAGTGATATTGCTTTCTTTCACGATAGCCACATTGACATGCCTCATGTTATATATGCCTTGTGTGTTGCATCCAATTCTTGGATTACTTGTCCCTATCATATGCTTGGTTGCAAAAATGTCATCTCTTCACATATGCCATGTCCCATTGCTTTTCACATGATTGACTTGATGGCCTCACACATGTTGAACAATTGCTCTTTCTATTGTGTTGAGTGCCACTCGATTTTCACTACACCCTATGCACATTATGCTAGGATTGTCTTGCACTTGACCCTTGTGTTTAGACACTTCATTTTCTTTGGTGTTGTGAATGATTCGTATGCCTACCATAGACCTTTCATTGAGCGCTTTCTGCATGCTTGCTATGACTTTGAGGTAGATGCTTATTCTCTTGTCACACATATGTGCATCTCTACCTCACATTTACATGCTTGTTTCCATGATGACATTGATTGTGCTCAATTAATGTGCTTAAATTCCATGCCACAACCCTTTGTCACACCCTATGCTATGCTTGATGACAACACTTGTTGGGTGAATCACCTATTGAATGCTTGGTTTTGCACTAATGCTAACCACATTTGTTTTTCCAAGTGCTTGTTGTTCTTGCTCCTTTTCAAGGAATCACTAGACGGTGCGACATTGGAGAGAGACAACTTTGAGCTTCAAGATGATGAGTACTTGGTGATCATCCACTTCTACATGACGACGCCATCTCTTTCCCATGGTGATTTGGTTCTCGATCCGAGGTCAGATCTTTCCCAAGGGGGGGGGGGATGATGCGGAGCATCCTACGGACATCACCATGTCAAGAGCCCATGTGGCAAGTGACACGTGCGCCATCTACTTCTCATACATAAAGGTGAATCTTCTCCTTTACACGTGTTCACTTGACCCCTTCGAGGATGGTATACTACTTGACACTCCACTCGTGTGCATGCATAGGTATTGTCGGAGCTTCACGGACGACGAGGAGGAGCGCAAGCGCCAAGGAACGCCTACACCATCCGCGAGGGAAGCGTGGAAGCGAAGACGAAAGAGGAATGGCCTGTCCAGTCCGGAACGGGCGGTACTACCGCCTACAAGCGGTACTACCGCTCCCAAGCGGTACAACCGCCCGAGGTCCGGTACTACCGCCCTGCCTGTGCGCAGCCGCGGGTCTTTGGCCTTGTATCCCTCGCCACTTACCCCTTCGTGGCTTAGACTATAAATAGACCACCTCCACCTCCTTTCTAGGTTTAGCAAATATGATAGCTCATTTGTATGTGAGCTTTGCTCCTACCTTCTCCTCTTGAGATAGAGAGACTACTCCATTGGAGGCCAAGACCTCCACCTTGGAGAAGATCCCTAGTGGATGCAAGACCTCCCATGGGAGAAGAATCCTTGTGGATTATCAAGACCTCTCTCCTCATAGGATTGGGTTGAACTCTACCATGTATCTTATTTCCCTTTGATTGTTCGTGTACCTTGTGGATCTCATGTGTTTGTGAGTCTAGTGGATGTGTGATTGGACTTGTTATTGAGTGTTTCTCTTGTGTTCTTCCCTTGTGTCCTTCTTGTTCTTGGGGATTCCCCTCCAATTCGTGAAAGATCTCCACCTAGGGTTCCACCCTACAACAAGATGGCATATACATGGGAGCAACGGGTTCATGGCATTCGTCCAAACAAGATGCAAACCTAATATAGCAGATTCTTAGAATTAGTGAAAATCTGGGAATGCAAAGCACAACATCATGATGCTGACTTTGGAGGCACATAATAGCAAGCATAGCAATTCAAATAAGCATGTAAAGATGATGAACATGTATTAGGCATGGCATACTACAAATAACTCCATTGGCACAAGTCCATACGAGGCATCGATTAATAATAAAGAGCTTTGCCAAATTGAACATGCCGTTAATAGCTTGACAAGTATAATTTCAAACAATTTAAGAGCAAGAAAGAGACAAGCTACATCAACCTATAATTGCAAACAAGGGCATGGATGGATAGAGCATAACATGGACTTCAAGACATGCCCATTGGACACTCCAAACCATGCATGGATAGGACTATAGCATCAAGGAAACATGGCATCACAATATCACAGTTCTCGACTTGGCAGTTTTCAACAAGTCTCAAAAAACATCAAACAGCGAGTAGGTCACTTTACAAGCTTGTTCCACTCACCACAAGGCATATCATGGAAAGTGGATTGCACCATAGCAAAGATGACATGATTGTGCTCCTAAACCATGTTGACACGAGGCTCAAACTAAAATCACACAAAAAGATATGAAAAAGACAAATCAGCAAGATGTATCAAGTTTCAGCAATTAACAGCACTTAGCACTTTTGTAACAGGGATTAAAGCATCAAGATGAACACTAACATGAATGCAAAGCACACCAACATGTAGAGCATTCAGTGACGAACATTTTGACATATTATACTCATCAAACGGATGAACATGCACAATTCTAGGGCCCACACAACATGCACACATAATGATGACATTCAGGGACTTAGCCGTTTTCAGGGGGGACAGAGTGAGCACAAAGTGACTAAAAATCGCATGGGCGATTTTTGGACGGGGATGGGCTGCTCACCTAGTGGGCTCGGCCCAGGACGGTGAGGAGGTCGGGTTGGGCCTTGCTGCTATCCGCGGCTGGGCCTGGGCCGGTAGTGACAAAGCAAGGTCGGGAAGATCGTGGCCCACGTGGGCGCTCCTGGCCCGATCAGGATCAAGCGGCAACTCGACGGGAGGATGCGGAGGCGGCCATGGCCGGCGGTAGCTCGACGACGGCAGAGGCTTGCGGCAATCTCCGGTGCGGGGAGAACACGGGATCCGGCGATTCCGGAGGAGGGCGAGGCCGGGGGGCCGTTCTCGGCGTCGAAATGGGAAGGGGGGCACCGAGGGCGGAGCTGCACTGGCGGGTCGGTGGCGGATCTCCATGGCGGCGGCGCGGGTTTCTTGTGGGATGCAGAGAGAGCGAGGTGGGGTAAGTTAGAGAGAGAGGGAAGAGAGAGAGAGAAGGAGGCAGGCGGAGGCGACCTGGAGGTCCGACGGCGGAGGAAGGGGTGCTTGCTCCGGCGTCGGCCGAAGCGATGACGAGGTCGGATCGAGGTGCGGGGAAGTGACCGAAGGAGATGCGGGAGCCAGGCGGGGCGCGGGGCGCTCGGGCCTGTGGCGGTGGCGGCTCGGGCCCGGGCGGGCTTGATTCGGGCTTCGCGGCCCTGCTACGAAGTGGGGCATGGTGGAGGTGACGTGGCGGCACCGGATTGGCCGAGGCGGCAGTGCCGGACATGTCCGGTGCGGGGTGGACGTGTCCGGCGGCGCGAGGAGGAGAAAAACTAGGGTTTGCCCGCAAATTTGGATGAGGGAGGTCTATTTATAGGTAGAGGGAGTTAGGAGAGTACAAATGAGGTACGGTTTTTGGCCACGCGATCGTGATCCAACGACCGAGAGCAAGGAGTGGGTTTAGATGGGATAGTGAGCTGTTGTGCAGGTGTGCTGGGCTGCAAAGAGAGGGGTTTCGACTGTTAACGCGGTTAACCGTTGGGGCACCAAACGGACTCCGAATGCGACGAAATTTGACAGGCGGTCCACCTACACTATAATGAGACCACACGCCAAGTTTCACCCCATTCCGAGAAAATTTTCCGGTCACTTATAAAATAAATATTCGGAGGTGCCGCGGGCGCGTGCGAGTGTGTGTGGGCTCAGAACGGACAACGGAGAGGACGGGGCAACTACGAACGGATGCAAGTTTTGAAAACTATGCAGATGAAATGCACATTATGACATGGCAAAATGCAACACGCGAGCGAATGACAAGGCAGCGACAACGAATAAGAGGAAGACACATGGCGCATCGCTCTCGGGGTGTCACAAACTTCCCCCCATGTGCATAAATCCAAGTCCTGCACCTGCCGAGTCAACTCAATGTAACTGGAGTGACCCCTGCAGCAACCATCTCTTGCTCAGTGAGATCCCACTTAGGTCGAGTGACCTTGTAGCCACCTGGCCCCAGGCGATGGTGCCACTTCTTTTTCGCAGCATTAATCTTGTTTATTCTCGACCGTTCCTTAGCTGCTTTCGATTCCTTGAACTTTTTCGCATCATATATAAATCAGTTAAAACATGTGATGATCACCAGATGCCTTATATAAATATACCTCGTCGGTCTTTCTTATTTGAAGAACATATCGTTCGTCATCATTATTGTGGACTTCATCTATTCGTTCTTCTACATCAAATATCATACTATCACCGGTATTGTTCAGATATTGCGAGCCGCCATCTTCTTCATTCTCATTTGGGCTCGGGAAGCGTATGATGTCGAACATAGCCTCTTCTCCTTCTCTGCCGGTATTGTCCATAGCTTTTATTTAACTAATCCAGAAGAAAGATAAAGCAATTTAGTATTCGAATTAGAATGCATGCAATCAATAAATAATATCACTAATATATATATATATATATATATATATATATATATATATATATATCTTGAATAATCCAGATAATATGCATCATCGAATATAATCTCAAATACATCGTCTTGAATATTATCGAATAATATAATCTCGATTACATTGTCTCAAGTATTATCTCGCATACATCACTAGCTAATACATATCGAATATTATTGAATAATCTAGTTCACTCGTGGTTCCTGAGGCGCGGGCGGTTGACACCCAAAGAGAAGGAACCATCACAGGATCATAGCTCAGGTGAGATCCCTGAAGAACCTGCCAGGTATTGGAGAAACTGGCGTCCAACTCAACCATGTAGCGACGGACGTGCTCGTCCTCCTGCCTGACACGGTGACGTACCACCTCCGCGGGGGATGGTAGCCTCCACACCAGATGTGGCCCATGCGCCCGCCACCAAAGAAACTCTCGGTCGACAACGAGACCCGATTTCCTCACCAAGATGCACGCCCCTGAAGGTAGCACCTCCCAGTAACAGCCCAGCGTAGCCCAGTCCCGGACCTGGCGCCTCTGAAGCAAGACATTGTCGCAAACGAGTCGACGACGAGGATGCGGGCCAGGCATCGTTGACGTCGAGAACAAATTCTATGCAAATTTAACATTTTTTAAATGCTTGATTGTGCTTTCTTATATACGAGGAACCTTTAGTCCCCGGCTAGGAACGGGATTCAGAATCATAACGGATTCTCTTAACCTTTAAGGGATTTAACAAAATGGCGCCATTATGGATGTGTAGAAAATGGTCCATATTTTTCCTGATCTCATCTACCCTTCTATATGTCACGTTGTCTAGTGTCAAAGGAATCAAGAAAATTATGGCTTCATCATTAGCCAGAAGTAACTGACGCGTGATGGTACGAAGCTCTCCGAAGTTGTTTTGGAACGGAGTCCCGGATAGGATAATTAGCTTTTTGATACGAAGTTCAGCAAGAGCCTTCCGAATATCGCTATTTGGAAGGCCTTTGTTGAACTTCGTACCAAAAGCTAATTATCCTATCAGTAACTCTGTTCCAAAACAACTTTGAAGAGCTTCGTACCATCATGTGCTTGTTACTTACGGCTAATGATGAAGCTATGGATTTTTTTCAATACTTTAACACTAGGCAACATAACATATAAAAAGGGTAGATGAGATCAGAAAAAAATTACATCAACTTGTGCACATCCATAATGGGGGCAATCTTGATAAATCCCTTATAGGACTAAGAGAATCTATTGTATACATACATATACTGATTGCTCAAGGGTCATTAAGAGTGAGCTCATCAAACTCACCGAGTCTCATGCTCAACTTAAAGCTGCTTATTCTAAAGAGCTTGCCAAGTTGCCTTCTCATCTTGCTATTATTGATGATGCTTGTGCTACTAACTCTATTTCTAGTGAAGCATCCATTATGAAGGAGAATGTTGAGCTAAGGGCTCAACTTGAGTTGCTATCTAGCAATTATAGGAAATTGGAAGAAAGTCATGTAAACCTCACAAGCTCGCATGATGATCTTCTAGTATCCCATAATGTGCTAAAGATAGCTCATGAGGCTATGATTATCAAGGTAACATCTAGTGAGTCTCATGTGGTCGCTAGCACTACTTCTAGTCAAAATGTTATTTTGCCATGTGCTAGTCCTCGTAATTCATCTATGCATAACATTGGTACATCTTGTGATGAATTGTTTTCCTTGCATTGTTGCTCTAACAAAGAAGCCTATACTTCCTCTAGTCCTTGTGTTGATACTAACCATGTAGAGGAAATCAAAGAGCTCAAGGCCCAAGTCTCTTCCTTGAAGAAAGACTTGGAAAAGTGTCATGAAGGGAAGTCCACACTCAACAATATCTTGAGTGTGCAAAAATCTCCCAATGACAAAGGTGGACTTGGATTCAACTCCAATAAGAAGTAGAAGTCCAAGAGCAACAAGAAGAAGGGCCAAGAACAACTCAATAATTTGGCCAAGATTATTTGCTTCAAGTGCAAAAATGAAGGGCATCATGTTAGATCTTGCCCATAGAAGAAGAAGGCCATTAGTGACAAGCAACAAGGGAAGAGGCCACAAGTTCAATCTCGTGCTCAACCGCAAGTTGGAGAAAGGCCGCTTCCCAAGAAGACTCGTGGTAATGCTTCTCATTTTGAGAAATCAAATGAGAAGAAAGTGAAGAGTAGATGTTGCTACTTATGCCATGAGAAGGGTCACCTTGCTTCTTCATGCACTAGTGGTAACTTATCCGACCCAATTATTATCGATGATGTCTATTCTCTTGGAAAGGATAAGGTTGGCAATGTGTTTGCCAAGCATCTTGGGACTGAAAGTGGTGTCAAGAAAAGAACCATTTGGGTAGCCAAGCCTATTGTGACTAACCTCTTAGGACCCAACTTGGTTGGGGACCAACAAGCTAAAACTTGATCAATAGGCGTTGATGGAGGGCTTTGGAGACTTGGCTACATTATGAAGAATTAAGGGGTCTTCATCATTCATATTGTGTAAAGCCAAGTTATTCGGATTATCAAGTTTATATCTTATATCCAATGTTCCTCCATGCGGTAACTCGTGCTTAAATTGTGTACATTGAAAGTTACTTGCCCCTTAGCATGTTGTGGTTTTGTACCTTGCATGTGCGTGCATATGTTGTGCTTCCAATATTCTTATCTTGAGAAATCAAGTATGTGTATGTTGGTTTGCACATCATGTACGTGTGTGTAGTGATTTGAGCCTTTGTGCATCTTGTCTGTATCTTCGTTGGCTCTTGTGAGAGATTAATGGAACATCCCATTTTGTGGGAGTGATGTGCTTTGTGCACCTCACAATCCTATAAATGTGTGTACATGAGGAATGCCATATAGTTTTGGTATTACAAGATTATCTAGTCACTATGTGGTATATCTTCTCATGAGAAATTCAAATTCTAAAGTGTCCATTAATTATCTCTTGTAGGTTCCTCTTATTGCCTCTTGTTTAAGTTTTCTTTGGTATCGAATTATGGGGGAGTAATGTGCTATGTGCATATTACTAGCCTAGAAAATGTGTACATTTGAGATATTGTCACCTAAGTTGATATTATAAATTATCTTGTTCCTAGGTGACATGTTAGCTCTACAAATTGCAATTTGCTTGTGTTTGGTGTGAAGATGATGTTGGATATAATTGCTATCTATCACCGGGAATTATTCCCAAATACTTCTTGTCTCTTGACAATTGGTAATCATTTATGTGGTAGAAATTGTTGATCATCTTTACATTGGCTTTTGCTTTTGTTCGTCCTATTTCTTGCCAAGTTTGTATCAACTCCCATTGCCTTCCGTGCAACTTGTGGATCTTGTTGTTTTCTAGTGTTTTATAGATATAGTGAAAGTGGTGATCCCATCGTGTGCATTTTATATTCAATGCAAATTCTCTATAATGCACAACTCTTGGGGGAGCTATCCTATTTTCTATAGAACACTCATCTTGGGAAGGCAAGCCGTTTCTTTTTGGTACTTTGTGTCATCATGAAACTTTATAGAGGGCTTGGTTTGTTTGGAAATATCCTCTCTTTTGGGAGTTCGATATCTTTCTTTTTGAGTGTGTCAATGGATATCTCATTCCTTGATGTATATTTTAATGATATCTTCCAAGTGATGATTTCTTTATTTGGTATCCTATTTTCACTTGGTATTTTTTTTTGGTATCGTTTCTTGAAAGTCTTGAGCATGCATACTTACTTCATGTAGTTACTTTGGCATGCTTTCCTTCTTTGACCCAATATATAAGGGAAACTCCATCTAGTCTCAATTTGGATGAGATGTGCATGAAATTCATTTTCATATATATATGCACATATGTATGTGGAGTTTGTCCTATGTATTGGTATTTCTAACTCTTTGGTCCCAATGAGTTTGGGTACCATTTTGTTTGTGTGGTTGTTCTAGGAACAATTGGAGATGCATTGGATGCTCGGCTCACTCATAAGGAAGATGTTGTCACCATGTGCTTATTGGAGTCTATCTAGGATGATCAATGAACTACTATCAACCTTCAATTGGTATCTTCTACATCACTCCAACGTTATCTCGGTAACAAGTATCATCATCTACTTCATGCACACATTTCTTGCATAAATCTTGTGTAGGTTGTATCATGGCATGCAATTCATTCTTTCTTGTGATACTTGTTTCCTTTCTCAAAGCATCCCAACAATGATCTCTTGTTGCTAGTTGTGATGTCTTTGATGCTCGTGTGGTTGGAACTCATTTGTATACAATAAGACCATATCTAGCCATGTGTTATGCCTTCTAGCAAATATCTTATTGGTATATTTATGACTTCCTTGTGGATATCTTATTCTTTCCTTTTTGCAACAATTTCGTGTGTACATCCTTCTTTGTGGATTGATATCATCATGATCTTCATCTACCTAGAATCTTATACACTTGAGAGAAGTTGCATATCTAATTGATACCCCCTTCTTTCACGTCCACCTTTTATTTCTTGTATTATTTCTTTCATGGCTCCGTGAGATGTGTGTCTTGAGTGCGGATCTTATATCATTGCATCTTGATGCACTCTTTTGTGGTGAAGATCATTTTCCTCATGCTTGTCTTGACAAAGCTTGCCATTTAATTGGTATCCCTCGTCTTGATGGGGCTTTCATTTTCTATCTTCACCATGGGTTGTCACAAGCTTGGTTAATATTTCTCTTTTTAGTGAGCTTGTGAGTCCATTTGCTTGGTGTGTGTGGGAATGATAGGCCTTGCACTGTGTATCTCATTCATTCAAGACTATATTGATGCTTAATGTTCATCCATACATTAGTCTTCTCAAGTTCTTTGCCATGACTCACACACATCATTTGGGTTGAGCCTAGTCTTAAGTTGTCTCTTTTATATGTTGCTCAACCATTTGTTTGTTGCAAGTGCTAGGCTTTATTTCCTTCATGCTCACTTGCACTTGGTGTGATTTTCTATTGATTTTGGGGGAGTAAAAATCCTATTTTGCGCACTTGGTATCCTAATGAAAATATTCTAAGGAGTGCATAAATTATGGGCAGCTTCACCAGTGTCTTTAGAACACTCTGTTGCTATGTCATGAGGTTCTCTTGATATTGGGGGAGTGACGATCCTATTTTTGTGCTCGTTGTATTCAAATACAAAAATAAATTGTGCACAAATAATGGGGAGCTTCTCTAGTTTCTCTAGAACACTTCTATGCTCATATCATAATATCATTTATTCATGTGGCAGGTAGGATCATTGGTATAGTTGGTTCAATTGGTATCTTTTGATAGCTTGCTTCAATTGGTATCCTTTGATTGCTTGATTGTGTGTCTCTCCCTTTGTTATGCCTTTGTGGCATATCACTCTTTTGCAATCTTTGAGCCTAAATATAAGTTGTCTTCCTCCAAGTTTTTATCGTTGGATATGTGTATTGCATTCCACTCTTTTGTTGAGAAATACACAACTTATGGAGGGACATATTTTATATTGGCCTTCTAAGCTTTTCGCCCATTTTGGCAATCGATGCCAATGGGGGAGAAGTTTCAGAGAGTTTTGTGAGGAAGTTTAGAGAGTTGTTTCCTCCCTTATTGCTTTGGTTTTGTTCATAAGCTTTTTCATCTCATGCTCATACATTATTGTTGCATGGTATGGTGATGCATAATTCCTTATTTAAACTCTCTTGAAAGTGATTGTCATCAATTACCAAAATGGGGGAGATTGAAAGAACATGCGATGCCCCCATGTTTGGTTTTGGTAATTGATGACAATCTCTATGGACTAATGGTTGCCTTGAGTTATATTTGAAGGGTTTGTCCATAGGCTTTTCTTGGAGTCCATGTGTTGGTTTCAAGAAGAGTTTGTGATGACCAAGGTGCTATTAAGGAATTATCCAAAGATTGGTCTTGTGAGTGTTGAGCTTATTACAAGCATGTCTTGAAGAAGAAGAGTGTGTTATCATTCATGTTTACCTTTAGGACATCATCCAAATGAAGAGAGTTGGAAAGATTCAAGGTTGATCAAGACTAAGTGAAAGAGTGAATCAAGTTGATCAACACACAAAGCATAGAAGATGTACTGAGAGGGATCAAGGGATCCCATGGTATGGTAAGCATTGTCAATTATGCTTTGTGTACTAACCATGGTCTTTGTGAGAGTTCTATGTGGGGTTAGGTTATCTTCCATGGGCTTGCATTAAGAGGAAGATCACATACAACCCATGGAGGATGACATCAAATCAAGGTTGTGGCATGCAAGTTCAAGTGATGCATCACGAGGAGATCAAGTGCTTGAAGCTTGCCGTCCATTGTGGTGACAATGGACTTGTGAAGATATGCCGAAGAGTGGCTCATCCATAGTGGAGTATGGGGGAGCAATCTACTAGTCTTCACCGAGCCAACGCAATCAAGAAATGTGGTCCAACTTGAGGAAGTCAAGATCATCTACATCTAGCTCAAGTAGACTTTGTGCAAGGCAAAGGTTTGCCCTTGATAGGTTCTCTATTTTACCAGCCTCATGCTGGTAGTTTGGAGACCGGGTTATAGGATCGATCGCCGTACTATCAAGGGGGGCTCTCAAGTGAGTAGCCTGATCACATCATTCGTAGAGAGCTCAAACCATTGCATGCTTGCATCATATTTCTTGGTTCTTGTTTGGTTTTCTTCTTGTGAGATTTGGAGCTTATGGTCAATTTCATGACAAGCTTGAGTTCATCGAAAACGAAGTTCACATGCTTCATCTATTGCGTTTTTGGTGTTGGAGGTTTTACCAGTCTCTTTCGTGGAAGGCTTCTCACCATTTTCTTATGGGCCTTTTCTCATTTGCTTCTTATTGTTATTTCTATAAAGATTGTGTTAGTCCATGTCGCTAGCTTTCCAACAAACTTGGTTTCGTTGAATTCGGAGTTCGTTTGCAAAAGTTATGTCAGTTTTGGTGTCCCGAGAAGGGCTGCAGTGGTACTACCGCTTGGAGGGGATGTAATTTTTTACTTCCGTGGCTACTTCCGCTCCGGACCAAAAACTCGTCACAAGTCTAGTAGTAGTTGGCATAGATGTATTTTTTAGTACCGCTCGCAAGCAGTAGTACCGCTACCCTTAGCATTAGTAACGCTACCCCTAGCGGTAGTACCATGAGGTCAAGCGGTACTACCGCTCCGACGGTTCTTCTGGCCTTTTTGCCTCCTTGTTGTTGTGTTTCAAAGGGCTACTACCTCCCTAGCGGTAGTACCGGTCCTTGGAGCGGTAGTACCGCGCCGCGTGGGCTGCGAGAGGGGATAACGGTTCGATTCTTTCCCCTCCTATAAAAGTAGGTCTTCTTCTCTAATGGATCTTATCCTTTGAGCTCGTGTTCTTCCCCCATTTTTGACCTTCTTCGAGCTTCCTATCTCATAATCCCTCCATGGATTCTTGCTAGTTTTGGGGGGGAGAGAGAGAAGAGATCTAGATCCACGTTTCCACCAATCACTTTCTCCTCTATGTGAGGGGAACCCCTTGGATCTAGATCTTGGAGTTCTTAGTGTTCTCCTTCTTGTTCTTCCTCTCTTTTCCCTCCCTAGCATTAGTTGCTTTGGTGGGATTTGAGAGAGAAGGACTTGGGCACTCCGTGTGCCCTTGCCATTCCATTTGGTGCATCGGTTTGAGTTCTCTACGGCGATATGTGGAAGTAAAGTTGAGAAGCTTATTACTCTTGGGTGCTTGGTACCCTTGAGATTGTTCCTCTTGGGTGCTTGGGCGCCCTAGACGGTTGTGGTCACCTCGTAGCCATATTCCATTGTGGTGAAGCTTCGTGGTGTCGTTGGGTAGATAGCCCCAACCTTGGTGTTCGGAGCTCAATCATTGTGGTGTAAAGCTCCGGGCAAGCGTCGGGGTCTCCAATTAGGTTGTGGAGATCGCCCCGAGCAATTGTACGGGTTCGGTAACCGCCCCCAAGGGTTGCCATTTGTACGGGTTCGGTGACCGCCCTCAAGGTTCCCTTAGTGGAATCACGGCATCTTGCATTGTGCGAGGGCGTGAGGAGATTACGGTGGCCCTAGTGGCTTCTTGGGGAGCATTGTGCCTCCACACCGCTCCAAACGGAGATTAGCATCCGCAAGGGTGTGAACTTCGGGATACATCGTCGTCTCCGCGTTCCTCAGTTATCTCTTACTCGAGCCCTTTACTTATGCACTATACTTTGTGATAGCCATATTGTTTCTTGTCATATATTGTGCTATCACCTAGTTGATTATCTTGCTTAGCATAAGTTGTTGGTGCACATAGGTGAGCCTAGTTGTTGTAGGTTTTGTGCTTGACAAATTAACCGCTAGGTTTATTCCGCATTTGTTCAAGCCTAAACCGTAATTATTTTAAAGCGCCTATTCACCCACCCCCCCCCCCCTCTAGGGGACATCCACGATCTTTCACTAGTCGTATGCAGGCCGTGGCGGCCCAGTAGGCGGGCTTTTTTATTTTATTTTATTTTGTTTTCAGCTTTATTTATTTTCTTTTGTCTCTGAGTTGTTTTTTTCTTTATGTAGAGTTTCTTTGTGAATCTTTTTGCTTTAGGTCACAAAAAATTATAAACTTTTTGTTAGTGTCACTAGTCTTCAAATTTGGTTTGTTTAAATTTGAATTATTTGATTTTTTTTTGTGAATCACTAGTTTGTGAATAACTTTACTTTAAAAATAGATTTTCTAGTGATTCTTTTTCTGTTGTTTAATATTAGTGTGTTTTATCATTATATTTAATTTGGTAATTCTTAGGTTATTTTGAAAAATGAAATGCTTTTGTAACAGATGTATTTTTTGTGTGAAACCCTGATACTTCAAAAGAGATTGTCCATTTTGTACACGAAGTGCATCCAGTTTTTGTCGTAACCCACTCAGCTTTTTAGCACATGCTATGTGCATGAAATGATGATACCATGCCAACTTTCAACCTTTTTTGGAGTTCATTTTGTAGTGCTTTTCAATTTTAGGGTCATTTAGCTCAAAAACAGTAAATGCATGACAAATAGTAAATGAAGTCAGAAAGGGTTGAAAATTGATGACATGGCGTTGAATGGTGCATGCTGAACGCACAATAAGTCTGGAGTTGAAATAAGTTTTAAAAAATGAAATGCCCTTGTAACAGATGAGTTTTCGTCTGAAACCCTGATACTTCGAAAGAGATTATCCATTTTGTAAACGAAGTGCATCCATTTTTTGTCGTAACCCTCTCAACTTTTTAGCATGTGCAATGTGGGTGATATGATGATACCATGCCAACTTTGAACCTTTTCAGACTTCATTTGTAGTGCTTTTCAATTTCAAGGTCATTTAGCTCAAAAAATCAGTAAATGCATGAAAAAATAGCAAATGAAGTCAGAAAGGGTCGGAAATTTATGACGTGGCTTTGAATGGTGCATACTGAATGCACAAAAGTCTGGAGTTGAAATAAGTGTTAAAAAATGAAATGCCTTTGTAACATATGAGTTTTCGTCTGAAACCTTGATACTTCGAAAGAGATTGTCCATTTTTTACACGAAGTGCATAAAGTTTTTGCCGTAACCCTCTCAACTTGTTAGCACATGCTATCTGGGTGAAATGATTATACCATGCCAACTTTGAACCTTTTCAGACTTCATTTGTAGTGCTTTTCAATTTCAGGGTCATTTAGCTCAAAAAAATTAGTAAATGCATGAAAAAGCAAACGAAGTCGGAAAGGGTTGAAAATCGATGACATGGCTTTGAATGGTGCATATTGAACGCACAAAAAGTATGGAGTTGATATAAGTTTTACAAAATGAAATGCCTTTGTAACAGATGAGTTTTCGCCCTGAACCCTGATACTTCGAAAGAGATTGTCCATTTTGTACACGAAGTGCATCCAATTTTTGCCGTAACCCTCTTAACTTTTTAGCACATGCTATGTGGGTGAAATGATTATAATATGCGAACGGTCAACCTTTTCAGACTTCATTTGTAGTGCTTTTCAATTCCAAGGTCATTTAGCTCAAAAAAATCAGTAAATGCATGAAAAATAGCAAATGAAGTCAGAAAGGGTTGAAAATTGATGACGTGGCTTTGAATGGTGCATATTCAACGCACAAAAAGTTTGGAGTTCAAATAAGTTTTCAAAAATGAAATGCCTTTGTAACAGATGAGTTTTCGTTTGAAACCCTGTATTTCAAAAGAGATTGTCCATTTTGTACATTGAGTGCATCCGATTGTTGTCATGACCCTCTCAACTTTTTAGCACATGCTATGTGGGTGAAATGATTATACCATGCCAAGTTTCAACCTTTTCACACTTCATTTGTAGTGCTTTTCAATTTCAGGGTCATTTAGCTCACAAAAAATCAGTAAATGCATAAAAAATAGCAAATGATTCCCTCTGGTTTGTACATAATATTTCTTCGCATTTCAAATTCCAAAACACATAAGTACCCTAACTATTACAATGATTCCCTCCGGTTTGTTCGAAGTGGGTCTTTCCAAATATATAAGTCCGGAAACTCACTAGAGAAGAAAGTGATGAAAGTGAAGTCGGTCACATCCAAGAGTGGGATCTTTGGGTATAAAACATTTTCTTTGCATGTGTCCCTTTGCGCCATAACCATGGAAAATCTTCATCATTTAACTTGATGCTTGGGTCAATGTTCACTATGAAGTGAGCAATTTCATGAAACTTTTAATAATCCTCTGACAGGTCTGTCTTGTGATCAACTCCCATGATGTTTCTTTTCCTCAAAGAACTATGTGGCACTTTGGCTCATCGTATGATGTATTCGCTTCCTCATCTTTTCTTTTTCTCGGCTTGGTAGACATGTCCTTCACATAGAAAACATGCGCCACATCATTGGCTAGGACGAATGGTTCCTCTGAGTACGCAAGATTGTCGAGATCCACTGTTGTCATTCCGTATTGCGGGTCTTCCTTTACCCCGCCTCCTACTAGATTGACCCATTTGCACCGAAACAAAGAGACATCCAAACCATGTCCATAGTCAAGCTCCCATATCTTCTCTATGTAACCATAATATGTGTCCTTTGGCCTAGTGGTGTTTGTTGCATTAAAGCGGACACCACTGTTTTGGTGGATGCTCTATTTATCTTGGGCGATCATGTAAAATGTATTGCCATTTATCTCGTACCCTTTGACAATTAATATATTCGAAGATGGTAACTGGGATAGCAAGTACATCTCATCTTCAACATTGTCGTCATGCATGAGACGTGTGTGCAACCAACCGGCGAAAGTCCCTGTTTGTTCACGTGTAATCCAGTTGTCAGACTGCTCCGAGTGTTTGGAGCGTAGAATATTCTTGTGTTCCTCGATATACGGATCCACCAAGGAGGAATTTTATAGAACTGTGTAGTGTGCTTGCACCCAAGAATTCCCGTCCATACATATTATTTGGTCCCTTCCTAGTGTGCCCTTTCGACCCAGTCTGCCCTCATGCCGCGATTCAGGAACACCAATAGGCTTAAGGTCAGGAAGAAAGGGTTTGTTTGGATTGCGTCCTGAGCTGCACTAGCATGTCCTGGACATTTCCCTAAAGTGTGCCTACTGTCTGTTTGGTTAGTACCCTGATTTTCTCCCTGGTACAGGCTCGTGGAAACACGCCAGGGTTGCTCCCTGGTCTAGGCACCAGGCACAAGTCCCAGGCAACCAAAAAATGAACGCCTGTGCACCAGGCAGCTGCTTTCCTCTCTCTAATTTTGTCCTTCTTTATTTTAATCACATAATCTGCAATGCCTTTTCTATTGGAATCTGTGCCATTGCAACCCAAAGCACATTACCAGCTTTCTCAGGCCAAGGCAGCAAACAAACACCAAAAATCCACGGTGCTTGGCCAGGCAGAAATCATTGCATTTTCAGGCTACATCCAGGCACCAAATTTTGCCTGGCATGAAACTGTGGAAATATGCCCTAGAGGAAATAATAAAATGATTATTATTATATTTCCTTGTTCATGATAATTGTCTATTGTTCATGCTATAATTGTATTAATTGGAAATTGTAATACATGTGTGAATACATAGACCACAACGTGTTCCTAGTGAGCCTCTAGTTGACTAGCTCGTTGATCAATAGATGGTTACGGTTTCCTGACCATGGACATTGGATGTTGTTGATAACGGGATCACATAATTAGGATCATGATGTGATGGAAAAGACCCAATCCTAAGCATAGCACAAGATCATGTAGTTTGTCTGCTAAAGCTTTTCTAATGTCAAGTATCATTTCCTTAGACCATGAGATTGTGCAACTCCCGAATACCGTAGGAATGCTTTGGGTGTGCCAAACGTCACAACATAACTGGGTGGCTATAAAGGTACACTACGAGTATCCCCGAAAGTATCTGTTGGGTTGGCACGAATCGAGACTGGGATTTGTCACTCCGTGTGACGCAGAGGTATCTCTGGGCCCAGTCGGTAAGACATCATCATAATGAGCTCAATGTGACTAAGGAGTTGGTCACGGGATGATGTGTTACGGAACGAGTAAAGAGACTTGCCGGTAACGATATTGAACAAGGTATAGGGATACCGACAATGGAATCTCGGGCAAGTATCATACCGGTAGACAAAGGGAATTGTATACGCGATTGATTGAATCCCCGACATCGTGGTTCATCCGATGAGAGCATCATGGAACATGTGGGAGCCAACATGGGTATCCAGATCCCGCTGTTGGTTATTGGCTGGAGAGATGTCTCGGTCATGTCTGCATGGCTCCCGAACTCGTAGGGTCTACACACTTAAGGTTCGATGACGCTAGAGTTGTTATGGGAAATTGTATGTGGTTACCAAAGGTTGTTCGGAGTCCCGGATGAGATCCCGGACGTCACGAGGAGTCCTAGAATGGTTTGGAGGTGAAGATTTATATATGGGAAGTCCAGTTTCGGCCACCGAAAAGGTTTCAGGGTCACCGGTATTGTACCGGGACCACCCGAAGGGTTCCGGGGGCCACCTGCCCCTGTGGGCCAAGTGGGCTGAACAAGGGTGGGAACCAGCCCCCTAGTGGCTAGTGCCCCCCCAGGGCCCAAGGCGCCTAGGGTTAGAAACCCTAGGGGGTGGGGGCGCCTCCCAACAAACTTGGGGGGCAAGTCCCCCCCTTGGTCGTCGCCCCCCTTGTAGATGGGATCTAGGGAGGCGGCCCCCTCTCCCCTTCCCCAATAAATAGTGGGGGTGGGAGGGCAGATGCACCCCTTCCCTGGCGCAGCCCTTGTCAGGCCCAAGATGCGATTCTATCTCGATCACGTGACACTTACGTGATTGAGGCACAACCGCATTTCGGGCGCTTAGCAAGATGGATATCATTACATCGTACCATTACATACATACATAGGGGATACAACAACACATGCAATTATCAGAGTACAACAACATCAATACAAGTATCCGACTACGGATACAAACAATAAAAGCACAAAAGACATCCATCTGCTATCCCAGGCTGCCGACCAGGAACCTAACCCAAGACTGAAGAAGAAGAAGAAGAAAGAACTCCAAACAACGATCAACGCTCTCACGTCAAGACATCGGAACCTGCACCTGCAACTGTTGTTGTAGTATCTGTGAGCCACGAGGACTCAGCAATCCCATAACCATGGGTAACAAGACTATCAAAGCTTAATAGGTAGGATGAGGTAAAGTGGTGAGGTTCCAGCAGCGGCTAAGCAAAACATATGGTGGCTAACTTACGAGTACAAGAATAAGATGAGCATCTACGCAAACGGTCGCAAAAGTAGTGATCGCTAAAGATCCTAACTACACACGAGTCAAACATAACCCCATCGTGTTCTCTTCTCAAAATGAAAAGAGACAGTCACGGTTACTCACACCGTTGTGTGTTTTACTTCGGATCCTCTGTCAAGTTTTCTACAACCGGACATTAACAAATTCCAATCTGCCACATAACCGCGGGCACGGCTTTCGAAAGATCATAACCCTGCAGGGGTGTTCCAACTTAGCTCATCACAAGCTCTCACGATTAGCTGAAGTGATAAATATAATATCATCACCCCTTATCTTAGGGAAAATCCAATCAGGCTCGGCATCCCGGTAGCACAAGTCATTTCGACAATGGTAAAACAAGTCCAGCAAGACCTCCCGACGTGCCGACACCCTGATAGTAGCCGCGCGTATCTCGTCTCAGGCCACGACCGGATGAGCACAGCGTACAGTGGCCGAAATACCCAAGTTGCCAAGGGGGGCCCCGCACACGACTCTATTTGGGACCAACACCATCAGCACTGGCCCCCCTGCTATGTAGAATTAAGAATCCTCGGGGACGCGACCCCCTATGCAATTTTAATTAATTAATTAAGTTGTTATTATGAGCAAATTAAAACCAATGTTGGGCCTTGCTGGAGGAGTTTTATTCAAAGTCGAACTGTCAAGGGGTCCCCATTTCACCCATCGTGTATGGAACGCAAAATCAAGGAACATAATGCCGGTTTATCGGCGCCTAAGGTGGCATGAGTGGAACAAAACACCGAGCAAAAGGCCAAGCCTTCCACCCATGCCCAGTATATAGGTGTGTTAATAATAATAATAGATATTGTGATATAACCAACAACAAGTTCCCTCCTGGAACGAACTTCATCTTCACCTGCAACTAACAACGCTATAAGAGGGGCTGAGCAAGCGGGTAACATAGCCAAACAGTGGTTTTGCTAGGAAGGTTTCAAAGGTTAGAGGTTTCATGGCAACAAGGAGAGGCTGACATAAAAGATGGGTATCGCGACATGTAACGATAGCATCGAGACACTAAGCATGGCAATGATAGTAAAGGTATCCAAGGGTATGATCATCTTGCCTGAGATCCCTCAAGGAAGAGGAACGGTTCCGTGAAGAAGACGGAGAAGAAGCCTTGAAGAAGACCCACGAGTAGCCGATTGAATCCTCACAACGCAACGGAACAAGCACTAACGAAAAGAAGCAAGCAATACGGTAAACAAACCACTCAAGAACATAATAATATGCACTACCAAGTATGATGCAAAACAAGTCTACTTATGATGCACAGAAGGTCTACACAGGAAGCAAAACAAGGCAAGGTAGGAAGCACAGCAAAGCAACCCAAGTCTATATGATGCAATACATGGTAAAGTATGATGCAAGGCAAAACTATACAGGAAGCACAGGAATTTAGCACAACAATAAGCATCGAGCAAAATGCTTCAAAACATGATAACAATATGATATTATGAATCTACATGGAAAATCAATCAAGTTTCATATAAGACTCGCTGAAAACGGAGCTACGGGCTAAAAGTTATGCCCGAAACAAGAAACGAGCGAAAGCTGAAAATTACAGCAACATAGCAACTTCGGAGCACAAAATAATTAAGCTACAACACTCAAACAACATGGCAAAGGACATGAACACAAACTAGACATATAATACAGCAACTAAGTCCAAAGGTGCACCCCCAACGGAGCCACGGTTTATTAGCAACGAACTTGGACATATTGAACTTGACAATAAAATCCTGGCAACAGAATTTTATTGAAACTTTGGAGCAAAAGATAAACATGCTACAGCCACTTAAATAGACATGTGAGAACATGAATGGAAAGCCAACAATATATACTACAAGGAACAATCAAGATCCACTCCAAAACTATCATGCTTTGTCCTAGAGCAGCAAGCAAACATGGCATCGGAACGTTACAGATTTCAGACTTAGTGAAAATCCACTAAGTCCTAAAACAGCAATTTCATCATGACATCTAAAAGAGCAAGTTTAAGTCACCTCGAAACTAAACATGGCAAGTGGTAAGCACCACATCAAAGTACACATGATGGTGATTCCAAAACACCTAAGCATGCATCATGGAGATAAACACAACGATAGCAATGAGCTCAACAAGATGGCATTTCATAACAAGTGAAACAACATCACAGCCACATAGCACTTTGCAACGAAGATAAACATGGCAAGAATAAGTCTATCATGCAACCTATCACATACAACATGTAGAGCATGGCAAGACGAACACGTGGACATGTCATTTGCATCAAACAGATAAACGAGCTAAAAGATATCACTATGCAAAGATGGCATAAAAACAACACATAGCAGCAGTTTATATCGGGATGCACTCTTGCAACAGAAAAATAAACATCTATATGACTTCAAACATGCATGGCACAAAGGAACAAAGTGTAGAGCATAACTCCACGAACATTTTGACATGGCATTCACTCAAAACGGATAAGCACACAAAAAGCTATTAGCAGTCAAAGTTTGCATCAGAAACATGACAGAAAAGACTTAGCAGAAAAACTACTAGTGAAACTGAGTGCAAGATACTATAATACGCACTAGGCGGGGAAAGGGGTTTTACCACGGGCTGAGGCCCAGAACGGGAGTAGGCAACAGGCTGGACTGGGAGCTGGGGCTGGGCCGGCTCGGGTCTCGCGGCCCACCTGGCGGAGAGGCGGCTGGGCCTCTCTGGGGCGGCTCGGCCCAGGCGACGCGGAGAGGAGGGGCCCAGGAGGAGCGCTGGCAGAGGCCGGTCGGGCAGCTGGAAGGGCCGGGCCTCGGCTGGCCTGGCTCGGGCGGCTGAGGAAGGAGGCCTGGGCGACACGCTCGGCCCGGGAAGGAGAGGCCCAACGCGGGCGCGGCAGCTGGGGCGCTGGTCCACCGCGACGAGGGGGATGGGTCGGCTCGGTGCCGAGGTTGCGGCCCAGGCGAGGGGATGCAGTGGTCAACGCACGAGCAGCCTCGTGCTTGACCCCAGGGCTCCCACGGCGGCGCTGGCGGTTGGATCCCGCCGGATCTGGCGAGGGAAGGGCCAGGAGGCTGGGGAACGGCTGGATCCAGCGGCTCCTCGCCGGATCTGGCCGGAGGCGTGGCCTGGGCGGCGGCGGGAGGCGCGGGCAGAGAGCTTCGGGGAGGACGGCGGCGGCGGACAATGTCCGGGTGGCGGCGGACAATGTCCGTTGGGGCTAGGGAACGGAATCTGGGCCCTAGATCTCGGATCTGAGGGCTGAAATTAAGAGGGAGGAGTGGATTTCGGGGTAGGGAGACTAGGTGGCGGCTGGGGGTTGGTAGGGCACGGAATTTGATGTGGAGGAAGGCTAGGCTGCCCAAAATGGACAAGGGGTGTCCATATATAGTAGGAGGGCTAGGGTTTGGGGGTTTGGAGGGGTTTTTGAGCCTTCCGATCGCGATCCGACGGATCCGATCGCGAGGGGAGTTAGGTTGGGCCAAGAGGAGGGAAGTGGCTGTGTTAGAAGGCCTAGAGGAGAGAAGAGAAGAGGCCCGCGGGGGTTTTCGGAGACCGAAAACATCCGAAGAAATAACCGGCGACTAGTGCCGCTATATATATCCGTTGGGCTATCAAACGAACTCTGAATGCGATGAAATTTGGCAGGCGGCCTGTCTACACTATAATAAGACCACATGACAAGTTTCATCCCATTCCGAGAACATTTTCCGGCCACTCACAAAATAAAAAAAAATTCGGAGGCACCGCGGGCGCGTGCAAGTGTGTCTGGGCTCAGAACGGACAACGGAAAGGACGAGGGGACTCGGCCGGATGCAAGTTTTGAAAACATGCTGATGCACACACATGATGACATGGCAGGATGCAACACGCAAGCAGATGACAAGGCACTGACAACGAATAACTGACTGACACCTGGAGCATCGGTCTCGGGGTGTCACAACACTCCCCTACTAACAAGAGATCTCGTCCCGAGATCTTAGGAACGAGACGGGAGAGAAAAGGAAGAACAAAGTTCTTCGAGGAGAAAATATTGAAACCACGGAATACGACGAGAACCAAAAGGTTGAAGGAATAAGAATGAATTCGAAACCACTCCGGTTAAAAGAGATAGAAAAGAAATCTCCACGAAGGAATTCGGGTAGCACTCCGGCTTAAACTGAAAGAAATAGCAGACCGGTTGAAAATGAATGGAATGGAACAAGAAGATGAGAAGATGGAATAAAAACATGACGAAAGAACAAGACAATGCCTCCGGAAGAATTAAAGAATGGAATTAAAAGAACGAAGAAGAAGATGACAACTTCCATCACGAATGGATTGAAATAGCATCTTAAAGATAAGGTTTGAACGGATTTGTTGAGAAGATCACAACAAAAGAATAAGCTTGTTATGGACTTATGGAACGCATCTCAAAAGTTGAGGTGAATTATGCCGCAACCAAAATACTGAATAGATGAGAACGAAGAAAGAAATACAAAACTCCACTTCAAAAGAATAGGAGAATTATTTGCGCTCGAGAGGCAAGAATAAGAATGCTTGAGCTGCTCCAGACGAATTAGATGAATTTAGAAGAATGAATTTAATGATGAAGAACCATCATGAAGAACTCCGGTAAAATGAAAGGATGATGAAACAGAAATGACGGATGAAAAAAGAATAAGAATAAAGCCTTGCGATGATTAGACGGGGTTCCGACGAGATAGCCGAGAAGACTTGAACTCCGGAAAAAAAAGATGAAAGTACTTGGAACTAGAATTTATTCATCAAGAATAAACTCCGAAGGAGAGAATTAAATCAACTTGATGAAAAAGAAATAAGAATTAAGTTATGCTTATCCTCCACCAATTAAATTGATGAAAGCAATGGATTTGCATATCACTTATTCTCGATGAAAATTATTTAAAGAAGAATCTATCGCGAACTTGCGAAAATCTTCATGAAACACCGGTAGGATTGGAATAAAATGAATGGATTGATATGATAGCACCGGAAAAAACTGTCGAGCGAATCACCGAAAGCAATTGAAGCCGAGTGAAGAAAATGAACGAACCACCGTGAAGAATTAATCGAATGATGAAAATAACAAACCACTGAGAAGAATTAATATCGAGTGAAGAAGGAGAATGACCACCGTAAGAATTGAACAATGCAAGAGGACAAAGCCACCGGAAGAAAATGAATCGAGTGAATACAAGAGAATGACCATCCGGGAAGAATAAAGCACTCGAGGGAATTAGAATGACGAGAGCAACGAGATCATGAACTGATTAAGGAATACTTGAACGAAGCACCGGAAAGAATGTGAGACGAACGAAGAGGCATCGATGAAGAATATTTAGAGGACGAAGTTGAAAACTGAGAACGAAGAAATCTTCTGAAATGATGGCCTTGGGAGGAACACAAAGAAAAGAATTGACGAAACACTCCGGAAGAACGAAAAGAAGACAGGTTGAACCAACGATGAAAAGAATTTGCAAACGAACTTGGAGAAGGCATATGACTGATGAAAACCATACTTACATCACACTTGAAAAGAATTCGGATCACTCCGGAAAATAAGAAGAGTCAGGTAAGATCCTGGGAAAGACCTGTGGGTTATGATCCCACCGAAGAGAAACTCCGTTAAGAGGATTGAAAAGGAGATAATGCACCGGAACGATTAAAAGACTCAAAGGAGGTGACAACCTCGAATTAATTGGAACACAGACAACTCTCTTGAGAATGACTTCGGAACTCCGGAATGATTAAATGGCGACAGGTAAACGAGCAAAGTGAAGCAATTAAGCCGAGGAAAAAGAAGATGATGAACACCGAAAACTGATAGAATTGGAACCACCGGAAAAGAAAAGAGATAAAGAATATCAAACGAGAGGAGAATTCATCGGAGAAGAAAAGAGATGAAGGATGACGTACAAGACAAGAATTCATCGGTTGAAATAACTGAGTAAAGAATGCAAAGGATTCACATGAGTAAGATGGATACTCGATTAATGACTCCGGTCCGAGAAGCAAAAGGGTGGGCGGGTGGGAAAAGAAGAACACAACGGACGGGGAAACACCGTCGGTTAAAAGAACTGAGGTTGAACTTGCAAAGAAGAAGAGGGTTGAATCCACTTGACGAGAGATGCACCAGATGAAAGAACTAACATGCAACGAACGAAAACTAACCACGTGATCCTAAAAAATATTGAAGGGGAAGAGGAGCAATTCAAAACACCTACGTCAAGATTCCTCACCAGAGCGACGAAGGGGCAGGGGAGTAAAAGAATTCCTACTCTCCGATATAACTAGACTCCGAAAAAGTTTTCTTCTAGACTCAACAACGGCCAAGCTACGATCAATCAAGGGGGCTCCTATGGTCGGTCGAGGCTCTGATACCAACTTGTCAGACCCAAGATGCGATTCTATCTCGATCACGTGACACTTACGTGATTGAGGCACAACCGCATTCCGGGCGCTTAGCAAGATGGATATCATTACATCATACCATTACATACATACATAGGGGATACAACAATACATGCAATTATCAGAGTACAACAACATCAATACAAGTATCCGACTACGGATACAAACAATAAAAGCACAAAAGACATCCATCTGCTATCCCAGGCTGCCGACCAGGAACCTAACCCAAGACTGAAGAAGAAGAAGAAGAAAGAACTCCAAACAACGATCAACGCTCTCACGTCAAGACATCGGAACCTGCACCTGCAACTGTTGTTGTAGTATCTGTGAGCCACGAGGACTCAGCAATCCCATAACCATGGGTAACAAGACTATCAAAGCTTAATAGGTAGGATGAGGTAAAGTGGTGAGGTTCCAGCAGCGGCTAAGCAAAACATATGGTGGCTAACTTACGAGTACAAGAATAAGATGAGCATCTACGCAAACGGTCGCAAAAGTAGTGATCGCTAAAGATCCTAACTACATACGAATCAAACATAACCCCACCGTGTTCTCTTCTCAAAATGAAAAGAGACAGTCACGGTTACTCACACCGTTGTGTGTTTTACTTCGGATCCTCTGTCAAGTTTTCTACAACCGGACATTAACAAATTCCAATCTGCCACATAACCGCGGGCACGGCTTTCGAAAGATCATAACCCTGCAGGGGTGTTCCAACTTAGCCCATCACAAGCTCTCACGATTAGCTGAAGTGATAAATATAATATCATCACCCCTTATCTTAGGGAAAATCCGATCAGGCTCGGCATCCCGGTAGCACAAGTCATTTCGACAATGGTAAAACAAGTCCAGCAAGACCTCCCGACGTGCCGACACCCTGATAGTAGCCGCGCGTATCTCGTCTCAGGCCACGACCGGATGAGCACAGCGTACAGTGGCCGAAATACCCAAGTTGCCAAGGGGGGCCCCGCACACGACTCTATTTGGGACCAACACCATCAGCACTGGCCCCCCCTGCTATGTAGAATTAAGAATCCTCGGGGACGCGACCCCCTATGCAATTTTAACTAATTAATTAAGTTGTTATTATGAGAAAATTAAAACCAATGTTGGGCCTTGCTGGAGGAGTTTTATTCAAAGTCGAACTGTCAAGGGGTCCCCATTTCACCCATCGTGTAAGGAACGCAAAATCAAGGAACATAATGCCGGTTTATCGGCGCCTAAGGTGGCATGAGTGGAACAAAACACCGAGCAAAAGGCCAAGCCTTCCACCCATGCCCAGTATATAGGTGTGTTAATAATAATAATAGATATTGTGATATAACCAACAACAAGTTCCCTCCTGGAACGAACTTCATCTTCACCTACAACTAACAACGCTATAAGAGGGGCTGAGCAAGCGGGTAACATAGCCAAACAGTGGTTTTGCTAGGAAGGTTTCAAAGGTTAGAGGTTTCATGGCAACAAGGAGAGGCTGACATAAAAGATGGGTATCGCGACATGTAACGATAGCATCGAAACACTAAGCATGGCAATGATAGTAAAGGTATCCAAGGGTATGATCATCTTGCCTGAGATCCCTCAAGGAAGAGGAACGGTTCCGTGAAGAAGACGGAGAAGAAGCCTTGAAGAAGACCCACGAGTAGCCGATCGAATCCTCACAACGCAACGGAACAAGCACTAACGAAAAGAAGCAAGCAATACGGTAAACAAACCACTCAAGAACATAACAATATGCACTACCAAGTATGATGCAAAACAAGTCTACTTATGATGCACAGAAGGTCTACACAGGAAGCAAAACAAGGCAAGGTAGGAAGCACAACAAAGCAACCCAAGTCTATATGATGCAATACATGGTAAAGTATGATGCAAGGCAAAACTATACAGGAAGCACAGGAATATAGCACAACAATAAGCATCGAGCAAAATGCTACAAAACATGATAACAATATGATATTATGAGTCTACACGGAAAATCAATCAAGTTTCATATAAGACTCGCTGAAAACGGAGCTACGGGCTAAAAGTTATGCCCGAAACAAGAAACGAGCGAAAGCTGAAAATTACAGCAACATAGCAACTTCGGAGCACAAAATAATTAAGCTACAGCACTCAAACAACATGGCAAAGGACATTAACACAAACTAGACATATACTACAGCAACTAAGTCCAAAGGTGCACCCCCAACGGAGCCACGGTTCATTAGCAATGAACTTGGACATATTGAACTTGACAATAAAATTCTGGCAGCAGAATTTTATTGAAACTTTGGAGCAAAAGATAAACATGCTACAGCCACTTAAATAGACATGTGAGAACATGAATGGAAAGCCAACAATATATACTACAAGGAACAATCAAGATCCACTCCAAAACTATCATGCTTTGTCCTAGAGCAGCAAGCAAACATGGCATCAGAACGTTACAGATTTCAGACTTAGTGAAAATCCACTAAGTCCTAAAACAGCAATTTCATCATGACATCTAAAAGAGCAAGTTTAAGTCACCTCGAAACTAAACATGGCAAGTGGTAAGCACCACATCAAAGTACACATGATGGTGATTCCAAAACACCTAAGCATGCATCATGGAGATAAACACAACGATAGCAATGAGCTCAACAAGATGGCATTTCATAACAAGTGAAACAACATCACAGCCACATAGCACTTTGCAACGAAGATAAACATGGCAAGAATAAGTCTATCATGCAACCTATCACATACAACATGTAGAGCATGGCAAGACGAACACGTGGACATGTCATTTGCATCAAACGGATAAACGAGCTAAAAGATATCACTATGCAAAGATGGCATAAAAACAACACATAGCAGCAGTTTATATCGGGATGCACTCTTGCAACAGAAAAATAAACATCTATATGACTTCAAACATGCATGGCACAAAGGAACAAAGTGTAGAGCATAACTCCACGAACATTTTGACATGTCGTTCACTCAAAACGGATAAGCACACAAAAAGATATTAGCAGTCAAAGTTTGCATCAGAAACATGACAGAAAAGACTTAGCAGAAAAACTACTAGTGAAACTGAGTGCAAGATACTATAATACGCACTAGGCGGGGAAAGGAGTTTTACCACGGGCTGAGGCCCAGAACGGGAGGAGGCAACAGGCTGGACTGGGAGCTGGGGCTGGGCCGGCTCGGGTCTCGCGGCCCACCTAGCGGAGAGGCGGCTGGGCCTCTCTGGGGCGGCTCGGCCCAGGCGACGCGGAGAGGAGGGGCCCAGGAGGAGCGCTGGCAGAGGCCGGTCGGGCAGCTGGAAGGGTCGGGCCTCGGCTGGCCTGGCTCGGGCGGCTGAGGAAGGAGGCCTGGGCGACACGCTCGGCCCGGGAAGGAGAGGCCCAACGCGGGCGCGGCAGCTGGGGCGCTGGTCCACCGCGGCGAGGAGGATGGGCCGGCTCGGTGCCGAGGTTGCGGCCCAGGCGAGGGGATGCAGCGGTCAACGCACGAGCAGCCTCGTGCTCGACCCCAGGGCTCTCACGGCGGCGCTGGCGGCTGGATCCCGCCGGATCTGGCGAGGCAAGGGCCAGGAGGCTGGGGAACGGCTGGATCCGGCGGCTCCTCGCCGGATCTGGCCGGAGGCGTGGCCTGGGCGGCGGCGGGAGGCGCGGGCAGAGAGCTTCGGGGAGGACGGCGGCGGCGGACAATGTCCGGGTGGCGGCGGACAATGTCCGTTGGGGCTAGGGAACGAAATCTGGGCCCTAGATCTCGGATCTGAGGGCTGAAATTAAGAGGGAGGAGTGGATTTCGGGGTAGGGAGACTAGGTGGCAGCTGGGGGTTGGTAGGGCATGGAATTTGATGTGGAGGAAGGCTAGGCTGCCCAAAATGGACAAGGGGTGTCCATATATAGTAGGAGGGCTAGGGTTTGAGGGTTTGGAGGGGTTTTTTAGCCCTCCGATCGCGATCCGACGGATCCGATCGCGAGGGGAGTTAGGTTGGGCCAAGAGGAGGGAAGTGGTTGTGTTAGAAGGCCTAGAGGAGAGAAGAGAAGAGGCCCGCGGGGGTTTTCGAAGACCGAAAACATCCGAAGAAATAACCGGCGACTAGTGCCGCTATATATATCCGTTGGGCTATCAAACGAACTCTGAAAGCGATGAAATTTGGCAGGCGGCCTGTCTACACTATAATAAGACCACATGACAAGTTTCATCCCATTCCAAGAACATTTTCCGGCCACTCACAAAATAAAAAAAATTCGGAGGCACCGCGGGCGCGTGCAAGTGTGTTTGGGCTCAGAACGGACAACGGAAAGGACGAGGGGACTCGGGCGGATGCAAGTTTTGAAAACATGCTGATGCACACACATGATGACATGGCAGGATGCAACACGCAAGCAGATGACAAGGCACTGACAACGAATAACTGACTGACACCTGGAGCATCGGTCTCGGGGTGTCACAGCCCTCCCCCCTCCCAACTCCTCCTCTTCCTCCATAGATCTTGGCGAAGCCCTGCCGGAGAACTGCAAGCTCCACCACCATGTTGTCGTGCTGCTGGAGCTCTTCCCCAACTTCTCCTCCCCCCTTGCTAGATCAAGAAGTAGGAGACATCCCCGAGCTGTACGTGTGTTGAACACGGAGGCGCCATTGTTCGGCGCTTGGATCAGAATCAACCGTGATCTGAATCGCTGCATGTACGACTACACCAACCGCGTTCTAGTAACGCTTCCTGTTCCCTCTTGACCATGCATTGTTTTTTCCTTGAAGAGGAAAGGGTGATGCAGCAAAGTAGCGTAAGTATTTCCCTTGGTTTTTGAGAACGAAGGTATCAATCCAGTAGGAGACTACACGCAAATCCCTAGTACCTGCACAAACAATTAAGAACCTTGCAACCAACGCGATAAAGGGGTTGTCAATCCCTTCATGGCCACTTGCAAAAGTGAGATCTGATAGAGATAATAAGATAAATATTTTTGGTATTTTTTTTGTATAGATTGAAAAGTAAATATTGAAAAATAAAAGAACAATAAAGATAGCTAGTTGATGGAAGATTAATATGATGGAAAATAGACCCGGGGGCCGTAGGTTTCACTAGTGGCTTCTCTCAAGATAGCAAATCTTACGGTGGGTGAACAAATTACTGTCAAGCAATTGATAGAAAAGCGCATAGTTATGAGAATATCTAGGCATGATCATGTATATAGGCATCACATCCGTGACAAGTAGACTGAAATTATTCTGCATCTATTACTATTACTCCACACATCGACCACTATCCAGCATGAATCTAGAGTATTAAGTTCATAAGAATAGAGTAACGCATTAAGCAAGATACCATGATGTAGAGGGATAAACTCATGCAATATGACATAAACCCCATCTTTTTATCCTTGATGGCAACAATACAATCCGTGCCTTGCTGCCCCTGCTGTCACTGGGAAAGGACACCGCAATGCAAGTATATCAGATATTCGTGGAGCAATCCAAGCAAAAGTCCCAAGCACATAGCAAGTTATATACTTGGCACTTGGGGGCTAATGTGACATTGTTCTAAACATAGGAAAAGTCCCGGTTCACCCTTAATGAAGTAAACCGGCCCTTGGGGGCTACATGTGCAAGTCAAAGCTCTATACTTGATCTACTGAAGTCCCGGTTCACCCTAAAAGGCTAAATCGGCACTTGGGGGCTACAATGGAGTAAAGGTACAAATACAAGGCACAAGCGGAAATAGAGGATAAAGACAAAGGAGAAGAAATTACCTCATAACGTTCCTTCATTAAGTTCACCAGGCCAGCTTTATAATCACGGCTGGTATGAAGCCGGTTTAGGTAGCCGGAATGAAGCTCCTGAGCGCTGAGTTGGGCATAGCTAGACAAGTCAGTACTCCACTTGCCCTTATCCTTGTTGATAGCTTCTTCCTTTGCAGTATGTTTGGCCAAAACAACAGGCTGTCCTGGGGTGGTAAAACCGGTCCCAGTGATCTCAACATCATCAGTAGAAGCAGCAGTTGGCTTAGAAGGATTGGCAGCAGCGGGATCAACAGGAGCGGGACTAGCAGGAGCCAGACTAGCTCGGGCAGGGCTAGCCCGGGCAGGACTGGTCGGTTCAGCAGTATGCTCCATGGGATCGATCCCCTCAACAGCAAGGTCTTCTTGATCCATAGGAGGAGGATCATCATGCGGAATTTCAACGTTGTCTTCTAAAGGATTAGCAAGTTCAGGATCTTCTGCCGGTCCAGGAGTAGTGTTGTCGACTGCCGGTTTACTCAATTTGGCCTTTTTACTAGGCTTGGGCATACTGTGAAAGGTTAAGAGACAATGAAAATCAAAAAAGTTAAAGAGGAAAAGTTAAACCGGACAGAGTGAAAGACAGCTTACCCGTGAACAGTCTTGAGAGCAGGAACTTGTGTGGCTGTCGATTCGCCAGAGGATGAGAGAGGAGTTTCCTGATAATTCGAGTCAGACAGATTAAGGGGTTGACGAATAAGACCTGCTTTGGGGTAAAGAGCAGTTGGAGTAAGTAAAACCTCAGAACGGCGCCTTCGAGCCGGAGTGTGCGTTAATCTGGTGGATTCAATCGCATGGCCACTATGGCGAGTGGTGCGGCGAGCTTCGTGTTCCTGTTTCTTCAAAAGAAAGTTTGGATCCAGATGAGCATAAGGATGAGAAAATTGAAATTTTCGGACTGTCCGAAGAATTTTTGGTGGTGGTAGCGGTTCTGAGTCAGAGGAAAGAGATATTACCTCAACATCGCCCGCTTTACTACCTTCAGTAAGACCCTGGGAACAGTCATTGTTAATAAAAACGCAGGCAAAGGAAAGACTAAGGAATTATAAAGAACTAGGTGGTACCTCAGAGGCCGGATCATCTTCCTTCGCATTGGATCCTGATGCGGCAATGGGCTTCTTCTTGTTTCTCTTAACAGCCAGAGTCTTTTTGCGAGCTGCCTTCGCTGGTTTTTCCTGGTTTTTTCTTTTCCAGAAAGGATCATTCTCCTATTTAAAGGAATAAAGGCATATTAAACCAAGCACTATGGACGGATTAAAAAAAACAAAAGGATGGAAGAATTTCTTACCGACGGTGGTTTATTGGTCACACAAAAGGGTGCCAATCCGGTCTGACTGCACTCTTCTAGAGGTATGTTCAGCGGCTTTTTGACGGATTCGTTAACCTCATTCTCTGAAAGCACCGTCTCTGTGTGGCGCAAAGGGTCCTTGGGGTTCCAAGTGTACTCGCACATTAAACCGGAACACCGACTTAGCGGGAGAACACTCCAAGAAAGCCAGCAACGGACGAAGTCAACTCCTGTTAATCCATTGGCTACAAAGGCCCTGAGCTTTGAAAGTTGAGGGGCATATTGAGCTCGCTCCTGGGCACTTAAGCGCTATGGAAAGGGGTGGTTCTCTGGAAGACGGTGGGGGCGATAACCCGGCAGTGGATTTTCACCTTTCGGTGAAGTGTCTACACAGTAGAACCAAGTTTGATTCCAGTCCTTGGGATGGCTGTGGAGAGTGGCGTGAGGAAAACTAAAATCCTTCCTCTTCTGAATAGTCATTCCGCCAAGTTCAGTATTTGGGCCATCATGAAATTCAGTCCGACGGTTTAAGTGGAAGAAGTCCCGGAATAGCTCCACTGTTGGCTCCTCTTGCAGATATGCTTCATAGAAGACTTGAAAGTTGCAAACGTTTGATACAGAATTGGGACCAATGTCTTGTGGATGAAGCTGAAAATTTGCTAATACATCACGGAAAAACTTTGACCCAGGAGGTTTGAATCCCCGGGCCAAGTGATCAAAAAAGACAATGATTTCTCCTTCCTTGGGCTTTGGAGGGCATTCTGATCCGGGAGCCCTCCAGTGAAGGACATCCTTTGGGCCTAAAGCGCCAATTGAGGCCATTTTCTCTAAATCGTCCTCGGTGATCTGGGATGGGACCCAGTTGCAGGAGACAAACTGTTTGAATGTGGTAGTCATCTTTCCGAAAGGGAAGGCTAAAAATACAATGAAGATCCGGTTTGGTAATCTAAGAAGATTTAAACCGGGATGTTCTACGAAAGTATCGGTCTAAATGGCGGTTTAAGCTGAGGCCTAATGGTATCTACCGGATTATGAAGTTTGGAAAAAGTTAAACCGCCAACACAGGCAGATAAGACGCAGATCTAAAGTGTGGGGAAACAACTTTCACGCAAGCAGCAGTAAGATATGGATCTACAGCATATGAAAAATTAAAAAATAATTCAAGTTATTTCAGCGAAAACAAGGAAGGTTTTTAGCAGATTCAGTCTAAACTAATCATATTGAGAGAGGGTAGATCTACATCGATGGAGCTGAGTCGTTCTTACAGTGGTTAACCAAAAACTTGAGATCTACGGCGAACTACTGGCTATGGCGAAGAGCTGTGAAGAACAGGGACTTACCTACGAGCTCGCACGAGGAAACCCTAGAACTGAGATCTACGAGAAGGAAAGAAGTAGACGTACCTGAGGCAATGGAAGCGGAGAGGCGCTGGCGAGTCTCTGAAAGCATTCAGGTTGATGCAGCGGCCGGGCCCGACGAAGACGAAGAACTCGACGGACGGCGGCGGAGCTTGAGCGCTGGAGGACAGAGGAAGAAGAAGCAAGGGGGGAAAAGAGATGCCCCTCGGCCCTATTTATAAGCCGAATGGATAAAACGGCAGGCGCGGGAATCGACGAGCCCAAAAAGCGGATATGGACGATATTGTCGCCTCGATCTTCGGAGCTTTAATGAATAAAGGTAAAAACAGTTACAAGTATTAAATGCGCAGATGGCGTCACGGCGGTTTAAAGTGATTTGAGGAGATGACGTTACGCCGGTTTACAAAGCATGCTGAAGCTGCGGAAAGAAAGATCTATACAAGACTTTGAAGATTGACATAAACAGGTTCAAATCAATCTGGGGCCTAATGTCAGGGATATTACTACCAAGTATAAACCGCCCAGGTGGGGCAGTTTATGTTATCAAGATTATTTTATCAAATGCCCAGTGGAGTATGAAGTAGAAGATTTCAGCCCGAGAGGTTTAGAGCCCAAGTGTTAGGGCCCAAGATTTGTAAACCGTCATACTATGTAACGTGAGATGTAAGATAGAAAGAGTAGAGACCGAGGCGGACACGTTTATGAGCCGGCCTCGGGACTCTGTAAACCGGACCGGGCGTCACCTCTTATATAAAGGGACGACCCGACGACGGTTCAAGACAGACAACGACAGCTCGAGACACAGGCAAAGCGGATTCGCTCCCTGGTCATCGAAACCCTAGCAATACACACCAAACTAGACGTAGGCTTTTAACTTCATCGAAGGGGCCGAACTAGTATAAAATCGCTGTGTCCTTGTCCGCTTTAACCCCTTTAAGCTAACCCGTAGCGATGGCCTCACGACTTAGTCGTTTTACTAGGACATCTGCCGTGACAAAACCACGACACCAGCCCCGCCCCCAATCGGAGCCCCCGCTCCGCGTCCCATCCATCCCGCGCCAAAGCCGTCACGGCGATGGCTGTGGTTCCGAAAGAAGTGTATTATTTGTTTGTCTTTTCTCTATTTTACAAAAGGTGACAATTAACTAAGATGAGTTTGAAAACTAAGTTTGAAAAGATGAGGTCATTTATATGTTCTAACCATGTCCCTTTTTTTTGTTGTCACAGCACTGTCCATGAGTGAATAGAAAGAGAAAATTGTCGCACGGTGGCTGTAGCACGAACTTGCCTAGTACATACAGAAAACTAAAACTAGTACTAGTTCATTTCTTTCTTAGACAACAGCTGAATGATCCGTCTCTTGGTGTCCTAGAAAGATGGGACGACAGTACAATACACCCTTACTGTCAGAGCATCTCCATTGTCTACATTTGAGTACATATATTCATAATAAGTTATCATGCTAAGTTGTTGAAACGAAATTATTCCCCTAGAGTCCAGCAAGCCGTCGCACGCAAAACCCTGAGAAGAAGATGCGATCGGCTGCTCCAGTGGGCAAGCAATGATTCCGGCGAAGAAACGTTGGATAAAGGGAGGAAAGAAACCATCGCCACTGGGCTCTTGCTATCTTTTTCTTTCCCCGTTGCCGTTGGGCGAGGCATGTGCGTGCAAGCGTGCAAGCTTTGCCGTCCGGGTAATTCTGTCCCCGGCCCGCACGCACGCACGACCGGCCGAGGTTAACAGACAAACCGACGATTCCTTCCCCCCGGCGCACGCGTGGGAGAGGGAGGGAGATCGATGGACGCATCCATCACGGCCGGTGGCCGGCAGGCAGGCAGGCCGGGCACTCCTCCGGCCATTCACCAACCGGAAAGGAATCGCCAGAAAAGCCGCCATCATCAGCGGCGGAGCCAGCCTATAGCTATTGGGTTCAACTGAACCCAATGGACCTTTCCTCGTACGTGGATGTATATACGTATTTGAGAGATGTGAACCCAATAAAATATTCCGGCTGACCCCAACACATATCACGTACGTGAAAGAAAGGGCCCAGAAGGCAAAAGCCCACTTATCAGAACGTGAGTGCGTGAGTCACGTAATCCTTTTTACGAGAAAAGCTCACGCAGCCGCACGGTTCGTTCGTTTTCTAATTCCAATCTCGCCTGTTCGTGGCGCTCGACGCCTCTGCCGCCGCCGCACGCCCGCGGCAACTAGACGGCTGCTGATCGACATCGGTAATACTGAAACCCAAAATTTGAGGTAATTAGATTATATAGCCGCATCTCCTCTCCTTTGTTGTATGTTTTATCTACCCTAAAACACCGGTACGGCGGTGACTGTTTTGCCCTAGTTTTTTGATTCGTATTTCTCCATGAACTTTGCAGGGGCGGAGCCAGGAAATTTGGCCATTGGGTTCACTCCATGACTGGTTGTGAGAACTTACTACTAGTATGTGAAGTGTAAAGTATAATTTTAAATTATCTTACAACAAAATTAGAGCACCCAAAAACAACATAATGAATAGAAATACGGTATCATATATCACACATTGTGTTGCATTAAAAACTGTAGAATGCAAGACATACCCGTTCAATAAAATTATAAAATCACTTGTTTACATATTATAAATAGAGTAGCATCAGATAATTTTGTAGCTCCACGTGTAGCTTCTCATCTTCCTTGAACACAGAAAAATAAACAAGTTAGTTTGACAAGTTTAGAATAAGTACTAACAAGAGAAATAATATTGTAAAGGCACTCACATTTTAGAGTGTCCCCTTTCGATCTTTCACCGTCTTAAAAATATTAAACACTGCATCATTGGTAATGGTAGAAAATATATCTTTCTCCACATAGCAGATTAGACAATCACTCATGAATTGATCACCCATTTTGTAGCGTAACTTTTTTTTTACAACATTCATAGCTGAAAAGCATCTCTCCACTGATGCAGTGGCAACTGGCAATATCAGTACTAGCTTTAGAAGATGATAAACCAAAGGAAACGTAATATGTTTATTTGTTTCCACCATTAGTTTAGCAAGATCAGCAATTCCGTTCAAATTGGCGAACCTTTCATCTGCTCGCACATTGTCAATGTAAATGCGAAGTTCAGGACCAAGATCATCCAATTTTCTTGAATCAAAGTCATCTGGATAAAACTCAGCTAGCTTCACTAAGCTGTCCAAGTTAAAAGCAGCAAAGGAGTCTTTTGGGTTGAAAGAAGCCATGTGTCCAAGCAATGCAGAATTTACCTCATTGAAGCGGTCATCAAACTCTTGAAGCTGCCAATCAATGACAGAATTAAGACACTCAATTCGGTAATGTTGAAGGTTTGTCTTATTGGTTTTGTGCCGTGGTTTGTGTCGATTAACATATTGCTCCTGCATGTTTACATTCTCAATGTGATGCTCTTCACAGAATGAATGTGCCTTCTCAAGAAGTGAGTCCCATCCATTATCCCTTAGTTCTTGCAGCTCATTCCTTGTTGACTTCACACATGAGATGGCATTCAGGATGTCTTGATCCTTCCTTTGTAAAGACTGTGACAAAGTATTTGCATTTCCCAATATATGCAACATCATGTGCAAATAGAAAACAAAATCAAAGGTCTCAAAATATGCTACAAGACCACGTGCCTGACATTTCTTATCACTTTTGCCTTCTTTCTCAACATATTTCAGAACAGACATAATTGATGGGAACAATTTCACGAGACTTGAAAGAGTCCGGTAGTGTGAGCCCCAACGTGTGTCCCCGGCTCTTTGAAGAGTTTGTTCTTGATTTAGCCCTGTGCCAGTGCTAATCTGGCCACTACCTATGGCTTTTATTACCTCCTCTCGATGTTTCTCTCTAATCATATCCTTTCTTTTGCAAGAAGCTCCAACCACATTGAATAAAACTGAGATCATGTAAAAAAAATCTGCAATATCGTCATGCTTCTTTGATACTGCCACGATAACCAACTGGAGCTGGTGAGCAAAACAATGCACATAATATGCTGACTTATTCTCTTGCATAATCTTTGCTTTCAAGCCATTAAACTCACCGCGCATATTACTAGCCCCATCGTAGCATTGGCCTCTAACCTGCTTTATGCTTAGTCCAATCTCAGTGAATAATTTTTGAAGAGTAGCCTTGAGACAAGTTGCTGATGTTTCCTTCACATGTTCAATTCCAACTAACCGTTCAATGATAAATCCACGCTTGCTAAGATATCTCAAAACAACTGCCATTTGCTCTTTGTCGGACACATCAGTGGCTTCGTCAATCAACAAACTAAATACATCACCCCCAATTTCATCAATAATAGAATTTAAAGTTATCTGCACAAAAGATAATTAACTTATTAGGGAACATTTGTTATTTGCAAGAAAACATAAATAGAGGCAATTAAATTTGATGTTACCTTTGCAAAATAATTTGCAATTTCCTTTTGAATATCTCCACATACCCACTTACAGTTTTTAGGAGCATTCACAAGAACTACATTCCGTATATCTTCATTCTGGTTTGCCAAAGTATGTACCAACTCTCGGAAATTTCCCTTATTTTTTGACTCCTCTGATTCATCATGGCCCCGGAAAGCTAAGCCTTGATGCAACAAGTATCTCACCGAATCAATGGAAGCATCAAGCCGGATTCGATTTTGCTTTTTTGTAAGATCAGTTTGCTTATCAAAAGCAACATGAATTGACTGGTCTTGATTCATCAAAGCATCACATCTTTTTACTGCTACATTATGAAAGCTATTAACATTACCCTTACCCTCATGCGTATCTAGTCTGCTTTTCTTGTTCCAACCATTCCAACCGTTAATTGCAAATGCATCACTTCCAGCTTGTCCCTCATTGTAATCTCTGAAAAGGTAGCAACACAAACAAAAAGCCTTATGCACTTTGTCACTATACTCAAGCCAACGATCATAATCGTTAAACCAATCTGGATTAAATCGGCGTTGAGTATCACCAATCTCCCTCTGTGGGTAATCAAAATCAGATGGTGGCCTGTAAGGTCCCCTCATTAAATATTTGCGCCTAATCTCATCTTGCTTTTTTGGATTTCTTGTGTACTCTGAAATTCTTTTTCGATCAGCTGGATCATAAGGCAACTCATCTAAATTAATTTCTGTATGAATAGTAGGCTTTGGGAGACTAGCTGCAGTGACATTTGATGCACTTAGCCTACGTCTAGTGGGTGACCTTGATGTGTTTGTATCATCATCTCGATCTGGTGACCGAGTTTTCTTCGAAAAATACCGCTCCATAGCCTAGATCAATCAAAGTTCATGGAGAAATACGAATCAAAAAACTAGGGCAAAACAGTCACCGCCGTACCGGTGTTTTAGGGTAGATAAAACATACAACAAAGGAGAGGAGATGCGGCTATATAATCTAATTACCTCAAATTTTGGGTTTCAGTATTACCGATGTCGATCAGCAGCCGTCTAGTTGCCGCGGGCGTGCGGCGGCGGCAGAGGCGTCGAGCGCCACGAACAGGCGAGATTGGAATTAGAAAACGAACGAACCGTGCGGCTGCGTGAGCTTTTCTCGTAAAAAGGATTACGTGACTCACGCACTCACGTTCTGATAAGTGGGCTTTTGCCTTCTGGGCCCTTTCTTTCACGTACGTGATATGTGTTGGGGTCAGCCGGAATATTTTATTGGGTTCACATCTCTCAAATACGTATATACATCCACGTACGAGGAAAGGTCCATTGGGTTCAGTTGAACCCAATAGCTATAGGCTGGCTCCGCCGCTGGAACTTTGATTGATCTAGGCTATGGAGCGGTATTTTTCGAAGAAAACTCGGTCACCAGATCGAGATGATGATACAAACACATCAAGGTCACCCACTAGACGTAGGCTAAGTGCATCAAATGTCACTGCAGCTAGTCTCCCAAAGCCTACTATTCATACAGAAATTAATTTAGATGAGTTGCCTTATGATCCAGCTGATCGAAAAAGAATTTCAGAGTACACAAGAAATCCAAAAAAGCAAGATGAGATTAGGCGCAAATATTTAATGAGGGGACCTTACAGGCCACCATCTGATTTTGATTACCCACAGAGGGAGATTGGTGATACTCAACGCCGATTTAATCCAGATTGGTTTAACGATTATGATCGTTGGCTTGAGTATAGTGACAAAGTGCATAAGGCTTTTTGTTTGTGTTGCTACCTTTTCAGAGATTACAATGAGGGACAAGCTGGAAGTGATGCATTTGCAATTAACGGTTGGAATGGTTGGAACAAGAAAAGCAGACTAGATACGCATGAGGGTAAGGGTAATGTTAATAGCTTTCATAATGTAGCAGTAAAAAGATGTGATGCTTTGATGAATCAAGACCAGTCAATTCATGTTGCTTTTGATAAGCAAACTGATCTTACAAAAAAGCAAAATCGAATCCGGCTTGATGCTTCCATTGATTCGGTGAGATACTTGTTGCATCAAGGCTTAGCTTTCCGGGGCCATGATGAATCAGAGGAGTCAAAAAATAAGGGAAATTTCCGAGAGTTGGTACATACTTTGGCAAACCAGAATGAAGATATACGGAATGTAGTTCTTGTGAATGCTCCTAAAAACTGTAAGTGGGTATGTGGAGATATTCAAAAGGAAATTGCAAATTATTTTGCAAAGGTAACATCAAATTTAATTGCCTCTATTTATGTTTTCTTGCAAATAACAAATGTTCCCTAATAAGTTAATTATCTTTTGTGCAGATAACTTTAAATTCTATTATTGATGAAATTGGGGGTGATGTATTTAGTTTGTTGATTGACGAAGCCACTGATGTGTCCGACAAAGAGCAAATGGCAGTTGTTTTGAGATATCTTAGCAAGCGTGGATTTATCATTGAACGGTTAGTTGGAATTGAACATGTGAAGGAAACATCAGCAACTTGTCTCAAGGCTACTCTTCAAAAATTATTCACTGAGATTGGACTAAGCATAAAGCAGGTTAGAGGCCAATGCTACGATGGGGCTAGTAATATGCGCGGTGAGTTTAATGGCTTGAAAGCAAAGATTATGCAAGAGAATAAGTCAGCATATTATGTGCATTGTTTTGCTCACCAGCTCCAGTTGGTTATCGTGGCAGTATCAAAGAAGCATGACGATATTGCAGATTTTTTTTACATGATCTCAGTTTTATTCAATGTGGTTGGAGCTTCTTGCAAAAGAAAGGATATGATTAGAGAGAAACATCGAGAGGAGGTAATAAAAGCCATAGGTAGTGGCCAGATTAGCACTGGCACAGGGCTAAATCAAGAACAAACTCTTCAAAGAGCCGGGGACACACGTTGGGGCTCACACTACCGGACTCTTTCAAGTCTCGTGAAATTGTTCCCATCAATTATGTCTGTTCTGAAATATGTTGAGAAAGAAGGCAAAAGTGATAAGAAATGTCAGGCACGTGGTCTTGTAGCATATTTTGAGACCTTTGATTTTGTTTTCTATTTGCACATGATGTTGCATATATTGGGAAATGCAAATACTTTGTCACAGTCTTTACAAAGGAAGGATCAAGACATCCTGAATGCCATCTCATGTGTGAAGTCAACAAGGAATGAGCTGCAAGAACTAAGGGATAATGGATGGGACTCACTTCTTGAGAAGGCACATTCATTCTGTGAAGAGCATCACATTGAGAATGTAAACATGCAGGAGCAATATGTTAATCGACACAAACCACGGCACAAAACCAATAAGACAAACCTTCAACATTACCGAATTGAGTGTCTTAATTCTGTCATTGATTGGCAGCTTCAAGAGTTTGATGACCGCTTCAATGAGGTAAATTCTGCATTGCTTGGACACATGGCTTCTTTCAACCCAAAAGACTCCTTTGCTGCTTTTAACTTGGACAGCTTAGTGAAGCTAGCTGAGTTTTATCCAGATGACTTTGATTCAAGAAAATTGGATGATCTTGGTCCTGAACTTCGCATTTACATTGACAATGTGCGAGCAGATGAAAGGTTCGCCAATTTGAACGGAATTGCTGATCTTGCTAAACTAATGGTGGAAACAAATAAACATATTACGTTTCCTTTGGTTTATTATCTTCTAAAGCTAGTACTGATATTGCCAGTTGCCACTGCATCAGTGGAGAGATGCTTTTCAGCTATGAATGTTGTAAAAAAAAAGTTACGCTACAAAATGGGTGATCAATTCATGAGTGATTGTCTAATCTGCTATGTGGAGAAAGATATATTTTCTACCATTACCAATGATGCAGTGTTTAATATTTTTAAGACGGTGAAAGATCGAAAGGGGACACTCTAAAATGTGAGTGCCTTTACAATATTATTTCTCTTGTTAGTACTTATTCTAAACTTGTCAAACTAACTTGTTTATTTTTCTGTGTTCAAGGAAGATGAGAAGCTACACGTGGAGCTACAAAATTATCTGATGCTACTCTATTTATAATATGTAAACAAGTGATTTTATAATTTTATTGAACGGGTATGTCTTGCATTCTACAGTTTTTAATGCAACACAATGTGTGATATATGATACCGTATTTCTATTCATTATGTTGTTTTTGGGTGCTCTAATTTTGTTGTAAGATAATTTAAAATTATACTTTACACTTCACATACTAGTAGTAAGTTCTCACAACCAGTCATGGAGTGAACCCAATGGCCAAATTTCCTGGCTCCGCCCCTGGCCATCATCGTCTACATCTATCTGTATGCAGTATGCGAGCACAGTGCCGGTGATGCGGGCGGAGCCGATCGATGACATGGCAACTGCTGCTGCATGGCATACGCATCGGAATCAGAAGCTCCTTTTCATTATAGTAGCACTTGATTGCTGGCTAGTGGAGTAGAGTGTAGTGGCGGTAGACTCAACCGGTAGCTAGTGCGCGCGGCATTTGCTGGTCGATCCCGGTGTAGAATACGCAACCACGGTGCGGTTGACATGTACTTTGAGCCGGATATTTGGCATTTCGATGTAGAATACGCAACTGCTAGTGTAGTCCCCCTCCTACTGGTTGCAGATGGTACGGGCCAGCCGGAGAGAGAGAGAGCGTTTTCATCGAACCGTGCGACAGCGAGCCATGTATTTTAGCGCGGGATTCTCGTGGAAATGTTACGGTTTCATGCGACGGATTAATGCGAAAGTTCCGGGAAATCCAGCCGCGTCCGGACCGCAGAGATTCCGTAGAATTTCCGTGGGATTTCAAAGGGCAACCAGCCCAGGCGACCTTGACCGGCTGATCCCGTGAGGAACAGGGCATAAAACCTACGTCGAAATGGTTGGGTGTTAGACTAGCGAACATATGATTAGGTCCAACAGTGGGCATATACTCCGACCGATCACGCAAATTTTGTTCGCTTCGCAGCCATGCGACGGGTAAGGAGTCAATTTATATCGGGTTAGCGCGTCCAGATCGGTGGGGAAAACGGTCAAAGTTGCAATCCTGGTTCGGCTCCACCGTGTTTTTGCCATTACAGGATGATGGGTTAAAGATTCAGAAAGAGGCAACGCCTCAGCTCGCTTTTTTCTTCTTCTTTGCGAAAGCAGAATGCTACGTTCTTTTTTCCTTTATAATGGAAAAAAAGGAGAATGCTCTAGTTATCTCCCGCTCTTCATTCATTGCCCCCCAAATCTTCCTCGAATAACATACTCTCTTTAGCTTAGTATAAGTAGTCCTGTTTTACATAAAGCGGATTTGACCTTTCAAACTTTAACTACGAGTGTCTCAAATATATTCAGATTGGACATTTGAAAAGCATAGATAGGAGATTTTATGGCCGCGCCACGCCAGCACCTCTCCTCGGTCGTCACCCTCTTCCACCACCGGTCCAACCGGTGTGGTAATGCGGGAACTCTAGGAAGACCTTTGATTTATCAGATGGGGCTATAGTCTTTAACGCTTAGGGGCCTTTAGTATGGAGGTGTTGTCTTGATGTGGTTGCAGCGCAGATTTGATGAATGTAGTTTCGTCGAGTCTCTCGTTTTGACGGTCTGCCATGGCATCGACAACTTTTGACGTAAACTCTGACAACCTTTTCTCCTCTACCAGGCTACGGTTTGTAGGGTATGTCAATCTGGCGGTGGCTTCCCTTTGTAGTTTAATCCTCTAGACTCCCCTCCTCCATGGTGATGCGCTGGTGCCGGCGAAATACCCGTGAGCCTCTTCACGATGTACCTTCGATGTTTTTTCCCGACAATGTTAGTCCAATAGGATGTTAGTCCGGTAGGACCATGGCGTTGATGACTACATGTGTCGATCAACATCTATTGGCTAGCTTAGACGATGAATAGACAACAATGACGGTGCACCATTGGCCCGTTCGAGCCAAGAAAATATTCGACTGTAGGGATCTTGTAATACCGGTGTGATCATATTCAGTTTATCTTACACCCACAAGGGCAAACGTCCAGCATAAAATGTTAAACGGAGGGTTCTACTCCCTCCGTAACAAAATGTAAGATGTTTTTGATACCCTATGGAAAACCAAAAAACATTTTACATTGCAGAGACAATGTTTGATTGGTACTCCCAGCCCCACTCTTGTAGTGCCAACTCTTAAATTCGTGTGGAAGTTGTGTTTTTAAAACTGTGTATGCGTCCAAAGCTATTAGTTTGGCTATTTGGGGAATTAGAGGGAATATTAATTAAAGTAATCATGATGGAAGTGTGTTAAGGACTACTCCCTCTGTAAACTAATATAAGAGTGTTTAGATCACTACTTTAGTTATCTAAACGCTCTTATATTAGTTTATAAAGGAAGTACTTCAAAATCAAATGCCTAGTTTCTCCTGTTTGTTTACTTAGGGCATGTACAATGGTTGATAAGATAGTCTTATCTTAAGTTTTGCATGTAAATTAGAGATGACAAAAAAACAAGTCTATAATGGGTCATTTCTTAGCCTTATCTTCAATAATTAGTTATTCCTAAAAACATGATGAGACAAATTGTGCTAAGCTATCATCTCTTGTCTTCTCTTAAATAAGATAAGACAAGCCTTCTCTTATGATTTCTCTCTCATCCACCTCATCATTTATCTTACGTGGCATCCTTAAGTTAGAACCATTGTACATGTCCTTACGTTTCATAGAAAAAATAGGTGTGCAATGCATGAGCCGTGAATTTGGCATGTCTACTGGCTAATCTTGCCAATTGAGCACAACACCAAGGAAAAAGAGTATGCTATTGCCATACGATCCGGCTCCTCTGCCAACGTGTACAGAGGAAGGAAGGCAGGCGTCCACGTCATGCCACGCCGCGTGGCGGAGCTAAGCCAGACCGCGCCCCCATTTGCGCGCGCGCCGACGCCATGACCCAACCATAAAAGACCACAAGCCCCACACTTGAGCTCCGAAACTCCACAACACACCACCGGCACCACAGGCCACAGCTTAGCAATGCCCAACCCGCCCACCCCCTCCTCGCCGTCACCGCTCCCGGCCCCGGCGCGCAAATCTCCGTCCAGCCGCCGGCGCCAGCGCCTCCTCGCGTCCCCGAAGCCGTCGTCCGCTCCCACCTCCTCGTCCTCATCGGCGTCGTCGGCGTCGTCCTCTTCCGCGTCCTTCTCCTTCGCCCCCTTCTCCCCGGCGCCCTCGCCGTTCCACCACCGCTTCCTCTCTCCGCTCCGGGCCTCAGCGGTGCCCTTCTCCTGGGAGCACCGGCCTGGCATCCCCAAGACACCCGCGCGCGGCGCCGGCACCCGCAGCAAGTCCGGTGCCTCGCCGCTGCCCCTCCCGCCGTCGCTCTTCTCCAACAACAAGGTGGTCGCCGAGTACTCCTTCGGCGCCGACGGCGCGTACTCCGTCGTCCCCGCGAAGGCGAGGAAGCGCAAGCAGCAGCGGCGGTGGCCGGCGGTGACCGACGCCCTGACCGAGTGGCTGGCGGTGCTGAGCCTCTACAGGTCGTGCACGAGGTCGCGCGACTCCCTCGCCGCCGCAGGCCCGCCGCCGCACCCGCGCCGGTGCTCGCCCTAGGCCCGGCCGGCATCCACCAATACGTACGTAGAGAGTTGGCGTGCGTGTGCACCGTATTGTCCTTCCTTTTCTTTTTTTCTTGGGTGTGTGGGTTGTGTTGATTGCGTGCGTACGTACGTACGTACGTATACGTTGGTTCGTTGGTGCCCGATCGTAGCACCGCCACCGATGAATTAGGAATGTGCTTGCGGATTTGGTGACATGACGCTGTAATTAAGGGTGTCTTTTCGTGTGTCGGTATATGCATGTGCTGTGCTTGCTCCAACAATAATTAATGGATAATTCGGCACGGTTGATTGATTAGGCTGCTTGTTGATTACACGATTCTTTTATATTGTTGGTTAAAGGATTCAATAATGTTCAGTGTCACACTTGACATTATTACATGCATGTGGGTGGTGCAGTGCTGATGCATGTCTTCTGCGGTTTCTCTTTTCCAGAAAATGTGCTACGAGCACGCTATACTTGTGATTTATTTAGATTGCTTGCACTGTCACGGTCAGGTGGGCCACGACTGTTGCAAGCACGATATGATTATCGAAGACATGTTACTATATTATTGCCTTTGTTTTATAGAATGCTTCATGGTTTTTTAGGGACGAAACAGTAAACAAATGTCCTAATGCAAAGCATTTGGTTGCCGACGATCCTGTCGTGACTTAATGGAATGCAGGGTGTTCCCCCAAAAAAACTACTGTATAGTTCTGTTCGAAATAGAAGTATAAAATCAAAGTAAACATTTCATGTGTTCAAGGAAAAAAATGAATATTTATATTTACATAAAGAAAGAAAAGGAGTTAAATAAAATGACTTCCAGAGGTGGGTAGGTTTTCTGAACGGAGGCTATATGTACATATCGAAATGATACCAATTACACCCTGCCTGTTAGGATCTCATCAATTACTCCATGGAATTCGAATACAAGCTCTCAATGTTGCTCCAGGATGGGGAAAACAAGAGGAGGGGAAGAACACGCTGTCCTCCAGGCCAGCCGACCGGTTACCTCTTTCCTACCCTAACCAGAGAGACAGAGGAGTACTTAAGGAGTTACAAGGCCCAAGGCCCATTCCTGGCCTGCAAGCCGAGCTGGTAGTCGAGGCTTGCGAGTGGGCCGTCCACTTGAACCATCTTTGTCTTGACGCGTTGCTTGCTCGTTGTCGCTGACAATCCCCCCTTGTTGAGATGCGGCTTGTCCCCAAGCCGGCGCTCGAGGAAACAACTGCTTGAGAGCCTCTGAATCTTCCCACGTGGCTAACTCCACTGTGCTATCAGACCACTGGATTAGGACTTGCAAAATCTTCTTAGCACCTCTGGTCACCACTCGGCGCTGGAGAATGCGCTCAGGTATCTGCATGTTGTCAGCAGGCGATGGGAGGGTTGGCAATACCTGATGCTCTGGTTTGAGAACTTTGCGAAGCAGAGACACGTGAAAGACAGGATGGACTTTGCACGACGCCGGCATATCTAGTTTATAGGCCACTTCTCCAATGCGTTCCACAATTGTGTATGGCCCGAAGAACTTGTAGGCTAGTTTGTGATTGGCACGAGGAGCAACCGAAGCTTGAATGTATGGCTGCAACTTCAAGAACACCGAATCACCCACTGCAAACTCCCGTTCTGTACGATGTTTGTCCGCTTGCACTTTCATACGCTGTTGAGCTCTCAATAGTTGCTGTTTAACTGTACTGAAAACAACCTGCCTTTGCTCAAGCCACTGAGATACGTCGTCAGAAGCAATAGTGCAATCCGGACCAATGCCAAAATGCCTAGGCAGATGCCCATATATGATCTCAAACGGAGTCTTGTTAGTTGATGAATGCCAATTAGTGTTGTACCAGTATTCACATAAGGAAAGCCATTTGGCCCACTTAGTAGGGTGTGTGCTGACAAAACAGCGCAAATAACATTCTACCTGTTGATTCACTCGCTCGGTCTGTCCATCAGTTTGGGGGTGTCTGGCTGAGCTCATGCGCAATTGGGTCCCTTGAGAATGGACGAATAACTCCTTCCAGAATGTACTAGTGAATATGCGATCACGATCAGAGACAATGGAGAGAGGCATGCCATGTAACTTGTACACTGTATCTAGGAATGCTTCTGCAACAGTCACAGCAGTAAAAGGGTGCTGGAGAGGAATGAAATGTCCATACTTTGAAAACTTGTCAATCACCACCAGTATGCAATTGTACCTGCCAGACACTGGAAGTCCTTCTATGAAGTCCATTGTAACCATTTCCCATGGTAGATTTGGTACTGGTAACGGTTGGAGCAAGCCTGGGTATGGTATCCGTTCTGGTTTGGCCTGCTGACAGACCAAGCAGTGTTGCAAAGTAACTTTGACAAAAGATTTCATTGCAGACCAGCGAAAAAGTTGTCTGACTCTCCTGTAGGTTACCGGGAAACCAGAGTGCCCTCCTAGTGGAGTATCATGAAAGGCCAAAACAAGCTTTGTCTGAAGTTGTTTGTCAGCCCCCACCCATATGCAATTATCGGTGCACAGCAATCCATTCTTGACAGAAAATTTATCATCGGAAGAAGGCACAGTGGCCAACTTCTGTAATTTCTGCTGACAAAAGACATCATGTTCATAGCTTGCTAGGATTTCAGATAACCAGAGTGGTTGCAAGGAAGAAATCGTGTGCAGCTCAGCCGCAGAGTGAGGCCGACGCGAAAGCGAGTCAGCTGCATTGTTGTCAACACCTTTCTTATAGATGATCTTATACTGCAGTCCCATAAGCTTGGTCAAGGCCTTTTGCTGCCATGGTGTATGCAAGCGCTGATCTGCCAAGCTTGTTAGACTCTTGTGGTCTGTTTGAATAACAAACTCACTCAGCTGTAGATATTGACGCCAGTGCTCAACAGCTAGCAATATTGCCAAATATTCCTTCTCGTAGACAGACAGGCCACGATTTCTGGGACCAAGTGCTTTGCTTACATACGCAATAGGGTGACCTTCTTGAGTGAGAACTGCACCAATCCCCACATCACACGCGTCCGTCTCAATGACAAATGTTTTGTTGAAGTTTGGGAGGGCCAAGACTGGAGCAGACACGAGGGCTTGTTTTAGTGCTTGAAACTCTTGCTCCTCAGTTTCAGACCAACGGAAAATAACTCCCTTCTTTAGCAATGCAGTTAAGGAACGGCAAATGACGCCATAGTTGCGAATGAACTTGCGGTAGTAGCCCCATCGTTCACCGCAGATGAAACAGAGGCCCTTCGCTTTGCGAAATGCTCGCAGGGCTCCCCATTTATCTTCAGAAGCGGAACGTCTATAACTGTCAGCGATTTTCTTGTCTTCAGATGCTCTTGGACCGGAAGCAGACACTGAAGCTTTGCTAGGAGGTGGAGGGAGGGGAAGTGCTGTTGCTCGGCGAGTTGTTTGGTTGCTGACAGTGGGGAACGAACTGCTCGCACCCAATTCTTCATGTAGCAGCGCCAACTAATATGCTGTGTCCAAGTCCGTTGGCTGCTGGATGCCCACTGCCACTCTGACTGCTGGCTTGAGTCCTTCCATAAAACGTGTGACATAATGCACAGTGTTAGGAGAAGTTTCATATGCAGCTAATTGATCAAAGAGTTCTGAGAAACGTTCCACATATTCTTCCACAGAGCCAGTTTGCTGAATACTGAAGAATTGCCGCAGAATTGACTGATGTAAATTACGGCCAAATCTGGATTGCAACATACGGCAGAATTCATCCCATGTTACATTGGGCACTCGGCGATGAACTGATTCCAACCATCTAGCTGCAGTGCCCTCAAACAAGGCTGTAGCGAGAGAAATCCACTGACTCGCCGGTGTGTTCCAGAATTTGAAGTAATCCTCGCTGCGTGTCTGCCAGAGCTTGGGATTGGATCCATCGAAACGAGGAAGCTCGATACGAGGACCAAACCCATAGACATCAGAAGTGGTGGGTCGAAAATTTTCGATCGAATTGAACGGCATTCTCTGCAGAGTCTGGACGAGCTGCATACCTCTTACTGGGGGTGGAACATAGCGTTGCCCCTGTCCCCGATTTTCAGCGTCGGCGTGGCGCTCTTCGGAGCCATTAGAACTGCTGCTCGGTCCTCGCGGTGATGTGGCCGGCGCGCCTCGGTGGGGTTCCAACGGCGGTGGAGCGGAGCGGTCAAGCCCTTGCCGCAGTTCGTCGATGTCAACGCCGATCGACACCTTGACTTCTTCGATGCGACCTGAGAGGAGGTCGAGCTTGGCGTCGAGCCGCGCGATCGCTTGCGTTGTGGAGTCGACGCGGTCGCGGTCGGCTCGGTCGAAATCGGCTCGAAGCAGATCGTAGATGGCCTTCGTCTCCGGCGGGATCTTGTCCATGGCGGCGGCGCGCAGCTTGTCGGCGAAACGGGTGTGGCGATTGTGGACCGGCACAGCCGCCAGATCGAAGGGCTCTGATGCCAGATTGTTAGGATCTCATCAATTACTCCATGGAATTCGAATACAAGCTCTCAATGTTGCTCCAGGATGGGGAAAACAAGAGGAGGGGAAGAACACGCTGTCCTCCAAGCCAGCCGACCGGTTACCTCTTTCCTACCCTAACCAGAGAGACAGAGGAGTACTTAAGGAGTTACAAGGCCCAAGGCCCATTCCTGGCCTGCAAGCCGAGCTGGTAGTCGAGGCTTGCGAGTGGGCCGTCCACTTGAACCATCTTTGTCTTGACGCGTTGCTTGCTCGTTGTCGCTGACACTGCCTTTACAATGATACAATATCAAGAGCTAGTCAAAGCATCGAGGTGTGCAGGTTTATTAAGCAAATAACACTTGCATTGTCCATAATATCCTAGTATTATCGTCTCATATCATACAGATTTGGCATCGACCGCTTGCATTCGAGATGATTAATCATGGACATTCTTTGTATTAGCTCAGAGAACAACTGGGCTATCTACGCATAGAAAAGGTAGCACAGAGCAAGAGCCCCATGGCCCACACGTCAGTGAAACAAAAATGTCATTTTTACAGTGGCGAATGTCCCCTTTATTCATACCAAAATCACTAAGCGAGACAGCACCCGTCACATGAATTCCGGTGAGCCCGCGTTGGGCGAGTCACGGCGGTGGTGGCCACGACCCACGAGAGAGAGGCGTTTCAGTTCTGCTACGGGTACATGCAGCAGGTGAACCTTTTTGCGCGGCCGGTTGCCCGGGGCAAAAGCATGATCAGAACCTTCACCTTTGCCTTTTGCCACGCACGGCCGGAGCCCTTTCCGTCGGTTGATGCATGCATGCGTGAATTAAATACTCTTGGTAAATGCGTAAATTAAATATGCAATGGAGTAACATGAGGAAAAAAATAACATGATTGCGGACGCTACAGGTCAAAACAGCGACCAGAAAAAAAGTGCTAACGACATGAGTGCTGGTGTCAGTCGAATCAAATGATATCTGGGTAGATAGAGGGTGGGGACACCAACTTAAACCAGCTGCTATATTTGTACTACGTACTTACTAGCTAACATAATAGTAGTACTAGTTCAGGCGATGGCGTAACCACGGTGCCGTGCGTAACCGTGAATGATACTACTACACCATGGTGAGAAAATACCAACGGAGGAGTAGCAATCGGCATAATCTGAGCCATCACCAATTCACCATGGAGAATTCTAGTACTGGTGGTTAGAGAGTTTGGTAAAAGTTAGCAATCCGCCTGGTCACCCGACGTTTACCAAACCGTTTTGACCGCGCTGGGATTGGGAGGATGGTGACTTTGTACGGAAGCGTCGTCAGCCGTGCATTCACTCCTCCGGCTCTGTTGAGTATAATATTTATTAGGAAAGAAAAGATAGACTAGGATTTGTTCTGGCTTGTCTTGTACTCCAAGTAGATCATTGTACTCCTATATATATGCCCACGAGGCTCAAGCAATACATCAATTATTCCACCAAAACCTCTCTCTCCCTTCTAACATGGTATCTATCGCAAGTCGATCCTAAACCCTAGCCGCCACCGCTTCCGCACCCGCGCGCCGCCCCCGGGGCGGTCGGCCTCCATGACCGCCGCCGGGGGCCGCGCCGCCCGTACCTAGGGTTCGTCCGCCGGCCGTGTTGGCCGGCTGCTCTAGAGAGTCTTTTTCCTGAGCCCTTGCTCCAGGTTTTTTCGCTCTCTCGCCGGTCGTTTTGATCGGCGTTTTTCTTTTTGGTTTTCCGATCTAATCTTGATCGGTTTGCGTCGCCCACCGCCGCCGTCGACCCCATGCGCCTCTACTCCGACCCCGGCGCGACCAGCCGGCCTCTCCTCCGACCCGCGGCCACGTGCGTCGAGGCGGCCCGTCCGGGCCAGCCACCGTCCGCGCGTCGGTCTGTCCGTCGCCCTGCGCCGGCCGTCACCGCCCTGCTCCGACCGGTACACCTGCATCACCGACCCGGCGGCCTCGCGCCATGCGACGGCCAATCATAGCCGTCGCTCGCGCGCCGGCCCGCCCATCGATCCACGTCACCCGTCTCCGCCGCGTCTGCACGGCGGCTCGGCGGTCTACCTCGCCGGCAACGTCCTCGGCTGCATCAGGCTCGTCGGCTGCCTCAACCCGGGTGCCGCTGCTTCGTTGGTCGCTTGGGCCTCGCTGCCCAGGCGCCGGCGCTGCTTTGGCAGCACGGGTGCCGGCGCTGACGTCCCGTTCCGTCCGCCGTCGCCGGCCTCATCCGGGACTCCGCCATCACTCCTCCACCGAGCGGCGTCCCCGACCTCGCGCGCGATCGGCTTGATCACCCGCTCGCCGCCGCGATCCACCTCATCTACGCCGCGCGATCGACCTGGCCCGTCGGTCACGCGCGTCTCCGCAGGTCCCGTGAAGATCGTCCCCGAGTTCAGCGCGCCTCTTCACCGATCGAGCATCGGGCTGCCGCTGTGTCGCCCCATCGGGCCGCAGCGCCGCCGCCCCTGTGGTTCTCCTCGCGGCTGCATCGACTCGTACTTCGCCGCTACGTCGCCCCTTCGGGCCGTAGTGCTGCGATACGCGGTCCCCGCCGCCGTCCCGAGGCCGTCCCCGCGGTTGCATCGACTCGCAAACCGCCGTTGCGCCGCCCCTTCGGGCCGCAGCGTCGCGGCCCGCGGTCCCCGCCGCCGCCCCGAGGTCTTCCCGCCGTCGCCCCGACCCACTTGCCGCCGCTGCGTCGCCCCTTCGGCCCGTAGCGCCGCGGCCCGCGGTCCACTCTGCCGTCACCGCGCGTCGACTTCTTGTGGTATGCGCCGCGCCATCTCCCTTGGCGTGGGAACGTCACCGTCCGCGCCGGTCTTCGTCACGTTGTCAGGGTTCTTCGCCTACTTCGAGCACCGCCGCCGCACTACTAACCTAGCCGCCGCCGGCGCCGTCAGGCCGCCGCCGCTGCTCTTCTTTGGCCGCCACCGCCGCTACCTTCGTAGCCGCCGCCGTCGCCCGTCCACCCCCTTCGTCTTCGTCCAAGCACCAGCCCGTCGCCAGCGTCGCCGTCATCTACCCCGACCACTTCATCTACTCCGACCACCGTTGGTGACGTCGGCCCCGCGCCGATGGACGCCGCAACCGTCGTCGAGTTCTTCTCTGCTGGCCCCTCCGACTTCTCCGACATGGCGTACAGCTCGTGCAGGTCCCTTGTCTACGCATGCCCGGTGCTGGCAACACCGATGCGTGCTTTCATCCACGACGTGTCCCCGGGCCTGGCAAGCCTGGTCGGCGCTTCGTCAACTTCGTCTTCGTCCGTCTACGCATGCCCGGTGCTGGCAACACCGGTGCGTGCCTTCGTCTACGATGTGTCCCCGGGCTTGGCAAACCCGCCGCGACGCGTCGTCAACAACATCTTCTTCCCGGCGCACCACTACTTCGACACCACTGCGCCCATGACTAACTCGGCGCCTCCTTGCGCCCGCGGCTCCACGGCGACTTCCTCGACACCGGCTACCCCGACTCGACATCGACCACGGCATTCTTCGCACGGCAACCTCGACAACGGCTACACCACCTACGCTCTCGGCTACATCGACAAACGGCACAAAGGGCTACCGCCTGCTTGAGCAACCTCGTTGGTTTCCACTCCAGCCACGACTCCGCGATGCGTCGACCGTTTCGACTGTGGAGGGTGTCCGTCGGCTTGCCTTCGGATTCTTCTCCAGTCTCACCGTCTGCGTCGCTACCGTTGTGACTGCGGGGGGATGTTGAGTATAATATTTATTAGGAAAGAAAAGATAGACTAGGATTTGTTCTGGCTTGTCTTGTACTCCAAGTAGATCATTGTACTCCTATATATATGCCCACGAGGCTCAAGCAATACATCAATTATTCCACCAAAACCTCTCTCTCCCTTCTAACAGGCTCGGTTATTTACACGCGTGCAAAACCATTATTTACCCCCGCCGATGTGAAGCTAGTTTTACTCTCCCTCTTCCTCGTTTGAGGGTGTACTACAATGGAAAGTTGCCGTGGAGTGCAAGGGCCGGAGGAGCTCCGACATCGGTTCCCAAAAGTCAGCTCCAAGTCTCACTCTACCTTGTCGTCACGTATGGCTGTGCCCTGTGCCTGCCTGTGTGATGTGTGTGCCGCCCCTGCCTGAATCTTTCAGCAAAGAACTGTGCGAGCGTCATATGGCAATGGCAGCGGCAATGGCATGGAGGAGTCATGTGGGGCGAACAGCGCTCTCCAATAATGCCCAATAATTGGACACGCAGTGTTACTGGGACATGGATTGTTTTTCCTGGAGAAGATAAAGTCTTCTGATGAGGCAAGACGAGCGAGACTACGAGCTACGAAGTCAGAGCTCATGCCAAGGCGATCCATCCAGTCCAGCGAGTCATACTAACAGCCAGATTTTTGACAAGTCGTCAGCAACTGATTGCTTCTAAGGCACTGCTCTGTTTACAACATGGCTAAAACTACGGCACAACCAACACTGCGCTCCAAAACAGAGCACCTTGCATGCATCACATGTTGCTTCTTGCCTGTGCTACATACGCAATATGCCAAAGTATGTCTTCGCTTAATTTAAACCCAAGTGCCGGAAGATCAGATGCCAAAGGCTAGCAGACAAACAGGTGAGCTCCCGGATGGCCCTTGGCTCTTTAGGGTGAAATGAAATGAAATCGCTCTCGACCTTCCCCTTGATTTTCTTTCTTCCATTGTTGACGAATTGGCAGGTGAGCTGCTCGTTAGATTAATAGTAGCGTTGAGGGCTTTGACATGTTGGTTTTTATTATTATGAGTTTGAAAAAAAAAACGTGATTTGCAACCAAAAGGTGCGCACTTTTGTTGCTCTGATTGGGAGGAACGGTCGCTCAGATTTGGCTTTGAAAATTGGAAAACCAAAAGGAAATAATATTGGGTGATAGCCAGGCGCATTTGTCATGCGCTGCAACTATCACATTGTGGCGGCTTTTGTTGATCAAACTTGATTTCAATATTTGTTGCCATCTTACCGCCACGACACAAGCTTGCGTACCCTTGCGCATGCACGCACACACTATCTTTATTAGCATCTTCAAAAGACTAAGCTGACATAGCATCTTGAGATTTTAAAAAATCGCCACATACGCCCCACAGTCCACAGAAACGTCTACTCTCATAGAACGAACATCACCGAAAGACTGAAATAAATCCTGAAATAATACGAGGACCAGTGTCAAATTTAGGAATTGAACTCTGATGACAGAGGAAACCACTGTCCTTCTAACCTAATCATCCAACTATAAATTGATTCGTGCTTGGCCTGAAGCTGTTATGGGGCGGAACATTCCTTAGTCTCCCCGATGTGGAACTAAGTTAAACTTGATTTCTCCGCCATTCATTAGGTCCAACCCAAGATTTTTCGAACGACTTTCCGCTGAAAAGTATATGCATTCGCCTGTACCTGCGCCATTAACCAAATACAGAACTACGGAGTAGAAATGGAACGGCACTTTGTGAGTTCATGTAAACATGTAGAATGCGCTCGCCTCATGGCTGGTTGTAGCGATGTACATAGTTCGGTCTAAGTTCTATGTAGATTCCTCTTGAAGAGCATCTACAGTCGGACTTGATAATTCCGGCCTTTTATACGTGTGCGGACGCGAACGGACATGTTCGCGGACACATCCAAAATAGCCCTCATATTTTGCTCCTAGCATTCACATCTCAAATCCATACAAACACATGCATATCGATCATACAAGATAAAGTCGCACGTAAATAACAAATATTGGTAACCAACATAAATAGTGTTTACATAAAAATTATGGGTCCACATATGCTCTTTGGCTTCCATTGTGGGTTCACATGTACTCCACTTCACAAGATCATTGAGTAGTTGCGTGTGCACCTGATGATCTTGAAGATGCAGATGCATTTGCAGAAAGTTCATAAGTTGAGTCGTATCTTAATCTTTCGGGATTTCAACTTGTTCTCCATGTGCTTCAAAATTATTGGTTGGGCTACACCACCACCCTCATCCTCGACAACCATACTATGCAAAATAACACAACATGTTATCAACTGCCACAAAAATTCTGATTCTCACATCATTGCAGCGCAACGCACAATTCCTCAACGAGCTTGAAGCATACCAAATGCTCTCTCCACATCCTTCTTAATCGTTTCCTGCATTGTTGGAAAGTGGCTTTATTTATTGCCATGCGGTTCGGGTATGGTCTTCCCAAATGCCATCCACTCAGGATAGATACCATCACCCAGATAGTATCCCATGTTGTACTCTCGGTCGTTGACGGTGTAGTTGCACGGCGGTGATTTTCCATTGCAATGCCTTCTGAACACCGGTGATAGTTGAAGCACGTTGATGTCGTTGTGAGAACCCGGTATTCGAAAGAAATAATGCCAAATTCATAAGTAATGTGATGCCACCGCTTCTAGTATGATGATGGCCTCATTGGTGTGACCTTGATACATTCTCCGCAAAAACCTTTGGGCCAGTTCTTGCATTGTTAACGCATGTAATCAATTGATCTGAGCGTTCCTGGAAACCCCCTTGCCTCTCCAATAGCCAACAACTTCTCCGTGTCCTGCACATTTGGTTCTCTGAGATACTCAGGTCCAAACACTTCCAGCACAACGCGGGCAAACTTGACAGTAGTCTTCAGGCATGTACTCTCCCACATGCTGACCATCTCACCAACAACATGTGTAGCAGTACCAAGTGCAAGCATCCTCAGAGCAGCCATGCACTTGGCAGAGAAAGAGGGTTGTCCGCAGCAATCCCTTATGAGTTTGAAGTAGTCATCGTGTGCCTCCACTCCCTCCACAATGCGCAAAAATAATGGTTTTCGCATGAAAATATGGATCATCCAGGAAGGTAGGCTTCACAACAAAGTAGTCCTTGTGTAGTAGCTTTTCTCCGGACACCTTATCTCAGTTGATCACTCTTATCGCTTTGATTGATTTCTTGAAGTTGAGAATATGCTTCACTTTCCGATCCATTTCCTTCTGCATGCTCATGAGCATGATCATGTTCACTTTTTCGTCTGAATCCGAGGAATCGAAGAACTAATATTGAATCATCCGATCAAGCTCTGTCGGCCCATACTTCTCGTCCGATGAAGCATCGGAATCCAGCGCTTTCCCTAATAAAATCACAAAAAAATCCGGCCAGCCAATGTGTCGAACTCATCAAGCGCAAGGCGAAGCCAGAGAGTTGCCGGACGTATCGCGGTGGCGGCCGGGCCGGCCACGACACCACCCCACGGCGAGGACGGGAGAGAGGAGTGCTCTGCCGACGGCTAGGAACGGTTGCGGAGCGCCCGCGCAGCAAAGCTGCAGCCGCGAGATGGACGGCGCGAAGGAGGAAGAAGGGAGGAGATATCAAATGGATCCGGGATGTTTGGGGATGAATTTGGTGTAATTTACGGTGGGGTCGGGCTGTCGGGTACAACGTGGCGGACGCCCCCGGTGTCGTAGTTCCAAGCCTGACAGTACGAGTAGGGGGTACGAATGAGGAGGCAAGACCCTGGCTATGGTGAGGTTGTACACAAGGTGTTTTACGAGTTTAGGCCCTTCCCGGAGGAAGTAATAGCCCTACGTCTCGGTGCCCGGAGGCGGTCGACTGATATGTGTATATGTGAGTTACAGGGAAGCGAACCCTTGTACAGGAGGAGGGGTGGCTTATATAGTGTGCCGGGACCTCAGCCATGCTCCACGTTACCAAGGGTTCAATGTACATTAAGGCAGGCGTTACTGATAATGTCTACAGTAAAGAGTAGTTAAGGCATTCACTATGGCGAGTAAATACCAGACCGTTATCGTCCTAGAGGACCTTTGACCTTCGGGGGTCGAGTGCCTTGGATTGGTCGGGTGGGGTTGAGTCGTCTTGTGGGTGTTGTCCGGTCAAGTGGGATGTCCTCTTGGGCCGTCTCAGTCGACTGTCTTTGTAATCATAGGTTTTGTCTTTTGATCTTCTGGGGCAGTGACCTTGGGTGGGGCACCTTGGACAGGTCCGTGACCCTACCCTAGGTCTGTAACCTCGTCAGTAGCCCCCGAATGGATTGAGGCTTAAGCAGGAGAGAGTGCTGGGGAAAGCCCTGGTTCTGGCTCCACGCCTCTGGGATAGTCTTCTCTGAGCTCGCGGACTAGGCTGTTCCCCCCAATCTTATCTGGATCGCCTTCATCGATTTTGGAACCGTCGAGTGCATTGGTTGCGTCTTTCGTCGACTGAACTTCGCGCTAGGCGTCGGGTGCCGTTGACGTGCACAGTTTTCGGCGGGGTTGGTTGCTCTTTGGTCGCCGGATTCCACAGGGTTTCGAAATTTGGGGAAGCGCGCGGGGCGGGACGTGCCGCAGCAATCGGACGGATATGCTCGGGACGCCTCGATCCTCGCTCCACCTTTTTCGCCACGTATCGCGCCTGCGCCTGTTGCGGGATTTGATAAGATCGCTCGGGGCCACCGGTCAGCCACTCGACCGGGGCGCAATAAGTGTGCGCCGAGCCCGAAGCGGGGGCACTGTGCGCCCATTCCTTGCTCTTTCGCCTCTGCCTCTCCGCCGTGCCTCTGCTCCTTCTCGCTTTTCTCCACAGCAACCGCCGGCTCGTGTGCCATGGGCAAGGACAAGAACGCGGCGATGGAGCGTTCGAAGAAGGCGGCGACGGGGAAGGGGAGGCGGTCCGGTCGAAGCGTATCGTCGTCGAGGTCTAGGCTCCCTCCTGGTTGGATACAGGGGGATTGGATCCGGTCCACCGTAACGGCGGAGGATCTGGAGGAGCTGGAGGAGGAGGGACTGGTCGCTCACGGCTCCTGGCGGGTGCCGGAGGGCGAGCTCGAGCCCCGGCCGCGGGAGGGTGAGTGCGTCCTTCTCGCGACCCACGTCGACCGAGGTTTCTCCATGCCTCCGCACCCCTTTTTTCGTGCTTTCTTGATATTCTTTGGTGCCCAGTTGCATTACTTCACGGCCAATTCCATCGCTTTCCTTGCGGCGTTCGTTTCCATGTGTGAGAACTTCCTCGGCTGCCGGCCGCACTGGGGTTTGTTCAAGCACATCTTCACTTGCCGCTCGCAAACCGTCAAGAAGGCGAACCCGAGCGACGATAAGACGCACGTCCTCCAAGCGTGCGGCGGGCTCATCATCCAACTTAGGAATAGGAGCGCTTTTCCCCTATGATCCTTCCGGAGTCGATTTGGGGCTGGTGAAAGTGCAACTAATCCCCGGGTGGTTTTGGTAATTAATAACAACATATATATCATTGAACTAATATTATCTTGAGAATCATTTCAGAAAAGTTCGATGATGTGGGTATGGAAATGTCTGAAGAAGTGGACCCCTCAAAATGCTAAGACAAGCATTGGCAAAAGCTCAAGACTCCTTTTTGGTTTAGTGATCAAAGATCACATTGAGTCCATAGGAAAGCCAATACTATTAAAAGGGGATGAGGTTGTGTTAATGTTCTTGTTGCTCAAGTGCTTGGTGATCTAACTCCCTCAACTATCAGCACTATTCACTACTTAACACACACTCATAAGTAATCTCGGTCACACCGATTTCTCCAACTCAGTCCCACCGAGATGGACCACTTCAGTTGTTTCTCCAAACCCTAGCTTCTCGGTCAAACCGATTCTGAGTTTCGGTCTCACCGAAAAAGGGCTGCCAACCTTCTGTGATCAGTTGACATCAATTCGGAATATCCGAGTTTATATTTTCGGTCTCACCGAAATGGCAAACCCTAACCTTTGACTCACTTCGGTCTCACCGAGATGGTATTTTCGGTCCCACCGAAAATCCCAACGTTCACTATATTTGAACTTTCGGTCTAACCGAGTTTTCACTTCGGTCTGACCGAGATTGGTCAAATGTGTGTGTAACGGTTGGATTTTGTGTGGAGGCTATATATACCCCTCCACCCCCTCCTCATTCGTGAGGAGAGCCATCAGAAAGTACCACCACTTCTACCATACACTTTCTAAGAAGTGAACCACCTACCCTTGTGTTGAGATCAAGCCATTCCATTCCTACCATATGAAACTTGATCTCTAACCTTCCCAAGTTGCTTTCCACTCAAATCTTTCTTCCACCACAGCCATATCAGTGAGGAGAGTTGAGTGTTGGGGAGTTTATCACTTGAAGCACAAGAGCAAGGAGTTCATCATCATCAACACCGTCTATTACCTTTTGGGGGGTGGTGCCTCCTAGATTGGTTAGGTGTCGCTTGGGAGCCTCCGTCTTGATGATGTGGAGTTGAACCAAGAAGTTTGTAAGGGCAAGGAGATCGCCTACTTCGTGAAGATCTACCCCGAGTAAGGCTAGTCCTCCGTGGGCGTAGGCCGTGATGGAATAGACAAGGTTGCTTCTTCGTGGACCCTTCGTGGGTGGAGCCCTCCGTGGACTCGCGCAGCCGTTACCCTCCGTGGGTTGAAGTCTCCATCAACGTGGATGTACGATAGCACCACCTATCGGAACCACGACAAAAATCTCCATGTCACCAAACTGCGTTTGATCTTCTCCACCTCCTTTTTACATGTGCAATTTACTTTCCGCTGCATATACTCTAGAATTGCATGTGTAGGGTGTTACTTGAATTGATCTTGTTTGTGAAACTGCCAAAAACTTTGCATGATCTAAAGGCAGATTTTTTATATTGTCAAGTAGTCTAATCACCCCCCCTCTAGACCTACTTTCGATCCTACAAGTGGTATCAGAGCTTTGGTCTCCATTGCCTTGGTTTCCATTGCATTGGACTCCATAAGCTTGGTTTCACAACCTAGGAGAGTATGGCGTCTAGTGAGGGTAATTATCGTAGAGGTCCTTACTTTGATGGTACAAATTTTGCTAGTTGGAAGCATAAAATGAAAATGCATATTCTTGGTCATAACCCAGCCGCATGGGGCATTATTTGTGTTGGCATGCAAGGTGACTTCTTTGAAGAAGGAAAAGTTCCGGATCGCGAAGCTACACCCGAAGAACTGAAGATGTTGCAAAACAATGCTCAAGCTTGTGACATTCTCTTCAATGCTTTGTGTCCCGAAGAGTTCAACAAAATCAGCCGTCTTGAGAATGCTAAAGAGATTTGGGATACTTTGGTTGAAATGCACGAGGGTACTGAATCTGTGAAGGAATCAAAGCTAGATATTCTTCAAGGCCAAGGACAAGCTTCAAGAAGAGATTGATGCATTCATTGAAGCACCTCAAGCCATGGTCAAGTGGGTTCCCAAGGACACATCAAGTTCTACTTCGTCAAGCTCAACTACAACACCAAGGATTCCCATCAAGATGATGTGGATCCCAAAGAAGAAGAACTAGTAGGTTCTTGAGGGTGACTCCGCCAACAAACTTCACTCATATTCATTTTGGCAAGAACTTGTGCAATCAACTTCCACATCATGCACTTGTTCATGGAGTCACAAACCCTCTTGTTGGTAAGTCAAGGGACAAGGTAATCATTGCTTTCATGGACATCATCTTTTGTGTACTTCACTCTATGTCCATGGATATTCTTGTTTGTTCCTTGTGGGACTAACCCATGTAGGTATTGAAAGTGCCCTAATCCAAAGGATTGCTCCCAACTCTTGATGGTCTACATCAACATTGAGCATCCACATCTTCAACATCTACATGAAGTCTTCTACGACAACCCAAGGTTAGTTTGACCCTTTAAAAGGGGTTCTCACATCTAGGGGGAGCTTTGCTCTAAAAATTGAGCTAAAAGCATCTCCAAATGATGTGAACACATAAATGCTTTATGTAAAAGTGGTAACCCCACTTGTGCTTAAACGATGAGTATGACCTATGATCAAATGTTCTCATTTGACTCCTAAGTCAATATACTCATATATAGATGACCTAGTCATCGACAATTTGTGTGCTAGTAGCTAGAGTTTTGGTTGTGCATGTTTGACACATATTTCAGTTGCTATCTTATTGTGTGAGCATGTTGGATGCATGATTTTATCCATTCAAGGACATCCATTTGTTGTTTTGATTGTTTTGTTTTCTTTTTCTGGCCAAATGGATGGACAAGAATGCCTAAGCACCTTCCCTAGCTATCTATGCTATCTTGTCTCAAAATTCTATTCATGCTTATATCACAACTTTGAACAAGTCTTTTTCGGACAGTCCGAGTGAGGAGCACTCGGAACCACCGATTCGTCTAAGGCTGACTTCCAAAACCTTCTAAGTCTATTTCGGTCTGACCGGCTTCTCAATCTCGGTCCAACCGAAACACTTAGATTGATCTAGGTTTCATCTCGGTGAAACCGAGTTCAAAATCTCGGTCTGACCGATATGTGTAACTGCACAGCAGAAATACATCTCGGTGACACCGAGTTTTTCAACTCGGTCCCACCGACAGTACGGGGTTATATATACTGAGGGCTGCGCGCGATCTATTCCTTTCAAACCGTTCGCCCTCCAAGACCCCTGCTGCCGCCGCCCTGATCTAAGGATCGTCGCCGTCGTCGCCTGTGTGCCCTTGCCGCAGGTCTCCGCCGCCGTCAACGGTAATCTTCTCCTCCGTTGCCGCCGTAGAGGGACACCACCAAGTTAGGGTGTGTCCCGATCCCTATTCATGCTCCACTTCTGATTCTTGCATGATAGGACTGCCCTGATTCAATCCACGTTTGATATGTTCCCAATACATTGTTCAGATCATTTAGTTTCGAGGAAAATTCTTAGGTTTAGGTTTCCACGGAATGCATCTCGGTGAAGCCGATTCCTGAAACTCGGACTGACCGATTTGGTCTCTGACCATTGCACTACATAGCTCGGTCTGACCGAGTTGTGAAAATCGGAATGTCCGAATTGAAGTTTCTGTGAAACCCTAAGTTTTCGGTAGGACCGAAACCCATTTCGGTCTGACCGAAAGTGGTGTGTAGGTTCTGTTGAACACTTCGGTTACACCGAAACTTGAAATCGGTTTGACCGAAATACATTCTGTGAAAACTCAAAACTAAGTTTTTAACTCATTTTTTTTTGCAAAAACTTCTGCAGTTGTGATAACTCTTCTACTCTGCCTATACCTTATCTATTCACAGGTTTTTTCAGCCATGTCAGATGTCAGTGACAGCCAGAACAGGTCTGAGTCACCGTTTGCTGAGATTCCAGAGGCAGGTACAAGTCCTGAGGCTAGCAGCTCTAGTGATGATGGTGAGAGGAGCACCCCTAGTGGTCTACCTCCTGCTGCTACGAGAACCAGGAAGAAGAGAACTTCTGATTCTGAGGATTCCGACTTTGTTGCTGAGGAAGTTACCTCCAAGCCAAAGAGGCATGTGGTTGCCAAAGAGCTCCAAGGGCAGCAGCCAAAGAAAGGCACGAGCAAAGTGAAGCAGTCTGCAGTTGCCAAGAAGCTCAACTTGGAAGAGCCTGCTCCAAGCAAGGTGAAGAAGACTTCCAAGAGGAAGAGAGTTGTTTATGCTGAACCTCAAGTTGATGCTGCTGAAGAAGAAGAAGAAGAAGATGCACCCCAGCCTCCTCCTCAGAAAGCTAAGTTCATGGGTGATGCTATTCGGGCTCAAGCCTCCTCCAAGCCCAAGAGGACAACCAGAAGCATTCCAGCTTCTGAGAAGAACAAAGGTGAGATGCCACCTTCTGAGTCAGATGAAGAGCATGTGTTGCTCAAGCTCCGTCCCAAGTTGCCACTCCACAATGATGCTCATCCTCAAGCTGAGGATATGAAGGCAAGAAAGGACAAAGGTCTCAGGCTATGGAGACAGTCTGATCCATATGCCGTAAGAAGAAGGACTGCTGTGGACCCCAGATTCCACACCAGAGAGCAGCAGGATTTCTATGAGACCGTGCTAATGGATAAGAAGCCCATTGTTGCTGACACCAGGTATGTTGACTGGAAGTACATTGACAGCAGAGAGCATCGGGACTTCTTTCCCCATGTGCATGAGAGCTTTACTGCATGTGGAGTTGCTGATTTTGTGGGTCAAGAACTGACAGCCTGGAATGACGAGATGATCATGCAGTTCTATGCCACAGCCCATTTCTATCCTGATGGAAAGATCACCTGGATGACTGAAGGTCAAAGGTTTTCTTCAACTGTTGCAGAATGGGCAGAACTTCTGAACGCTCCAGTGCAGAGAGAGGACGACATTGATGTCTATGGGTTTCCTAAGAAGAGTCATGATTCCATGAAGAATATGTACAAGGAGATCCCAGCTGCTGATTTGGAAGGATGGAAGCTCGGCTCAGTGTATTATCTCCAGGCAGGTCTGACCACCACCAACACTATTCTGAGGCATACTTTGATGCCTAAGTCAGGTGACCACCGGATGATACGAGGCTATTCTATCAACATGCTGCACATTCTCGATGAGAAGGCACCTTTTAAGGTGATGGACTTGATGGTTGAGACCATTAAGAGGACTGCAGCTGACCAGAAGAGGTCATGTGGGTTTGCTCCGCAGATACAGATGCTCATCAACGCCAAGTTTGGCACGGGCAAATTCATGTTGGATAGGAAGCACTTGCCACTGCAGTCAGAGCATGAGGACAACGTAGTTGTGATGGATGAAGAGGATCCCACCTCAGTTGAAGGGCAAGCCAAGATCGTAGCTGCAAAGAAAGCCAAAGCTGACAGAGAGGCAGCAGCAGCAGCAGCTAAGCCAAAGAGCTTTGGAGAACAAATCCTTGAAGCAACCCAGAGAATTGAACAACGCCTGGCCAGCATTGAGCAATCTCAGGAGAGCCTTGAGAGGATTGTCGAGGACAAGATCCACGCTCTAGACGTGAAGCTGACTGAGATTCAGGTGTCTGTCAACAAGCTTGAGGCAGACATGGAGGAGACTAGGCAGGAGAGAGCAGAGCTTATGCAGGATGATATAGTCCAGGACTCTCATCGCCAGACTGCTCCGGTTCCCAGAGGATCCAGGTCTGCAGCTATCCCAGTTACTTCAGCTCCAGCCACAGCTCCAGCTCCAGCATCCACTCCTCCAGCGCAGACATCAGCAGAAGTCTTCGCCGACGCAGCTATCTCTACACCGACATCTACCCAGACGGGAGCAGCCAGCCGAGCCCGCAGTGACGCTTAGCTCTATACCTTTTCGAACTTTTTGGTAACTTGTTGCCAAAGGGGGAGAAATTGCTATAGATCATAGGGCTTCGAGAGAGAGAGTGCTCCTTCGTCTTTTCGTTCTTTTGCCGGTTTTCCTTGAGATACATTGGTTTCTTTTGGTTCCAGATACTTTATGTGTGCTTGCTACTACGTTTGATGCTACCTTAATGAGTGCTTAGTCATACTATGCCTTAATGTGTGCTTATTGCTTATCATATGCTATTTCTTATTGTATGGCTATTTACTCTTGTCTTGGTGATTGAGTGCATGTTATTCATTCTTATCATTTTGTGCGCTCCACCAAGATGTATGTGACATGGAAGAGTGACCCATAATCCTAATCGATTGTGCATTTGCATTCAAACGCAAATTTTAAATAATGCACAAATTTAGGGGGAGCTCTTGTTTATCACATACTTCTCAAAGCGACGATATTATTCATTGATTATACCTTTTGTCGAAGCTTTGATCTATATGTTGTCATCAATTACCAAAAAGGGGGAGATTGAAAGTGCAACTAATCCCCGGGTGGTTTTGGTAATTAATAACAACATATATATCATTGAACTAATATTATCTTGAGAATCATTTCAGAAAAGTTCGATGATGTGGGTATGGAAATGTCTGAAGAAGTGGACCCCTCAAAATGCTAAGACAAGCATTGGCAAAAGCTCAAGACTCCTTTTTGGTTTAGTGATCAAAGATCACATTGAGTCCATAGGAAAGCCAATACTATTAAAAGGGGATGAGGTTGTGTTAATGTTCTTGTTGCTCAAGTGCTTGGTGATCTAACTCCCTCAACTATCAGCACTATTCACTACTTAACACACACTCATAAGTAATCTCGGTCACACCGATTTCTCCAACTCAGTCCCACCGAGATGGACCACTTCAGTTGTTTCTCCAAACCCTAGCTTCTCGGTCAAACCGATTCTGAGTTTCGGTCTCACCGAAAAAGGGCTGCCAACCTTCTGTGATCAGTTGACATCAATTCGGAATATCCGAGTTTATATTTTCGGTCTCACCGAAATGGCAAACCCTAACCTTTGACTCACTTCGGTCTCACCGAGATGGTATTTTCGGTCCCACCAAAAATCCCAACGTTCACTATATTTGAACTTTCGGTCTGACCGAGTTTTAACTTCGGTCTGACCGAGATTGGTCAAATGTGTGTGTAACGGTTGGATTTTGTGTGGAGGCTATATATACCCCTCCACCCCCTCCTCATTCGTGAGGAGAGCCATCAGAAAGTACCACCACTTCTACCATACACTTTCTGAGAAGTGAACCACCTACCCTTGTGTTGAGATCAAGCCATTCCATTCCTACCATATGAAACTTGATCTCTAGCCTTCCCAAGTTGCTTTCCACTCAAATCTTTCTTCCACCACAGCCATATCAGTGAGGAGAGTTGAGTGTTGGGGAGTTTATCACTTGAAGCACAAGAGCAAGGAGTTCATCATCATCAACACCGTCTATTACCTTTTGGGGGGTGGTGCCTCCTAGATTGGTTAGGTGTCGCTTGGGAGCCTCCGTCTTGATGATGTGGAGTTGAACCAAGATGTTTGTAAGGGCAAGGAGATTGCCTACTTCGTGAAGATCTACCCCGAGTAAGGCTAGTCCTCCGTGGGCGTAGGCCGTGATGGAATAGACAAGGTTGCTTCTTCGTGGACCCTTCGTGGGTGGAGCCCTCCGTGGACTCGCGCAGCCGTTACCCTCCGTGGGTTGAAGTCTCCATCAACGTGGATGTACGATAGCACCACCTATCGGAACCACGACAAAAATCTCCGTGTCACCAAACTGCGTTTGATCTTCTCCACCTCTCTTTTACATGTGCAATTTACTTTCCGCTGCATAAACTCTAGAATTGCATGTGTAGGGTGTTACTTGAACTGATCTTGTTTGTGAAACTGCCAAAAACATTGCATGACCTAAAGGCAGATTTTTTATATTGTCAAGTAGTCTAATCACCCCCCCTCTAGACCTACTTTGATCCTACAAGTGGTATCAGAGCTTTGGTCTCCATTGCCTTGGTTTCCATTGCATTGGACTCCGTAAGCTTGGTTTCACAACCTAGGAGAGTATGGCGTCTAGTGAGGGTAATTATCGTAGAGGTCCTTACTTTGATGGTACAAATTTTGCTAGTTGGAAGCATAAAATGAAAATGCATATTCTTGGTCATAACCCAACCGCATGGGGCATTATTTGTGTTGGCATGCAAGGTGACTTCTTTGAAGAAGGAAAAGTTCCGGATCGCGAAGCTACACCCGAAGAACTGAAGATGTTGCAAAACAATGCTCAAGCTTGTGACATTCTCTTCAATGCTTTGTGTCCCGAAGAGTTCAACAAAATCAGCCGTCTTGAGAATGCTAAAGAGATTTGGGATACTTTGGTTGAAATGCACGAGGGTACTGAATCTGTGAAGGAATCAAAGCTAGATATTCTTCAAGGTCAACTTGACAAGTTCAAGATGAAGGATGGTGAAGGAGTCGCTGAAATGTACTCTAGGCTTGCTCTCATCACAAATGAGATTGCTGGCTTAGGAAGCGAAGAAATGACCGACCGATTCATCATTAAGAAGATTCTCAGAGCTTTGGATGGAAAGTATGACACCGTGTGCACTTTGATCCAAATGATGCCAAACTACAAGACTCTCAAGCCAACTAAAGTCATTGGAAGGATTGTTGCTCATGAGATGACACTTAAGGATAAGGAAGAGCTTCACAACAAGTCAAGTGGTGCTTACAAAGCTACAAGTGATGCTCCTACTACCTCAAGTGACAAGTTAGTTTCCAATGAAGACATAAGCCTAATGGTCAGGAACTTCAACAAGTTCTACAAGAATAGAGGCAAAGAAAGAAGCTCAAAGACTAGATCATATGATGGAAAGAGATCTTCTAGTCGTGATCGAAACTGCTACAATTGTGGAAGACCCGGGCACTTCTCAAATGAGTGTACGGCTCCCCACAAGAGAAGAGAAGAGTCTCCAAGAAGAAAAGCAAGAGATGAGTCACCTCGGAGAGAGAGAAGGAGTAGAGATGATCGTTATGAACGAAGACCTTCTCGGAGAAGCAAGGACTCGGAGAGGAAAGACAAGTCATCAAGGAGCTACACAAGAAGAAGACATCAAGCTCATGTTGGTGAATGGGTCTCTGGCTCCGACTCTGACAGTCAATCCGATGGAAGCTATCACTCCGACTCCGACTATAGTCAAGATGAAGGTGTTGACGGACTTGCACTCGTATCCTCCAACTCCAACTCCTACGACTTATTTGATTCACCAAATGAGGGAATTGGAAGATGCTTCATGGCTAAAGGCCCCAAGGTAACACACCCTGAATTCATTGACTTTGATAGTGATGAGGATGACTTGCTTGGTGAAGATGAGCTCTTGCATGATAAATCTAGTGAGCCTAGTAATGATGAAAATGCTAGTAGTCTTTATAGTCGAGAAGAGTCGAATGACAATGCTATGAAGGAGATTGAGCGTCTAACTAAAGAACTAAACACTCTTAAGTTAGCTCATGAAACAACTCAAGAAGATCATAGAGAGCTCCTAAGATCTCATGAGAAGCTACGCTTCGAGAAGCTCACTCTAGAGCAAGAACATGAGTTTCTAAAAGCGATCAATGACGATCTTCGAAAGAAGAGTTCTTCATATCTTGCCAAACGACTTCTCTTGTCTAATTTCTTGCCACCTATTAAGACTAAGCATGACAAGCATAAGAAAAATTCTTCCTCTAGTAGTAACAATAACAATGTTAAATCCAATATTGTTGCTTCTAGTAGTTCTCTTGATTCCACTAACAATGTTTCAAGCCAAGTTACACTTGAGCAAGAAAATAGCTTATTGAAGGAAATCATAGAGAAAGGTGTCTACAAGAGTCTTGCCGGAAGCAAGAACATTGAGGAGATTGTTCGCAAACAAGGAAGACACCGGAAGAATCAAGGGATTGGTTTTGAGCGAAAGTTCAACGCCGAAGGTGTTGAGTGGGAAGAAGGTCAATACCCTACTCCACAGTTTGTCTCACAAAAGGAGAAGTATGATCCTACTTCTTCCAATGTGGAACAAGCTCAAGATGACCTTCCACCACAAGACCACAAGCTAAAGGCCAAGGACAAGCTTCAAGAGGAGATTGATGCATTCATTGAAGCACCTCAAGCCATGGTCAAGTGGGTTCCCAAGGACACATCAAGTTCTACTTCGTCAAGCTCAACTACAACACCAAGGATTCCCATCAAGATGATGTGGATCCCAAAGAAGAAGAACTAGTAGGTTCTTGAGGGTGACTCCGCCAACAAACTTCACTCATATTCATTTTGGCAAGAACTTGTGCAATCAACTTCCACATCATGCACTTGTTTATGGAGTCACAAACCCTCTTGTTGGTAAGTCAAGGGACAAGGTAATCATTGCTTTCATGGACATCATCTTTTGTGTACTTCACTCTATGTCCATGGATATTCTTGTTTGTTCCTTGTGGGACTAACCCATGTAGGTATTGAAAGTGCCCTAATCCAAAGGATTGCTCCTAACTCTTGATGGTCTACATCAACATTGAGCATCCACATCTTCAACATCTACATGAAGTCTTCTACGACAACCCAAGGTTAGTTTGACCCTTTAAAAGGGGTTCTCACATCTAGGGGGAGCTTTGCTCTAAAAATTGAGCTAAAAGCATCTCCAAATGATGTGAACACATAAATGCTTTATGTAAAAGTGGTAACCCCACTTGTGCTTAAACGATGAGTATGACCTATGATCAAATGTTCTCATTTGACTCCTAAGTCAATATACTCATATATAGATGACCTAGTCATCGACAATTTGTGTGCTAGTAGCTAGAGTTTTGGTTGTGCATGTTTGACACATATTTCAGTTGCTATCTTATTGTGTGAGCATGTTGGATGCATGATTTTATCCATTCAAGGACATCCATTTGTTGTTTTGATTGTTTTGTTTTCTTTTTCTGGCCAAATGGATGGACAAGAATGCCTAAGCACCTTCCCTAGCTATCTATGCTATCTTGTCTCAAAATTCTATTCATGCTTATATCACAACTTTGAACAAGTCTCAATAGTGTATGTGATCAATGATGGTAATATGGAACGGAGTCTCATGATGTTCACTAGTGATGTCTCTCTCCCAAAAGACGATAAAACAACTATGTGAGGTAAACAAATTACAGCTGGGCAATTGACAGGACCACGAACGCAAACCAATGCTGACTACATTGCAAGAAAGGTTGAGGTTCAAAGCATGGGCGGTACGCCAAAGTAAGTAGACCGAAATCCATCAATATCTACTACTAATCATCCACCTTGAGATATCTATCCAGAACATCACGCTGGTATTAAGTTGTGAGTCCCACCCATAGTGTAAACTCAATGCAACAGACAACTGCATTAAAAGAACTTTGCGTAAAGTAAACAATCCTTGCACCCGCGGGCACAAGCACCGTTGTTTTCCCCCTTGTGGCAACAGCACATCCCCTAGACTCATGTTTCTGTCACTCAAGCTAGTCATCGAGGGGCATGAACCCACAATCGAGCATAACGTTCCCTCTTGGAGTCACTACCTACTACTTGGCCAAAGCAATAAATAACAACGGAGAACATGCAAGAATTACTTATGAACTAAAATATAAAAGAGGTGAATCAAATATATTACTCAAGATCAATCTGAACATAATCTCATAATCCATCGGATCCCAGCAAACTCAACATAGCAACAACACAAGGATTACATAGGTGCCTCGATCATGTAGGGCAGCTCACGGGGACTAATTAGTGAAGCACAAGAACGGGAGGAGAACATCACATAGCTACTGGTCATGGACTCATGGTCCAAGGGAGACTACTCACGAGTCATCCGGGAGGCGTCCATGGTGGTGGAGAAGCTCCCGGTGGTGATCCTCCCCTCCGGCAGGGTGCCGGGAAGAGTTCTCCTGGTGCTCCCGATCTTGGAAGCGGCGGCGGCGGCGGAACAGAGATGGGATCGCGAAAAGAAGTCCTGTTTCAAGGGTTACGGGGAACCCTTTAAATATATGCCAAAGTAGGGCACCGGGGGACTCTCGGGGGGCCGAGGCGCCCCCCCCGGCGCGGCCCAGGGGGGGAGGGGCGTGCCCAGAGGGCGCCTGGAGCCCCTGTGCCCCCCCCAGGCTGCCCTTCGGACGCAGTGTTGTTTCCGTATCGCTGATTTTTTATATAATTTTTCTGGATTTTTCTGGGCAGTTCTCGAAACGTGAAAACCTGAAATACAAAAACAGCCGAAAACAGAAACTGGCACTGGGGTGCACTGGATTAGTAAGTTAGTCCAAATATGATCAAAAGTGTATGGAAGTGTATGAATATCATAGCAATATCACCCAAAAGTGGCATGGAGCAAGCAGAAATTATAGATACGTTTTGGACGTATCACCAAGCCCCGGAAGGCCCTACCCAAGATTAAGGTGGATATTCCCATCGCCTCCACGTAAGTACCATTCAGTTTTGTTCCTTTCTGCCTTTCGGAGGTCGACCGTGTCTTTGTCGACTCATCTTCGAGGGGATTCCTCAGTGCTGCTGCCTCCACGACCTCGATGGACATTGACAAGGGCCGGGACGATGAGGAGACCGCAGATGCCGCAACATCCCGCGCAGGTGCGAGTTCTAGATCGTGACTTACTTTTCGTTTGTTAGGGATGACGGTCGACTGAACTTCACTATTGTTTGTCTTGAAGTGCCGCGCCACGTCATAGAGCTCCCAGATGATGATGATGTTGATGAGGAGCGCTTGGGAGGGGATCGACGTCGCACAGAGAAGAAGGGCCGGAAGGTGCCTTCTGGCCCGGAGGCCCAGCAACAGGAAGACGCGGTCCGAGCCACGGTCTCCTTTGCCGACCCTGTGTCGATCGTATGCCCTGCTTCGTCAGCTGGAGGGGCCGTCGACCCAGTGCTTGTCCCAGCTGTCGATCCAGCGCCTGCTCCGGTGGTCGACCTAGCGCCTGCTCCGGTCGTCAACCCAGCGCCTGCTCCGTCGTCCGTCCTCTTCTCCTCCTATCGCCTCCCGGAGGATCCCGTGGGTGCAGCTCAAGAAGCCGTTCGCCAGGCGGGGTTGATGATGGAGAAGACAAAGGCGGCGTATGAGGCCAGCATGGCTGCTTACGACGCTAGTTTTGCTCTCCGGGCCAACGTCCAGGTTTGTTTTCTCCACTGGTTGGTTTGCTGCGCTGGAATAGTCTTTGGTTTTGAAAAAATCTGCTGCTTTGTTCGTAAGATGATGTCACACCCATTGGGTGAGAGTCTTGATGTGTTTGCTTGCAACTTCTCTTGAACTCGAGCGAGACTGATCTTGGCCGAGTGAGAACCGGTGGGGGCACGCTCAGTGCACCCACTGGGTGTAGTCCTCGAGACCGTGGTCGACTGCTGGCAGTCGGCCATGGTCTGACGATAGAACTTTTCTTCCTTGTTTTTTTTGAGCTCGAGCCAGACTGATCTTGGCCGAGTGAGAACCAGTGGGGCACGCTCAGTGCACCCACTGGGTGTAGTCCCCGAGACTGCGGTTGAGTGTTTGACTCGACTGTAGTCTTAGAATCTTGTCTTGTTGTGTTGATGCAGAAATCTTGTGAGTATGGACCCAAATTTGCAGACCTTGAGAAGAAGCAGATCTAGCTCAATCTCGACTTGCAGCTGGCTCGGGACCACCTGAAGAAAACGCAGGATGACACGGCCGGTAACTGACGCTAACCATTTGTCGACTGGCTTTTGATAAATATGCCTTGTGTCTCCTCATGTCCATCTGTCCAGTGATGTCTTTGGTAGGTCTACCGAAAGCGGCCTTGGAGCAGAAAGATCTCGACTTGGCGGCGGCGCAGCAGGCGGCTCAAGAGAAGGCAGAACTGGCGGCGCAGAAGCTGGCCTCCGTAGGCGCGTTCGAGGCGGAGATCATCAGGCTGAGGGGCTCACTCGACGCAGCTAACCAAGAGGTGACTCGACTGAAGAATGCCAAGAGCGTCCTGAACGACAAGTACGAGGCCCTCTTCCAGAAGAGGATTGATCTTGAGGCTTATTTGGGTGACCTTACCAAGAAGTCGTACCTCGTGCTCGAAGGTACGTCTCTTTGGCTCAGGCTAAGTTGGATCGGTCGACCCATGCTTTGTTTGCTGACTCGACTTGTTTTCTGTGGTGCAGAATTCTGCCGCAACTTCGAAGAAGAGACTGGGCGGGTCGAGCCCGGCCTGGACCCAGCCAATTCCATCATCAATGATGAGGTTGCCATGAACATCTTGAGGCTGGAGTCCCATCTTACTGCTGCCACGGACTATCTGGGATGGCTGAAAGCGGTGATGGCCCGGATAGATACCGCGCTCTGGAGAGGAGTCGTGCAGGAGAACGACCTCGAGTCTCTGATGACTCGACTGACTCAATGAGATCCCCAGCCGAGTGCAGGAGTGGAAGAAGTCGTCCGCCCGGGGTGGAGCCGATGTGGCGTTGTCCTTGGTCCGCGTGCACTGCAAGGAGGTGAAGGAGAGAAGGCTTGCGGCGCTCAAGGTCGCCAATACGAAGGAGCTCCAATTCCAGTCGTTCATGGAGACTTTCTTGGAAGCCGCCACCCGCATCGCCGACGGGATCGACATGGACCAGTTTGTCGCACCCGCGAGCCCTCCTCCTCCCGAGGAATGAGTGAACTTCGATACTTTAATCCAATTTGCCTCGGAATGCCGAGTGATCTTGTAATCGTTAAACTCTGGTGGGCCGGTGGCCCAGGTACTCTTGCCCGAATCTTGCGGGATTTTATCTGGATTTGATTTCTTGGCTTGTGACTCTTTTTTGATCGCTTGAATCTTTGAGTCGACGCCTTGATGGCGGCGTTGTGTTTGTGGCGGAGCTCGGAGGACCGCGGTTGAGCTTCTGAGTGAAAAAGCCGCTCTCCACTCGGAATGGTTTTTGTAACTTAGGCGAGTCACGGGGCCGCAGCTAAGCCCCCGAGTGGGAGGATTGCTCTTGACTCGGAGTGGATGTTTGTAACTTAGTCGATTCCAAGCTACGTTGTATTTGTGGCGGAGCTCGGAAGACAAAGCCACATTGTACTTATGACGTAGCTTGGAGGACCGCAGCTAAGCCCCCGAGTGAGAGGGTTGCTCTTCACTCAGAGTGGATGTTTGTAACTTAGGCAAGTCACGGGGCCGCAGCTAAGCCCCCGAGTGAGAGGGTTGCTCTTCACTCGGAGTGGATGTTTGTAACTTAGGCGATTCCAAGCTACGTTGTATTTGTGGCGGAG
>LR738710.1:592379197-592424666 GCA_902687465.1 Secale cereale
ACTCGGAGTAGGTGTTTGTAACTTAGGCGATTCCAAGCTACGTTGTATTTGTGGCGGAGCTCGGAAGGCAGAGCCACATTATACTTACGACGCAGCTCGGAGGACCGCGGCTAAGCCCCCGAGTGAGAGGGTTGCTCTTCACTTGGAGTGAGTGTTTGTAACTTAGGTGAGCCACGGGGCCGCAACTAAGCTCCCGAGTGAGAGGGTTGCTCTTCACTCGGAGTAGGTGTTTCTAACTTAGGTGATTCCAAGCTACGTTGTATTCATGGCGGAGTCGGAAGGCAGAGCCACATTATACTTATGACGCAGCTCGGAGGACCGCAGCTAAGCCTCCGAGTGAGAGGGTTGCTCTTCACTCGGAGTGAGTGTCGGCTAAGCCCCCGAGTGAGAGGGTTGCTCTTCACTCGAAGTAATTTTTGAAACTTAGGCGAATCGGGTTCGCGGCTAAGCACCCACTGGGGGATTTTGAAGACCAGTGTTTTTTAGAAAACAACAATCATTAATGGACCACTGCAAACTTGTCTTTGAAACAAATCGGGAAAATGTTTATTACAATTCGACAGTCGAGCGTTTCAACTGTAGAAGCGGCGGAGTAGGTCCGCGTTCCACGAACGAGGTACGTCTTTCTTCTGGGTGACATTGTAAAGTTGGTACGCTCCGTTGTGCAGCACCTTGGTGATGATGAACGGGCCTTCCCAGGCCGAGGCGAGCTTGTGAGGTCGTTTCTGATGCACTCGAAGGACCAGGTCTCCTTCCTGAAATTCTCGGCTTCGAACGTTGCGAGCATGGAATCGACGCAGGTCTTGCTGATAAATGGTCGACCGGATCAAGGCCATCTCTCGTTCCTCTTCCAAAAGGTCGACTGCATCCTGACGAGCCTACTGTGTCTCGGCTTCGGAGAAGAGTTCCACTCTGGGGGCGTTGTGTAACAAGTCGCTCGGCAACACGGCTTCGGCTCCATAGACCATGAAGAAAGGGGTACGGCTAGTCGACCGGTTTGGAGTCGTCCTCAAACCCCATAGGACAAATGGTAGTTCAGTTACCCAAGCCCCAGCGGCATGCTTAAGATCATGCATGAGCCGTGGCTTTAGGCCTTGGAGAATCAAACCATTTGCTCTTTCTGCCTATCCATTCGCCTGCGGATGTGCCACAGAGGCGTAGTCGACTCGTGTTCCTTGAGAAGCACAGAAAGCTCGGAATTCATCCGAGTTAAAGTTGGAGCCGTTGTCTGTGATGATGCTGTGGGGAACTCCATATCTGAATATCAATTCCTTGAACAAGCTGATGGCGGTGCTCGACTCGAGGTTCTTGATGGGCCTGGCTTCAATCCATTTGGTGAACTTGTCGACTGCCACGAGTAGGTGGGTGAATCCGCTTCTGCCCGTTCTGAAGGGGCCGACCATGTCCAAGCCCCAAACGGCGAAGGGCCAGACTAGCAGAATGGTCTTCAATGCAGACGCCGGCTTGTGGGACATGTTGGAGTAGAACTGGCAGCACACGCACTTGTCCACAATATCCTTGGCCATCTCGTTGGCATGGGGCCAGTAAAACCCGGCTCGGTATGCTTTGGCCACTATAGTCCGAGAGGAAGCGTGGTGGCCACAAGTTCCCGAGTGAATCTCATCTAGGATCAATCGACCTTCCTCTGGAGTGATGCAGTGTTGAGCGACTCCGGTGACGCTTTCTCTGTAGAGTTGACCCTGAATGACAGTGAACGCCTTGGATTGGCGGACGATCTGGTGCGCTTCCTCCTCATCTTCCGGGAGTTCTTGCCTGAGCAGATATGATATGTATGGCACAGTCCAGTCTGGCGTAATCACTAGGACCTCCATGATCAGGTCAACCACCACAGGTACTTCGACTTCAGTCGGATCTGACGCACTGACTGGCTGCGGGGGCTCTTCCGTGAAGGGGTCTTCTTTGACAGAAGGGGTGTGCATATGCTCCAGGAACACATTCTTGGGTATAGGCTTCCGAGTCGACCCAATTTTTGCAAGGTTATAAGCCAGCTGATTCTTGGCCTTGGGCACGTGATGGAGCTCTAAACCTTCAAACTTCTTTTCAAGCTTCCGCACTGCACTGCAATAACTGGTCATTGCCGGGCTCCTGACGTCCCATTCCTTCATAACTTGGTTCACCACTAAGTCAGAGTCGCCATAAACCATCAGGCGACGGACGCCGAGTGAGATGGCCATGCGCAACCCGTACAAAAATGCTTCATACTCAGCTTCATTGTTCGACGAGTCAAAGTGGATCTGAAGGACGTAACTGAGCTTGTCGCCCCTGGGAGAAACCAGGACCACGCCTGCGCCGGATCTGTTCAGCATCTTGGATCCATCGAAGAACATAGTCCAGTGGTCCGACTGAACTTGAGTCGGCAACTCTTGTTCTATCCACTCGGCCACAAAATCTGCTATAGCCTGAGACTTGATGACTTTCTTCGCTTCAAACTTGATATCTAACGGAAGAAGTTCAATCGCCCATTTTGCCACTCGACCGGTTGCGTCTCGGTTGTTCAGGATCTCTGACAGCAGGGCGTCGCTGACGACTGAGATTGTATGGTCCGAGAAGTAATGGGCAACCTTTTTTCAGTCAAGTAAATCCCGTACACAAGCTTTTGGTAATGCGGGTACCTTTGCTTGGAGGGAGTCAAAACTTCGGATATGTAATAGACCGGGCGTTGGACCTTGTATGCCTTGCCCTCTTCTTCCCGCTCGACCGTGACTCCGTGAGTACAGTGCTGACAACTTGTCCGGTGGCTGCAATGTATAGTAGGAGAGGCTCTTTGCTGACCGGGGCAGCAAGCACCGGCTGGGTGGACAGCAGGGCTTTGAGCTCTTCAAACGCTGCTTCGGCTTCGTAATTCCACTCGAACTTGTCTGATTTATTCATGAGTCGGTAGAGAGGTAGTGCCTTCTCATCGAGACGAGAAATGAATCGACTCAATCCGGCCAAGCAACCAGTAAGCTTCTGGACGTCGTGTATACGCTCAGGGCGTTTCATTCGGAGGATGGTGCTGACCTTCTCTGGATTGGCGTCGATTCCCCGTTCGGAAACAAGAAAACCGAGCAACTTGCCGCCAGGAACTCCAAATGTACACTTCGATGGATTGAGCTTGATATCGTAGCTTCTTAAGTTTGCGAATGTCTCAGCGAGGTCGGTCAGCAGGTCGGAACCTTTCCGTGACTTGACCACAATGTCATCCATGTATGCCTCGACATTCTGACTGATTTGCTTTATTAAGCACTTCTGGATCATGCGCATGAAGGTAGCGCCGGCATTTTTGAGACCGAAGGGCATGATGACATAACAGAAACACCCGAAGGGGGTGATGAAAGCTGTCTTGATTTCATCGGGTCCGAACAGACGGATCTGATGGTACCCGGAATACGCGTCCAGAAAGGACAAACGCTCACATCCCGTAGTTGAGTCAACTATCTGAGGGAGAGAAAAATGATCCTTCGGGCAGGCCCGATTGATGTGCTTGAAATCGATGCACATGCAGAGAGACTTGTCCTTCTTGGGGACCATGACGACATTGGCGAGCCACTCGGAGTGGTAAATCTCTCGGATAAACTCAGCTGCCAGTAGCCGAGCCACTTCCTCGCCAATTGCCTTTCGTTTCTCCGCAGCGGACCGACGAAGATGTTCCTTCACATGCTTCACCTTTGGATCGACTCGCAAATTGTGCTCAGCCAGTCCCCTGGGCACACCCGACATGTCCGATGGTTTCCATGCGAAGATGTTCCAGTTCTCACGGAGGAACTGGATGAGCGCTTCTTCCTATTTGCTGTCGAGTGTAGTGGAAATGTGGGTCGGTGCTGCGTTGGGGTCGGTTGGGTGGATGTGCACGGGTTTCGTGCCCCGGACGACTGGAAAGCTGATTTGGAAGCCGGCTTCTTTGCCCTCAGCAGATCACTCGGATCCACGCTCTTTTGGTACTCCTCCATCTCTACTGCTGCCATCTGCTCGTCAGCGATCTTCGGGCCTTTCTGGAAGCACTCTTCCGCTTTCTGACGGTTCCCAGTGACGGTTATTACGCCGTTGGGTCCCGGCATCTTCAGCTTGAGGTAAATGTAACACGGTCGAGCCATGAACCTGGCGCAGGCGGGCCTACCCAGGATGGCGTGATAAGCGCTGTTGAAGTCCACCACTTCGAACGTCAGCTTCTCTTTGCGATAATTCTTCGACTCGCCAAAGACCACGTCGAGTATGATTTGGCCAAGTGAGTCGGCCTTCTTCCCGGGGATGACCCCGTGGAACCTCATGTTACTTTCGCTCAGCTTGGACATTGGGATGCCCATATCCCGGAGGGTTGCTGCATACAAGATATTCAAGCCACTGCCTCCATCCATCAGGACTCTGGTCAGACGTGTGCCCTCGACCACTGGATCGACCACCAGTGCGTGCCGCCCGGGGGTGGCAATGTGCGCAGGGTGATCAGACTGATCGAACGTGATGGGGGTTTTGGACCATTTCAAAAACGTGGTGGTCGCCGGGGCAACCATGTTTACTTCTCTATTGACGACTTTTGCTCTCGACGTCTGCGAAGATCACCAAAGTGGAGTTGATCTAGGGGTATCCTCCATCCCCTTCCTTGTCTTCGGACTCTTCCGATTCCTTTTCCTTCTCAGTCGACTGATCTTTCTGTAAGTTCTGGATCAGGAGTTGACACTATCGAGTGGTGTGCTTGGGATATACCAAGTTTCCCTCTTCATCTTTCTTCGTGTGAATGGGACACGGCTGGTCGAGTACATCATTCCTAGCTTGATCCTTCGCTTTCTTGGGGGCCCAGGACCCCTTCGGCTTTCCTTTGCCTTTTCCTTGATTGACCACTTCAGCCTCGCCCTGAACAACTGGCTCGGCCTTGCGCTTGTTCTTCCGATTGGAATTCTGATCATCCTGCCCGACTGGTGTCTTGCCACTGCGGAGCCGATCGACCTCTTCGCCGTTGGCGTACCGACTGGCAATCTCCATCATCCGTGACGGGGACATATCGCCTGTTCGACCAAACTTCAGATTCAGCTCTCGGTTACGTACGCCTTCCTTGAAGGCGCAAACTGCCTAGTGCTCAGACACATTTTCCACCGTGTGATGCAAGGTGGTCCATCGCTGGATGTAATCCCTCAAAGTTTCATTCGACTTCTGCGCGCAATGCTGAAGCTCTGCGAGTCCAGCAGGTCGCTTGCAGGTGCCTTCGAAGGTCCGAATGAACACTCATGCGAGCTCTTCCCAACTGTAAATACTCCCGGGGGCCAACTGATTGAGCCACGCCCGAGCCAAACCGCCCAGCATCAGAGGGAGGTGCTTCATGGCCACGTCGTCGTTGCCGCCTCCGATCTGTACAGCCACTCGGTAGTCTTCTAGCCAGGTGTCTGGTTCTGACTCGCCGGTGAACTTGCTTACTCCCGCCGCTAACCTGAAGTTCGGGGGGATCTCCGCGGCTCTGATGGCACTGCAGAAACACTCGGGTCCAGAGACAGGTGCTCGGCTCCCACTCGGTTGATCTCTGTCTTGCTCTTCTCTGAACGCCCTGTTCCGGTCGACCCGTCCATGCACAAGGATAGACCTTGCGTCGAAACATGGCCTCCGGGGATCTGGGGGAACCCTCCGCTCGTCGTCGCGCAGGCACCTGCCCTCGTGCCGCCGGGCGAGTACGATCCGCTTCCCGGAGGAGGTGTAGGCACTCGACGGCGGTCATGATGACCGGGTCGACGGTCGTGTTGCTCGTCGTTCCAACCCAGACGCCGTTCTTGCCGCGGGCCACGTTCCTCACGCCTCGGGGGCGATCTTGGATTGTGGGCTGACCAAACGGTGTCCGCAGCCACCGATCTGCTGTGGATCCTGTTGCGCGACTGAGAAACAGCCGCGTTTTGCTCTTCAGCCGTTCGGAGCAAAGCTCGGATCTGCTGAAGGCCTCTCCTAGCCTCCGACTGAGAAGGTTGAATCGACTCCGCGATGCGAGCCGCGTCTTCGAGGTTCTGGACTGCTGTGCGGAACACCCGAGTCTCGCGCGGGTGTGATTGCCGCGGTCGTCGACTGGACTCGGGGACCAGTCGGCGGGCCTATTCGTCGAGTGCGCGCTGGATATTTTCCAAGCGCGCGCGCTCGGCCACGGTGGCTAAGCGCGTGGCTTCCAGGGCCAGAGCCTCTGGTGAGTCTCCCACGATGGGAGTGAAGAGCGCGTCTTCGTTGCGGCGACAAAGCTCAGCCCTCTGCTCGGCAGTGAGGGGTTGAGGAATGTAGCCGTCGGTTGTCATGTGAACGGCCGCCGCCGCTGCCGCCGTCTCCACCACGAGGAAAACCCGGTGGGGTGCGGCGCGAGTCGACCATGAGGACTTCCGCTGCGGGATCGCTGCTCCCGCACTCGGAAACAGAATCTACGAGCTCGATCGACAGATCGACCGGCCCGTAGAGGTAACCGTCGGGCTCGATGGCCGCGACTTGAGGGGTGGCCGTCTGACGGGCCACCGCGTGTTTTACCCACCGCTTGAGCCGTGAGCGACCGGATCGCTTGCGACGGTGTCCGGCGGGGATGGGGGACGATGTAGGGACCGATGAATACCGAGTCGACGGCTGCCGAAGGAGGACGCCGCAGGTGCTTGCGCGGAAGTGCGCAGCCCCGCGGGCGGGCAGAGCCTCGGCGTCGAGAGGGGCCTCCTGGAGCCATGCGGAGTTGTCGGCGATGAAAACGAGCGCGCCGAGCCGGATCTCGCGGCCCAGCGCGAAACCATCGCCTGACACCATGATGAAGGAGGTCGGAGAAGAAATTGCAACCTCACCAGATGTCGCTAAGACGCCTTGCCCCACGGTGGGCGCCAACTTCGTAGTTCCAAGCCTAACAATACGAGTAGGGGGTACGAATGAGGAGGCAAGACCCTGGCTATGGTGAGGTTGTACACGAGGTGTACGACTTCAGGCCCTTCTCGAAGGAAGTAATAGCCCTACGTCTCGGTGCCCGGAGGCGGTCGACTGATATGTGTATATGTGAGTTACAGGGATGCGAACCCTTGTACAGGAGGAGGGGGTGGCTTATATAGTGTGCCAGGACCCTAGCCATGCTCCACGTTACCAAGGGTTCAATGTACATTAAGACAGGCGTGACTGATAACGTCTACAATAAAGAGTAGTTAAGGCATTCACTATGGCGAGTAAACACCAGACCGTTATCGTCCTAGGGGACCTTTGACCTTCGGGGGTCGAGTGCCTTGGATTGGTCGAGTGGGGTTGAGTCGTCTTGTGGGTGTTGTCCGGTCGAGTGAGATGTCCTCTTGGGCCGTCTCAGTCGACTGTCTTTGTAATCATAGGTTTTGTCTTTTGATCTTCTGGGGCAGTGACCTTGGGTGGGGCACCTTGGACAGATCCGTGACCCTACCCTAGGTCTGTAACCTCGTCACCCGGATGCCCCCCGTATCCACCCGAACGTTTGAGACCCGTTTGAGGCACCTGTCTAGATCGAAATTTTATGACCGGACAGTGACCGGGCGGCCTGCCCGGACGTACAAGGCGTCTTTGAGATGCGCGTAGATGCTCTAAATTAGGCACAGTGTGTACACTTTTTATTTCGGTTCTATTTTTGAGCCGTTTATTTCAGTTTATTAGCTGTACAGACTTTCTTCATGCTTTTCTTTTGAATAGCTGTTGCCTCCTGCACTTCTTTCTGGTTTGGTATTGCTTTAAGACCGCCGCCGTTTTGGCGTTTCTTCTTGTAAATACAAGTGGTGGGCACTTTAGTGCGCATTTGAGAAAAGGATTAAGCGCAATTGCTTAAATTAATGGAGGTAAGTGGACAACCCATATCTATGTAAAGGTGCCATAAACAAACCTCTAATTAAACTGGAATTATATAGTAGATCCTGGATCTTGAAAATTCCATTGTGTGTAACTCTCTTCGCCTTTATGACTAAGGCTCACTTTGCATAATTTGCAGCTGAACTGTGATGTGCTTATATTTTATAATTTGCCAAAAAGAAGAAGAAAACTCCGTGTGGACTGTGGTTGCTATGTGCTGGAGTGGACTATAGTGTTCAGTTAGCTGTACTAAACTGGCTATAATTTGCTAAGTTAATTGGGCAAATATGAAAATGTTAGGCCCTTGCGCTGAACTTCTAAAATGGCATCGTGCGTGCACAGACATAGTTAAGTATATCTACGTCTTTTCACTTGGTTAAAACGAGCATCTCAGTGTGATCAAAACCGCCTAAGAACGAACTCATGGATTCATGCGATCTCTTTGCAACGTCCTAGTACTTCCTCCGTTCCTAAATACAAGTCTTTTAAGAGATTATGCTATGGACTACATACGGAGCAAAATGAGTGAATATACATTCTAAAGTATGTCCATATACATATGTATGTAGTTTGTTGTGGAATCTCTAAAAAGACTTATATTTAGGAACGGAGGGAGTACTACCTGGTTTGATACTGGGACATGCATGCATGCACCGTCACCCTACGCGCCGGCGCTGTCCGTACAGTACAGGCGTAGCGAGATGCGTCGTGGATGCATTAAAGCATGTGCCATGTCAGGCCAAGAGCGCCAACAATGGCCAGAAACCTGTATTAACACGGCCCCGCGATACGTTGGACGGATCAGTCGGTGGCTCCCGGGACGTACACGCGCAAACTTGAATGTGGACGGGTGTAACGTGACTGGCCCTACATGCTAGTATTAGACTATTAGTATATCACTCTGCGGAACTGTAGGCAGATGGTATGGCCTAACTTGGTGCCGACGGGCGACCGCCGACCATTGCCGGATTCCCCTACCACACCACGCACACTGTGTAGGTACACCCGAACTGTTTCAGTGCGTATCGGGCATCGTACGCACAGGCGCCGACCGAATTTCCAGTGGCCCCTCGCACCGGCCTGCGCTCCATGGCACGTGCCAGATCGCCCGCCGTACGACCGAAACGGGCGGAGCGGCAGGTCATATCAGCCAGCGGTGCCTCACGGCCGCGGCACGTTTGGCTGCCCCCACGGCCAGGCAGCGCAAAAGTGGCGGCGACATTCAACTCGGATCTGAAGCAGCGACAGTCGCGCACGTCCGCCCTGATCCTGTGACATCGGACAGCACATGCTCAGATGAGGGCACGGCAGAGGTCGGCAGGCAGCGCTTGCTTCAGCCTGTGGGTGCGCACTGCTGTATCTGGCCTTCGTTTTCTCTCTGTCGCAACGGTGATGTCTCTACGGTGGCGGTTTCTCTGTCTCTGGTAAGTAGGCCAGATTCGCAGTGCGCGAAAGCTATATATCTCGCCCGGTTATAGTAGTAGCTTCTCTCGTCTGAAGCGCCCCAAATGGGCCACAAGTCTACCCAAATGGGCCGGTCCAATAGCGTGTTTACCCAGTCATGCATGCGTCCGTTCGTCTTTTGATCGCAGCTTATTTTTCTTCTTCTGTTTTCTAGTTTCTACACCGGCTTTCTTTGCTATACTTTGTTTTTATGTTTCTTTCTCGTTTTTCGTATTTCTTTTTATTTTTTACACTATTTTTTTCTCTTGTTTTCTTGTTTTTGTCTTTTAGTTTTTCTTCTGCTTCTTCCTCAGTTTTCTTTGGGTGTTTTTCCACACAAATCTACATTTTTCATATACAAAATATTTTTTAATATATGTTAAACAATTTTTAAATACATGATTAACCTTCTTTAAATATATGTTTTGATGCCTATTTTATTTTTTATATACATTAGAATATTTTTATACACATAATCAATATTTTTAAAATACACGATTAACATTTAAAAAATATGCCTACTTGTTGACATACATCTTCTACATTTCTTGCATACATCAGGAACATTTTTTTATACATGTACAAAAGCGTGGCGCCAGCTGGGCCGCAGCCTACCAAGGAGCACCACTGGAAAACACTGATATATACACAGAACCAAGTCTTTTGCAGCATCTCGATTTGCTCAAAAAGAATGCAGCATCTGGATTTGCTCAAAAAGAATGCAGCATCTGGATACATACATGTACATGTGCAGTATTAAGTTTGTTATTTTGCCACGGTGTTTTGAGGTGTTAAACAATGTCAACACCGCATACATGAGAAGAAATTAGAGCCCAACCCCTCAAAGAAACCAAAAGATCAAAGGAGAAGCTCTTGTTATTTTCCTACCTAATATCAGACACAGTTCCCCCTTCTATACAACCTAGCAACGATGAAAACATAACAGATCATAATGACTTTCTGGCTGCTCTTGTCAGGATACGACTTGTGCGCAATGCGCTTGTCATCACCGCATGACCTGATGATGGTTACATGGACTGGGCTTTAACATTTGCCGGCCGGTTGCTCTGGCTGACAAGGTGGTGAAGCCGCACGACCAACTCGAGTATGTAAGCCTCTGTCCTTGCCTTGTCAGCATGGTAGAGTGTCTCGATCACGTCCGGTCGACCTGGTCCTCTTCCAACCCGTTCGGTCCTGAATGACATGGTAAACAAACCACATGAATGTCATCAGTAAGAAACCATTATTATTTCTCTGTGAAATGTATTAGGTAGGACATTGGACAAATTTCACTGCTTACCCTGATTTTGCCCATTCACTAAACCGCAAGAAGCCTCGGGAACTGAGGTTCCACTCAAATGAGCAACGAAACAGACATCAGAAATAGCTATAATTCATTCAAACTGAAAAAGTTACTGAGAATTTTAAAACACTGGTCAGATGTGTGTGTGCAGTACCAGGTGGTATTGATGGCCATCGGAACAAGCCATTTCAGAGTTCTTTCCATCATTGCCCTTATCTGGTCAATAGTGAGCTGCAGTAGGAATTCACGATTTAGGATGTGAAATGTTTGTTGATGGGGTGCTCTCTCTCTCTATCTATCTACTTGTATTACCTCCCGAGGCATTGAGGAAGTTCTTAATTTATTTGGTAGAGCCAACCTGACCCTTGGTGGCAATCCTTGGTAAAGGGCATCTCTTGAATTTGCGGGTACATACCCTGACCGAGAAACCTTAAACAAACAAACAAACAAAACTTAAATGTGCTGCCGTGCTGCCTCTCACACACTAGCTACTGGATATTGGTCTCTGGAAGTGTCATTTACACTTCTTTGTCCAGCCGCCTGTCTTTGGTGGATTTTCCTTTTTTCTATGAAATATCCATTGACCTTTTACACTATATTACAGATGATGAACTATAGTTCACCAAGATGTCCTGCACACAACACCTCAAGAGAGCTGCTACCTGGGTGTACAGTACTCTCCAAACACAGAGATTGTAGTTTTGAGATATGTTCACTCAAAATTTCTAAACATTGGCATTGATATCTTTCTAAATATTTAAATTGAACACATGAAAACTATGTGTGTACACATACATGTCTACGGAAGTTCTTTCATAATACTCCTTCCATCGCAAAAAGCTTGTCTTAGATTTGTCTACATACAGATGTACCCAGACACGTTTTAGTGTTAGATTCATCCGTATCTACATAAATCTAAGACAAGCTTTTTGGGACGGAGGTAATATTATGATTTCATTGGGTTCCATGAATATATTACAATAGATTTTGGCGCTAAAAGTTGTGCTGTTTTGGACATGTCATGTCTCTCAGTACTACTGAAACTGATACAGTAAGATCGCAAAAGCAAGCGAATATCACCAGATTCTTGAGCTGAGTTCTCAAAAAGAACTGAAGGAACTTACAATGCTATAGATCTGTATGATAGTGTTTGCATAGTGCAATGCAAGTCCAGCAGGTCCTAGTCTCTGACAGTTCACAAGAGAACTCAATTCACCTCCATCTACAAATGCATTAAAAGGATCAGTTGGAAAAAAGGTGCGACTGATTCAACACAAAACAACCACGGGATTACCATAAGTTCCATACGAGACATTGATCTCAACATGTAAATACTGCACAATGTCAACAAGCTTCTCAACAACCTGTAACAGGGAATGTATGTTATAGGCAAATACATGACACACCAACAGATCATATGAAGTAAATTCTATAGGGGCAAAGTTGTTCACTTGTTCCAATGTCTTTGACCACAGAGATCTTTTCTTCAAGTTCTTTACGTAACTTCTTTGGGTCTTCAACTCGAGTTTCACAACTTGAATATTATCTCCTGCAAAGCTATCTGATCAGCGTAAAAACTGCGCACAGTAAAAGGTACGTTGCCATGACAACCATGTGCAGATGGATTTGGATTTAGAAAATATCAATGATAAGGTTTAAACAATGCCCAAGCTTTGACAGTCCGCATAAATTTCATTTTTATGCATTGGACAGAGATGAAGAGGCAAAAGTATTTCCATTAAAAAAATGTTGTTACACAAGAAACAGAAATACCTTTTTCAATCTTATTTGAATTTTCACTTCCCTTTAATTGGCAGCGGTAATCTTGCTCAAATCTATCTAAGGCATGTAGCTCATGATACAAATCCTGGAAAATAACCAGATGACATTAATTTATTTGCTCAAATGATATCTTGAGACTAGAGCACAATGCTTACAGTTGTACGTTGAACAAGAGCCATCAGCTTTTGCATCTCCACTGTGGCTGTTTCTTTCAGCTGCTTCTGTGGTACACTTTCTGATTCTAGTCTGGACACCAAGGGGACAAATATCATTCAAGTCTAACAACATGTATAACCCTATGCTGCTTGTCAAAGCAGGAAGTTTCTTACTTTACAAAATAGCGGTCCAGATTATGCCATTGGGGATCTTTACAACGGTTGCCAAACCTGACAATCTCTTGTGAAAATACTTTTAACTCTTCCCTGAAAACATTAGACAGGGTTCACAAAACAGTCATCAGTCAGAGTAACCAGAAAGTCACAGTGGCCACTGTGGACAAACGTCACAATCTACCTTCTGTCATTAGCTACAATCTGCATCAACTCGCCCATGTCACTGGAAATCAAAGTCTGCACGCCTTCAGAAGGAAGCACCACCTGTTTGAAGTATGTGACAGAGTCTTCCGAGAGAGATTGCATAACACTCACGCCTTTCAGTATTGTGTTAGCAACCTCAAAAGCTAGAATTGATATCTGAGTCCCTTTGGTCGTCCTAGAAATAAAACCACCATCCGGGCTTAAGGTTGTCATCAGGCAGCCTAGCGTGTCTAAAATTTCCACTGCTCTCCCATACCCGGCCATGCCGGCTGCACCAAGCCCTGAACCTGTTCTAGAAACCTGCTAACAAAGGCGAAGCATTTCAGGACATGCTACATTTGAATAATGTAATTAAACTAAACGCTGTACAAGGTAGGCCTAATTCGTTCTCCTGCGCTAGGACAAAAATGTGCACAATTCAATATTTTCTCTAAGATTTAACTCTAAGCATCTGAGTGTATCCTAAAGTCATGAACATAGCTAAATAAACAGGAAAAAAAATACTGTGTGGTAGCATTTATGAATTCAGCTCAAAATGGCTCTGCGAAAGAAAAGATAAAATAACATTCCCTGCTTCTGCTTATGTACCACTTGCCTTGCTTGTTCCATTGTTTCCAGATGTGTCTTTCGTCGGCCGAGATGTCACCATTTTCCCAGACACAGATGTCTCTTCTGATGTTGATTCGTGCAGCTTACTACTCCCGGAAATAAAGAAGCCATCATCCTTGGGGGACAAGATAAAGGATCGGCTCGTCGACTCCATATTATCCCTCACTTTAGTTTCCCAAACACCGCTGACCTTCTGTCTGTGTGCAAGGTCTATTGAGTCAGGTAACTCGGTGATGCCGCCCGCTGGATCATCGAACTCAACATCGGCGACGCCAATACTCCTTGATTTCAACACTGCAAAAGAAGAGATATCCCACATGAAAAAACTGTTTGCAGTAACCAGTCTACTCCTACCTACTAAGACGCTGCAAAGCACCAACGATGAGGAGGCGGCAGACATACTGTAGCAACCGTTGCAATTCATCCACGAGAAGCCCGTGCCCACGACCGCAAGCACGGCATGGGGCCGCGCTGCTCCGACGAGACCGGCAGACGCCGCCCGCTCGCTGAAGAACCCGTGAATTCTCCGGATTCCTGCTCCAGCCCCGGCGGCGCGCGGAAGGTGCTCGACGCAATGCGCGAGTCAACGGGAGCGGGGAAAGAAAAACCTCTCCCGAGCAAGAAATCAAAGTATATCTCTCAAGCTTTTCGCGGGCGGCGATTAGAAGGGGGAAATGGAGGGATGGGGGGAGCTTGGCCTGCAGTGAGAGATCGAGAGGGGGCGGCGAGCTCGGCGGAAGCTCGGGGATGTAGCTGGGAGGGGAGCATGGGGGACGGGAGGCGCGGCTTTTTCAGGCCGGATTTGTTTTTGCTCGCCGCGGCAAACGAGACATGGGGAGACGCAGACAGGCCACCGTTTGTGGCGCAAAAGAATTGGCCGAGACGAAGGCGAGAGTCAGCGCTCTGACCCCGTCGCGCTCTCTCTTGAGCGGGCGCCCGTGCGCGCCTCGGGATCTCCGTATCCTCTGATCGATCGATCGCCGGACACGGCCGGCACGAGGATGCGATCCTGCGGTGCGGTGGTTGGGGCTGGCCTTCTTGCCTGCCGGCCGGCCCCGGGTAGCGTCCGAATGTGGATCGCTTCCCAGCTCACCTGCTTCCTGCCTGCTCATGGTTCCAAGTGCCGGGCACGTTCGTGCACAATATTGTTTTTTGATGGGAGACTATTCGTTCACGTTGAGAAAAGGAGCATGTGCGAGATGTTTATTCCGGTCTTTTCTCACGATTTATTCCACTTTAATTTTGGAAAGTATACTATATTTTTGTCCAGCCGGCCAATAGAATGTGAAATGTTCGCCACGTCGTCCGCGCCACATGCCCCTCGCAATGTGGCCCTTATCAACGACGGACGCAAAAATAAAGTGGAGCGCGTGCACGCTAAATTTTACTCCAAGTGGGGTATTTTTCAACCTAATCCAAGTGTCTTACAATATATGACAAAAGAATAATAGAAACATAGCTCAATATGAAGTCACATAACATTCTAATCCAATTGTGTAAGCAATGAGATCAATTATATATGAGCACGAAGCAATTCCACAATTCAATTGCATTAAACAATTCTAACCTATAAGGTTCCTGGGCAACCTGGCTGCAGGAGGATCCCTCGCGACCGGGCTTCGTTGGCAGGGCCGGCCCTAAGGGGGGCAGGGGGGCTGCCGCCCCGGGCCCCCGATTAGGAAGGGCCCCCCGATGCATTGGTTTCCTATATACGTGTGTGATGTTTAGCCTGTCGATTGATTCTTCAAAAGGAAACAAATTTAACTGATCGATTAATTATCGGCTGGTCGCACGTCGTGTAGTCTTTTGGGCTTATACTTTCCCTCCTCAATTGGCAACAAATCGGTGATTCCATTGATGACGGCGCCCCGCCCGCTAGTCTACTCGCGATTTTCTGCTGCTGGGCGTCATTAGTGGAACAAGGTAATGCGGTTTCCGGATTCCAACAATCTTCTCTTTAATGCATAGTTTCTCTTTCCTTCTCTTGGAAAATACTATCCCTTCTCTTTCTATGTTTTTGTTAGATCGTTCATTCGTTTCCTGAAGATCCTGATACATATCTCTTTCTCACACTTCGATTTCTTCTATTGATTGGGATTATAAAAGAGAAACTTCGACTTTTGTTCGTGAACCTCGTATGCAGCAGCAAAACCTTGGGATTACGAATTTTCTAGCCATCCAGGTACCTTGTTCCATGCCTTTCAGTTTCAGAGCACTTCTTTGTAATTAGCAGTGCCCTTAATTTCTTGTATCATATGTTGTGTGTTGTTTAGCAATATTGCTTTTTATTTCACAAGATGCTATCAAGAAAGAATCCATCTGATAATGAGGAAAAACTGTGCATATGAGTTGATTGAGTCCCACATGAGTTGTTAGCATTTTTTTTAAGATACAAAGTATTCTACCGATTTCCTGCAAAAAAACAGTATTTCTACTGGTAGGATCTCCCAGGACTTAGCTTTAGTTCTCGTTCAAGAACAACTAGTGAAAATTTTAGGAAGATAAAATTTGAGTTGGCATGAAAGTGTTACTAGCTAATTCACCTAATAGAAAAAAAATATGTGTAGATTGACAGGATCGATCAACTAGAACTGCTTGAATTGTGAATGTTTATGACCCCAGTTTTTTTAATAGTCAATAAGGCAAGACACCACAAATTAATAGTGTACCGAATATTTATTTGCAATTGAATTAGGGAAAAAAATATGTATATGTTTATGTGGCTTCAGGGCCCCACCGTGTTGTCTTGCCCCGGGCCCCCGAAATCTCAGGGCCGGCCCTGTTCGTTGGCCGTTGGATCGCGGTGAAACATGTCTTCATGGTATATATACACTAAGCAATAAGTAATGGTATTGGTTCTACCTTATTGTCTCGCCGAAGTGATGATGGACGGATGCCTCAGGGGCTAGCCCGCTAGGGATGCAGCTCGCTGATTATGTGGTGACTGCCTGACGGCCTGAGTCTAGTGAGGAGCAATTGAGATCGAGGCATTGAGTGACGGAGCGTGTGTCTCGGTCCTGGACCGAGTGACTTGGCTAGTGGCAGCCAGGCAGGTCGATGCGTTGCAGGAGCTCACAACAAGGGGAGGGATTGATGGTGTCCTAGACTAGGGGGTGCGAACCACGTCGGCCTGCTAGCCATGGGCTGGACCGAAGACCCCCCATGCAAGCGGATAATGGGCCATGTTTACCACGACTCATGGCGTACTGAAGATGAAATCCTCCAAAGACTTGGTGCACACTTCAGGACATGTTCAAATCATCGGCAAGCTTATCCATAGATGTAATCAACCTACATGTAACCCTAGGTACTCCCAATCCCTATATAAGCTGAGGGGTTTTAGTACATATTGTAGAGCTTAGAGACATTCACGTAAGATCTCGAGGTAGACCATCTTGTACTTTATACACCATCACATCAATATAATCAAAGCAGGACATAGGGTTTTACCTCTTTGAGAGGGCCTGAACCTGGGTAAACATCGTGTCCCTCTTATGTCCTCTTATCATCAAGCTAAGATCTACAGCTCGAGACCCCCCTACTCGAGATCCGCCGGATTCAACCCCGACATTAGTGGCCCGTATAGGTCCCGTTGTGTGGTCAAAGCAGCTCGATGGCTCTCTCACATTGGCGACAACATTAGTTATGGGAAGACCTTCCTCCTGGACAACTTTTTGTCTTCGGCAGCGCCACACTCTATGCCGATACAACTGACCACCCTGGCCATATCGAGAATTTCACTCAGGCCAGACCATCAGGTTTGGAAACATGGAATACGCTGCGGACACCCATGGCGAGCTCGCGTTCTCAGTCTGGGTGTCAGACCAGTCCGAGGACATCACTAACGTTGTCATCCCGATATCGGATTCAATCTTGGATTAGGACCACGACGCGGATCACACATCGGATCTGGCTTCGAGCTCGGAGCCAGACACTGTCTCGTCGGATCAAACATCAAGTTTGGTCAATGAAATCCCCGAGGCCATGTTAGATGCGACCTCAAGAAAGCTTCAGCTAAGCCCATTCTTCGTCAAGATAAATGGAGGCCCACAAGTCACGTCTGAACGAGAAGTTAGGTCGTATTCAGAGCCTCACCCTCTCGAACAATCAAACCTCAATTTACGATCGGATATGGGAAAATCTGGAGAGGTTGGAATTTTAAACCCATCCTCCACCCACCTAGTCGCAACCATCGAGGATTTAACTGGCGTCCAAGCGTACGCCTCTGAGAAGGCAACCGACATGGATGAATATGTCGACGAGATGTCGGACACCACCTCGCCGCCTGCGACCACTAATACTGGCAAGTGTGTAGCTACCTCCACCTAGGACGTCTACATGGTGGACCCCCAAGGATAGAGGAGGATGCGGAAAAACCCCCAAGCGCCAACATAGGGGCCGCCGTAACAGAGACACTCGCAATGGTGAGGCGAGAAATGGCAGCATCAGAAATAACGATACCACCAGTGATAATATCGCTCGGGACAGGAACAACGACCAGAATCCCAACAATGATGCGGGCGCCGGTAACAACAGCGATGACGAGCCGATCAACGAGGACGATGATGACCCCAAGGACGTTGATTATTATCCGGAGTTCGAGGAGGATAGAAGCCTCGGTCCCAATGAATCTGACGTAATTGAGGAGCCCCTTGAGGAGACTTAGCTTGAAACTCTCCGTAGGCGAGTGGCTAGCATGACCAAGAGCGTTAAGCAAAAAAAATTGTGGATTAAATCCGAACAGGACGAGCTTAACGACAAATGGGTCGAGCTCCTCAGGTCGAACAAGACATCGAGGACAAGATTGGGAAAACCGGGGATGATGAATTTTACCCCCCGAATGAATTTTCTTCCAGAGCTTGATGAGGAGGGCGAAGACAACATGCTATCTAAGCGCAAGTGGGCCGAGCAGCCCGATTGCCCACCCCAGGGCCGAGATAGGCCAGCCTACGGAAAGAAGAATACCCATGAAGATGTTGGGGAATGTAGTATTTCAAAAAAAATCTTACGACCGCGCAAGATCTATCTACTAGAAGCATAGTAACAAGCGGGGAGAGTGTGTCCACGTACCCTCGTAGACCGAAAGCGAAAGCGTCTAGTGACGCGGTTGATGTAGTCGAACGTCTTCGCGATCCTACCGATCCAAGCACTGAACGTACGACACCTCCGCGTTCGGCACACGTTCAGCTTAATGACGTCCCACGAGCTCTTGATCTAGTTGAGCTTCACGGGAGAGTTTCGTCAGCACGACGGCATGGTGACGGAGATGATGAAGCTACCGACGCAGGGCTTCGCCTAAGCACTGCAACGATATGACCGAGGTGTGTTTCTGTGGAGGGGGCACCGCACATGGCTAAAACAACGTTGCTTGTGTGTCTTTGGGTGCCCTTGTCCCCGTATATAAAGGAGCAAGGGGGATGTGCGGTCGGCCCATGTATGGCGCGCCAGGAGTAGGATTCATACTCCTAGTAGGAATAGGAATCCCCCTTCCTATTCCTACTAGGAGTAGGAAAGGAAGGAGGATAGGAGAAGGAAGGAGAGGGGCGCCTCCCCCTTCTCCTAGTCCAACTAGGATCTCTAGGGGGCGGCCAGCCCTATGGGCAGCCTCTCTCTTTTCCCTCAAGGCCCACTTATTGCCCATACCCCCTCGGGGGGGAGGGGGGTGTTCCGGTAACCCCCTCCGGCACTCCGGTTTTATCCGATAACACACAGAACACTTCCGGTGTCCAAATATAGTTGTCCAATATATTAATATTTATGTCTCGGACATTTCGAGACTCCTTGCCATGTGTGTGATTTTATCCGGGACTCCGAACTACCTTCGGTACATCAAAACTCATAAACTCATAATACCGACCGTCATCGAACGTTAAGCGTGCGGACCCTACGGGTTCGAGAACTATGTAGACATGACCGAGACCCATCTCCGGTCAATAACCAATAGCGGAACCTGGATGCTCATATTGGCTCCTACATATTCTACGAAGATCTTTATCGGTCAAACCGCATAACAACATACGTTGTTCCCTTTGTCATCGGTATGTTACTTGCCCGAGATTCGATCGTCGGTATCACTATACCTAGTTAATCTCGTTACCGGCAAGTCTCTTTACTCGTTCCGTAATACATCATCTCGTGACTAACTCATTAGTCCTTTTGCTTGCAAGGCTTATTATGATGTGCATTACCGAGAGGGCCCAGAGATACCTCTCCGACACTCGGAGTGACAAATCCTATTCTTCATCTATGCCAACACCACGAACACCTTTGGAGACACCTGTAGAGCATCTTTATAATCACCCAGTTACGTTGTGATGTTTGATAGCACACAAGGTGTTCCTCCGGTATTCGGGAGTTGCATAATCTCATAGTCACAGGAATGTGTATAAGTCATGAAGAAAGCAATAGCAGTAAAACTAAACGATCAAGTTGCTAAGCTAACGGATGGGTCTTGTCCATCACATCATTCTCCTAATGATGTGATCTCGTTGATCAAATGACAACTCATGTCTATGGCTAGGAAACATAACCATCTTTGATCAATGAGCTAGTCTAGTAGAGGCATACTAGGGACACTCTGTTTTGTCTATGTATTCACACATGTACTTAGTTTCCGGTTAATACAATTCTAGCATGAATAAAAGACATTTATCATGATATAAGGAAATACAAATAACAACTTTATTATTGCCTCTAGGGCATATTTCCTTCAGTCTCCCACTTGAAGTAGAGTCCATAATCTAGATTACATAGTAATGATTCTAACACCCATGGAGTCTTGGTGATGATTATGTTTTGCTCGTGGAAGAGGCTTAGTCAATGGGTCTGCGACATTCAGATATGTATGTATCTTGCATATTTCTATGTCTCCCTCTTTGACTTGATCGCAGATGGAATTGAAGCGTCTTTTTATGTGTTTTGTTCTCTTGTGAAACCTGGATTCCTTCGCCAAGGCTATTGCTCCAGTGTTGTCACAAAAGATTTTCATTTGATCCGATGCACTAGGTATTACACCTAAATCGGATATGAACTCCTTCATTTGCTGCTTCTGAAGTAGCTATGTACTCCGCTTCACATGTAGATCCCGCCATGACGCTCTGCATGGAACTGCACCAACTGACAACTCCATCGTTCAATAAAAATACATATTCGGTTTGTGACTTAGAGTCATCCGGATCAGTGTCAAAGCTTGAATCGACGTAACCGTTTACGACGAGCTCTTTGTCACCTCCATAAACGAGAAACATATCGTTTGTCCTTTTCAGGTACTTCAGGATGTTCTTGACCGCTGTCCAATGATCCACTCCTGGATTACTTTGGTACCTCCCTGCTAAACTTATAGCAAGGCACACATCAGGTCTGGTACACATCATTGCATACATGATAGATCCTATGGCTGAGGCATAGGGAATGATTTTCATTTTCTCTCTATCTTCTGCAGTGGTCGGGCATTGAGTCTTACTCAACTTCACACCTTGTAACACAAGGAAGAACCCTTTCTTTGACTGATCCATTTTGAACTTCTTCAAAACTTTATCAAGGTATGTGCTTTGTGAAAGTCTAATTAAGCATCTTGATCTATCTCTATAGATCTTGATGCCTAATATATAAGCAGCTTCACCGAGGTCTTTCATTGAAAAATTCTTATTCAAGTATCCTTTTATGCCATCCAGAAATTCTATATCATTTCTAATCAACAATATGTCATCCACATATAATATCAGAAATGCTACAGAGCTCCCACTCACTTTCTTACAAATACAGGCTTCTCCAAAAGTCTGTATAAAACCATATGCTTTGATCACATCATCAAAGCGTATATTCCAACTCCGAGATGCTTGCACCAGTCCATAGATGGATCGCTGGAGCTTGCACGCTTTGTTAGCACCTTTAGGATCGACAAAACCTTCTGGTTGCATCATATACAACTCCTCTTTGAGGTATCCATTTAGGAATGCAGTTTTGACATCCATTTGCCATATTTCATAATCATAAAATGCGCCAATTGCTAACATGATTCAGACAGACTTAAGCATAGCTACAGGTGAGAAAGTCTCTTCGTAGTCAACTCCTTGAACTTGTCTAAAACCTTTCGCAACAAGTCGAGCTTTGTAGACGGTAACATTACCGTCGGCATCGGTCTTCCTCTTGAAGATCCATTTATTTTCAATGGCTTGCCGATCATTGGGCAAGTCAACCAAAGTCCACACTTTGTTCTATACATGGATCCCATCTCAGATTTCATGGCGTCAAGCCATTTTGCGGAATCTAGGCTCATCATCGCTTCCTCATAGTTTGTAGGTTCATCATGGTCTAGTCACATGACTTCCAGAACCGGGTTGCCGTACCACTCTGGCGCGGAACGTACTCTAGTTGATCTACGAAGTTCAGCAGTAACTTGATCTGAAGTTTCATGATCATCATCAGTAGCTTCCTCACTAATTGGTGTAGGAATCACTGGAACTAGTTTCTGTGATGTACTACTTTCCAATTCGGGAGAAGGTACAATTACCTCGTCAAGTTCCACTTTCCTCCCACTCACTTCTTTCGAGAGAAACTCCTTCTCTAGAAAGGATCCATTCTTAGCAACGAATATCTTGCCTTCGGATCTGTGATAGAAGGTGTACCCAACAGTTTCCTTTGGGTATCCTATGAAGACACATTTCTCCGACTTGGGTTCGAGCTTATCAGGTTGAAGCTTTTTCACATAAGCATCACAGCCCCAAACTTTACGAAATGACAACTTTGGTTTCTTGCCAAACCACAGTTCATAAGGCGTCGTCTCAACGGATTTAGATGGTGCCCTATTTAACGTGAATGCAGCTGTCTCTAAAGCATAACCCCAAAACGATAGTGATAAATCGGTAAGAGACATCATAGATCGCACCATATCTAATAAAGTACGGTTACGACGTTCGGACACACCATTACGCTGTGGTGTTCCGGGTGGCGTGAGTTCTGAAACTATTCCACATTGTTTCAAATGAAGACCAAACTCGTAACTTGAATATTCTCCTCCACGATCAGATCGTAGAAACTTTATTTTCTTGTTACGATGATTCTCTACTTCACTCTGAAATTCTTTGAACTTTTCAAATGTTTCAGACTTGTGTTTCATCAAGTAGATATACCCATATGTGCTCAAATCATCAGTGAAGGTCGGAAAATAACGGTACCTACCGCGAGCCTCAACACTCATCGGTCCACATACATCAGTATTTATGATTTCCAACAAATATGTTGCTCGCTCCATTGTTCCGGAGAACGGAGTTTTAGTCATCTTGCCCATGAGGCATGGTTCGCAAGCACCAAGTGATTCATAATCAAGTGATTCCAAAAGTCCATCAGTATGGAGTTTCTTCATGCGCTTTACACCAATATGACCTAAATGGCAGTGCCACAAATAAGTTGCACTATCATTATCAACCTTGCATCTTTTGGCTTCAATATTATGAATATGTGTATCACTACGATCAAGATCCAATAAGGATAGACCACTCTTCAAGGGTGCATGACCATAAAAGATATTACTCATATAAATAGAACAACCATTATTCTTAGATTTAAGTGAATAATCGTCTCACAATAAACAAGATCCAGATATAATGTTCATGCTTAACCTGGCACCAAATAACAATTATTCAGGTCTAAAACTAACCCCGAAGGTAGATGTTGATGTAGCGTGCCGACGGCGATCACATCGACTTTGGAACCATTTCCCACACGCATCGTCACCTCGTCCTTAGCTAATCTTCGTTTAATCCATAACCCATGTTTCGAGTTACAAATATTAGCAACCGAACCAGCATCAAATACCCAGGTGCTACTACGAGCATTAGTAAGGTACACATCAATAACATGTATATCACATATACCTTTGTTCACTTTGCCATCCTTCTTATCCACCAAATACTTGGGGCAGTTCCGCTTCCAGTGTCCAGTCCCTTTGTAGTGGAAGCACTCAGTTTCAGGCTTGGCTCCAGACTTGGGTTTCTTCGTGGGAGTAGGAACTGTCTTGCTATTCTTCTTGAAGTTCCCTTTCTTTCCCTTGCCCTTTTTCTTGAAACTAGTGGTCTTGTTAACCATCAACACTTGATGCTCCTTTTTGATTTCTACCTCCGCAGCTTTGAGCATAGCGAAGAGCTCGGGAATTTTCTTCTGCATCCCTTGCATGTTATAGTTCATCACGAAGCCTTTATAGCTTGGTAGCAGTGATTGAAGAACTCTATTAATAACACTATCTTCGTCAACTTTGCAACCAAGTTGAGTCATATGATTGTAGTACCCAGACATTCTAAGCAAGTGTTCACTGATAGAACTGTTCTCCTCCATCTTGTAGCTGTAGAACTTATTGGAGATTTCATATTTCTCAATCCGGGCATTCACTTGAAATATTAACTTCAACTCCTGGAACATCTCATATGCTCCATGATGTTCAAAACATCGTTGAAGTACCGGTTCTAAGACGTAAAGCATGCCACACTGAACTATCATGTAGTCATCAGACCGCGTCTGCCAGACGTTCAAAGCGTCTACATTGGCGGGAGGGGGCTTGTCACCTAGCAGTGCTTCAAGGACATAATTCTTCTGTGCAGCAATGAGGATAATCCTCAAGTTATGGACCCAGTCTGTGTAATTTCTACCATCATCTTTCAACTTAGCTTTCTCTAGGAACACATTAAAATTCAAGGGAACGGTAGCACGGGCCATTAACCTACAACAACATAGATATGCAAAAACTATCAGGACTAAGTTCATGATAAATTAAAGTTCAATTAATCATATTACTAAAGAACTCCCACTTAGATAGACATCCCTCTAGCCATCTAAATAATCACGTGATCCAAATCAACTACACCATGTCCGATCATCACGTGAGATGGAGTAGTTTTCAATGGTAAACATCTTATGTTAATCATATCTACTATATGATTCACGCTCGACCTTTCGGTCTCCAGTGTTCCGAGGCCATGTCTGTACATGCTAGGCTTGTCAACTTTAACCCGAGTATTCTGCATGTGCAAAACTGTCTTACACCCGTTGTATTTGAACGTAGAGCTTATCACACCCGATCATCACGTGGTGTCTCGGCACGACGACCTTTCGCAATGGTGCATACTCAGGGAGAACACTTGTACCTTGAAATTTTGTAAGGGATCATCTTATAATGCTACCGCCGTTCTAAGCAAAATAAGAAGCATAATAAGATAAACATCACATGCAATCAAAATATGTGACATGATATGGCCATCATCATCTTGTGCTTTTGATCTCCATCTCCAAAGCATCGTCATGATCTCCATTGTCACCGGCTAGACACCATGATCTTCATCGTAGTGTCGTGGTCGTCTCGCCAACTATTGCTACTACTACTATCACTAACTCACAGTGACAAAGTAAAGCAATTACATGGCCTTCGCAATTCATACAATAAAGAGACAACCATAAGGCTCCTGCCGGTTGCCGATAACTTTACAAAACATGATCATCTCATACAATAACGTATAACTCATCACGTCTTGACCATATCACATCATAACATGCCCTGCAGAAACAAGTTAGACGTCCTCTACTTTGTTGTTGCAAGTTTTACGTGTCTACTACGACCTTAGCAAGAACCGTTCTTACCTACGCATACCAAAACCACAACGATTTTTCGTCAAGTATGTGTTGTTTTAACCTTCACAAGGACCGGGCGTAGTCACACTCGATTCAGCTAAAGGGAGAGAGACAGACACCCGCCGGTTACCTTTAAGCAACGAGTGCTCGTAACGGAGAAACCAGTCTCTTGTAAGCATACGCGTAATATCTGTCCGGGCCGCTTCATCTCACAATACCGCTGAATCAAAGCATGACATGCTGGTAAGAAGTATGACTATTATCGCCCACAACTCATTGTGTTTTACTTGTGCATATCATCTACGCATAGACCTGGCTCATGATTCCACTGTTGGGGAACGTAGCATTTCAAAAAATTCCTACGATCACGCAAGATCTATCTACTAGAAGCATAGCAACGAGCGGGGAGAGTGTGTCTACGTACCCTCGTAGACCGAAAGCGGAAGCGTCTAGTGACGCGGTTGATGTAGTCGAACGTCTCCGCGATCCAACCGATCCAAGCACCGAACACACGGCACCTCTGCGTTCAGCACACGTTCAGCTCAATGACGTCCCACGAGCTCTTGATCCAGTTGAGCTTCACGGGAGAGTTTCGTCAGCACGACGGCGCGGTGACGGAGATGGTGAAGCTACCGGCGCAGGGCTTCACCTAAGCACTGCAACGATATGACCGAGGTGTGTTTCTGTGGAGGGGGCACCGCACACGGCTAAAACAATGTTGCTTGTGTGTCTTTGGGTGCCCCCTGCCCCCGTATATAAAGGAGCAAGGGGGAGGTGCGGCCGGCCCATGTATGGCGCGCCAGGAGTAGGATTCCTACTCCTAGTAGGAATAGGAATCCCCCTTCCTATTCCTAGTAGGAGTAGGAAAGGAAGGATGAGAGGAGAAGGAAGGAGAGGGGCGCCTCCCCCCCTTCTCCTAGTCCAACTAGGATCCCTAGGGCGGCACGGCCAGCCCTATGGGTTGCCTCTCTCTTTTCCCTCAAGGCCCACCTATGGACCATACTCCCTCGGGGGGTTCCGGTAACCCCCTCCGGCACTCCGGTTTTATCTGATAACACATGGAACACTTCCGGTGTCCGAATATAGTTGTCCAATATATTAATCTTTATGTATCGGACATTCTGAGACTCCTTGTCATGTCCATGATCTTATCCGGGACTCCAAACTACCTTCGGTACATCAAAACTCATAAACTCATAATACCGATCGTCATCGAACGTTAAGCGTGCGGACCCCACGGGTTCGAGAACTATGTAGACATGACCGAGACTCATTTCCGGTCAATAACCAATAGCGGAACCTGGATGCTCATATTGGCTGCTACATATTCTACGAAGATCTTTATCGGTCAAGCCGCATAACAACATACGTTGTTCCCTTTGTCATCGCTATGTTACTTGCCCGAGATTCGTTCGTCGGTATCACTATACCTAGTTCATCTCGTTACCGGCAAGTCTCTTTACTCGTTCAGTAATACATCATCTCTTGACTAACTTATTAGTCCTTTTGCTTGCAAGGCTTATTATGATGTGCATTACCGAGAGGGCCCAGAGATACCTCTCCGACACTCGGAGTGACAAATCCTATTCTTGATCTATGCCAACACCACGAACACCTTCGGAGACACCTGTAGAGCATCTTTATAATCACCCAGTTACGTTGTGACATTTGATAGCACACAAGGTGTTCCTCCGGTATTCGGGAGTTGCATAATCTCATAGTCATAGGAACATGTAGAAGTCATGAAGAAAGCAATAACAGTAAAACTAAACGATCAAGTTGCTAAGCTAACGGATGGGTCTTGTCCATCACATCATTCTCCTAATGATGTGATCCCGTTGATAAAATGACAACTCATGTCTATGGCTAGGAAACATAACCATCTTTGATCAATGAGCTAGTCTAGTAGAGGCATACTAGGGACACTCTGTTTTGTCTATGTATTCACACATGTACTAAGTTTCCGGTTAATACAATTCTAGCATGAATAAAATACATTTATCATGATATAAGGAAATACAAATAACAACTTTATTATTTCCTCTAGGGCATATTTCCTTCAGAAGATCCTTTGGCGCCGAGGAGAATAGATCCACCACGACCCCTGAAGAAGTATGATCTGAGGGGGAAGCCACCTTCAAGGCTAGTGGCTCCACCTTGGTCGATTTACAAATCTAGGGAACGCCCACCTACTGAATAGGAGGGATACCTAGCCCGGTTAGCCAAGGACGGTGATATGCGTGATTATACACGCAGCCGACGCATAACCATGTCTGGTGTTCGTCACGCTACCGCCATGGTCTGAGGAGCTGCACATCCCATGTGCTTCGCAAACGAAGTAATGCAGCACCAGTTGCCAGAAGGGTTTAAAAACCATAAGTATCGAGCAATATGACGGAACAACATACCCCCTCATATGGATTGAGGATTTCCTCATGCACGTACACATGACTGGTGGTGATGATCTCCATGCCATCAAATATTTGTCCTTGAAGCCCAAAGGATCAACTCTTCATTAGCTTAACAACCTCCCCGAGGACTGTATCGTCACTTGTGAGGACCTGGAAGATGCATTCCGATCAAACTTACAAGGTACTTACATTTGGCCCTCCGATGCTGATGACCTTTCTCATGTCGTGCAAAAGCTGGTGGAGTCTGCTCGAAAATTTTGGAATCGATTCTTAACTAAGAAAAAAAATAGATAGTGGACTGCCCGGACGTTGAGGTGATAGCCGCATTCAAGCACAACATTCATGGTGAATCATTGGCAGAGAGCTCGAACAGGAAAAGCTACGACGAATGGCAGCCCTCGCGCATCTTATTACCCAGTTTTCGTTGGCGAGGACAAATGGTTTGCCCGGAAAAGCAGCCGTAGTGGTGACCCCGGCACCTCTGAGGTGCATGACACAGACGGAAAACCTCACGTAACAGGAATAATAAGCACAACAATAGAGGAAGCAGAAGTGACGCCAAGGAGAAAGCAATTAATGTTGGTCTCGGAAATCAGCATTGCGGCAACAAAAGGAAGCCTTTCTAAGGAGGAAGGGACGGTCCAACTTAATTGGACAAATCTTGGATAAACCATGTGCCATCCACGCCAGTCCCGACAAGCTAGCCATGCATACCAATCAGAATTGATGGGTCATCAAGCAGGTCGAGAAGATTGCTGCCAACGGCCTGGGCAAGGCCAACCTCGTAATGAGGATAGAGACCAGCCAGGCCTAGGCAATGCCATCCAAAAATAGTTCCCTCCCGAGGTCAATGACAAGATATGATACATGTCACACGCATCACTAGGAAGAAGAGGAAGCGAGCGCTCCATGATGTGTACGACATGGAGCCTGTCACGTTGAAGTATTATCCTTGGTCGGAAATCTCGATCATCTCTGACTGACAAGACCATCCGACCAGCATCCGTCATAGTGGCGCAGCGGCATTGGTCCTCGACGCCATAGTGTTGGGTAACACATCAGAAAAGAAAAAAAAATCCGTCCTACGCACCAGCCCGAGACCACTATGAAGAGGCATAAAAGGTTTTGATCTGCTCGTTACCAACTCAAAGCGCAGCAGAAGGAGAGGCGGATGAGATCACCGGTGCTGATCCCCGCAACTAGGCTTTTACAACCTCCCAACCGCGAGGATGTTATCCCTCAGACAGAAACTTGACCAGTCCCTCAGACAGACCTTCGAGAGGCACATGGTTAGATCCTCGAACAGAACCTCAGACCAAAACTTAGTATATCTCTCGACCTAAGATCGAAACTACGAGCTCTCTACCGGGTTGCACACATACGGTGTCAGCTATCCGGTAGGGCTTCGCCATCCAGAACTAGGCCCTACCGAAGACTAGACAGCCTCCCGGCTCTACAAAACAATTTCGTGTGAGGGAGAGAGAGAGATGGAAGATCATTCATTCCTTGTGTATGAGAGAGAATTAGTGCAATGGAGATCTCCCTCCACCTCTATTTATAGTTGAGGCAAGGGGTAGAGGGCACTTGAAAATACCAAAAAGATCTAGGATATTTTCCACCAAAAAGCCACCAAAACTAGGAGGAAACCCCTCGGGTGGGGCCCACACACCATGGATGGTTTAGGCTGTCACAAAGGGGCCCCACCTCCCCAAAACATGCTCCACGACTTTAGTGACAATGCCCCAAAAGGTGGCTTTCAAATAAAGCCACCAAACATGGCAATAGTGTTGCCTACATCATCCCACGATTCATTGGATCTTGTCCCCTCATACTGGCACAAGATTTTTCCATGACCATTTGATATAGAAAAATCCCCAAAGGTCTATAACATTTCTGGCACTCCCTAAAATAATTCTAGACACGTTCTGGAACAATTTTGGTATGATGTTTTTATTTCCGAAACACTTTCAGTGACCCCGAAACGTTTCCGGTTTTCTTTATGAAACTTTTACTGTTGTCTCTCGAACTTTTACGAAAAAATGTACTTAGCATGTAGATGACCCTTAAGTGTGTGACCGTGTAGGTTTGGTGAAGTATAGACATAACTGGAACTTGTCGGAATTGGGGATCCATGGACCCAAGAAAAGGTTCGAACATTGGGGCGTGCCCGAAGGAGTCCACTTGGTTATAGCCAGATGCTCACATCTCCACGACGATGCTTCGTCGTGCTCAAGCGAGTGTGTGGGAGAAGAAAGGAACACAGTGACTTACCCAAGTTCGGGCCGCCTTGCGGTGTAAGACCCTACTCCTGCTTTGTGGTGGATTGCCTCACGAGGATGATGAGTATGAACCAGTACAAGGACAAGCTGCCTCGTGAGGGCTCTGGACTCGATCCCGTTCGACCTATCTCTATGGTGGAGAATGGCCTATATTTATACTAGCCCGGCCCTCTTCCCTCTTGGCTTAGGTGGGAAGGGATACCACGGTGGCCAATTTTTAAGGGGGACGGTAGTACACCCTATCCTGACTAAAGGTGGTCTTCGCCTGCAAAGCTTCTGGTCGTGACATGCAGGTGGGCTCAGTGATGATCTTCGTCCTGCCGAGCTCGTGGTCTTGGTCTTGTTGCACTGGAATGGAAACCCTTGGGGGATTCATTGGGAACCCGCGTACGTCCTTGCCTCCTTAGAACCAAAGAGGAAACTGTCCTCGCCTGTGCCCGCTGGCGCCCTTCTGACCCTATTTGTCATGGCTCATGTCACCCACGCCTCGTGAGGCTGGGTGCCGAGCCTAGAGATGTCCGCCCCTCGGGAGGCGGCTTCAAGAGGCAGCTCCTCGGGAGACCCTGATGTAGTTCTCCTCGTGAGGCAGGGGGCTTGCGAGGGTCTTGCTCATGAAGTCTTACCGGACCGTCGATGGAGCCACGTGTGGGGCCATAGGAAGACGGGCCTGGGTACCCCCAGTCCTAGAGCCCCGACAGTAGCCCTCGGGCCCATGGTGCACATGGCTTGGCTTCGAGGCGAAGGCAAGGAGGGGAGGGCGAAGCGACGCAGGCCCCAACCACCTATGGGCCAGGCTCGAAGTGTGGCGCACAACGGGGCATGGGACGCCCCCACTTCCCCATGACGCCTCGGCAACCGCCCGGTTGACAAAAAACTTGGCAGACGACACAGAGCCATCATTGTTCCGAAGGTGAAGGGGCGCCAGTTGGCCTTCTTCGATTACTTATAAAAGGGCGAGGGGGCGGAGCCCTCGACCCATATCTGTCTTCTCAACTCTCCTTCTTCAACCCTTGGCACTGCATCTATGGCACCCATGAGGAGGTTCTCCACCCATGAGAAGGGCAAGGCGGTGGTGGAAGGATCAACCCGCGGCAACCCAAGAGGGGACGCGGCTGCCCCTGCAAGTCCGCCATTGCGCCCGCGGCACTTCCCCGGGGACGCAGGCGCCCTCCATTGGTGGTCCGCGCCGGCTCCGGCAGCCACATGAAGAACCCCACTCGCGAAAGCGGTCATGGCAGTTGAGGCGACCACAACCGAGGAGTAATAAATGCGTGGCCACCCGGCCACCTCGACCACTAGCACACACTGCCGACTCAGCCCGCGAGTTCGTCGTGTGGATGGAGAGTCCACCTTGCACCTGGCTCCAGCTCTTGAGCTCCTTCACGAAGGAGCTGCCGGCGGATGCAGGTTGTGGCTGCAGCCAGACGGCTGCTGCAACATGACTTCCTGGGTAGAGGCTGAGGTCACTCCTTCCGGCTTCGTGTACCTGATGTGAGGATGGAAGTTATTCGCCCGTGCCCACGGCCTGAAGGGGAGGCACACCCTCCACTTCAAGTTTGACGGGGCGGCGATGCTCTTCGTGAAGATCTTCTGGGAAGCCGACGGCTGCCTGGGATGCTGCCTGGAGAGCGACAACAATGACAGTGGCCACACCTCCTCCGGCGACGACGACCACAATGGTGGCATTCCTGGTGACGAACTTGCCCTTGGCAGCAGTCGTGGTGCTTCCAGGAGTGATGGCTCCTCCTCCAAGGAAAGTGGGAGCGACGGTGACTCCGACGAGCTACCACGCCACCACGTCAAGGTGGAGGACGACTTCGACTAGCCGCTAGTGATGTCGGAGCCAGAGCCTCCGGAGCAGCGGCCTCCAGGAGGAAGTTTCTTTTGTTGTTTTTATCTCCTGCATCAGACAATCAGGGGCCCCGTGGGGGCTGATACGTCCAAAACGTATCTATAAATTCTGCTTGCTCCATGCCTCTTTTGGGTGATATTGCTATGATATTTATACACTTCCATACACTTTTGATCATATTTGGACTAACCTATTAACTCAGTGCACCCCAGTGCCAGTTTCTGTTTTCGGCTGTTTTTGTATTTCAGGTTTTCACGTTACGAGAACTGCCAGGAAAAATCCAGAAAAATTATATAAAAAATCAGCGTTCCAGAACCTACCGTGCGCCCGAAGGACAGCCCGGGGGGCCACCAGGGCTCCAGGCGCCCTGGCGGCGCGCCCCCCCTGGGCCGCGCCGGGGGGGCGCCTGGGCCCCCCGAGGCTCCTCCGATGACCCCCTTTGGCATATAATTAAAGCGTCTCCCGAAACCCTTAAGGGAAGAACTCTTTTCGCGATCCCATCTTTGTTCCGCCGCCGCCGCCGCTTCCAAGATCAGCACCAGGAGAACTCTTCCCGGCACCCTGCCGGAGGGGAGGATCACCATCGGGAGCCTCTCCACCACCATGGACGCCTCCCGGATGAGTTGTGAGTAGTCTCCCTTGGACCATGAGTCCATGACCAGTAGCTATGTGATGTTCTCCTCCCGTTCTTGTGCTTCACTAATTAGTCCTCGTGAGCTGCCCTACATGATCGAGGCACATATGTAATCCTTATGCTGTTGCTATGATGAGTTTGCTGGGATCCGATGGATTATGAGATTATGTTCAGATTGTGCTTGAGTAATATATTTGATCTACCTCTTTTATATTTATGTTCGTAAGTAATTCTTGCATGTTCTCCGTTGTTATTTATTGCTTTGGCCAAGTAATAGGTAGTGACTCCAAGAGGGAACGTTATGCTTGATTGTGGGTTCATGCCCCTCGATGACTAGTTTGAGTGACAGAAACATGAGTCTAGGGGATGTGCTGTTGCCACAAGGGGGAAAACAACGGTGCTTGTGCCCGCGGGTGCAAGGATTGTTGATGGGCCTCGAACCCCTCGTTGGTTACCCCAAGTGGAAGGTGTAAGATGCAGTAAGTAGAAGTGTTTTCCCCTAGCAAAGATGCCAAGGATCGAATCCCCAGAGACTCATAGGTTCAACAAGTAGGTGTCAATTGCTAACGGCGCAATTAGCAATCAACGTGGACCTGCACACAGATACAAATAACTTTGCTCCCAACGAGTACAGAGAGGTTGTCAATCTCTCCGGCCTTGTAGTTCACAAAGGGTTAAAAGCAATATGATAGTAGTGATAGATAGTGTTTTGCAATAGTAAGTAAATAGGGAAAAGTAAATAGTGGATGTGATCAATGATGGTAATATGGACCGGAGTCTCATGATGTTCACTAGTGATGTCTCTCTCCCAAAAGACGATAAAACAGCTATGTGAGGTAAACAAATTACAGCTGGGCAATTGAGAGGACCACGAACGCAAACCAATGCTGACTACATTGCAAGAAAGGTTGAGGTTCAAAGCATGGGCGGTACGCCAAAGTAAGTAGACCGAAATCCATCAATATCTACTACTAATCATCCACCTTGAGATATCTATCCAGAACATCTCGATGGTATTAAGTTGCGAGTCCCACCCATAGTGTAAACTCAATGCAACACACAACTGCATTAAAAGAACTTTGCGTAAAGTAAACAATCCTTGCACCCGCGGGCACAAGCACCGTTGTTTTCCCCCTTGTGGCAACAACACATCCCCTAGACTCATGTTTCTGTCACTCAAGCTAGTCATCGAGGGGCATGAACCCACAATCGAGCATAACGTTCCCTCTTGGAGTCACTACTTACTACTCGGCCAAAGCAATAAATAACAACGGAGAACATGCAAGAATTACTTATGAACTAAAATAGAAAAGAGGTGAATCAAATATATTACTCAAGATCAATCTGAACATAATCTCATAATCCATCGGATCCCAGCAAACTCAACATAGCAACATCATAAGGATTACATAGGTGCCTCGATCATGTAGGGCAGCTCACGAGGACTAATTAGTGAAGCACAAGAACGGGAGGAGAACATCACATAGCTACTGGTCATAGACTCATGGTCCAAGGGAGACTACTCACGAGTCATCCGGGAGGCGTCCATGGTGGTGGAGAAGCTCCCGGTGGTGATCCTCCCCTCCGGCAGGGTGCCGGGAAGAGTTCTCCTGGTGCTCCCGATCTTGGAAGCGGCGGCGGCGGCGGAACACAGATGGGATCGCGAAAAGAAGTCCTATTCTGAGGGTTACGGAGGACCCTTTAAATATATGCCAAAGTAGGGCACCGGGGGAGCCTCGGGGGGCCCAGGCGCCCCCCAGGCGCGACCCAGGGGGGGGGGGCGCCCACAGGGCGCCTGGAGCCCGTGTGGCCCCCCAGGCTGCCCTTCGGACGCAGTGTTGTTTCCGGATCGCTGATTTTTTATATAATTTTTCTGGATTTTTCTGGGCAGTTCTCGAAACGTGAAAACCTGAAATACAAAAACAGCCGAAAACAGAAACTGGCACTGGGGTGCACTCGATTAGTAAGTTAGTCCAAATATGATCAAAAGTGTATGGAAGTGTATGGATATCATAGCAATATCACCCAAAAGTGGCATGGAGCAAGCAGAAATTATAGATACGTTTTGGACGTATCAACATCCCCAAGCTTAATTCCTGCTCGTCCTCGAGTAGGTAAATGATAACAAGAATAATTTCTGTGGTGACATGCTATTAACCATATAGGACTTTCTCATAGTCATATGACAAAAGCTTACTGAGACAATGATTCTATAGTAATTAAGTTGTCTCAACAGAAAATCACAAATGACTGAAAGTTTTACAACATGAAACTGAAACATCAAAAAGATTTGCAATGAACATGATGTGCAAATATGATAAAGTGATATCTAGCTTGCCCCCTTTAGTGATGCAAAACATAAATGCAAGGGCACCTTCAAGGTTTAAGTGATGACTAGATACAATCATTTCAGAATAACCGATATCACAATCATGCAAAAGACAATGCTACTTTGGGACAATGCACATTACACTCAGAATGACAATCATGCTCTCACTAGTTGGTCCTTCAACATAAAGGTAAAAGAATGGTTAAGTGCTAGAGCTTTTTATTTTGAAAACATGGAAGCAATTGTGTCAACGGTAGTAGTACTTCATATGTGTCATGTATAAAACATCTTATAAGTTGCAAGCCTCATGCATCGAATACTAATAGTGCTCGCTCCTTGTCCTAATTAGCTCGGATTCCCATGGGTTATCATTGCATTGCATATGTTTTAACCAAGTGTCACAAAGGGGTACCTCTATGCCACCTGTACAAAGGTCCATGGAGATAGATCGCATTTGATTTCTCGTTTTTGATAGATCTCAACTTGAGGACATCCATACCGGGACAACATAGAAAATAGATGATGGACTCCTCTTTAATGCATAAGCATATTCTCATAAGAGATTGAGGATTAAGGTCCAAGCTAAAACTTCCACCATGATGCATGGCTTTGGTTGGCGGCCCAATGTTCTTCTCTAACAATATGCATATTAATTCAACCCACGGTAAATCACCCTTACTTCAGACAAGACGAACATGCATAGCAACTCACATGATATTCAACAATAGTGTGACAGTTGATGGCGTACCCAGAAACATGGTTACCGCTCAGCAAGCAACTCATAAGAAATAAGATACATAGGCAACATATTCTTTACCACAATAGTTTTTAGGCTACTTTCCCATGAGCTATGTATTGCATGGTTAGTTTGCTTAGTGCAGGTGGAGGTTAGCAAAAGACTGGGAGCGACCAACTAAGAGAGCAATGACGGTCATAATCATGCAGAGCGACAAAGCAATATTGAATCAGGCATGGTAGTTATATCGCTACTTAGAAACAAAAGATCATCAAGGCTTGACAGACTTTCTTTACAGTCTTGAATATGCGTGAGCATACGCCAAGTCAATCAAAATAAATTCTCGAAGGAAGATATTACTAAACCATACCACATCATAGGCAAACAAACCAAGTTGGTACTCCAATAACACATTGGGAACCCCCCCAGCTATTTGAGATTAACCATAAGAAAACCTGAACTACTAAGCACCATCATGAAAGTAGCATTTTTATCATAGACACATTAACCCATGCACGGAAGCAAACTCTCTTAATAAGGTGAGCATAGTAATTAAAGAGAGTTCAAGCAACCAACTAAATAAAAGCTCTTGAAAAGATAAGCATGAATACTAAGAGCAGAGCATGATAGTAGCTATTAAAAGACAAAGAACACACACAGCATAGATAGACATGAAAATTCTATGTAATGTTCTAGGTAGAGGTGGAGCGTGTTTCTCTCCCACATAAAGGAATGCTGGGTTCCGACTCGTTATGAAAAACTAAAAAGAAAACTAAAAGCAAGACGCTCCAAGCATAGCACATAACGCATGAAGTGATAAAAATATAGCGGAACGAAAGACGAACTGATAATGTTGATGGAGAAGGGGATGCACGGGGGGCATCCCCAAGCTTAGACGCTTGAGTCTCCTTGAATATTTCTTGGGGGTGCACGGGGGCATCCCCAAGCTTGAGCGCTTGACACTCCTGAATCTTTTTATCATCTTCCCTCGCACACTTGAAAACTCCCTTCATACACAACTCATCATAATCTGATTAGCGAGGTTAGTACCCTTAATAAAATAATTATACCTTGCTGGAAATAAGGATATTCTTGAAGTTCTACTGTTTCTCAAGATTGCCAAAAGGTTTTTGCAAAGAAAAAGCAAGTTCTTAATTTGCAAAGTGAAGGTAAGGCAAAACATGACAGAATCTGTGAAAAACAGAACAGCAGGCAGTAATTGACCTGTTCGGGATACTTCTGCAACTCAAATAAAAAAACTCAGAACTGACGCACGAAATACAATTATATAGAGAATGCTGTCGAAAAAATTCAGACCAAAAAGATGATCTGGTGATTTTATACTAAATTTGTGTATCCAAGGACAGAATCTGTTTCCTGGACAGCACCTCACAACTTTTGAACTTTCTAGCAATCAGAGGCTATACTTGGCACAAATATGAAAAGCAAAGATACAATGATGATGATACAGAAGTAAACAACATCAAGACACAACAAAAGCAAAAAATTTATTCATGTGGGCTGCCTCCCAAAAGCGCTTTCTTTTATGCCTTTAAGCTAGGCATAATGCATAGAGGAATCAATAATCATCATAGTAATCGGAGTTATAAATTGGTTCAAATGATTCCTCAACAAGTTCATTCTTGTTCCTTCTAGGAAAGGGGTACACACCTTTTGCCTTCCCGCGTAAGCGGATTTGTCCCGTACCTATATCGATGAAGCCTTTAACTGCTCGGAGGAAATCCCTCCCAAGCACTATATTTCCTTGGTTTGGCTCCATGATGAAGAAATCAATCATTGCAATCCCTTTAAGGAATTTAACCGGTACGTCTTTTATTTTTCCCTGGATTTCAGGAATATCTCCATTAGTGTGTTCATGATAAGATGGTAGTATATCCATATTAAATTTTAAAGAATCATGAACAGTTTTTGGCATAGTAGAAACCATAGATCCAATATCACAATAAGCAAGGAAGTCTTGATTAGAGATGCTAATCCTAACTAAAGGCTCCCAGTCATTATCTATTTCCAAAATATCTCTCTTATTGGGTTTGGGTTTATCTACCTTTATTAAGTCTAGAGCATCCATTCTCTTCTCAATAGTAGCAAGTCTATCTATGATAGTATCAAAGTTATGATCATAAACAAAGTAACTAGATAGACCATGTATAATTTCAAGAGCTCTAGCTTCATCACATTCTAAGAAATCTCCCTCGGCTATAATGTCAAGGGAGTGTTTACACCATTTAAAAAGACCATGGTAAAAATTCCTAAGCACAATTTTTATAGGTATCCAAGGCATAATTCTCCTATGTGCATCAGAAATTCTGTCCCATGCCTTCTTCATATTTTCTCCATCTCTTTGATGGAAATCTAAAACTTCTGATTCCCTCAAAGCACCAAATCCTAACATGTTTGGCTAAACAGAAAGGACTGCTAATAAAAAGACAAATAATTTTTCTTTTGTGATTTTTGATAAAAAGGTACTAAAGCAAAAATGAAAGGTAAACTAACAAGACTAAAAAGCAAAGGTAAAAGATAGCATGCAAATCCCCTATCCTGAAGAGTGGAGTCCCCGGCAACGGCGCCAGAAAATACTCCTTGATGGGCCTCGAACCCCTCGTTGGTTACCCCAAGTGGAAGGTGTAAGATGCAGTAAGTAGAAGTGTTTTCCCCTAGCAAAGATGCCAAGGATCGAATCCCCAGAGACTCCTAGGTTCAACAAGTAGGTGTCAATTGCTAATGGCGCAATTAGCAATCAACGTGGACCTGCACATAGATACAAATAACTTTGCTCCCAACGAGTACAGAGAGGTTGTCAATCTCTCCGGCCTTGTAGTTCACAAAGGGTTAAAAGCAATATGATAGTAGTGATAGATAGTGTTTTGCAATAGTAAGTAAATAGCGAAAAGTAAATAGTGGATGTGATCAATGATGGTAATATGGACCGGAGTCTCATGATGTTCACTAGTGATGTCTCTCTCCCAAAAGACGATAAAACAACTATGTGAGGTAAACAAATTACAGCTGGGCAATTGACAGGACCACAAACGCAAACCAATGCTGAATACATTGCAAGAAAGGTTGAGGTTCAAAGCATGGGCGGTACGCCAAAGTAAGTAGACCGAAATCCATCAATATCTACTACTAATCATCCACCTTGAGATATCTATCCAGAACATCTCGCTGGTATTAAGTTGCGAGTCCCACCCATAGTGTAAACTCAATGCAACAGACAACTGCATTAAAAGAACTTTGCGTAAAGTAAACAATCCTTGCACCCGCGGGCACAAGCACCGTTGTTTTCCCCCTTGTGGCAATAGCACATCCCCTAGACTCATGTTTCTGTCACTCAAGCTAGTCATCGAGGGGAATGAACCCACAATCGAGCATAACGTTCCCTCTTGGAGTCACTACTTACTACTCGGCCAAAGCAATAAATAACAACGGAGAACATGCAAGAATTACTTATGAACTAAAATATAAAAGAGGTGAATCAAATATATTACTCAAGATCAATCTGAACATAATCTCATAATCCGTCGGATCCCAGCAAACTCAACATAGCAACAGCATAAGGATTACATAGGTGCCTCGATCATGTAGGGCAGCTCACGAGGACTAATTAGTGAAGCACAAGAACGGGAGGAGAACATCACATAGCTACTGGTCATGGACTCATGGTCCAAGGGAGACTACTCACGAGTCATCCGGGAGGCATCCATGGTGGTGGAGAAGCTCCCGGTGGTGATCCTCCCGTCTGGCAGGGTGCCGGGAAGAGTTCTCCTGGTGCTCCCGATCTTGGAAGCGGCGGCGGCGGCGGAACAGAGATGGGATCGCGAAAAGAAGTCCTATTCTGAGGGTTACGGAGGACCCTTTAAATATATGCCAAAGTAGGGCACCGGGGGAGCCTCGAGGGGCCCAGGCACCCCCCCGGCGCGGCCCGGGGGGGGGGGGGCACAGGGCGCCTGGAGCCCCTGTGCCCCCCCCCAGGCTGCCCTTCGGACGCAGTGTTGTTTCCGAATCGCTGATTTTTTATATAATTTTTTTGGATTTTTTTGGGCAGTTCTCGAAACGTGAAAACCTGAAATACAAAAACAGCCGAAAACAGAAACTGGCACTAGGGTGCACTGGATTAGTAAGTTAGTCCAAATATGATCAAAAGTGTATGGAAGTGTATGAATATCATAGCAATATCACCCAAAAGTGGCATGGAGCAAGCAGAAATTATAGATACGTTTTGGACGTATCAATTGTTTACTTTACGCAAAGTTCTTTTAATGCAGTTGTCTGTTGCATTGAGTTTACACTATGGGTGGGACTCGCAACTTAATACCAGCGAGATGTTCTGGATATATATCTCAAGGTGAATGATTAGTAGTAGATATTGATGGATTTCGGTCTACTTACTTTGGCGTACCGCCCATGCTTTGAACCTCAACCTTTCTTGCAATGTAGTCAGCATTGGTTTGCGCACATGGTCCTGTCAATTGCCCAGCTGTAATTCGTTTACCTCACATAGCTGTTTTATCGTCTTTCGGGAGAGAGACATCACTAGTGAACATCATGAGACTCCGGTCCATATTACCATCATTGATCACATTCGCTATTTACTTTTCGCTTTTATTTACTATTGCAATTATATCTATCACTACTATCACTTGCGTTTAATCCTTTGTGAACTACAAGGCCGGAGGGATTGACAACCTCTCTGTACTCGTTGGGAGCAAAGTTATTTGTATCTGTGTGCAGGTCCACGTTGATTGCTAATATCTGGCGCCGTAGCAGTTGACACCTTCTTGTTGAACCTAGGAGTCTTTGGGGATTCGATCCTTGGTATATTTGCCAAGGGAAAAACTTCCGCAACACTACATCTCACACCTTCCACTTGGGGTAACCAACGAGGGGCGAGAAGCCTAGCAAGAGTTTTTCTGGCGCCGTTGCCGGGGACTCCACTCTTCAGGATAGGGGAGTTGCACGCTATCTTTTACCTTTGCTTTTAGTCTTGTTAGTTTACCTTTCAGTTTTTGCTTTAGTATTTTTTATCGAAAATCACAAAAATAGTTATCTTGCTTGCTTGCTACTATGGGTTCCACCGAGAACACCAAGTTGTGTGACTTCACTAGTCACAACAACGATGACTTTATCAGCACACCTATCACTACACCTGCCACTTCAGCACCTTCATATGAAATTAAACCTGCTTTACTGAATCTAGTTATGAAAGATCAATTCTCCGGTGCTGGAGATGATGCTGCTTTACACTTGAACAACTTTGTTGAACTTTGTGATATGCAAAAGTACCAAGAAATAGATGGTAATATTGTTAAGCTTAAGCTTTTTCCTTTCTCCTTGAGAGGAGGAGCTAAAATTTGGTTTCAGTCTTTGCCTAGAAATAGCATAGATTCTTGGGACAAGTGCAAAGATGCTTTTATTGGAAAATACTATCCACCTGCTAAAATTATCCAACTGAGAAGTAACATAATGAATTTTAAACAATTGGATAATGAACACGTTGCCCAAGCTTGGGAACGTATGAAATCTCTTATCAAGAACTGCCCTACTCATGGTTTGACTACTTGGATGGTTATCCAAACTTTTTATGCAGGCTTGAACTTTACCTCGCGGAACTTGTTAGATTCGGCCGCGGGAGGAACCTTTATGTCAACTACACTTGGTGCTGCCACGAAGCTTCTCGATGAGATGATGACCAACTATTCCCAATGGCACACCGAACGCGCTCCAACAGGTAGGAAGGTAAACTCTGTCGAGGAAATTTCCTCCCTTAATGAAAAAGTTGACTTGATCATGTCTCTACTTTCGAAGCAATCCTCTGTTGATCCTCGTGATGTTCCTTTAAATTATTTGATTGCTCAAGAACAAGTAGATGTGAACTTTATCTCTAGAAACAATTTTAACAACAATGCTTATAGGAGTAATTTTGGTAGCAATCCTAGACCATTCCCCTCTAATTCTTATGGGAACAACAATGCTTATCCTAGCACCAAGAACTCCAATACTGAACTAGAGATTATGCTTAAAGATTTCATCACTACCCAAAAAGCCTTTAATAAGAGTGTAGAAGAAAAACTACATAAACTAGATGATCTCTCTTTGAAGGTAGACCATTTAGCCAATGAGATAGAATTGCTTAAAATTAAAACTTCTCCTCTTGAGGAGAGGAAGGTCACTCCTATTAATGCTACCCAAGTGCAAATTAATGAAAATATTAGGATGATGGCTAAACTTAAAGAAAGATGGGCTAGAGAAAGGGAGGAAGAGGATAGAATTAAGAGCCTTCCTACCCACCACACTGTTGCTACTATCCAAGTTGTTGAGGATATCCAAACTCTTAGCACCCAATGTACTCCTGGTCCCATTGGACCTATTAATGGTGATGCTATGACTATAGAAACTACCAAACATGTGAACCTAAAGGACACCACTACCACTTTACTTGATGCTAGTGACCTTGATTTTGATAATTGCACTCTTACCGAGGTTATTGATTTCCTTCACAAGATGTCTAGAGATCCCCGCACTAGCACGCTTAACCTTGCCTTCACAGAGCATATCACTAATGCTCTCATCAAAGCTAGGGAGGAGAAACTTAGAGTAGAAGCCTCCATACCTAGAAAGCTAGAAGATGGTTGGGATCCTATGATAAAAATTAAATTGAATGACTTCTCTTGCTATGCATTATGTGATGTTGGAGCTAGTACCTCTGTTATGCCCAAAAGAATATATGATATGCTTAAATTGAAACCTTATGATTCTTGTTCTTTTGGTGTTCGTCTCGTTGATTCTTCCATAAAGAAACCTTTGGGGAGGATCGACGATGTTCTTATCGTTGTCAATGATAATTATGTTCCCGTTGATTTTACTATTATGGATATTGAATGTGAGCCTTCTTGTCCAATTATTTTGGGACGTCCCTTTTTACGCACCGTTGGTGCTATCATTGACATGAAAGAGGGGAATATAAAATTTCAGTTTCCTCTCAAGAAAGGGATGGAACACTTCCCTCGAAAGAAGATCAAGTTACCTTTTGAGTCCGTTGTACGGGCTAGCTATTCTTTTACTCTTGATAAAACTTGATCCATATGCATTATGCCTAGCTCAAAGGCATAAAAGAAAGCGCTTTTGGGAGGCAGCCCACATGAATAAATTTATTTTGTTTTTGTTGTGTCTTGATGTTGTTACTACTGTAGCATCATCATTGTATCTTTGCTTTTCAATTTTGTGCCAAGTGTAGCCTCTGATTGCTAGAAAGTTCAAAAGTTGTGAGGTGCTGTCCAGGAAACAGATTCTGTCCTTGGATAAAAAAATTCGTATAAAATCACCAGATCATCTTTTTGGTCTGAATTGTTTCGACAGCATGCTCTATATAATTGTCTTTCGTGCGTCTGTTCTGAGTTTTTTGATTAGAGTTGCAGAAGTGCCCCGAACAAATAAGTTACTACCTGCTGTTCTGTTTTTCACAGATTCTGTCCTGTTTTGCTTTTCCTTCATTTTGCAAACCAAGAGCTTGCTTTTTCTTTGCAAAAACCTTTTGGCAATCTTGAGAAACAGTAGACCTTCAAGAATATCTTTATTTCCAGCAAGGTATAATTATTTTATTATGGGTACTAACCTCGCTAATCAGATTATGATGAGTTATGTATGAAGGGAGTTTTCAAGTGTGCGAGGGAAGATGATAAAAAGATTCAGGAGTGTCAAGCGCTCAAGCTTGGGGATGCCCCCATGCACCCCCAAGAAATATTCAAGGAGACTCAAGTGTCTAAGCTTGGGGATGCCCCCGTGCATCCCCTTCTCCATCAACATTATCAGTTCGTCTTTCGTTCCACTATATTTTAATCACTTCATGTGTTATGTGCTATGCTTGGAGCGTCTTGCTTTTAGTTTTCTTTAGTTTTTCATAACGAGTCGGAACTCAGCTTTCTTTATGTGGGAGAGAAACACGCTCCATTTCTACCTAGAACATAACATAGAATTTTCATGTCTATCCTTGCTGTGTGTGTTCTTTGTCTTTTAATAGCTACTATCATGTTCAACTCTTAGCTTTCATGCTTATCTTTTCAAAGAGCTTTTGTTTAGTTGGTTGCTTGAACTCTCTTTAATTACCATGTTCACCTTATTAAGAGAGTTTGCTTCCGTTGATTGGTTGATATGTCTATGATAAAGATGCTACGTGCATAATGGCGCTTAGTAGTTCAGGTTTTCTTGTGGTTAGTCTCAAATAGCTGGGGGATTCCCAATGTGTTATTGGAGTACCAACATGATTTGTTTGCCAATGATGTGGTATGGTTTAGTAATATCTTCCTTCGAGAATTTATTTTGATTGAGTTGGCGTATGCTCACGCATATTTAAGACTGTAAAGAAAGTCTGTCAAGCCTTGATGATCTTTTGTTTCTGAGTAGCGATATAACTACCATGCCTGATTCAATGTTGCTTTGTCGCTCTGCATGATTATGACCGTCATTGCTCTCTTAGTTGGTCGCTCCCAGTCTTTTGCTAACCTCCACCTGTACTAAGCGGACTGACTGCTTGTGCATCCACATCCTTTTAAACCAGTTATGCCATATGAGTCCACCATACCTACCTATATGTGGTATTTCACCGCCACTCCAAGTAAATTTACATGTGCTACCTTTAAAACCTTCAGTTTTCGCAATACATAGCTCATGGGAAAGTAGCTTAAAAACTATTGTGGTAAAGAATATGTTGCTTATGTATCTTATTTCTTATAAGTTGCTTGCTGAGCGGTAACCATGTTTCTGGGGACGCCATCAACTGTTACACTTTTGTTGAATATCATGTGAGTTGCTATGCATGTTCGTCTTGTCTGAAGTAAAGGTGATTTGCCATGGGTTGAATGGTTTGAGTATGCATATTGTTAGAGAAGAACATTGGGCCGCCAACCAAAGCCATGTATCATGGTGGAAGTTTTAGCTTGGACATTAATCCTCAATCTCTTATGAGAATATGCTTAAGCATTAAAGAGGAGTCCATTATCTATTTTCTATGTTGTCCCGGTATGGATGTCCTCAAGTTGAGATCTATCAAAAACGAGAAATCAAATGTGATCTATCTCCTTGGACCTTTGTACAGGTGACATAGAGGTACCCCTTTGTGACACTTGGTTGAAACATATGTAATGCAATGACAATCCATGGAAATCCGAGCTAATTAGGACAAGGTGCGAGCACTATTGGTATTCGATGCATGAGGCTTGCAACTTATAGGATGTCTTATGCATCACACATATGAAGTACTACTACCGTTGACAAAATTGTTTCTATGTTTTCAAAATAAAAAGCTCTAGCACATGAGTAATCCCTGCTTCCCTCTACGAAGGGCCATTCTTTTACTTTTATGTTGAGTCTCCACCTTCTTTCTTCAAGCACCAACTATTGAGAGCATGATTGTCATTCTGAGTGTAATGTGCATTGTCCCAAAGTAGCATTGTCTTTTGCATGATTGTGATATCGTTTATTTTGAAATCATTGTATCTAGTCATCACTTAAACCTTGGAGGTGCCCCTGCATTTATGTTTTGCTTCACTAAAGGGGGCAAGCTAGATATCACTTTATCATATTTGCACATCATGATTCATTGCAAATCTATTTGATGTTTCAGTATCATATTGTAAAACTTTCAGTTCTTTGTGATTTTCTCATGAGGCAACTTAATTACTATAGATTCATTGTCTCAGTAAGCTTTTGTCATATGACTATGAAAAAGTCCTATATGGTTAATATCATGTCACCACAGAAATTATTCTTGTTATCATTTACCTACTCGAGGACGAGCAGGAATTAAGCTTGGGGATGTTGATACGTCCAAAACGTATCTATAATTTCTGCTTGCTCCATGCCTCTTTTGGGTGATATTGCTATGATATTTATACACTTCCATACACTTTTGATAATATTTGGACTAACCTATTAACTCAGTGCACCCCAGTGCCAGTTTCTGTTTTTGGCTGTTTTTGTATTTCAGGTTTTCACGTTACGAGAACTGCCAGGAAAAATCCAGAAAAATTATATAAAAAATCAGCGATCCAGAACCTACCGTGCGCTCGAAGGACAGCCGGGGGGGGGGGGCACCAGGGCTCCAGGCGCCCTGGCGGCGCGCCCCCCCT
>LR738710.1:592424767-592472422 GCA_902687465.1 Secale cereale
GGGGGGGCGCCTGGGCCCCCCGAGGCTCCTCCGATGCCCCCCTTTGGCATATATTTAAAGAGTCTCCCGAAACCCTTGAGGGAAGAACTCTTTTCGCGATCCCATCTCTGTTCCGCCGCCGCCGCCGCTTCCAAGATTGGGAGCACCAGGAGAACTCTTCCCGGCACCCTGCCGGAGGGGAGGATCACCATCGGGAGCCTCTCCACCACCATGGACGCCTCCCGGATGAGTTGTGAGTAGTCTCCCTTGGACCATGAGTCCATGACCAGTAGCTATGTGATGTTCTCCTCCCGTTCTTGTGCTTCACTAATTAGTCCTCGTGAGCTGCCCTACATGATCGAGGCACATATGTAATCCTTATGCTGTTGCTATGATGAGTTTGCTAGGATCCGATGGATTATGAGATTATGTTCAGATTGTGCTTGAGTAATATATTTGATCTACCTCTTTTATATTTATGTTCGTAAGTAGTTCTTGCATGTTCTCCGTTGTTATTTATTGCTTTGGCCAAGTAATAGGTAGTGACTCCAAGAGGGAACGTTATGCTTGATTGTGGGTTCATGCCCCTCGATGACTAGTTTGAGTGACAGAAACATGAGTCTAGGGGATGTGCTGTTGCCACAAGAGGGAAAACAACGGTGCTTGTGCCCGCGGGTGCAAGGATTGTTTACCTTACGCAAAGTTCTTTTAATGCAGTTGTCTGTTGCATTGAGTTTACACTATGGGTGGGACTCGCAACTTAATACCAGCGAGATGTTCTGGATAGATATCTCAAGGTGGATGATTAGTAGTAGATATTGATGGATTTCGGTCTACTTACTTTGGCGTACCGCCCATGCTTTGAACCTCAACCTTTCTTGCAATGTAGTCAGCATTGGTTTGCGCACATGGTCCTGTCAATTGCCCAGCTGTAATTCGTTTACCTCACATAGCTGTTTTATCGTCTTTTGGGAGAGAGACATCACTAGTGAACATCATGAGACTTCGGTCCATATTACCATCATTGATCACATCCGCTATTTACTTTTCGCTTTTATTTACTATTGCAATTATATCTATCACTACTATCACTTGCGTTTAATCCTTTGTGAACTACAAGGCCGGAGGGATTGACAACCTCTCTGTACTCGTTGGGAGCAAAGTTATTTGTATCTGTGTGCAGGTCCACGTTGATTGCTAATATCTGGCGCCGTAGCAGTTGACACCTTCTTGTTGAACCTAGGAGTCTCTAGGGATTCGATCCTTGGTATCTTTGCCAAGGGAAAAACTTCCGCAACACTACATCTCACACCTTCCACTTGGGGTAACCAACGAGGGGCGAGAAGCCTAGCAGGGGCGTGCAAGGAACTGGGGCGCTTGCGCCTTTATCTTAGAACTTCTAGCTCATGTTTTTAAGTTATTGCAACGCTTCTCATTTGGGCTTAGCCCCCCTTTTCCTACGATTGCTTAGCGCTCTGCGTCGCTGGAACCGAGTCCCCAAGCAAGACTCGGCCGTCGCTGGCATGCCAGGTCATGATGCCTAGGGCAAGGCCAGGAGGTGAGGGGCTCGAGGTCCAGTGAGAGCTTGCTACCTTTTTAGCTTGTGTTGTATACCCTCGAAGAGGAAAGGGGGATGCAGCACAGTAGCGTAAGTATTTCCCTCAGTTTTTGAGAACCAAGGTATCAAACCAGTAGGACACCACGCGCCAGTCCCTCGCACCTGCACAAACAAATAAGAACTTCGCAGCGAACGAAATAAGAGGTTGTCAATCCCTTTACGGTCACTTACGAGAGTGAGATCTGATAGAGATCATAATTATATTTTTGGTACTTTTGGTATAGAAACAGAAAGTAAAGAAAGCAAATAAACAACGGCGGCAGAAATAGGCTAGCTGACCGAAAAGTAATTTGATAAAGATAGACCCGGGGGCCATAGTTTTCTCTAATGGCTTCTCTCATGATAGCGATATTCTACGGCGGGTAAACAAATTACTATCGAGCAATTGATAGAAAAGCGAACAATTATGAGATTATCTAGGCATGATCATTGTATATAGGCATCATGTCCGAGACAAGTAGACCGACTCCTGCGTGCATCTACTACTATTACTCCACACATCGACCGCTATCCAGCATGCATCTAGTGTATTGAGTTCAAACGAATAGAGTAACACCTTAAGCAAGATGACATGATGTAGAGGGATAAACTCAAGCAATATGATGAAAACCCCATCTTTTTATCCTCGATGGCAACAATACAATACGTGCCTTGCTGCCCCTACTGTCACTGGGAAAGGACACCGCAAGATTGAACCCAAAGCCAAGCACTTCTCCCATTGCAAGAACTATAGATCTAGTAGGCCAAACCAAACCAATAATTCGAAAAGACTTGCAAGGATATTATGAGCACACATAAAAAGTTCAGAGAAGAACCAAATATCTTTGATAGATAACCTTGCTCATAAACTCACAATTCATCGGATCTCTACAAACACACCACAAAAAGAGATTACATAAAATAGATCTCCTCGAAGATCGAGGATAACTTTGTATTGAGATCCAGAGAGAGAGAAGAAGCCATCTAGATACTAGCTATGGACCCGAAGGTCTGTGGTAAACTACTCACAACTCATGCTGAGTGCGATGATGATGATGATGAAGGCCTCCGTGATGGATCCCCCTCCCGGAACAAGCTCCAAGATGGGATCTCCGCGGGAACAGCAGCTGCGGTAGTGGAATTAGGGTTTTCTCTCTGAGTACGGGGTTTCTGGGGTACGTAGGTATATATAGGAAGAAGAGGGGCACCAGGGGCCACAGGGGCTGCCCTCGAGGCAGGGGGCGCGCCCTGGGAAGGGGAGCGCGCCCCCACCCTCGAGGGTGGCCCCCCTGTCCTCTGGCTTGGCCCCGAAGTCTTTCGTGCATGATTTCCTCCAAAAATATCTCCTGCGAAGGTTTCATTCCGTTTGATATTCCTTTTCTGCAAAACCCTGAAATAGTCAAAAAACAGCAATCTGGACTGGGCCTTTGGGTTAGTAGGTTAGTCCCAAAAATGATATAAAAGTGAATGGTAAAGCCCATTAAACATCCAAGACTTCATAAATAATAGCATGGAACAATAAAAAATTATAGATACATTGGAGACGTATCAAGCATCCCTAAGCTTAATTCCTGCTCCACCTCGAGTATGTAAATGATAAAGAAAGAATTTTTGATGTGGAATGCTAACCAATATAGTTTTTCAATGTAATTATCTTAATTGTGGCATGAATGTTCATATCTGAAAGACTCAAGATAAAAGTCTATATTGACATAAGAAATAACAATACTTCAAGCAATACTAACAAAGCAATCCCGTCTTCTCAAAATACTATGGCTAAAGAAAGTTATCCCTATAAAATCATATAGTGTTGGCTATGTTCCCTTATTATCACACTAAATATTCATATCATGCACAACCCCGATTTCAGCCAAGCATTTGTTTTCATGCTCTATCTTTTCAAACCTTTCAACTTTCACACAATACATGAGCGTGAGCCACGGATATATCACTATGGGTGGAATAGAGGTGGTTGTGGAGAAGACAAAAAGAGGGAGATAGTCTCACATCGACTAGGCGTATCAACGAGCTATGGAGATGCCCATCAATAGATATCAATGTGAGTGAGTAGGGATTGCCATGCAACGGATGCACTAGAGCTAAATATGAATGAAAGCTCAACAAAAGAAACTAGTGGGTGTGCATCCAACTTGCTTGCTCACGAAGACCTAGGGCAGTTGAGGAAGCCCATCGTTGGAATATACAAGCCAAGTTTTATAACGAAAATTCCCACTAGTATATGAAATTGACTAAGCATGAGACTCTCTATAATGAAGAACATGGTGCTACTTTGAAGCACAAGTATGGAAAAAGATAGTAGCAATTGTCCCTTTTTCTTTTCTCTTTTTTTTTCTTTTTTTCTTTTTTCCTTTTTTTGGGCCTTTTTTTTCTTTGGCCTTTCTTCCTTTTTTTTCTTTTTTTTTGCGGAGGGGCTTTATAGATTCAGCCTTTCCTCCCATGGGAAAATGCTCTAAAAATGATGATCATCAAACTTTCATTACAACACAAGATTACAACTCGATACTACAACAACAAAGTATGACTCTATATGAATGCCTCCGGCGGTGTACCGGTATGTGCAATGAAACAAGAGTGACATGTATAAAAATTATGCATGGTGGCCTTGCCACAAATATGATGTAAACTACATGATCATGCATGGCAATATGACAATATGATGCGTGTCATATAAACGGAACAGTGGAAAGTTGCATGGCAATATATCTCGGAATGGCTATGGAAATGCCATGATAGGTAGGTCTGGTGGCTGTTTTGAGGAAGAATATGGTGACTGTTTTGAGGAAGGATATATAGTGGGTTTATGGCACCGACGAAAGTTGCGCGATACAAGAGAGGCTAGCAATGGTGGAAGGGTGAGAGTGCGTATAATCCATGGACTCAACATTAGTCATAAGAACTCATATACTTATTGCAAAAATCTACGAGTCATCAAAACAAAGCAATCAACGCATGCCCCTAGGGGGGAGGTTGGTAGGGGTTAACCATCGCGCGCCCCGACCTCCACACAAAGGTTGACACTCTACAAATACCTCATGCTTTAACTTAGTTACATAACGGTTCACCATACGTGCATGCACGGGTATCACCAACCTTAACACAAATATTTCTCAATTTCATAATAAATCCACTAGCATGACTCTAATATCACTATCCTCATGTCTCAAAACAATTATCAAGCATCCAACATCTCTTTCTATTCAATGCACTTGATGTGATTTTTTTTACTACATTGACATTGGATGTTTATCATGTGAAGACTAATTTCTTTAGCCTAAACACTTTACCATGCTGTTTTAATAGACTCTCAAATAGATCTAAGTGAATCATGAGAGTTCATCTATTTCTTCAAAATAAAACCACCACTATGCTCTAATAGATATAAGTGACGCACTAGAGCAAAACTATTCAACTCAAAAGATATAAGTGAAGCACATAGAGTGTTCTAATAATTTCTAGGCCATATTTAACTCTCTCAAATAGGTGTGTCCAGCAAGTATGATTGTGGCAAACTAACAAGCAATGACTCAAATTATACAAGACGCTCCAAGCAAAACACATAGCATGTTGCGAATAAAAATATAGCTCCAAGTATAGTTACCGATGGATGAAGATGAAAGACGGGATGCCTTCCCGGGGCATCCCCAAGCTTAGGCTTTGGATTATCTTGAATTTACTTGGGGTTCCATGGGCATCCCCAAGCTTAGGCCTTTGCTACTCCCTGTTCCATAGTCCATCAAAGCAATACTCAAAACTTGAAAACTTCACAACACAAAACTTAGACAAAAATTCTCGTGAGCTCCGTTAGTAAGAGAAAGCAAACCACCACTCAAAGGTACAGCAAGGAAATCATTCATTGTTTATATTGGTGTTAAACCTACTGTACTCCAAGTTCTCTATGGTTCATATCCTCCCATATTACTCATAGATGCATCGGAATAAGCAAACAACACACGAAAAACAGAATCTGTCAAAAACAGAACAGTCTGTAGTAATCTGCTGGGTTCGCCTACTTCTGGAACTCCACAAAATTCAAACTAAATTGGTAAATTTGAGCAATTTTTCTACCAATCAGCAGCAAAAATAATTAACTAAAAATCACGCTCCAGTAAAATCTGAAGTCTACTTTAGCGAGCGCTAACGATTCTGTTTTGCACAGCAAGATCAAATAAACTTCACACAAGTCTTACCAAAGGTTCTACTTGGCACAAAAACTAAACAAAACATGAAAACACATCTAATCATAGGCTAGATGCAATATTTATTCCCTAACAGCAACAAAAGCAAAAAAATAAATAAAATTGGGTTGCCTCCCTACAAGCGCTATCGTTTTACGCCCCTAGCTAGGAATTGATAATTCAATGATGCTCACAGGAAAGATAAGAATTGAAGCACACAAAGAGCATCATCAAGCAAGTGAAAATTGCATCTAAGTCTAACATACTTCCTATGCATAGGCATCTTATAGGGAAACAAATTACCAACGCAAGCAAACACTAGCATATGCAAGGAAGCAGAAAGGAACGATAGCAATCTTAACACAACGAGAGGTAATTTAGTAACATGAAAATTTCTACAACCATATTTCCCTCTCTCATAATAATTTCATGTAGGATCATGATAAAATTCAACAAAATAGCTATCACATAACATATTCTCAACACGATCCACATGCATGCAAAGTTGAATCTCATTTAAAATAGAGGGATTAACGTGGAACAAATACATTACTTCTCCAAGCCCACTTTTACCAAAAATTTCATAAGATTGATCAATATGCAAAGTAGTGGGATCAAAAGTTGACATTCTTTCGGACCCACTTTCAATATCATGGCAAACATTATTATCAATCTCATATTCATCATGGGGATTAAATATATTTTCAAGATCGTAAGAAGCATCACCCCAATCATGATCATTGCAACAAGTAGTGGGCAAAGCAAAATAAACATCCCCAAGCTTAGGATTTTGCATATCATTAACACAATTGGCATTAATATAATTTATAATAACATCATTGCAATCATGCTTTTTACTCAAGGAGCTATCATGAATCAATTTATGTTTTTCTTTCAATATTTTGTCACAATTTTCAGATTCACAAATTTCATGCAAAACCCCATAAAGATAATCTAGTGCAGTCAACTCACTAGCAATAGGTTCAACATAATTGGATCTCTTAAAGAGATTAGAAAGTGGAAGAGGATCCATACTTTAGCAAGCAAATATGCAAGCTAATTGAGGGTACATAGCACATAAGCAAACGAGAGGCAAGCGAACGGTAAACACACGGCATAAGAAGGGCGAATAAAACGGCAAAGGTGAAGTGGGGTAGAGGAAAATGAGAGGCAAATAAATGTAATGCGAAGGATAAGGGTTTGTGATAGGTACTTGGTATATGACTTTTGCGTAAGACTCCCTGGCAACGGCGCCAGAAATTCTTCTTGCTACCTCTTGAGCTTGCGTTGTATTCCCTCGAAGAGGAAAGGGAGATGCAGCACAGTAGCGTAAGTATTTCCCTCAGTTTTTGGGAATCAAGGTATCAATCCAGTAGGAGACCCCGCGCCAGTCCCTCGCACCTGCACAAACAAATAAGAACTTCGCAGCCAACGTGATAAGGGTTTGTCAATCCCTTTATGGTCACTTACGAGAGTGAGATCTGATAGAGATGATAATTATATTTTTGGTATTTTTGGTATAAAAACAGAAAGTAAAGAAAGCAAATAAACAACGGTGGCAGAAATAGGCTAGATGAAAAAAAAGTAATTTGATAAAGATAGACCCGGGGGCCATAGTTTTCTCTAGTGGCTTCTCTCATGATAGCGATATTCTACGGCGGGTAAACAAATTACTGTCGAGCAATTGATAGAAAAGCGAATAATTATGAGACTATCTAGGCATGATCATTGTATATAGGCATCACGTCCAAGACAAGTAGACCGACTCCTGCCTGCATCTACTACTATTACTCCACACATCGACCGCTATCCAGCATGCATCTAGTGTATTGAGTTCATATGAACAGAGTAACGCCTTAAGCAAGATGACATGATGTAGAGGGATAAACTCAAGCAATATGATGAAAACCCCATCTTTTTATCGTCGATGGCAACAATACAATACGTGCCTTGCTGCCCCTACTGTCACTGGGAAAGGACACCACAAGATTGAACCCAAAGCCAAGCACTTCTCCCATTGCAAGAACTATAGATCTAGTAGGCCAAACCAAACCAATAATTCGAAGAGACTTGCAAGGATATTATGAGCACACATAAAAAGTTCAGAGAAGAACCAAATATCTTTCATAGATAACCTTGATCACAAACTCACAATTCATCGTATCTCGACAAACACACCGCAAAAAGAGATTTCATCGAATAGATCTCCTCGAAGATCGAGGAGAACTTCGTATTGAGATCCAGAGAGAGAGAAGAAGCCATCTAGGTACTAGCTATGGACCCAAAGGTCTGTGGTAAACTACTCACAACTCATGGTGAGGGCGATGATGATGATGATGAAGGCCTCCGTGATGGATCCCCCTCCCAGAACAGGCTCCAAGATGGGATCTCCACGGGAACAACAGTTACGACGGTGGAATTAGGGTTTTCTCTCTGCGTACGGGGTTTCTGGGGTACGTAGGAATATATAGGAAGAAGAGGGGCACCATGGGGCCACCGGGGCTGCCCTCGAGGCATGGGGCGCGCCCTGGGAAGTGGGCGCGCCCCCACCCTCGAGGGTGGTCCCCCTGTCCTCTGGCTTGGCCCCGAAGTCTTTCGTGCGTGATTTCCACCAAAAATATCTCCTGCGAAGGTTTCATTCCGTTTGGACTCCGTTTGATATTCTTTTATGCAAAACCCTGAAATAGGCAAAAAACAACAATCTAGACTGGGCCTTTGGGTTAGTAGGTTAGTCCCAAAAATGATATAAAAGTGAATGATAAAGCCCGTTAAATATCCAAGACTTCATAAATAATAGCATGGAACAATAAAAAATTATAGATACGTTGGAGACGTATCAAGCATCCCCAAGCTTAATTCCTGCCCGTCCTCGAGTAGGTAAATGATAAAGAAAGAATTTTTGATGTGGAATGCTAACCAATATAGTTTTTCAATGTAATTCTCTTAATTGTGGCATGAATGTTCAGATCTGAAAGACACAAGATAAAAGTCTATATTGACATAAGAAATAACAATACTTCAAGCAATACTAACCAAGCAATCACGTCTTCTCAAAATACTATGGCTAAAGAAAGTTATCCCTACAAAATCATATAGTGTTGGCTATGTTCCCTTATTATCACACTAAATATTCATATCATGCACAACCCTGATTTCAGCCAAGTATTTGTTTTCATTTTCTATATTTTCAAACCTTTCAACTTTCACGCAATACATGAGCGTGAGCCACGGATATATCACTATGGGTGGAATAGAGGTGGTTGTGGAGAAGACAAAAAGAGGGAGATAGTCTCACATCGACTAGGCGTATCAACGGGCTATGGAGATGCCCATCAATAGATATCAATGTGAGTGAGTAGGGATTGCCATGCAACGGATGCACTAGAGCTAAATATGAATGAAAGCTCAACAAAAGAAACTAGTGGGTGTGCATCCAACTTGCTTGCTCACGAAGACCTAGGGCATTTAAGGAAGCCCATCGTTGGAATATACAAGCCAAGTTCTATAACGAAAATTCCCACTAGTATATGAAAGTGACTAAGCATGAGACTCTCTATAATGAAGAACATGGTGCTACTTTGAAGCACAAGTGTGGAAAAAGATAGTAGCAATTGTCCCTTTTTTCCTTTTCTCTTTTTTTTTTCTTTTTTCTTTTTCTTTTTTTCCTTTTTTTGGGCCTTTTTTTTGGCCTTTCTTCCTTTTTTTTTCTTTTTTTTTGCGGAGGGGCTTTATAGATTCAGCCTTTCCTCCCATGGGACAATGCTCTAAAAATGATGATCATCACACTTTCATTACAACACAAGATTACAACTCGATACTACAACAACAAAGTATGACTCTATATGAATGCCTCCGGTGGTCTACCGGTATGTGCAATGAAACAAGAATGACATGTATAAAAATTATGCATGGTGGCCTTGCCACAGGTACGATGTCAACTACATGATCATGCATGGCAATATGACAATATGATGCGTGTCATATAAACGGAACAGTGGAAAGTTGCATGACAATATATCTCGGAATGGCTATGGAAATGCCATGATAGGTAGGTATGGTGGCTGTTTTGAGGAAGAATATGGTGGCTGTTTTGAGGAAGGATATATAGTGGGTTTATGGCACCGGCGAAAGTTGTGCGGTACAAGAGAGGCTAGCAATGGTGGAAGCGTGAGAGTGCGTATAATCCATGAACTCAACATTAGTCGTAAGAACTCATATATTGCAAAAATCTACGAGTCATCAAAACAAAGCAATCAACGCATGCCCCTAGGGGGGAGGTTGGTAGGAGTTAACCATCGCGCGCCCCCGACCTGCACACAAAGGTTGACACTCTACAAGTACCTCATGCTTTAACTTAGTTACATAACGGTTCACCATACGTGCATGCTACGGGAATCATCAACCTTAACACAAATATTTCTCAATTTCATAATAAATCCACTAGCATGATTCTAATATCACTATCCTCATGTCTCAAAACAATTATCAAGCATCCAACATCTCTTTCTATTCAATGCACTTGATGTGATTTTGTTTACTACATTGACATTGGATGTTTATCATGTGAAGACTAATTTCTTTAGCCTAAACACTTTACCATGCTGTTTTAATATACTCTCAAATAGATATAAGTGAAGCATGAGAGTTCATCTATTTCTTCAAAATAAAACCACCACTATGCTCTAAAAGATATAAGTAAAGCACTAGAGCAAAACTATTCAACTCAAAAGATATAAGTGAAGCACATAGAGTGTTCTAATAATTTCTAGGCCATATTTAACTCTCTCAAATAGGTGTGTCCAGCAAGGATGATTGTGGCAAACTAACAAGCAAAGACTCAAATTATACAAGACGCTCCAAGCAAAACACATAGCATGTTGCGAATAAAAATATAGCTCCAAGTATAGTTACCGATGGATGAAGACGAAAGAGGGGATGCCTTCCCGGGGCATCCCCAAGCTTAGGCTTTTGATTATCTTGAATTTACTTGGGTGCCATGTTCATCCCCAAGCTTAGGCCTTTGCTACTCCTTGTTCCATAGTCCATCAAAGCAATACTCAAAACTTGAAAACTTCACTAAACAAAACTTAGACAAAAATTCTTGTGAGCTAAAGCAAACCACCACTCAAAGGTACAGCAAGGAAATCATTCATTGTTTATATTGGTGTTAAACCTACTGTACTCCAAGTTCTCTATGGTTCATATCCTCCAATATTACTCATAGATGCATCGGAATAAGCAAACAACACACGAAAAACAGAATCTGTCAAAAACAGAACAGTATGTAGTAATCTGCTGGGTTCGCCTACTTCTGGAACTCCACAAAATTCAAACTAAATTGGTAAATTTGCGCAATTTGTCTACCAATCAGCAGCAAAAATAATCAACTAAAAAGCACGGTCCAGTAAAATCTGAATTCTACTTTAGCGAGCGCTAACGATTTTGTTTTTCACAGCTAGATCAAATAAACTTCACACAAGTCTTACCAAAGGTTCTACTTGGCACAAACACTAAACAAAACATGAAAACACATCTAATCAGAGGCTAGATGCAATATTTATTCCCTAACAGCAACAAAAGCAAAAAACATAAAATTGGGTTGTCCCCCAACAAGCGCTATCGTTTTACGCCCCTAGCTAGGAATTGATAATTCAATGATGCTCACATGAAAGATAAGAATTGAAGCACACAAAGAGCATCATAAAGCAAGTGAAAATTGCATCTAAGTCTAAAATACTTCCTATTCATAGGCATATTATAGAAAAACAAATTACCAAGGCAAGCAAAAACTAGCATATGCAAGGAAGCAGAAAGGAACGATAGCAATCTTAACATAACGAGAGGTAATTTAGTAACATGAAAATTTCTACAACCATATTTCCCTCTCTCATAATAATTTCATGTAGGATCATGATAAAATTCAACAAAATAGCTATCACATAACATATTCTCAACACGATCCACATGCATGCAAAGTTGACTCTCATTTAAAATAGTGGGATTAATGTGGAACAAAGACATTACTTCTCCAAGCCCACTTTTACCAAAATTTTGATAAGATTGATCAATATCCAAAGTAGTGGGATCAAAAGTTGACATTCTTTTGGACCCACTTTCAATATCATGGCAAACATTATTATCAATCTCATATTCATCACGGGGATTAAATATATTTCCAAGATCGTAAGAAGCATCACCCCAATCATGATCATTGCAACAAGTAGTGGGCATAGCAATATAAGCATCCCCAAGCATAGGGTTTTGCATATAATTAACACAATTGACATTAATAGAATTTATAATAACATCATTGCAATCATGATTTTTACTCAAGGAGCTATCGTGAATCAATTTATGTTTTCAATATTTCGTCACAATTTTCAGATTCACAAATTTCAAGCAAAATCCCATAAAGATAATCTAGTGCATTCAACTCACTAGCAATAGGTTCAACATAATTGGATCTCTTAAATAGATTAGCAAGTGGATGAGGATCCATACTTTAGCAAGCGAAGATGCAAGCTAATTGAGCGCACATAGCACACAAGCAAACGAGAGGCAAGCGAACGGTAAACACACGGCAGAAGAAGGGCGAATAAAACGGCAAAGGTGAAGTGGGGGACAGGAAAACGAGAGGCAAATAAATGTAATGCGAAGGATAAGGGTTTGTGATAGGTACTTGGTATATGACTTTTGCGTAAGCCTCCCCGGCAACGGCGCCAGAAATTCTTCTTGCTACCTCTTGAGCTTGCGTTGTATTCCCTCGAAGAGGAAAGGGAGATGCAGCACGGTAGGGTAAGTATTTCCCTCAGTTTTTGGGAACCAAGGTATCAATCCAGGTTGAGACCACGCGCCAGTCCCTCGCACCTGCACAACCATATAAGAACTTCGTAGCCAACGCGATAAGGGGTTGTCAATCCCTTCACGGTCACTTACGAGAGTGAGATCTGATAGAGATGGTAATTATATTTTTGGTACTTTTGGTATAGAAACAGAAAGTAAAGAAAGAAAATAAACAACGGCGGCAGAAATAGGCTAGCTGACGGAAAAGTAATTTGATAAAGATAGACCCGGGGGCCATAGTTTCCTCTAGTGGCTTCTCTCATGATAGCAATATTCTACGGCGGGTAAACAAATTACTGTCGAGCAATTGATAGAAAAGCGAATAATTATGAGACTATATAGGCATGATCATTGTATATAGGCATCACGTTCGAGACAAGTAGACCGACTCCTGCGTACATCTACTACTATTACTCCACACATCGACCGCTATCCAGCATGCATCTAGTGTATTGAGTTCATACGAACAGAGTAACGCCTTAAGCAAGATGACATGATGTAGAGGGATAAACTCAAGCAATATGATGAAAACCCCATATTTTTATCCTCGATGGCAACAATACAATACGTGCCATGCTGCCCCTACTGTCACTGGGAAAGGACATCGCAAGATTGAACCCAAAGCCAAGCACTTATCCCATTGCAAGAACTATAGATCTAGTAGGCCAAACCAAACCAATAATTCGAAGAGACTTGCAAGGATATTATGAGCACACATAAAATGTTCAGAGAAGAACCAAATATCTTTCATAGATAACCTTGATCATAAACTCACAATTCACCGGATCTCGACAAACACACCGCAAAAAGAGATTACATCGAATAGATCTCCTCAAAGATCGAGGAGAACTTTGTATTGAGATCCAGAGAGAGAGAGAAGAAGCCATCTAGATACTAGCTATGGACCCAAAGGTCTGTGGTAAACTACTCACAACTAATGGTGAGGGCGATGATGATGATGATGAAGGCCTCCGTGATGGATCCCCCTCCCAGCACAGGCTCCAAGATGGGATCTCCACGGGAAGAACAGTTACGCCGGTGGAATTAGGGTTTTCTCTCTGCGTACAGGGTTTGTGGGGCACGTAGGTACATATAGGAAGAAGAGGGGCACCAGGGGGCCATAGGGGCTGCCCTCGAGGCAGGGGGCGCGCCCTGGGAAGGGGGGGGGGCGCACCACCACCCTCGAGGGTGGCCCCCCTGTCCTCTGGCTTGGCCCCGAAGTCTTAAGTGCGTGATCTCCTCCAAAAATATCTCCGGCGAAGGTTTCATTCCGTTTGGACTCCGTTTGATATTCCTTTTGTGCAAAACCCTGAAATAGGCAAAAAAACATCAATCTAGACTGGGCCTTTGGGTTAGTAGGTTAGTCCCAAAAATGATATAAAAGTGAATGATAAAGCCCATTAAACATCCAAGACTTCATAAATGATAGCATGTAACAATAAAAAATTGTAGATACGTTGGAGACGTATCAAGCATCCCCAAGCTTAATTCCTGCTCGTCCTCGAGTAGGTAAATGATAAAGAAAGAATTTTTGATGTGGAATGCTAACCAATATAGTTTTTCAATGTAATTCTCTTAATTGTGGCATGAATGTTCAGATCTGAAAGACCCAAGATAAAAGTCTATATTGACATAAGAAATAACAATACTTCAAGCAATAATAACAAAGCAATCGCGTCTTCTCAAAATACTATGGCTAAAGAAAGTTATCCCTACAAAATCATATAGTGTTGGCTATGTTCCCTTATTATCACACTAAATACTCATATCATGCACAACCCCGATTTCAGCCAAGCATTTGTTTTCATGCTCTATCTTTTCAAACTTTTCAACTTTCACGCAATACATGAGCGTGAGCCACGGATATATCACTATGGGTGGAATGGAGGTGGTTGTGGAGAACACAAAAAGAGGGAAATAGTCTCACATCAACTAGGCGTATCAACGGGCTATGAAGATGCCCATCAATAGATATCAATGTGAGTGAGTAGGGATTGCCATGCAACGGATGCACTAGAGCTAAATATGAATGAAAGCTCAACAAAAGAAACTAGTGGGTGTGCATCCAATTTGCTTGCTCACGAAGACCTAGGGCATTTGAGGAAGCCCATCGTTGGAATATACAAGCCAAGTTCTATAACGAAAATTCCCACTAGTATATGAAAGTGACTAAGCATGAGACTCTCTATAATGAAGAACATGGTGCTACTTTGAAGCACAAGTGTGGAAAAAGATAGTATAAATTGTCCCTTTTTTCCTTTTCTTTCTTTTTCTTTTTTTTTCTTTTTTTTCCTTTTTTTTGGGCCTTTCTTTTTTTTCTTTGGCCTTTCTTCCTTTTTTTTCCTTTTTTTGCGGAGGGGCTTTATAGATTCAGCCTTTCCTCCCATGGGATAATGCTCTAAAAATGATGATCATCACACTTTCATTACAACACAAGATTACAACTCGATACTACAACAACAAAATATGACTCTATATGAATGCCTCCGGCGGTGTACCGGTATGTGCAATGAAACAAGAGTGACATGTATAAAAATTATGCATGGTGGCCTTGCCACAAATACGATGTCAACTACATGATCATGCATGGCAATATGACAATATGATGCGTGTCATATAAACGGAACGGTGGAAAGTTGCATGGCAATATATCTCGGAATGGCTATGGAAATGCCATGATAGGTAGGTGTGGTGGCTGTTTTGAGGAAGAATATGGTGGCTGTTTTGAGGAAGGATATATAGTGGGTTTATGGCACCGGCGAAAGTTGTGCGGTACAAGAGAGGCTAGCAATGGTGGAAGGGTGAGAGTGCGTATAATCCATGGACTCAACATTAGTCATAAGAACTCATATCTTATTGCAAAAATCTACGAGTAATCAAAACAAAGCAATCAACGCATGCCCCTAGGGGGGAGGTTGGTAGGAGTTAACCATCGCGCGCCCCCGACCTCCACACAAAGGTTGACACTCTACAAATACCTCATGCTTTAACTTAGTTACATAACGGTTCACCATACGTGCATGCTACGGGAATAACCAACCTTAACACAAATATTTCTCAATTTCATAATAACTCCACTAGCATGACTCTAATATCACTATCCTCATGTCTCAAAACAATTATCAAGCATCCAACATCTCTTTCTATTCAATGCACTTGATGTGATTTTTTTACTACATTGACATTGGATGTTTATCATGTGAAGACTAATTTCTTTAGCCTAAACACTTTACCATGCTGTTTTAATAGACTCTCAAATAGATCTAAGTGAAGCATGAGAGTTCATCTATTTCTTCAATATAAAACCACCACTATGCTCTAAAATATATAAGTGAAGCACTAGAGCAAAACTATTCAACTCAAAAGATATAAGTGAAGCACATAGAGTGTTCTAATAATTTCTAGGCCATATTTAACTCTCTAAAATAGGTGTGTCCAGCAAGGATGATTGTGGCAAACTAACGAGATAATACTCAAATTATACAAGACGCTCCAAGCAAAACACATAGCATGTTGCGAATAAAAATATAGCTCCAAGTATAGTTACCGATGGATGAAGACGAAAGAGGGGATGCCTTCTCGGGGCATCCCCAAGCTTAGGCTTTTGATTATCTTGAATTTACTTGGGGTTCCATGGGCATACCCAAGCTTAGGCCTTTGCTCCTCCTTGTTCCATAGTCCATCAAAGCAATACTCAAAACTTGAAAACTTCACAACACAAAACTTAGACAAAAATTCTCGTGAGCTCCGTTAGTAAGAGGAAGCAAACCACCACTCAAAGGTACAGCAAGGAAATCATTGATTGTTTATATTGGTGTTAAGCCTACTGTACTCCAAGTTCTCTATGGTTCATTTCCTCCAATATTACTCATAGATGCATCGGAATAAGCAAACAACACACGAAAAACAGAATATGTCAAAAACAGAACAGTCTGTAGTAATCTGCTGGGTTCGCCTACTTCTGGAACACCAAAAATTTCAAACTAAATTGGTAAATTTGCGCAATTTGCCTACCAATCAGCAGCAAAAATAATCAACTAGAAAGCACGCTCCATTAAAATCTGAAGTCTACTTTAGCGAGCGCTAACGATTCTGCTTTTCACAACAAGATCAAATAAACTTCACACAAGTCTTACCAAAGGTTCTACTTGGCACAAACACTAAATAAAACATGAAAACCCATGTAATCAGAGGCTAGATGCAATATTTATTCCATAACAGCAACAAAATAAAAAAAACATAAAATTGGGTTGCCTCCCAACAAGCGCTATCGTTTTATGCTATCGTTTCACATGAAAGATAAGAATTGAAGCACACAAAGAGCATCATAAAGCAAGTGAAAATTGCATCTAAGTCTAACATACTTCCTATGCATAGGCATATTATAGGAAAACAAATTACCAAGGAAAGCAAAAACTAGCATATGCAAGGAAGTAGAAAGGAACAATAGCAATCTTAACATAACGAGAGGTAATTTAGTAACATGAAAATTTGTACAACCATATTTCCCTCTCTCATAATAATTTCATGTAGGATCATGATCAAATTCAACAAAATAGCTATCACATAACATATTCTCAACACGATCCACATGCATGCAAAGTTGACTCTCATTTGAAATAGTGGGATTAACGTGGAACAAAGACATTACTTCACCAAGCCCAATTTTACCAAAAATTTCATAAAATTGATCAATATCCAAAGTAGTGGGATCAAAAGTTGACATTCTTTCGGACCCACTTTCAATATAATGGCAAACATTATTATCAATCTCATATTCATCATGGGGATTAAATATATTTTCAATATCGTAAGAAGCATCACCCCAATCATGATCATTGCAACAAGTAGTGGGCATAGCAAAATAAGCATCCCCAAGCTTAGGGTTTTGCATATCATTAACACAATTGACATTAATAGAATTTATAATAACATCATTGCAATCATGCTTTTTACTCAAGGAGCTATCGTGAATCAATTTATGTTTTGCTTTCAATATTTCGTCACAATTTTCAGATTAAAAAATTTCAAGCAAAACCCCATAAAGATAATCTAGTGCAGTTAACTCACTAGCAATAGGTTCAACATAATTGGATCTCTTAAAGAGATTAGCAAGTGGATGAGGATCCATACTTTAGCAAGCAAAGGTGCAAGCTAATTGAGGGCACATAGCACACAAGCAAACGAGAGGCAAGCGAACGGTAAACACACGGCAGAAGAAGGGCGAATAAAACAGCAAAGGTGAAGTGGGGGAGAGGAAAACGAGAGGCAAATAAATGTAATGCGAAGGATAAGGGTTTGTGATAGGTACTTGGTATATGACTTTTGCGTAAGCCTCCCCGGCAACGGCGCAAGAAATTCTTCTTGCTACCTCTTGAGCTTGCGTTGTATTCCCTCGAAGAGGAAAGGGAGATGCAGCACGGTAGCGTAAGTATTTCCCTCAGTTTTTGGAAACCAAGGTATCAATCCAGGTTGAGACCACGCGCCAGTCCCTCGCACCTGCACAACCATATAAGAACTTCGCAGCCAATGCGATAAGGGGTTGTCAATCCCTTCACGGTCACTTACGAGAGTGAGATCTGATAGAGATGATAATTATATTTTTGGTATTTTTGGTATAGAAACAGAAAGTAAAGAAAGCAAATAAACAACGGCGGCAGAAATAGGCTAGCTGACGGAAAAGTAATTTGATAAAGATAGACCCGGGGGCCATAGTTTTCTCTAGTGGCTTCTCTCATGATAGCGATATTCTACGGCGGGTAAACAAATTACTATCGAGCAATTGATAGAAAAGCGAATAATTATGAGACTATCTAGGCATGATCATTGTATATAGGCATCACGTCCGAGACAAGTAGACCGACTCCTGCCTGCATCTACTACTAGTACTCCACACATCGACCGCTATCCAGCATACATCTAGTGTATTGAGTTCATACGAACAGAGTAACGCCTTAAGCAAGATGACATGATGTAGAGAGATAAACTCAAGCAAAATGATGAAAACCCCATCTTTTTATCCTCAATGGCAACAATACAATACGTGCCTTGCTGCCCCTACTGTCACTGGGAAAGGACACCACAAGATTGAACCCAAAGCCAAGCACTTCTCCCATTGCAAGAACTATAGATCTAGTAGGCCAAACCAAACCAATAATTTGAAGAGACTTGCGAGGATATTATGAGCACACATAAAAAGTTCAGAGAAGAACCAAATATCTTTCATAGATAACCTTGATCATAAACTCACAATTCATCGGATCTCGACAAACACACCGCAAAAAGAGATTATATTGAATAGATCTCCTCGAAGATCGAGGAGAACTTTGTATTGAGATCCAGAGAGAGAGAAGAAGCCATCTAGATACTAGCTATGGACCCAAAGGTCTGTGGTAAACTACTCACAACTCATGGTGAGGGCGATGATGATGATGATGATGATGATGATGAAGGCCTCTGTGATGGATCCCCCTCCCGGAACAGGCTCCAAGATGGGATCTCCACGGGAACAACAATTACGACGGTGGAATTAGGGTTTTCTCTCTGCGTACGGGGTTTCTGGGGTACGTAGGTATATATAGGAAGAAGAGGGGCACCAGGGGCCACAGGGGCTGCCCTCGAGGCAGGGGGCGCGCCCTGGGAAGGGGGGCGCCCCCCCACCCTCGAGGGTGGTCCCCCTGTCCTCTGGCTTGGCCCCGAAGTCTTTCGTGCGTGATTTCCTCCAAAAATATCTCCTGCGAAGGTTTCATTCCGTTTGGACTCCGTTTGATATTCCTTTTCTGCAAAACCCTGAAATAGGCAAAAAAACAGCAATCAGGACTGGGCCTTTGGTTTAGTAGGTTAGTCCCAAAAATGATATAAAAGTGAATGATAAAGCCCATTAAACATCCAATACTTCATAAATAATAGCATGGAACAATAAAAAATTATAGATACTTGGAGACGTATCAGAGCTCCTGAGGCGCGATGCTCAAGAGGTCCCCCTTGACGCACAAGCTGCTCCCGATAGAAAAGGAGGTTTCCGCCCAGACGAGATTTCAAAAGTAGCAGCATAGTGTTACTAGAGAGGATAGCGGAAGGTGCGGAGGGGAAGACTTAGCTTTAAGTGCGGCGCGGGCCGCCCGCGGTCTGACGGTTGCCTGGCGATGTCGTCTTGAGGGCGCGTTTCCTTGAATCTTGATTCCTTGTGCGTCTTTACTCTGCAACGAGTCAACACAAGTTCTACCAGGGTTGCGTGAGGGAATCGACTTTCTTCGCGTTTCAAGCGATGCCAGAGCAGTTGGAATGCACCCCTCTCCTCGTGTCCCCTCGCGAAGTTCTCCCTTCTTTTCCTTGCTTGCCAAAATGCTCTACGTCCTCAGGTCCAGCCCTCGAGCGTGGCTCAGCCGCCGCTGGTATGTTAGGTCGCGATGCTTGGGACAAGGCCAGGGGGTGAGCGCTCAAGGGCCAATAGGAGCTCCTGAGGGCGATGCTCAAGGACTCCCCTTTTAAACGTGTACGCGACTTGATCGGAAGGGAAAGGCTCGCCCTACGAGAGCTGCGAGGGAGGGACCTCGCCCGGCGATAACTACGGCGTACGAGACGACTATACATAGCTTTTTGCAGACTAGCCCGCTGCCTGATCCGGGCCGACCCTCCTCAGGTGACGCGTCGCCTAAGCGCCCCTTGAGTTCCTGTCTCCTGAAGCTCCTATGCACTGAAAAATTATGAGACACAAAGGGCAAAGTGCGCTTGCTGATCTGCTCAGGATTGTTCCGTGAGAAGACAAGGCACTAAGGACCTCATGAGGTGACGTGCACGGGGCCGGCCCACAAGCCAGAGCTTGATCGCTTAGATTTACCAATGCTGCAGGGACAAACCCAAGCACAGACGTCCGGCCATAGCCCCCTCTCATGGGACACTCAGGAGGAGAGCTACCAACGCGTGGGGCCCATGGGGTGATGCCTCCGGAGGCGGCGCAGTCTCAAGCGCGAAGCTAACAGACATAACTACTCATAAAAGCATAACTAGCTTCTGATACATGAGAAAAATGTTGTAGCTGCAGGGGTGGGCCCTGGTAGCCTCAGGATAATGCAGCCCATGGGGCGCCCTGAATTGAACAAACAAAGAAGTCACCCAGTAATTCTACTGCATAGCATCGAGGTCATCGGTGAAGCGTGTCGCCGAGGTCCGCTCCTCACGAGTTGGACGACCCCTAAGGCTCGGGAGGCTCGCGGGGTGCAGGAGCCTCATGAGACGCCAGCGCCAGGCGCCGATCCTCATGAGATGCCAGCGCGAGCCGCGCGAACCGCTCGTACGTGGCACCCGCATTGAGCAGGCTAAAGGACATGCAAATGTTGTTGCAGGAGAAGCACCCACTCCGGCCGACGTGAGATGACTAGAAATGGACATGAGAATCGGCCCTATTGAGGCCTGAGATGTTGACGTGGACACGCAGCCCATCGCCTACGTCGGGAGCGGTTGCCGGACTAGCAGGGCGCGCGAGGCGACACTTGCCGCGCATGGCTTGTGCTTCCTGAAGCTCGTGTATCGCATTGGTGATGAACTACCGTGCTCCCAGTGCCTCGCGATGTGCTCCTTGCTCATGAGAGTGCGCATCAAAGCACGCCTCCAAGTGGTGCCCTAACACCTCCCACGTTGCACTCGTTAGGTTAGACGCTCTCCAGATGGGAGCCCTCGAGCCCGTCCTGAGATAGGTTCCTAGCGCGCCTTCCTATGCGGGAGGGAGAAGCGCCCCGGCGGCAGGCAAGGCACCTGATGCGTCCCCAACAGGTTTCTTGGCCTCAGGACGGCTCTGAGGAGGATATCACTACTGCAGGATGGTGCTAACGCGACACTACGATCAGAGACCCTTCGACGACATTGTGTACGATGCCATAATCGCAAACGGGGGTGTAAAAAACCATCAAAAAAGGTGCAAAACATTTTCGATGACGGATGCATCAAACACTGTTCAGATTTTTGTTGTGTGTGCGATGAAGGGCATATGGTTCAGTTCAATTAACTATTTGTGATGAGGAGGAACAAAAGAAATGGGAAGCTAGATGAAGGTGTGTGCGATATACAACATACGGTTCACTAGGATGAACTTTGTGTGATTAGGCAACACAATGGAAACGGTTCAACTGAACAAGATGTGTGTGATACGCGGCAAACAGGTCCGTAATCAGAAATGTGTGCGAAGACCAGTAATAACACAGACCATTGATGCTAATAAGCCGTGTGAATTGCTCTGTCTACAGTAGAATAACATGTGTGGATATATATATAAATGAAATAAACATCCAATTACATAAGTGACTATACAGATCATTCGCACACACCTGAATAAACAATTGCATGCATTCTAAAGTAGGAGAAATGTTCGTCTAGTCATCTAATTCTTGTGACGCTCCCGCCACTACTATGTGGCTCGATCCCTCATCTGGGTCAGGAAGAAGACAGTTCCTCATGTCAACGATCCGCCTGTACATCTCATAGCTTGTGTACGCGTCCATGGCCGCGTACTTGACATGTTGTTCATCCAGTCTCTCATGCCACACACTGTGCCAGGCGTTTTTGTCCTTATTGCTCTCTTCATCTTCGCGTAGTAGGGGTCGATGATGGCCGAGGCGAGGTCAACCAGGGAGTTCAGTTTGTTTTTGTCGCTGCCCCAGACCTTGTAGTGGTGCTAGATGTTGACAATATTCGGGCATTTCAAGTCCGAAACCTTGAGCGCTTTTATATAGTTGGTGGTGTCCACCGTAGCGAAACTTTAGTCGGAGTTGTTGATAAACCTGGAGAAACACTCACAAGGCCTTGTGGCAAGATGGTAGTGGTAGACAAGGACGTCATGTCGCACGCACAACTAGGTGACGACAACCTTCTGATCTTGCCCGGCACGACCCATGGTGTACTCGAGGTCGAAGCCGACCACTCGGTACTTGTCCTCGACAAGGAACTGCTCCATAGTTTGGATGGAGCTCTCCGCCGAGACCGGATCATTCGTGTACACCACCGAGAGGGCCTTCCCCCTCATGTGGGTGTCCACTACGTGATGCGTGGTGAACTGCCCGCCGTTGTCGTCGTCGGCCGCTGGGAGCGCCATTGGAGGCACGGGGAGCGCCATTGGAACCGCCGGATGTCCTCTCTGTATGTGTCCTCGTGGGTGTGATTATTGTGTCTTGTGAGACGAGAGATGAAGGTAAATGGCCGCAAGAACAAAAGGGGGCCGGGCGGCGTGGATTCTCGGCGCGTTCGGATGGCTGTTTTTGTAGCGGGTAACTGCATCGTTACGCCGCGCCCGGCACAACCGCTTGCACACGAACGTGCGTGATTGTGCGCCGGCCCCAAACACTGGCAGCGCGCGTCGAGGGACGAGGGCAGAGCACCCGTAGGGACGCGAGAGCAGAGCACGCATGGCGGGATGCGAGCAGAGCGCGCCGCGGCCGCCTGAACCACAAGCAACCACACACATAGAGCAGTTGAACACGCAGGAAATGGTTGCCTACAGGCCGGCCGACAATTGCGTCGCTGCGTAGAGAGCGGCCGTGTGCTACCACCTCCGTCTAGTCTATATAGTCTCCTTTATATTCTGTGCCATACTTTGCCCTCAAATTTAACCAACAAAATGTTAATGCATGTTTTAAAAATTATATAATTGGAAACTATGTTCAAATAAAAATCCAACTATATAATCTTTGGCAACATGCATTCGTATTTTATTAGTTAAATCATACTTATAAACCAGGACGGTGGTATAGTAGGTAATTAAATAGCAAACGTTTTTATTAACCGTATGTGTATGTGGCCTTTCGTCCTCCTCTCGCACATCTTGTCACCCCGCTGCCGCACACGGCTTACATCGCAAGCTTGCGCAGCACGCGGGGGTGTTCTTTTGGCCAAACGGTGGCGCCAATGAATTGTCGGTGAGCCCATTCCCGCGCAACCTCGCAGGTTCCCGCGCAAGTTTCCCGCCTGACTCGGTGAAATCCCCCAAAATCCCAATGCTTACCGGCCTGCTATAAAAATCCTCACGGCCGGTGAGTCCTGCATCGCATTTTCCCCTTTCTCACTGTAGCTTATCTTGTCTGCTTCTCCCACAATCGCCAATGGCACCGGTTCGTCGTCGTCGCTCAGCCACTCCACCATCATCAGAGGACAGCTCCAGCTGGGAGGCTACACCGCGGCGGCGGCGCAGTCCCCGGCATAGTGTAGTGCGCGTGGCATCCCTGGTGGGTGTGCGCGGAACACCCACCACACGCTCCGCTGCCGCTGCCCGTCGACAGCTGTTGGCGGCCGCTGTGGCCGCCACACCACCGTCAAAAGCCAGGGCCATTGCCCGCTCCGCCGCCGGATCCCGAAGGCGGGAGGTGGCCGTCGTGGCCGCAACCCCAATGCCGGCCACTGTGGCCATCACCCGCTCCGCCACCACGGCCCGAAGGCGGGAGGTGGTGGTCGTGTCCGCCACTCCGTCGTCGGCCACCAGCCCACCGTCGACCGCTGGGGTCATCACCCGCTCCGCCGCCGCCGCCCGAAGGCGGGAGGTGGAGGTGGATACCCGCACGTGCGTCAGCGACCTTGTGCGCTACACTGAGTTCCTGCGGGAGGAGGAGGAGCGCCTTGTCAAGCACGCAAAGAGCCTTACCATCGTCGTGGCCGCGGCACACGACATCTGAGAGGCGAGGAATCAGGAGATCTACATGGAGAACCACCGCTTCGAGAGGGGTCATCTGGAGCGGCAGAGGGCGTTCGAGGTGAGCGTCGCTGAAGCTGCAACAACGGCAGATACCGTATTGCGATTGCCCAGCTTGTCTTTGGGCTCCTCATCCTCCGCCTCTTACTGAGCGTGCTCGGCAGAGGAGAGGCAGCCGGAACTAGTACAAAGCCCCTCCGTAGTAGTAGTAGTATTTAGGGACAATTTTGTTCAGTTCATCTGACTATAGATGTGGTGGAACTCTACAACGTACTTAAAATTAGCCAGTATATATAGTTGACCTAGCTATTTCAGTACGTGGTTGGCAACAATTGGGGAAAAGTTTGGTCGGTTCAGCTGTCGAGTTGAACAGTTTGTATAAATTAAGAACGACTACTTAATCTACGAATGAAATCTATGCTTAATTACTAAATTTTAGTTGCAAAAATTAGATACTGCTAGTGAGTTTTAGCTTCATATTTTGACGAATCGCAGTGTTACAAGGATTGACAAATCTTACCAAATTGTTTGTACGTGGTTGCACACGGGTCATCCAAACAATCATTTGCGTTGAAGGGATGCACAAATCCTACGCTCCTCTCACTTTGCATACGGGTGTTCTATCTAAAACGCTTGCGACCAAGAGCTGCAGAAATCCTGCTCGGCACATTTTCTCTTGGCTTCCTGGGGTAGCTGCCAGTTTGCATACGGGTGTTCTAACTAAAACGTCTGCGATGAGTGTTTTATATTTTAAAACTGAATTAAACTGCGGCTTGGGTGCCATTAATGGAGAGGATGCCAGCAAGGCGGGCGGCCATGGAAGTCAAAGGGCTCGCTTCCCAGGGAGCCTGCGCAACGTACAACTCGCACGCTTCCCGATGAGCCTGCGCATTCGAGAACATCTTGCACGCCTCTCGGTCAGCCTGCGCACAGGACGGCGCTCACACGCCTCCCGTTCAGTCAAGGTCAAGTAGCTGTCTGCACGGCACCTCCTACAACCATTAAAACCAAGACACGTGGTGTCACATGAATGGTTAACAGAACGCACACGGTTTGAATTATGCAAACGTTTGAGATATAAAAGTGGCAGCTGTTTTTTCGAAATGCCTTTGTTGTCTGTCATTATTCGAGTGCGCCTTCTTTCAAAATGGACACAAAAAATAACACATCATGTCGGGTGCCATTCCATGATAGAACGCCAAGTTTCATGAATTTCAGACGACTTTTGGATTTACTAGAATTGAAAAATAAAGTATTCAACGTTTTGCCGGCAATCAACAGTGCCCTGGTGTTTGAAATTTATTCCCACTTCTTGCATGTGACCTAAGCATGCACCCAAGGACACATATTTGATTTTCAACCAATTTATATGCATTGGAGCATGTGCATGTAGTTCAAATTTGAATGTTGCACGTAAATGCATTGAAAACTCAGTTAATGCATAAAAATGTCCAAACGAACCCCGAAAACTCACAAAGATTGACAGAACACTTCTGTTGTTCTATGTTGACACGAGAAAAAAATTAAAAGCAATAAGAGGCAATGGATATCATTTCGTCCCCAAAGGTGGGACGTTCCCTACCGAAACCATCATGCTTGTTGTGAAAAGCTCTGGTTTGCGAGAAACATATACCCAAACCTGGCCCAAATGGGACAACGTTTTTACCACGGCATGTTGATGCCACTCCATGATGGCATGCCAAGTTTCATGAATTTCAAACGAGTTTTGGATTTACTAGAATTTAAAAACGAGGCATCTCAATGTTTTACCGGCAATCAACGACGCCCTCGTGTTTGAAATTCATTCCCATTTCTTGCATGGGTCCTAAGGATGCACCCAAGGACACAGTTTTGATTTTCAACCAATTTATATGCACTGGAGCATGTGCATGTAGTTCAAATTTGAATTTTGCACATAAATGCATTGAAAACTCAGTTAATGCATAGAAATGTCCAAATGAACCCCGAAAAATCAGAAAGATTGACAAAACACTCCTGTTGTTCTATGTTGACACGAGAATTTTTTTGAAAGCAATAAGAGGCAATGGATATCATTTCGTTCCCAAATGTGGGACGTTCCCTACCGAAACCATCATGCTTGTTGTGAGAAGCTCTGGTTTGTGAGAAGCATATACCCAAACCTGCCCCAAATGGGATTGAATTTTTACCATGGCATGTTGATGCCGCTCCATGATAGCATGCCAAGTTTCATGAATTTCAGACGAGTTCTGGATTTACTAGAATTTAAAAACCACACATCTCAATGTTTTGCCGGCAATCAACGGTGCCCGGGTGTTCGAAATTCATTCCCATTTCTTGCATGGGACCTAAGCATGAACCCAAGGACACAATTTTGATTTTTCAACCAATTTATATGCACTGGAGCATGTGCATGTAGTTCAAATTTGAATTATGCATAGAAATGCGTTGAAAACTCAGTCAATGGATAAAAATGTCCAAACGAACCCCGAAAAATCAGAAAGATTGAAACAACACTCCTGTTGTTCTATGTTGAAACGAGAATTTTTTGGAAGCAATAAGAGGCAATGGATATCCTTTCGTCCCCAAAGGTGGGACGTTCCCTACCGAAACCACCATGCTTGTTGTGAGAAGCTCTAGTTTGTGAGAAGCATATACCCAAACCTGCCGAAAATGGGACAATTTTTTTACCACGACATGTTGATGCCGCACCATGATAGCATGCCAAGTTTCATGAATTTCAAACGAGTTTTGGATTTACTAGAATTTAAAAACCAGGCATCTCAATGTTTTATCGGCAATCAACAGTGCCCTGGTGTTTGAAATTCATTCTCATTTCTTGCATGGGACCTAAGCATGCACCCAAGGACACATTTTTGATTTTTCAACCAATTTATATGCATGGGAGCATGTGCATGTTGTTCAAAGTATGCACATAAATGCATTGAAAACTCACTTAATGCATAAAATGTCCAAACGAACCCCGAAAAATCACTAAAATTGACACAACACTCCTGTTGTTCAAAGTTGAAACGAGAATTTTTTTGGAAGCAATAAGAAGCAATGGATATCATTTCGCCCCCAAGGTTGGACGTTCCCTACCGAAACCACCATGCTTGTTGTGAGAAGCATATACCCAAACCTGCCCCAAATGGGACAAATTTTTTGACCACAACATGTTGATGCCGCTCCATGATAGCATGCCAAGTTTCATGAATTTCAAACGAGTTTTGGTACTAGAATTTTAAAAACCAGGCATCTCAATGTTTTGCCAGCAATCAACAGTGCCCCGCTGCATACCCTAATTGCTATTGGGCTTTCCTCTTGTGGACCGAGCCCTTTGGATAGTGGTCGCGTTTTACGTGTGGTAGTTAATCAGGCAACTAGCCCACCATTGTTGCATAACCAAATTGCTTATGGGCCTTCAAGCCCTTCTGGTGCGATCCCTTTGGAGAGTGGTCATGCTATTCCTTCCTCTCAAGAGGCTGCAAGGCAGTTTGAAGCCATGGTCGATGACATGGTGGATTGTGTGGTTACATGTACTCTTTGCTCGCAGAGGGGCCACTTGTTTGTGGCTCGTGGAATGCCAATGGTCTGTGTGGCTTGCTCCCGTCCAGGTCACTCTAGTCGCGACTATAATGATTTTGTGCGCTCCAATGGATTGGTTTGGAAGCCAATTTTGGTGCAACAAAATATGATTTTATCGTAATCTGTTGCTTCTTATGGGAAGAGAGCCGGAGTTATTGGGATAGACTGCCCAGTCCCATCGCCGCCCCCCTCATTGCACCTTCCCTCTCCCCAACCCAAAGAAAACCCCCAACAAGCTTCTTGCTCTTCCATGGCGAACTATGAGCTCCATCCTCAGCGCTTTGTGTCTGCGGGTCACCACATCATCGATGGTGGTGACCGTCGTCTTCCTCGGACCTTCTTCACACCTACTGCTCATCCACCCCATCGTCATGAGGACTACATGGTCACAGAGGTGATGCCTGTGCCTGAAGGGCCACTCAGGCCGATGCGGGAGGAAGTCGTTCAGTTTCTGCAGAATAGAGGTATTTTGGTCCGATCTTCTCAGCCGTGGTTTCATGGAGTTGGTTTGTTCCAAGTGAGGGATCCGTCAGTTAGATACACCTTGATTTAGCATGCTCCTTTCCCGTTGGGCAATGATCGTTTGTTTAGATTTATGAAGCATGATGAGGGGGGAAACTTCAAGGGGACGCATGGTTTTCGCAAGGGTTGGCTGATGTTCATTGGAATTCCTCTAGATTACCGCACTCCTGAGTACATCTCACAAGCCGTAGGCACTTTCGAGAAGTTTATTTCTTGGGACAGTGAGGATCCTTATCTTGTTCGAACATTGGTGGAGGCTAGTTTTCCAGATACGCCTTTGGTTCCACGCGATGATGTTTTTGGAGATTATGCGGAGTGGGGAGGTGCCCAAGTTTCTTGGACTGCTGCCTGCTATGTCCTTGGTGTGGATTTTGCAGATCAGATGCCAAACGATGAAGACCCAATGCCTCTGGATGGGAACCCTCATCCTTTGCCTGGCAATCTGGTACCGGATAATCTGCAGTTTGTGTTACCTTCGTACCCAATGTTGGGTTGGAATGATGCACCAGTTGATCCTCCACCTACACCAGTGAATGATGCTGCGCCTGGTTGGGGCAATGCCGTGTGGGGAGAGGAAGCTGAAGATGAATAGGCCCCGCAGCCGGCTACTCCTGAACAAGATCAGATTTCTATTGTGATTGACCAGCCAGAAGGATCAATTTCTGTGGATCAGCAGGAACATGACATTGAACTCCAGCAGCCTGATGTGCATCTTCCAGATCATCAACTCTTCCACTGCAGCAACCTGTCTTCAAGGAGAACCTGCTGGCAATTGTACCTTATCAACCGCCTGTTATTCAGCACCATGAGATCTTTATAGGAATGGCGCGCATTGTGGCTGGGCCCCCTCTTCCTCCGGAAATGATCTGGAAGAGGTCCTTTCAAAATATAATGTTTGAGTTTTCACGTAAGGAAGTGCCATGGTCCATCTTCTTCAAACCATTGGGCACAATCGTCTATTCCAAGCGGTCTTGGTCCATAGCCTTTGATGAATCAAGGATGATGTCTTTGTTGACTGCCTCTTTGCCCAATGCTGCTTCTGCAAGAAGATATGTGATGATAAAGCGTCAAGTGGCCAGAGCCCTATTTGAGGAACTGCCTGCTTCTTTGGATTCAACTCCTGTTATTGATGAGGTTATGTCTGGTATTCCTGTTATTTCTGCCTCAGCTCAACTTTCTTCATCGCCTGTGGTTTTCTCTGTGGAACAAACTGTTGGGAGGAAGCAGAAAGGAAAGAAAAAAGTGACTGTTGTTGATACATCACTTCGACGTTGCACTAGGAGCGCGGCAGAGTTGGATAGCTTCAAAAATGTGGTCTTCGAGAAGCTCTCGTTTCAACCATCAAAGAAGCGCCCTCGTGCCAAGCCCATGGGGGACAAGGCCTAGCCCACTTCTGCCGGTGACCCTGAAGGCAACCAGTCTGCTGAACCACCGCATACCCCAATTCATGTTTTGCAGGCTGTGGGCGCGGAGCTGGAGATTGATCCTTCCTTCTTAACGGTGGACAAGCTTATGGATAATCCACAGGAGGATTCATCTTCGTCTTCAGTTTAATGATTATGCTATCTTCTTTGTTAAGGCCTGGAGAGCCTGTTATGCTTGTTTATTTTATTGTCGAACTGGGTCTTGTTAGGGACGTGGCAATCTGTGATACTGGACATTATTGTCTTTTGGGTGGCATGGCACTGTGTGCAATGCCGTGTTTGCCCTTATTTCCTTTGGTTATGAATGAATTGTGTGTCAAAGCGTAATTGGAAATTTTTATGTTGGAATGTGCGTGGCCTGAATTCTGATACTAGGCAGCGATCTGTCAGGGAAGTGTGCTATCATTTGTCTCTAGGAGACCAAACTCACTGCATGCTCACATGCAACTATCAAATGCATCTGTCCTTTGGCTTTGATCAATTTGTTGAGTCTCCCTCGAGAGGTGCTTCTGGGGGACTTTTAACTGCGTGGCGCTCTGACGTGTTTCATGGTACCCTTCTAGAAGTTAAGCCTTTTGCCATTGTTATGCAGTTTACCTCTATTCATAATAATGAGGAATGGTTTCTTGTGAACATTTATGGCCCCTATCAGGGTGAGTTACGAGATGAGTTCGTTTCATGGATTTACAACTTGGATATTGACCCGGAGCAGAAGTGGATGTTGATGGGAGATTTCAACTTTATTCGATCTCTTGACAATAGGAACCTCCCTGGTGGTGATATCAATGATATGTTTATTTTCAATGAAATTATTGGCCACTTGGGACTGTTGGAACTTCCTTTAAAGGGGAGAAAATTTACTTGGTCTAACATGCAGGACTCACCTCTTCTGGAATAGCTTGACTGGGTTTTTACTTCTGCCAGCTGGATTAGTTTATACCCAATGACACAAGTGACTCCTCTTGCTAAAACTGCGTCGGATCATGTGCCATGTTTGATTTCCATCAGTACATCAATTCCAAAGGCGCATATTTTTAGGTTTGAAAATTATTGGGTCCATCAGCCAGGTTTTATGGATTGTGTGCACGAAGTTTGGGCTCGTCCTTCTCATAAGACCCATATTTCAGCAATTATTGTTGATAAATTAAAGGCTTTGCGATTTGCGTTAAAGAAATGGCAAAAAGGTTTATTACACATTAAAGGGCTAATTGAGAATTGCAACTGGGTAATTCTTTGCTTGGATAATCTGGAGGACATGAGAATTCTGTCCAAACCTGAGAGCAACTTCAGGAAGATTACTAAATTGCATCATGAGCATTTTCTGCACCTGCAATATCTTCACTAGAGAAAGAGATGTACCATCAGGTATATCAAAGTGGGAGAGGAAAATTCCAAGTTCTTTCAGGCCATGGCAACTAAGAGGTATAGAAAGAATTCTATAGCTAGCCTGCTGTTGCCTGATGGCACTGTCACTTCTCACCATGAGGAAATGGCCAAGGAGTTCTTATCTTCCTTCAAAAGCAGAATGGGTACTATTAGGCCCATACCTTGGATGAGAATATCTTATCTTTAATACCATATGTCCATGGCCTGGAAGTGCTCACCAAACCTTTTGATCTAAAGGAGATCGAGCAGGTTATCAAAGAAATGACCATTGTTAAGGCGCCTGGACCTGATGGTTTTAATGGGCTCTTTCTAAAAACATGTTGGCACATCATCTCTGCTGATTTCATTAGGCTGGTTCATGAGTTTCATGCAGGAAATGCTCAATTAGAGAATCTCAATGATGCATACATCACTCTGATCCCAAAGAAGCAGACTCCTGAGAGTGTGGGGGATTTTAGGCCTATTTCACTCACTAGTGTTGGTCTGAAATTTCTTACAAAGCTTGCTGCTAACGGATTTCAGGAAGAGATCACCAAATGTGTGCATAAAAACCAGTATGGGTTCATAAAATCAAGAACAATCTAGGATTGCCTTACTTGGACTTTTGAGTATATACATCAATGTAATCAGTCTAAACAGCCCATCCTTTTGCTTAAGTTAGATATTGAAAAGGCTTTTGATTCTATTCAGCATGAGGCAATCATAAGGATTCTTGTTGCAAAGGGCTTTGACAACAGATGGATCACATGATTTAAACAGTTGTTGTCATCTGGAACTTCTTCTATTTTGCTTAATGGAGTTCCTGGAAACCATTTTAAATGCAAGTGTGGAGTAAAGCAAGGAGATCCTATCTCTCCCTTGCTTTTTGTCATTGTTGCTGACCTCGTGCAAACTTTGATTAATGATCTCTAGCAGGGTTTAATCAGTAGGCCATTGCTAACTCATGATCCAGATTTCCATGTTGTGCAATATGCTGATGATACACTGCTTTTTTTTAAAGCTAACAGGGGTCATTTGGAGGCACTGAAATCAGTGCTTCATTCTTTCTCACTGGCAACTGGTCTCCAAATCAATTTTCATAAATCCTCCATGTATCCTATTAATGTGAATGATCATGATGCTACTGATCTGGCTGCTTTATTTGGCTGTAATTTAGGCACTCTGCCTTTCACATATTTGGGATTGCCAGTGGGGACTACCAGACCCAAAATTGTGCATCTTGTTCCTATGGTGGATTGTATGGAGAGAAGATTGACAGCTAGTTCTTGGTTTTTGCCTCAAGGGAGCAGATTACAATTGGTGAACTCTGTCATTTCTTCATTGCCTATCTTCCTCCTTTGCAGTTTGTCAATTCCTCAGGGTATTCTGAAGCAACTGGAAAGGATTCAGAGGCAGTGTTTATGGAGGAAGTATGGTCAGGAGAGGGGCCACTCTCTGGCTGCTTGGCCACTTGTTTGCATGCCAAAATCCAAGGGTGGGCTCGGTATCTTAAATCTTGGTTTGCAAAATGAAGCTCTCCTTCTTAAGCATCTGAATAAATTTTATAATAAGAAGGACGTGCCATGGGTTCATTTGGTTTGGGATACTTACTACTTCTAAAGGATACCGCATGATACACCACTATGCGGGTCTTTTTGGCGGAGAGATGTCTGCAAGTTAATGGATAAATTCAGAGCAGTTACTTCTGTTGATGTTCATACTGGAGACACTGTTCTGTTCTGGTCTGATTATTGGCAAATTGGGAACAGTTGTGTTCCTCTTCAAGATCGTTTCCCAAGGCTTTATTCCTTCTGTCTCCACAAAAACCTCTCAGTCAGAGAAGTCTTTCAGGCTAATAATTTCCAGGATCTTTTGTTTTTGCCACTGTCTGAGCAAGCCTTTCAGGATCTGCAGTAGCTTTCGACCTTGATGGGATCTTTTCATTTGGATGGTGCCTACTCTGATTCTTGGAGGTGGAGACATGGTAAGAAGTCTGAATATACTGCAAAGAAGTTTTATGTTTTTGCTTATGAGCCAATGGTAGCAAACCCAATTCTGGGATGGATCTGGAAGAGTTGCTGCACCATGTCAATCAAAATGTTTGCTTGGCTTGTTATAATGGACAGGGTAAACACTAAGGACATGATCCAGAGGAGGCACTAGAGGATTAATGATGGGCCTGAATGTGTACTCTGTCTAACTGGCACACTTGAGGACAGAAACCATCTTTTCTTCTAGTGCAATTTCAGTGTCCGTGTGTGGAACTATCTGCAAATTATTTGGAAGGACAATGGTGATATGGTGGATATTGCATGTCATGCTAGAAAGGATTTCAACAAACCTTTCTTTGTGGAAGTGGTCTTTACTGCTTGGTGGAACATTTGGAAGGTTAGGAATGACAGGGCTTTCAGGAACATCAGACCCTCTTTCAGGGCGTGGAGAAATGGCTTCATTTGTGATCTTACACTCCTCTCTCATAGAATCAAAAGGAAATATAGGGATGCTTTGTTCAAGTGGATTGATTTTCTACCTCCTTGAGGGGGGTTTCTTTTGTATATAATGATATAATTATTAGGTATAGTTTCCATCCCCCTTCCTTTGTATAGTTTTTTATAGGTTGTTGTAGTTTCTTTTTCTTCTCCTCGTCTTGAGGAAGCCTTGTATTGTTCTTCTCCTTTTTTTAATAAAATGCTGTGGGGTGCAAGCCCCGCAGTCTTCATGGTCAAAACAATAAATCAACAGTGCCCTGGTGTTTGAAATTCATTCCCATTTCTTGCATGGGACCTAAGCATGCACCCAATGACACATTTTTGATTTTTTTCAACCAATTTATATGCATTGGAGCATGTGCATGTAGTTCAAATTTGAATTATGCACATAAATGTACTAAAAACTCAGTTAATGCATAAAAATGTCCAAACGTACCCCGAAAAATCACAAAAATTGACACAACACTCATGTTGTTCTATGTTGAAACGAGAAAAAAAATGCAATAAGAGGCAATGGATATCATTCCGTCCCCAAAGGTAGGATGTTCCCTACCGAAACCACCATGCTTGTTGTGAGAAGCTCTGGTTTGTGAGAAGCATATACCCAAACCTGTCCCAAATGGGACAAAACTTTTACCACGGCATGTTGATTCCGCTCCATGATAGCATGCCAAGTTTCATGAATTTCAGACGAGTTTTTGGATTTACTAGAATTTTAAAACTAGGTATTTCAATGTTTGCGGCCGAGTGACGGTGGCAGGGTGTTTGACATTCATTCCCATTTCTTGCATGGGACCTAAGCAGGCAACCAAGGAGACATATTTGAATTTTCACCTATTTTATATGCATGAGAGCATGTGCCTATAGTTCAAATTTGAATTATGCATATGAATGCATAGAAAACTCAGTTAATGTATAAAAATGTCCAAGCGAACCCCGAAAATCCCAAAAATTGACACGACGCTCCTGTTGTTCTATGTTGACACTAGGAAAAAAATTGAAATCGAGAAGAGGCAACGGATATCGTTTCGTTTAGAAAGGTGAAACGTTCCCTACCGAAACCATCACACTTGTTGTGAGAAGCTCAAGTTTATGCGAAGCTTATACCCAAACCTGCCCCAAATGGGACATAATTTTTACCACGGCATGTTGATGCCGCTCCATGATAGCTAGCCAAGTTTCATGAATTTTGGACGAGTTTTGGATTTACTAGAATTACAAAAGCAAGTACATCGAAGTTTGCCGAAGAGCCATAGTGCCGTGGTGTTTGAATTTCATCCCCATTTCTTGCATGGGAGATAAGCATAAACCCATGGACTATGATTTTACAACCCATGTTGGTGCACCGGAGCATGTGCATGTAGTTTAATTTTGAATTGTGCACCTGAAATGGCTAGAAAACCAATTTAATGTATAAAATGTTCAAACGAACCGTGAATAATTCCAATTCTTTTATGACACACATATAGTTGCATGTTCACTCAAGATAAAAGGTCTAGCAATTCAAACACCGTCCATTGCCGTTGTGACCCCATTAAGTAATTCAAATCAAGATGAAAAATCAAGTAGATCACACACAGTTTATTATCACCAACCGTGTGAGATGCAACACAAAATATCCTGGAGCACCATCGGTGTATAGTACGCCTATGGCTTACGCGAGAAGGTGCGTCGGCTACAATCCACAGCCAGCGTCTCAAGCACACCCGCTCACTCCCCAAATATCATTTCACTGTTCAATCGTCGCGAATGAAAGATGGGCACGTGGACCCGCGTCGTGAGGGCAACTTCAGTGGCCCACTCCAGAGAGAGCGCGGCCGCAGCTGCCATGCGCGTGCTGACATGGTGCATGAGGGTGACCGCAATCTACGACCGGGCGGCAAAGGCAGCCCAAATGGCCGCTGTTGCTTCTCAGGTGGCGGCAGCAACATCTGCCTCGGGGATAGCAACTGGCGAGAGCGGCATAGCAGCTGTCCGTTCCACAACGGCGGCCTTAGCCCCGATGGAGGCCACCCACGACCATGTCGAAGCCGCCCACGCCCAGCTCTTGGCGGTCACCACACAAATCGAACGAAGCTTCTCCGACAATGGTCGGCAACCCACGGCTGAAGAGCTGGCAAAGGACGAGAGCGTTCGAGCAGCCGTCCGTTCCTCTGCCGCATACCTTGCAACGACGGAGCCCGTCCAAGCCCAGATTGCATCCGCCCACGCCCAACTCGTGGTGGCCTTTTCCAAAGAGATGGCGGACACGGATGACGAGATGCTTGCCGAGTATGGTGCGATGGATGCCATGGAGTCCCTTCCCCAGGAGACCGTCGGGCGCGAGCTGGACATGGAGGCGGCGGCGGAGATCGACGAGCACCAGCCATAGTAGTACTCATTGTTTTGTTTAATTAAGAGCGTCGGTCTTTAATTTGTTAGAGTAATGTTTAGGTCAGCTAGCTCTGTTTAATTGCTGAACTTGATCGATTAAGAAGTGTTGGTGTGCTGTAGTCTCCTTTGTGTACCCAAATTATGCAATGATGGATGACCACTATAACCATGGAAATTCGAACCAAAACTTCTGATGTTCAAACTCATCACACATGGGTGAAGCTATCTGAATTGTTTGTGATGGTCACATATCGTACACAGTTCTGAATAAGGGATCATGTCAGATGACACTTTGCGCACCAGTTTTTTGGCTGAAGCGATTCCAAATTTTCGGCTTCCGCGGAAATATCTACCTCCCCGCCCCCTCCCCCTTACCAAAAGCCACATTTCCCCTCTTTCCGCCTTCCTTTCCAAGTTGAAACCTTCACTCCTTGCTTACAGTACCGCCTCCTCGTCGGCGACCCTCCTTCACACTGCCCGACCTCATCTATCCAGGCAGGTAATCCACACCTGACCTCCATTCTCCTCCTCCTTCCACACCCACATGCCCCGACCGCCGGCGCAAGCGCGACACCTTCCACCCAAATCACCGACCCCTCCACCAAATAAGCGCCGCCCCTAAGCCATGGTGCACGCAGTATAGCCAGGATCTCAAGGAGCATTTGGCAGCGGAGAAGCAAATAGCGTCCGCACGCGCGGATAAGGTCGTGATGGCTGCCATTCGTTCGGACCCCCAAATCTTGGAGGAGCACCTTGCCATTTGCTAGCTACGCTGGTTAAGCATGCTCGGTTTACCTGTTGCGTGTGCTGCTCCTGCCTTTCCTTCACAACTTCTAGTGAATTGTGCTATCTATATTTACCATGTAATCTGTTGCTCTAGTGTATATGTTCTATATGTCGTGCAGTGTGGTGCTCACTTATTAACTGTTTTGTTAATTAGTTGTCGTCTTCAGTTAACTATTTGGTTCAATTCTGCAAATATGATGTTCAATTCGCTGGGCTGCAATTTTGTATTGTCTTCCATGTGAGAAATAAATCGAATTTATCTTTACAAAATACATGAGAAACGAATACAATTGCTATATTTCCAAGTTGTCAAGCATGCTTGGTTTGGTTATACATTATGCAATGTGGTGCTCAGTTAACGTTTGGTTCATTTGTGTTGTGGTGTTTAGTTAACTGTTTGGTTCAATTCTGCAATGCGATGTTCAATAGTTGTGGGTGCATTCTGTTATTGTATACCATGTGAGGAATAAATTGAATTTGGCTGTAGTAAATACATGACAAACATATACAATTGCTCTAGTTGGTTGTAGTTAACTGTTTGATTAACTATCTGATCTTCTATTAGGAGTATGTTATATTGTGCAATGTGGTGCTCAGTTAATGTTTGGTTCATTTGTTGTGGTGTTTAGTTAACTGCTTGGTTCAATTCTGCAATGCGATGTCCAATTGTCGTGGGTAGAATTTTGTATTGTTGTGCATGTGAGGAATAAATCGAATTTGGCTGCACTTAATACATGAGAAACATATACAAGTGCTATATTTCCTAGTTCTTAATTATGCTTGGTTTGGATAAATGGGTTTTCCGTGTGACTTGAATTAATATGATGAATCTACAATGTGCTTATTTTTCATCAACATATTTTACTGATAGTATGCGAACCCTTACTTAACCTGATGACTAACTACCTTATATGTGTTACAAGGAAACAATGGGAAGCACTGATGTTTACAATCGAGGTTAGCACGTGCATGGTCCGTACTCTAATAGCACATTATTGTGCAATTGCAGGAACCATTCTAATATTTTGGTTTTTAACAATTTGGTCTTGCACATGCAGGTCCTGCTGTCAGAGGTTTTGACCCACTGTTCGACCCTTTTTGCATATGGAGAAATGTGTTGTCCATGAATATCAATCAAATCAAGAAACTCAGAAAGATTGTTAGGATAAAGAAATTAGCGACAAAAAACAACAAGATCTTTGTCTGCACAACGAAGAAGACATAAGTTCACTACAAGATGGTACTAACTATTATACCTTACCTTTTTTTATTCCTTTGCCCCATTTCCAATATAGAGAAGATATATATGCACATCCTTGTTTTCAGGCCTTTCCAAAGCAGTTCACTGATGATTATCGCTCAAACCACCTCTATGGTCAGGAGTCGAGGAAGGTTTTCATACAACACCCATGGTTCAATATTAAAGTGTTCCTGAAGAGGACGAAGAATGGACGATCAATCATCCACACGCACTGGCCTAAAGTTGCAAAGATCTTCAACATGAATGAAGGCTCAATATCCGCCTTCCGCTTCAACAGTTTTCTAGATGAGATGCATCTGTCTATATACCGTCTATGATGCTAATTTTAAAGGTTCTACATGTTGCATGTGGAACTTGGTGCTGGTGCAGTTGTGCAATGGGGTAGCTGAGTGCTGAAGCTATATCATGTTGTACTCTGATGTATTTGAATTATGAAATTCTGCTTCCTTAATATGGAAATGAAATATATTGTGTGCTTAATATGAATGTCAATTAGATTAATAAATGGATTATTAATAATAGGGCAATTAGCCTACTAATGGCGAACTAGCCTGCTAATTGGGTCTCGATATTGCAAACGGTTATTGAAAAAAATACCGTGGGCAATGACCTCAGGCAATGCACACAGTTTCTAGGAATAAACCGTGTTGGATCAATGAACAATCACACACGACTTTCTCTTGAAAATTGTTTGCGTTAGGCCACCTTGCGCAAATGTTTACCACATAAAAACTGTGTGTGATGGACAACCTTTGCCACACAGTTTCTTCTATAGACCGTGTGTGATACATTCAATAACGCAAACGATTTAACGAGAAAAATTGTGTGTGATGTACCTGTGAACGGAAACGTTTTCCTTGGAGCGACTGTGTGGGGTGTACATACGAACGGAAGCGTTTAGCGGGGACTGACTGTGCGGGATGTACTTGCGACCAGAAACAATTTCGTCGTATAATTGTATTTTTAGCTCTACTGTACATATTTCCGTATTTGAGCGCTCGTTGGTCGCATACAACCTCATTTTGCCGAGCATGTGTGCCAGGAGGGCATATCCCCAACGGTTTCTTGGTCGTGTGGGAAGGACCCCCCTATCGCCCACACTCACTTGGCGACGGTTCCAAATGCCATCGCGGAAAGGGGTTAAAAACCATTTGTATAACACCGACGCGTACTAGTGGATGTTTCTTCTTTGCGAGGGCAGCTTCAGGGGGCAAGATGTTACCTTCACCGTCAGAGTTCTCAGCTGCTGCGGCCCGGTAGACGTGCTCATGGGAGCAGACCGCATCTTTATCATCATAGGCGATAGTAATGATGCCGCTGCACCGCGGCATCTTGGGGATGTTATATCCATGGTGGGTAGCCGTCATGAACTTGGCGAGGTCAGGGTACCCTAGGATGGCGTTGTACGGGTGGCCAATGTGGGCCAAGTCGAAGTCGATCAACTCAGTGTGGTAATTGTTGTACTTGCCGAAGGTGACGGGGAGGCGCACCTGCCCTAGGGGAGTGGTGGAGCTGTTGGTCACCCCAGAGAATGGCTTAGTGGGCATGAGCTAGTGTAGGATCGAAAGTAGGTCTAGAGGGGAGGGGGGTGATTAGACTACTTGACCAAATAAAAATCTTTCATTTTCCCAATTTTAGTTGTAGGCAGATTTTAGCAAGTTGTACAAGTCAAGCAATCTACCAACACGTGCAGTTCTAATAGTGTAGCAGCGGAAAGTAAAACATTGCATGTGAAGATAAAGGGAAGGGTTTGGAGAGTGCATACACAATGGATACACATAGATTTTTGGCGTGGTTCCGATAGATGGTGCTATCGTACATCCACGTTGATGGAGACTTCAACCCATGAAGGGTAACGACTGCACGAGTCCATGGAGGGCTCCACCCACAAAGGGTCCACGAAGAAGCAACCTTGTCTATCCCACCATGGCCATCGTCCACGAAGGACTTGCCTAACTCGGGTAGATCTTCACAAAGTAGGCGATCTTCTTGCCCTTACAAACTTCTTGGTTCAACTCCACAACATGTCCGAGGCTCCCAAGCGACACCTAACCAATCTAGGAGACACCACTCTCCAAAAGGTAATAGACGATGTTTGATGATGAACTCCTTGCTCTTGTGCTTCAAATGACAGTCGCCCCAACACTCAACTCTTTCTCACAGATTTGGATATGTTGGAGGAAGAATTGGAGTGGAAAGCGACTTGCGAAAGGCTAGAAATCAATATTCTTGTGGTAGGATTGGAATATCTTGATCTCAACATATAACTAGGTGGTTCTCTCTCAGAAATGAATGGTGGAAGTGTAGGCACGTGATATGTCTCGGTCGTATCTATAATTTTTTATTTTTCCATGCCAATATTTCACAACTTTTACATACTTTTGACAACAATTTATATGACTTTTTGGACTAACATATTGATCCAGTGCCCAGTGCCAGTTCCTGTTTGTTGCATGTTTTTTGTTTCGCAGAAAATCCACATCAAACGGAGTCCAAATGCAATAAAAATTTACGGATATTTTTTTGGAATATATGTGAATTTTGGAAGTGGAATCAACGCAAGGCGGTGCCCGAGGGTCCCAAAATCCCTAGGGGCACGTCCCCTACCCAGGACACGCCCAGGGGGCTTGTGGCCACCCCAAAGGTCGGTTGGAGGTGTCCTTCGTACGTAAGGAAGCTAATATCCGGATAAAAATCATGTTAAAATTTCCGCCAATCGGAGATACGGATCTCCGGGAATTTAAGAAACGGTGAAAGGCCAGAAACGGGGGTCTCGAAATAGAAGAGAAACAGAGAGATAGATCCAATCTCGAAGGGGCTCCTGCCCCTCCGCCACCATGGAGGCCATGGACTAGAGGGGAATCCCTTCTCCTATCTAGGGGGACAGTCAAGGAAGAAGAAGGAGGGGGGCTCTCTGTTACCCTATCTCCGGTTGCGCCGGAACACCGTCGGGGTCATCATCGCGACGACGATCCAAACCAACAACTTCGTCGCCGTCATGACCAATTCTCTCCCCCTCTATGCAGCGGTGTAACACCTCTTCTACCCGATGTAATCTCTACTTAGACATGGTGATCAACGCTATATATTATTTCCCAATGATGTATGGCTATCCTATGATGTTTGAGTACATCTATTTTGTCCTATGGGTTGATTGATGATCATGATTGGTTTGAGTTGTATGTTTTATTATTGGTGATGTCCTATGGTGCTCTCTGTGTCGCGTAAGCATGAGGGATCCTCGCTGTAGGGTTTGCAATATGTTCATGATTTGCTTATGGTGGGTGGCGTGAGTGACAGAAGCACGGACCCCGAGTAAGTAGGTTGTTTGCGTATGAGAATAAAGAGGACTTGATACCTTATAATGTTATGGTTGGATTTTACCTTAATGATATTTAGTAGTTGCAGATGCTTGCTAGAGTTCCAATCATAAGTGCATATGGTCCAAGTAGAGAAAGTATGTTAGCTTATGCCTCTCCCTCATATAAAATTTCAATAATGATTACCGGTCTAGTTATCGATTGCCTAGGGAGAAATGGCTTTCTTGTGTGACAAAAATCTCTCTACTAAAACTAATAGTTGCTTCTTTATATAAACATCCCCTGGTTTTTATTTACGTGCTCTTTATTATCTTGCAAACTTATCCTACAACACCTACAAAGTACTTCTAGTTTCATACTGGTTCTAGGTAAAGCGAGCGTTAAGCGTGCGTAGAATTGTATTGGTGGTCGATAGAACTTGAGGGAATATTTGTTCTACCTTTAGCTCCTCCTTGGATTCGACACTATTACTTATCGAAAGAGGCTATAACGGATCCCCTACACTTGTGTGTTATCAAGACCTTTTTCTGGCGCCGTTGCCGGGGAGCAATAGCGCGGGGTGAATATTTTCGTGTGTGCTTGTTGGCTTTATCACCAGGTAGTTCTTATTTTCTTTTCTAAGTTGTTCTATATCTTTAGTTATGGATATGGAACACGAAATAACAAAAAAAGATGCACTTCCTACTCGTGGAGATGGGGAACCTCCTAAAACCCTCGATGCTCATTATGTGAAAGATACCGAGCACTACTTTGATAATCTCGAGAAAACCCATTCAACTATATAATGGGAGTAACATTGGACCAACGAAAATACTTTAGGGATTATCGCTTGACTAAAAAACGGAAACTGTTATGGGATCAAATTCATATGTTGCATTGGTATGCTTGGGAGCTTTGCTTCAGATATGATTATACTTGTTGCTCTAGGATGAAGGCTCCACACCTTCCCTTTTCATGTGAACTTAATGATAATGAAACCTTGCCTTCATTTGCAAAAGGTATATATGATTACTATGATGCGGAACAAATAGAAGAATTTGTTGCTTTTAAGGGTGCTTATGAAATTAAATCTTTGTTCAAAAGTATGAAGATTATGATGATGATGTTGTTTATAGATCTGAAAATTTTGCTATACTTAAATATTGCTATGCTAATTATGAACACAATTACGATATTAATGTGTTTACTTAGAAAGTCTCCGCTGTCTAAGAAGAGACTAATATTTTGCAGGAATCTATGGAAGAAATTGATGACATTGTGAGCTCATTAGATGAAAAAGATGAGGAGGAGAGCGAAGAATAGAAGGAGGAAGAGCGGATTAGCTACCCGTGCCCACCTTCTAATGAGAGTAACTCTTCAACTCATACATTTTTTAATTTACCTTCATGCTTACCGAAGGATGAATGCGACGATGTTTTCTATGATCCCTTGGATTCATTTGAAATATCCCTTTTTGATGAACTTGATGCTTGCTTTGCTTGTGGCCATGATGCCAATATGAGTTATGCTTATGGAGATGAACTTGCTATAATTCCTTATGCTAAACATGAAATTTTTGCTATTTCACCCACGCATGATAGTCCTATTATGTTTTTGAATTCTCCCAACTACACTATATCAGAGAAGTTTGTGCTTATTAAGGATTATATTGATGGGGTGCGTTCTAATATTGCACATGATGATTTTGATAAATATAATATGCATGTTCTTGTTGCTCCTACTTGCAATTATTATGAGAAAGGAACTACATCACCGCCTCTCTATGTTTCCAATACGATAAAAGTGTAAGAAACTATTTCTGCTATGTATCAGCCTTTACTATGTGTGCATGAATTGTTCTTTTATGACATGCCGATGCATAGGAAGAGAGTTAGACTTCGTTGTTGCATGATATATGTTACTTTGTGCTCACTATTAAATGACAATTCATTGTTAATTAAAATTGTCTTTGATATACCTTGGGATCCGGGTGGATCCATTACTTGAGCACTATATGCCTAGCTTAATGGCTTTAAAGAAAGCGCTGCCAGGGAGACAACCCAGAAATTTTAGAGAGTCATTTATTTCTGTTGAGTGCTTTTAAGAAGTTTTTAAAAAAGTGGGGAACCCAAAAAAAATTCAAAAATAAAAGTGAAAGTAAGAAAGACGAGCATCGTTAAAGTGGGAGCTAGCCTTGAACTTTGTTCATGCCCATGGAAACTTTGTGAACCTTAATTACATAAACTTTTCAACAAAAATAATTATAGCCTTGTACAAATCAATTGTATTATAAAAATAATGTCCCAAGATTTACCTTTAGGATGATTAGATTGCTTGTTTGGTATGTGCAGTGAAAAACAAAAACTTTGGTTGTAGTGCGTGAATTTATATTTTTTACTGGAACGTCAAAAGTTTCTAATTTTTGTACACAATACTGCTATACAATTTTTTTATTTTGTCCTAATTTTCAGAATTTTTAGAGGTACATAAGTATGGTTAATGTTCAGATTGCTACAGACTAATCTGTTTTTGACAGATTCTGTTTTTGATGCATTGTTTTGCGTGTTTTGATGAATCTATGGATCGTGTTGATGATATAAGCCATGGTGAAGTTAGAGTACATTAGTTATAATGCAAAAATAAAATATGAATGGATTTTCAACAGTACTTCAAGTAGTGATTTGCTCTATTATACTAACGAATCTCACGAGGGTTTTGTTAAGTTTTATGTGATTGAAGTTTTCAAGTTTTGGGTAAGATCGCGATGGATGAAGGAATAAGGACTGGCAAGAGCCTAAAAATGGGGATGCCCGAGGCACCCCAAGGTAATATTTAAGGACTACAAAGCAACTAAGCTTGGGGATGCCCTAGAAGGCATCCCCTCTTTCTTCTAACGACCGTCGGTAACTTTACTTAGAGCTATATTTTTATTCGTCGCATGATATGCATAAATTCTTGGAGCATCGTGTGCTTTTTATTTTTATTTTAATAATGCACCATGCTGGTATGAGATAGTCCTTGGTTGATTTATAGAATGCTCTTTGCACTTCACTTATATCTTTTGAGTATGGCTTTATAAAATGCTTCATGTACTTCACTTCTATCATTTGAAGTTTGGATTCCTGTTTGTCTTCACGTAGAAAATCACCATTTGTAGAATACTCTTTTGCTTCACTTATATTTGTTAGAGCTTGGGAAAGCCTTTTATAGAAAGAATTAAACTCTCTTGCTTCACTTATATATATTTAGAGAGTTAACAGGAATTGGTCATTCACATGGTTAGTCATAAAATCCTACATAAAACTTGTAGATTGCTGAATATCATATGTTTGATTCCTTGCAATAGTTTTGCGATATAGAGATGCTAATATGTGGGAGGTACTAGTGAATGGTTGTGGTTTAGTAAGAATATTTGTGTTAAGGTTTGTGATTCCTGAAGCATGCATGTATGTGTGACATCCTGAGACCGTTGCGCCACGTGTCTTCCAGTTATTCGCTGCCATTGCCATGTCATCTGCTTGCGTGTTGCACTTTGCCATGTCATCATGTGCATTTCATCTGCATCGTTTTTCAAAACTTGCATCCGTTCATAGTTTCCGAGCCCCCTCGTCCTTTCCGTTGTCCGTTCTGAGCCCAGACACACTCTCACATGCACCCGTTGCACCTCTCAAATCTTGTTTCGTCAGCGGGAGAAAAACGTTCATGGAATGGGTCGAGATTTTTTGAGTGGCCTTGTTATATCACTGGTAGACCGCGTGTCAAATTTCATTCCATTTGGAGGTCGTTTGTGTTGGATATATGCCCTAGAGGCAATAATAAAAGCATTATTATTATATCTCCTTGTTCATGATAATTGTCTGTTATTCATGCTTGAATTGTATTGTAAGGAAACAGCGATACATGTGTGAATACATAGACCAAAATGAGTCCCTGGTAGGCCTCTAGTAGCCAGCTCATTGATCAACAGATGGTCACGGTTTCCTGACCATAGACATAGGATGTCACTGATAACGGGATCACATCATTAGGAGAATGATGTGATGGACAAGACCCAAACTTGAGCATAACACGAGATCGTATAGTTTGTAATGCATAAGCTTTTCGGTGTCAAGTATTTATTCCTTAGACCATGAGGTTGTACAACTCCCGGACACCGTAGGAGTACTTTGGGTGTGCCAACCGTCACAACGTAACTGGGTGGCTATAAAGGTACACATCGGGTATCTCCGAAAGTGTCTGTTGAGTTGGTACGAACCGAGACTGGGATGTTGTCACTCCGTATGACGGAGAGGTACCTCTGGGCCCACTCGGTAATACATCATCATAATGAGCTCAATGTGACTAAGTAGTTAGTCACGGGATGATGGATTACGGATCGAGTAAAGAGACTTGCCATAACGAGATTGAACAAGGTGTTGGGAATACCGACGATCGAATCTCGGGCAAGTACCGTACCGATGGACAAAGGGAATAACATACGGGATTGAGTGAATCCTTGACACGGTGGTTCATCCGATGAAGATCATCGAGGAACACGTGGGAACCAACATGGGTATCTAGATCCCGCTGTTGGTTATTGACCGGAGAGTGGTCTCGGTCATGTCTACGTGTCTCCCGAACCCGTAGGGTCTACACACTTAAGGTTCGGTAACGCTAGGGTCGTAGAGATTAATGCACGTGGAAACCCGAAAGTTGTTCGGAGTCCCGGATGAGATCCCGGATGTCACGAGGAGTTCTGGAATGGTCCGGAGGTAAAGATTGATATATGGGAAGTCCAGTTTCGGCCAACGGGTGATCTCCGGGGGTCACCGGGAGCGTCCCGGGACCACCGGAGGGGCCCCGGGGGTCCATCGGGTGGGGCCACCCATCCCGGTGGGCCCCCTAGGCCGCAAGGGGATGTGTGCAGCCCTCTGGGCTGGCGCACCACAAGGGGGCCCCACCTCCCCATGCGCATAGGGATAAAACCCTAAGGGGAGGGGGGCCACCACTTGCCTTGGAGGAGGGGGACTCCTCCCTGGCCGCCGCCCCCCTTGCAGATTGGATCTGCAAGGGGCTGGCGCCCCCCTGGCCCCCTATATATATGTGAGGGGGGGAGGGCAGCCGGACCTCAGCCCTGGCGCCTCTCCCCCTCCCGTCACACCTCCCAACTCCCACGCAGGGCTCCCGGCGAAGCCCTGCTGCGATCTCCACTGCATCCGTCATCACGCCGTCGTGCTGCCGGATCTCTGACGACTTCTCCTCCCCCCTTGCTGGATCAAGAAGGAGGTGACATTGCTGCACCGTACGTGTGTTGAACGCGGAGGTGCCGTCCGTTCGGCGCTAGATCATCGGTGACGAAGAACGTGAAGAGTACGACTACTTCATCCTTGCTTCGTTGAAAGCTTCCGCACGCAATCTTCATAACGGTATGTAGATGCACTCTTAGTTACTCATTGCTAGATGTCTCCATAGTTGGATCTTGGTGAAGACGTAGAATTTTTTTGATTTATGCTACGTTCCCCAACAGTGGTATCAGAGCCTAGGTTTTATGCGTAGCATCTTGCACGAGTAGAACACAAAGCAGTTGTGGGCGTATGATCTTGTTCAACTTTCTTACCGTTACTAGTCAATCTTGATTCGGCGGTATTGTGGGATGAAGCGGCCCGGACCGACCTTACACGTACGCTTACGTGAGACTGGTTCCACCGACAGACATGCACTAGATGCATAAGGTGGCTGGCGGGTGTCTGTCTCTCCTACTTTAGTCGGATCGGATTTGATGAAAAGGGTCCTTATGAAGGGTAAATAGAAGTTGACAAATCACGTTGTGGTTTCGGCGTAGGTAAGAAACGTTCTTGCTAGAAATCCTATAGAAGCCACGTAAAACTTGCAACAACAATTAGAGGACGTCTAACTTGTTTTTGCAGCATGTGTTTTGTGACGTGGTATGGCCAAGAACGAAGATGTGATGAATGATATATGTGATGTATGAGATTGATCATGTTTTTGTAATAGGAAATCACGACTTGCATGTCGATGAACTTGACAACCGGCAGGAGCCATAGGAGTTGTCTTAATTATTGTATGACCTGCGTGTCACTGAATAACGCCATGTAATTACTTTACTTCGTTGCTAAACGTTAGCTATAGTAGTAGAAGTAATAGTTGGCGTGACGACTTCTTCAAGACACGATGATGGAGATCATGATGATGAAGATCATGGTGTCGAGCCGGTGACAAGATGATCATGGTGCCCCGAAGATGGAGATCCAAGGAGCAAGATGATATTGGCCATATCATG
>LR738710.1:592473100-592500945 GCA_902687465.1 Secale cereale
ATTGATTGCATGTGATGTTTATCATGTTTTTGCATCTTGTTTACTTAGAACGACGGTAGTAAATAAGATGATCTCTCACTAAAATTTCAAGTAATGTGTTTCCCCTAACTGTGCACCGTTGCTAAAGCTCGTTGCTCCGAAGCACCACGTGATGATCGGGTGTGATAGGTTCTAACGTTCGCATACAACGGGTGTAAGACAGATTTACACACGCAATACACTTAGGGTTCACTTGACGAGCCTAGCATGTACAGACATGGCCTCGGAACACGGAAGACCGAAAGGTCGAACACGAGTCGTATAGAAGATACGATCAACATGAAGATGTTCACCGTTTTTGACTAGTCCGTCTCACGTGATGATCGGACACGGACTACTCGATTCGGATCGTGTATCACTTAAGATGACTAGAGAGATGTCATTCTGAGTGGGAGTTCATTAAAATTTGATTAAGATGAACTTAATTATCATGAACTTAGTCTAAATTCTTCACAATATCTCTTGTAGATCAAATGGCCCACGCTCCAGTTTCCCTCAACTTCAACGCGTTCCTAGAGAAAACCAAGCTGAAAGACGATGGTAGCAACTATACGGATTGGGTCCGTAACCTGAGGATTATCCTCATAGCTGCCAAGAGATCATATGTCCTAGAAGCACCGCTAGGTGATGCACCTGCTCCCGATGCTGACCAAGACGTTTTGAACGTTTGGCAGTCGCGTAGTGATGATTACTCCTTGGTTCAGTGCGGCATGCTTTACAGTTTAGAATCGGGGCTCCAAAAGCTTTTTGAGCACCATGGAGCATATGAGATGTTCGAAGAGCTGAAAATGGTTTTCCAATCTCATGCCCGAGTCGAGAGATATGATGTCTCCGACGCATTCTACAGCTGTAAGATGGAGGAGAACAATTCTGTCAGTGAGCACATCCTCAAGATTTCAGGATTGCACAACCGCTTGTCTCAGCTGGGAATGAATCTCCCAGATGAAGCGGTCGTTGACAGAATCCTCCAGTCGCTCCCACCAAGCTTCAAGAGCTTCGTGTTGAACTTCAATATGCAGGGGATGGAGAAGTCCATTCCCGAGGTGTATTCAATGCTGAAATCAGCGGAGGTAGACATCAAGAAAGAACATCAAGTGTTGATGGTCAATAAAACCACTAAGTTCAAGAAAGGCAAGGGTAAGAAGAACTTCAAGAAGGACGGCAAGCAAGTTGCCGCGCCTGGCAAGCCTGTTGCCGGGAAGAAGCCAAAGTATGGACCCAAGCCTGAGACTGAGTGCTTTTATTGCAAGGGAACGGGTCACTGGAAGCGGAACTGCCCCAAATACTTAGCAGACAAGAAGGCCGGCAACGTCAAAGGTATATATGATATACATGTTATTGATGTGTACCTTACCAGCACTCGTAGTAGCTCCTGGGTATTCGATACCGGTGCAGTTGCTCACATTTGTAACTCAAAACAGGAGCTGCCGAATAAACGGAGACTGGCGAAGGATGAGGTGACGATGCGCGTCGGGAATGGTTCCAAGGTCGATGTGATCGCCGTCGGCACGCTGCCTCTACATCTACCCTCGGGATTAGTTTTGAACCTGAATAATTGTTATTTAGTACCAGCTTTGAGCATGAACATTGTTTCTGGATCTCGTCTTATGCGAGATGGATATTCTTTCAAATCGGAGAATAATGGTTGTTCTATTTATTTGAGAGATATGTTTTATGGTCATGCCCCGCTGGTCAATGGTTTATTTTTGATGAATCTCGAACGTAGTGATACACATATTCATAGTGTAGATGCCAAAAGATGTAAAGTTGATAATGATAGTCCCACATACTTGTGGCATTGCCGCCTTGGTCATATTGGTGTCAAACGTATGAAGATGCTCCATTCAGATGGACTTCTAGAGTCTCTTGATTATGAATCATTTGACACGTGCGAACCATGCCTCTTGGGCAAGATGACCAAGACTCCGTTCTCCGGAACAATGGAGCGAGCAACCAACTTGTTGGAAATCATACATACCGATGTGTGCGGTCCAATGAGTGTTGAGGCTCGCGGAGGCTACCGTTATGTTCTCACCCTCACAGATGACTTGAGTAGATACGGGTATATCTATTTGATGAAACACAAGTCTGAGACCTTTGAAAAGTTCAAGGAATTTCAGAATGAGGTTGAGAATCAACGTGACAGAAAAATAAAGTTCTTGCGATCGGATCGTGGGGGTGAATATTTAAGTCATGAATTTGGCACACACCTTAGAAGCTGTGGAATTGTTTCACAATTGACACCGCCCGGAACACCTCAACGTAACGGTGTGTCCGAACGTCAAAATCGTACTCTGTTGGACATGGTGCGATCTATGATGTCCCTTACCGATTTACCGCTATCTTTTTGGGGTTATGCTTTAGAGACTGCCGCATTCACTTTAAATAGGGCTCCGTCAAAATCCGTTGAGACGACTCCATATGAACTTTGGTTTGGCAAGAAACCGAAGCTGTCGTTTCTGAAAGTTTGGGGTTGCGATGCTTATGTCAAGAAACTTCAACCTGAAAAGCTCGAACCCAAATCGGAAAAATGCGTCTTCATAGGATACCCAAAGGAAACTATTGGGTACACCTTCTACCAAAGATCCGAAGGCAAAGTCTTTGTTGCCAAGAATGGATGCTTTCTGGAGAAAGAGTTTCTCTCGAAAGAAGTGAGTGGGAGGAAAGTAGAACTTGATGAGGTGACAGTCACCCCTCCTGGACCGGAAAGTAGCGCAGCACAGGAAGCTGTTCCTGAGGTGCCTGCACCGACAAGGGAGGAAGATAATGATAATGATCATGAAGAAACAGATCAAGTTACTACTGAACTTCGAAGGTCCACAAGGGCACGTTCCGCACCAGAGTGGTACGGCAACCCTGTGCTGGAAATCATGTTGTTAGACAACGGTGAACCTTCGAACTATGAAGAAGCGATGGCGGGCCCAGATTCCAATAAATGGCTTGGAGCCATGAAATCCGAGATAGAATCCATGTATGAAAACAAAGTATGGACTTTGGTGGACTTGCCTGATGATAGGCACGCCATAGAAAACAAATGGATATTTAAGAAGAAGACACACGCGGATGGTAATGTGACCATCTATAAAGCTCGGCTTGTCGCTAAGGGTTATCGACAAGTTCAAGGGATTGACTACGATGAGACTTTCTCTCCCGTAGCGATGCTGAAGTCAGTCAGAATCATGTTAGCTATTGCCGCATTCTATGATTATGAGATATGGCAAATGGACGTCAAAACAGCATTTCTTAATGGCTTCCTCAAGGAAGAGTTGTATATGATGCAACCGGAAGGTTTTGTCGATCCAGAGAACGCTAACAAGGTATGCAAGCTCCAGCGCTCGATTTACGGGCTGGTGCAAGCATCTCGGAGTTGGAATATTCGCTTTGATGAGGTGATCAAAGCGTTTGGCTTTATACAGACTTATGGAGAAGCCTGTATTTACAAGAAAGTGAGTGGGAGCTCTGTAGCATTTCTCATATTATATGTGGATGACATATTACTGATGGGAAATGATATAGAATTCTTGGAAAATGTAAAGGCCTACTTGAATAAAAGTTTTTCAATGAAGGACCTTGGAGAAGCTGCTTACATATTAGGCATCAAAATCTATAGAGATAGATCGAGACGCCTCACTGGTCTTTCACAAAGTACATACCTTGACAAAATATTGAAGAAGTTCAATATGGATCAGTCAAAGAAAGGATTCTTGCCTGTTTTGCAAGGTATGAGATTGAGTAAGACTCAGTCACCGACCACGGCAGAAGATAGAGAAAAGATGAGTGTCATTCCCTATGCCTCGGCAATAGGTTCTATCATGTATGCCATGCTGTGTACCAGACCTGATGTGAACCTTGCCATAAGTTTGGTAGGGAGGTACCAAAGTGATCCCGGTACGGAACACTGGACAGCGGTCAAGAACATCCTGAAGTACCTGAAAAGGACTAAGGATATGTTTCTCGTGTATGGAGGTGACGAAGAGCTCGTCGTAAAGGGTTACGTCGATGCTAGCTTCGACACAGATCTGGATGACTCTAAGTCACAAACCGGATACGTGTATATTTTGAATGGAGGGGCAGTCAGCTGGTGCAGTTGCAAGCAAAGCGTGGTGGCAGCATCTACATGTGAAGCGGAGTACATAGCTGCTTCTGAAGCAGCGCAGGAAGGAGTCTGGATGAAGGAGTTCATCACCGACCTAGGAGTCATTCCAAGCGCGTCAAGCCCGATGACTCTCTTCTTTGACAACACTGGTGCTATTGCTATTACCAAGGAGCCCAGGTTTCACAAGAAGACCAAGCACATCAAGCGCCGTTTCAACTCCATCCGGAATTATGTTCAGGATGGAGACATAGATATTTGTAAAGTGCATACGGATCTGAATGTAGCAGACCCGTTGACTAAACCTCTTTCATGGGCAAAACATGATCAACACCAGAACTCTATGGGTGTTCGATTCATCACAATGTAACTAGATTATTGACTCTAGTGCAAGTGGGAGACTATTGGAGATATGCCCTAGAGGCAATAATAAAAGCATTATTATTATATCTCCTTGTTCATGATAATTGTCTGTTATTCATGCTTGAATTGTATTGTAAGGAAACAGCGATACATGTGTGAATACATAGACCAAAATGAGTCCCTAGTAGGCCTCTAGTAGCTAGCTCGTTGATCAACAGATGGTCACAGTTTCCTGACCATGGACATAGGATGTCACTGATAACGGGATCACATCATTAGGAGAATGATGTGATGGACAAGACCCAAACTTGAGCATAACACGAGATCGTATAGTTCGTAATGCATAAGCTTTTCGGTGTCAAGTATTTATTCCTTAGACCATGAGGTTGTACAACTCCCGGACACCGTAGGAGTACTTTGGGTGTGCCAACCGTCACAACGTAACTGGGTGGCTATAAAGGTACACATCGGGTATCTCCGAAAGTGTCTGTTGAGTTGGTACGAACCGAGACTGGGATGTTGTCACTCCGTATGACGGAGAGGTACCTCTGGGCCCACTCGGTAATACATCATCATAATGAGCTCAATGTGACTAAGTAGTTAGTCACGGGATGATGGATTACGGATCGAGTAAAGAGACTTGCCATAACGAGATTGAACAAGGTGTTGGGAATACCGACGATCGAATCTCGGGCAAGTACCGTACCGATGGACAAAGGGAATAACATACGGGATTGAGTGAATCCTTGACACGATGGTTCATCCGATGAAGATCATCGAGTAACGGTGGAACCAACATGGGTATCCAGATCCCGCTGTTGGTTATTGACCGGAGAGTGGTCTCGGTCATGTCTACGTGTCTCCCGAACCCGTAGGGTCTACACACTTAAGGTTCGGTAACGCTAGGGTCGTAGAGATTAATGCACGTGGAAACCCGAAAGTTGTTCGGAGTCCCGGATGAGATCCCGGACGTCACGAGGAGTTCCGGAATGGTCCGGAGGTAAAGATTGATATATGGGAAGTCCAGTTTCGGCCAACGGGTGATCTCCGGGGGTCACCGGGAGCGTCCCGGGACCACCGGAGGGGCCCCGGGGGTCCACTGGGTGGGGCCACCCATCCCGGTGGGGCCCCTAGGCTGCAAGGGGATGTGTGCAGCCCTCTAGGCTGGCGCACCACAAGGGGGCCCCACCTCCCCATCGCATAGGGATAAAACCCTAAGGGGAGGGGGGCCACCACTTGCCTTGGAGGAGGGGGACTCCTCCCTGGCCGCCGCCCCCCCTTGCAGATTGGATCTGCAAGGGGCTGGCGCCCCCCCTGGCCCCCTATATATATGTGGGGGGGGGGAGAGGGCAGCCGGACCTCAGCCCTGGCGCCTCTCCCCCTCCCGTCACACCTCCCAACTCCCACGCAGGGCTCCCGGCGAAGCCCTGCTGCGATCTCCACTGCATCCGTCATCACGCCGTCGTGCTGCCGGATCTCTGACGACTTCTCCTCCCCCCTTGCTGGATCAAGAAGGAGGTGACGTTGCTGCACCGTACGTGTGTTGAACGCGGAGGTGCCGTCTGTTCGGCGCTAGATCATCGGTGACGAAGAACGTGAAGAGTACGACTACTTCATCCTTGCTTCGTTGAAAGCTTCCGCACGCAATCTTCATAACGGTATGTAGATGCACTCTTAGTTACTCGTTGCTAGATGTCTCCATAGTTGGATCTTGGTGAAGACGTAGAAATTTTTTGATTTATGCTACGTTCCCCAACAGTTTGATGCCCCAACGGTTAGCCGCGTTGACCGAAAACCCCCTTCTCTTTGCAGCCCAGCACCCCTCCATAACAGCCTACTAGCCCGTCTAAACCCCCTCCATGTTCTTCGTCGTTGGATCACGATCGCGTGGCCAAAAACCGCACCTCATTTGGACTCTCCTAGATCCCTCTACCTATAAATATGTCCCTCCCCCGAAATTTGCGGTGCAAACCCTAGCTCCACCATCTCCCTCCGTGCCGGACACGTCCGCCGGCGCCGGACGCGTCCAGCCACCACCCCTTAGTGAATCGGAGCGCTCCACGTGTCCTCCACTAACTCCTCTCCACCGCACCGCGCCGCGGCCTGTCGGGGCCCTCCGAGCCTGGTCCTCCTCCGCCGCCGGCCCGAACCGCCGTGCCTCCCGCAGGCCCTCGCCTCGCCCGAGCGCCGCCCCGCCCCTGCCTCGCCGACCCCACCGCCGGAGCATGCTCGCCGCCTCCATCGCCGTCGCTCGCCGCCACTGCTTCACGCCATCACCCAAGCCGCCCCGCGCCTCGCGCCTCCCGAGTGCCCCGTCGCTCCCCGCCGTCGAATCTAGGCAGATCTGGGCCGGCGCCTTTCAGATCCGCCGGCCTCCTCCTGTCCCCTCCGTCGCCGCGACCTCATCGTCGCCCACCGCCGCCATGGACGAGCCCTCACCCGTGTCTCTGCCAACTAGGCCCGCGCCAGCCGGGCCGGACATGTCCGGTTGGGCCCGGACAGTGTCCGCCCAGATCTGCCCCGAGGGTATATTTTTCCACTAAGTCCTTTGCAAAATCATATCATGTATGCATGTTGTGGGGCTTGTAACTTTATGCATGTTGCTCCGTTTTGCGTGTATGATATGTCAAATTTGTTCATCTTTGAATGCTCTACATGTTGGTGTGATTTTCATCCATGTTAGGGTTCATCTTGCCGTGTTAATCCCTGTTACAAAAGTGCTAAGTGCTATTAACTGCTATAAACTTGATATAACTTGCTGGTTTGTCTTTTTCATATGTTTTTGTGTGATTTTTGTTTGAGCATCATGTCAACATGTTTTAGGAGCACAATCATGTAATCTTTGCTGTGGTGCAATACGCTTTTTATGATATGCCTTGTGGTGAGTGAAACAAGCTTGCAAAGTGACCTACTTACTATTTGCCGTTTTCTTACACTTGTTGAAAACTGCTAAGTCCGAAACTGTTATATTATGATGCCATGTTTGATTGATGTTACAGTCATATCCATGCATGTTTTGGAATTCCCAATGATCATGTATTGTAGTCAATGTTATAGCCTATCCATCCATGCCCTTGTTTGCAATTATAGGTTGTTGTAGCTTATCTCTTTCTTGCTCTCAAGTGGTCAATATAATGTTTCTATCAGCCTGTCAACAACATGTTCGATTTGGCAAAGCTCATTGCTATTAATGTATGCATCGTATGGATTTGTGCCAACGGAGTTATTTGGAGTATGCCATGCCTACTACATGTTCATGACCTTTGCTTCCTTATTACACTTGATATGCTTGTTGTTATATGCCTCTAAAGCCAGCCTCATAATGTTGTTGTTGCATTCCCAAATTTTCACTAAGTCTGAGAATCTGCTATATTATGTTTGCATCTTGTTTTGATGAATGCCATGGACCTGTTGCTCTTATGTATAGGCCATGTTGTGTTCCTTGAGCTCCATGTTATGTTCTAGCATGCCATGCTTTTGCTTGCCATGATCTTGCTCTGTAGCTTAATTATTTCTTTCCTCCAACATGTCAACATATTAACTCTGCTCATGTATATGATCTGTTTTCCACTAAGTCATAATTTGTGATATAAAGTTTGCTTGTTGCCTTGATTGTGTTGGAGTACTCTTGATGCCTATGGACCCGATACTTGATGATATTTGAAGCATGCTATTTGTACTTTGAGTTCATGCCATGCTTATGCCTATCTTATACTTGTAGTGTGTTGTTTTGATGCGTGCAATATGCCTAGTTGCATCCATGTTTTTGAGAGTGTTTGCATGACGTTTGAATGCATTTTGCATCAATGCCATGTGTGACTTGTTTTGCTCATATCTTCTAGGCCGTAGCTCCGAATTAAATGAACTTTATATGTAACTTGACTACAACTTTGTGTAGATCATCATGGTGCATGTTAACTTGCTGTTTAACAACTTTAACATAAGATTTGTTCAGATCTGGACCAATTTCGAAATTTGCATATGAGGACTTACCGGACTTGCTATATGTTGTTACCGGCCTCATTTAAACTTGCTTTGTTGTGTGGTCTTGTATGCATCATCCCTTGCGATGATTAGCATCATGTAGCCTTGTCATGCATCATACTTGGTTGAGCATCATGTCTTTTTTATGTGTTGTGTGTTTACCATGTTGTTTGCTTCTTCTCGTTAGTTCCTGTTTCGTTGCAATCGTGAGGATTCGTCCGACTACACTTGGTTCGTCTTTGTGGCTTCGTCTTCTTCATGGACTCGTTCTTCTTCCTTGCGGGATCTCAGGCAAGATGACCGTCACCTTGGATCTCATTACTATCATTGCTATGCTAGTTGTCTTGATGCTATCACTATATGTCACGCTACCCACCATTTGTTTGTCAGTCTCTCTTTGTTGCCATGAAACCTCTAACCTTTGACACCATCCCAACAAACCGTTGTTTGGCTATGTTACCGCTTGCTCAGTCCCTCTTATAGCGTTGTTAGTTGCAGGAGAAGATGAAGATTGCTCCATGACTAAACTTGGTTGTTGGAATATCACAATATCTATTACTATAATAATTCACCTATATACTTGGAAATGGATGGAAGGCTTGGCCTTTTGCTCGGTGTTTTGTTCCACTTATGCTGCCTTAAGAACCGATAAACCGGTGTTATGTTCCTTGAGTTTGTGTTCCTAACACGGTTGGGGGTATGGGACCCCCTTGACAGTTTGCTTTGAATAAAACTCCTCCAGCAAGGCCCAACTTTTATTCCAATTTGCAACATAATAAAACTATTAATTAATTAATTAAATTGCATAGGGGGGTTGCGTCCCCGAGGATTCTTTTCCACATATAGGGGGCCAGTGCTGATGGTGTTGGTCCCAAACGGGCGGACTATGGGGCCGCCTCGGGGAAACTCGAGGTATCTAGCATACCTGTAGGCTGACCTATCCGGACGCAGCCAAAGACGAGATACGCGTGGATACTATCAGGATGTCGGCATGCCGGGAGGTCTTGCTGGACTTAATTTACCATTGTCAAAATGTCATGTGCACCGGGATTTCGAGTCTGATCGGGTCTTCCCTAAGGTAAGAGGTTTTACCTCTGCTAATCGTGAGAGCTTGTGATGGGCTAAGTTGGGACACCCCTGCAGGGTTATGATCTTTCGAAAGTCGTGCCCGTGGTTATGTGGCCGATTGGAATTTGTTAATGTCCGGTTGTGGAAAACTTGACAGAGGATCCGAAATAAAATACACCAACCGCGTGAGTAACCGTGACAGTCTCTTTTCATTTTGAGAAGAGAACACGGTGGGGGATATGTTTGACTCGTAGGTAGTTCAGGATCACTTAGCGATCATTACTAGTTTGCGACCGTTTGCGTAGATGCTCATCTTATTCTTGTACTCGTAAGTTAGCCACCATACATATGCTTAGCCGTTGCTGCAACCCCACCACTTAACTTCTCCATTCCCATTAAGCTTTTCTAGTCTTGATACCCATGGTTATGGGATTGCTGAGTCCTCGTGGCTCACAGATACTTCAATAATAGTTGCAGGTGCAGGTTTCCGATGACTTGATGCGAGAGCGATGTTTACTTGAGTTGAAGTTCTTTCTTCTTCTTCGTCAGTCTTGGGATAGGTTCCTGGTCGGCAGCCTGCAATAGCAGGATGGATGTCGTTGTGCTTTTCATGTGTTTTCATCCGTAGTTGGGTGCCTTGTGTATAATGTGTTGTATTCATGTGGCAATTGTATGACTTGTTGTATCCCCATCTATTTATGTAATGGTACGATGTAATGATATCCATCTTGCTAAGCGCCCGAAATGCGGTTGTGCCCCAATCACGAGCTCATCATGTGATCGGGATAGAATCACATCTTGTGCGTGACAAGTTGGTATGAGTGCCTCGACCGACCATAGGAGCCCCCTTGATTGATCATAGTTTGGCCGTTGTCGAGTCTAGTAGAAAACTATTTTTTCGGAGTCTAGTTATATCGAAGAGTTGAATTTCTTTTTACTCCTCAGCCCCGTCGTCGCTTTGGTGAGGAACCTTGACGTAGGTGTTTTGAATTACTCCTCTTCCCCTTCAATTTTTTTTGGATCACGCAGTTAGTTTCCGATCGCTGCGATGTCAGCTCTTGTACTACCGTGCACTTCTCGTCAAGTTGATTCAACCCTCTTTGTCTTTTGCAAGATCAATCCTCGGTTCTTTCTCAACCGATGTTGTTTCCCCATCCGAAATGGTCCTTCTTTTTCCCACCCGCCCACCCTTTTTCTTCACGGAGCCGGAGTCCTTAATCGAGTATCCATCCTACTCATGCGAATCCTTTGCATTCTTTCCTCGATTATTTCAACTGGTGAATTCTCGTCTCATTTGTCATTCTTCATCTCTTTTCTTCTCCGGTGGTTCAATTCAAGTTTTTGGTAGTTCCTATTCTTTTCCCTCGGCTCAGATGTTTCCAATTGCTCGTTCGCCTCTCGCCATTTAATTGTTCTGGAGTTCCGAAGATATCTCACGAGATTCATCTGTATTCAAATTTATTCGAGGATGTCACCTCATTCTAGTCTCTTACTTGTTCCGGTGCATCATCTCCTTTCCAATCCTTCCAATGATGTTTTCTTGTCACTGGGCCCATCACCCACAGGTCTTTCCCAGGATCTTGCCCGACTCTTCTAATATTTCTTGATTTATTCCCAAATTCTTTCATGTGTGATGTAAGAATGGATTCCATTAGTCATATGTCTTCTCAAAGACCACTTTTAATTCTTTTCATCGTGGGTTCAACCTTTCCGCTTTCATTCTTCCGGAGTACCTCACAAATTCTTTATGGTATTTCTCGACATCATTCTCAACTTTTGATACCATAGAAAAGTTTCCTCTAAATCTTGTCCATTCTCTTGACTATTTATCATTCTAGCTTCATGTTATTGCTACTTCTCTAGCTTGCATTGTATTCCTTTGAAGAGGAAAGGGTGATGCAGCACAATAGCGTAAGTATTTACCTCAGTTTTTGAGAACCAAGGTATCAATCCAGTAGGAGACCACGCGCGAGTCCCTTGTACCCGCACAAACAAATAAGAACCTTGCAGCCAACGCGATAAAAGGGGTTGTCAGTCCCTTCTCGATCACTTACAAAAGTGAGATCTGATAGATATGATAAGATAATATTTTTTGTATAGAGATTGAAAGTAAATAATGCAAAGTAAAGTAAATAGTTGATGGAAGATTAATATGATGAGAATAGACCCGGGGCCATAGGTTTCACTAGTGGCTTCTCTCTTGATAGAAGATTTCTACGGTGGGTGAACAAATTACTGTCGAGCAATTGATAGAAGAGCGCATAGTTATGAGAATATCTAGGCATGATCATTGTATATAGGCATCACGTCGGTGACAAGTAGACCAAAACGACTCTACATCTACTACTATTACTCCACACATCGACCGCTATCCGGCATGCATCTAGAGTATTAAGTTCATAAGAACAGAGTAACGCCATAAGCAAGATGACATGATGTAGAGGGATAAACTCAAGCAATATGATATAAACCCCATCTTTTTATCCTCGATGGCAATAATACAATACATGCCTTGTTGCCCCTACTGGCACTGGGAAAGGACATCGCAAGATTGAACCCAAAGCCAAGCACTTCTCCCATTGCAAGAACTATAGATCAAGTAGGCCAAACCAAACCGATAATTCGAAGAGACTTGCAAGGATATTTAAATCATGCATAAAAGATTTCAGAAAAGAATCCAATATGGTTCATAGATAATCTTGATCATAAACCCACAATTCATCGGATCTCGACAAACACACCGCAAAAAGATTACATCGAATAGATCTCCTCGAAGATCGAGGAGAACTTTTTATTGAGATCCAAAGAGAGAGAAGAAGCCATCTATCTAATAACTATGGACCTGAAGGTCTATGGTAAACTACTCACAACTCATCGAAGAGGCTATGGTGTTGATGCAGAAGCCCTCCATGATTGATGCCCCCTCCGGTGGAGCTCCGGAACAGGCCCCAAGATTCGATCTCACGGGTACAGAAGGTTACGATGGTGGAATTAGGGTTTCGTTGGCATCCTCGATGTTTTTAGGGTATGGGAGTATATATAGGCTGTAGAGGCACGTCAGGGGAGCCACAGGGGGCCCACGAGGGTGGGGGCACGCCTACCCCCCTGGGCGCTTCCCCTGCCCTCGTGGCCGCCTCTCTAGCTTCCTGGCGTCTACTCCAAGTCTTCTGTGTTGATATCGTTCCAAAAATAACTCTCCCGAAGGTTTCATTCCGTTTGGACTCCGTTTGATATTCCTTTTATGCGAAGCACTGAAATAGACAAAAAACAACAATTTGCACTGGGCCTTGGGTTAGTAGGTCAGTCCCAAAAATAATATAAAAGTGTATAATAAAGCCCATTAAACATCCAAAACAGAATATATAATAGCATGGAATAATCAAAAATTATAGTTACGTTGGAGACGTATCAAGCATCCCCAAGCTTAATTCCTACTCGTCCTCGAGTAGGTAAATGATAAAATCATAATTTTTGATGTGGAATGCTAACCAACATAATTCTCAATGTAATTTTCTTTATTGTGGCATGAATGTTCAGATCTGAAAGATTCAAGACAAAAGTTTAATATTGACATAAGAGTAATAATACTTCAAGCATACTAACAAAGCAATCATGTCTTCTCAAAATAACAGAGCCAAAGAAAGTTATCCCTACAAAATCATATAGTCTGGCTATGCTCTATCTTCATCACACAAAATATTTAAAGCATGCACAACCCCATTTTCAGCCAAGTAGTTGTTTTAAACTTCAATTTTTTCAATTTTTTCAACTTTCACGCAATACATGAGTGTGAGCCATGGATATAGCACTATAGGTGGAATAGAGTGGTGGTTGTGGAGAAGAAGAGGAAGATAGTCTCACATCGACTAGGTGTATCAATGGGCTATGAAGATGCCCATCAATAGATATCAATGTGAGTGAGTAGGGATTGCCATGCAACGGATGCACTAGAGCTATAAGTGTATGAAAGCTCAACAAAATAAACTAAGTGGGTGTGCATCCAACTTGCTTGCTCACGAAGACGTAGGGCATTTTGAGGAAGCCCATCATTGGAATATACAAGCCAAGTTCTATAATGAAAATTCCCAATAGTATATGAAAGTGACAAAACAAGAGACTCTCTGTCATGAAGATCATGGTGCTACTTTGAAGCACAAGTGTGGAAAAAGGATAGTAACATTGTCCCTTCTATCTTTTTCTCTCATTTTTTTCTTTGGGCCTTTTCTCTCTTTTTTATGGCCTCTTTTTTTCCGTTTTTTACGTCCGGAGTCTCATCCCGACTTGTGGGGGAATCATAGTCTCCATCATCCTTTCCTCATTGGGACAATGCTCTAGTAATGAATATCATCACACTTTTATTTACTTACAACTCGAAGCTTAGAACAAAATATGACTCTATGTGAATGACAATGATGAAGCGTGTCATATGAACGGAACAGTGGAAAGTTGCGTGGCAATATATCTCAGAATGGCTATGGAAATGCCATGATAGGTAGGTATGGTGGCTGTTTTGAGGAATGTATATGCTGGGTGTGTGGTACCGGCGAAAGTTGCGCGATACAAGAGAGGCTAGCAATGGTGGAAGGGTGAGAGTGCGTATAATCCATGGACTCAACAGTAGTCATAAAGAACTCACTTACTTATTACAAAAATCTACATGTCATCAAAACAAAGTATTCAACGCATGCTCCTAGGGGAAGGGTTGGTAGGAGTTAACCATCTCGCGATCCCGACCTCCAGACAAAGGATGACACTCTACAAATACCTCATGCTGTAACTTAGTCACACAACGGTTCACCATACGTGCATGCTACGGGAATCACAAACTTTAACACAAGTGTTTCTCAAATTCACAATTACTCTACTAGCATGACTCTAATATCACCATCCTAATATCTCAAAACAATCATCAAGCATCAAACTTCTCACAATATTCAATGCACTTTTATATGAAAGTTTTTACTATTCCCATCTTGGATGCCTATCATATTAGGACTAGTTTTGTAACCAAAGCACATTACCATGCTGTTCTAAGAGACTCTCAAAAATATATAGGTGAAGCATGAGAGATAAATTATTTCTACAAAATAAAACCACCACCGTGCTCTAAAAGATATAAGTGAAGCACTAGAGCAAAACTATCTAGCTCAAAAGATATAAGTGAAGCACATAAAGTATTCTAATAAATTCCAAATCATGTGTATCTCTCTAAAAAGGTGTGTCCAACAAGGATTATTGTGGTAAAATAAAAAGCAAAGACTCAAATCATACATGACGCTCCAAGCAAAACACATATCATGCGGTGAATAAAAATATACTCTCAAGTAAAGTTACCGATAGATGAAGACGAAAGAGGGGATGCCTTCCCGGGGCATCCCCAAGCTTAGACTTTTGGTTGTCCTTGAATTTTACCTTGGGGTTCCTTGGACATCCCCAAGCTTAAGCTGTTGCCTCTCTTTGTTCCATAGTCCATCAAATCCTTACCCAGAACTTGAAAACTTCACAACACAAAACTTAGCCAAAAATCTCATGAGCTCCGTTAGTATAATAAAACAAACCACTACTCAAAGGTACTATAATGAACTCATTCTTTGTTTATATTTTTGTTAAACCTACTGTATTCGAACTTCTCTATGATTCATACCCCCCGATACTACTCATAGATTCATCAAAATAAGCAAACAACACACAAAAAACAGAATCTTTCAAAAACAGAACAGTCTGTAGCAATATGTAACTTTCGAATACTTCTGTAACTCTAAAAAAATTGAAATAAATTGGTGGGTGTGAGAAATTTGTCTATTAATTATATGCAAAAAGAATCAACTAAAAAGCACTCTCCAGTAAAAAATGGTAGCTAATCTAGTGGGCGCTAAAGTTTCTATTTTTTACATCATGGTCGCATAAACTTCACACAAGTCTTCCCAAAGGTTCTACTTGGAACAAACACTAATTAAAACACAAAACCACATCTAAAAAGAAGCTAAATGCAATATTTATCACTATACAGAAGCAAAAACAAAGAAAATAAAATTGGGCTGCCTCCCAACAAGCTCTTTCTTTATAGCCATTAAGATAGGCTTGGGAATTCAATGATGCTCACATGAAAGACAAGACTTGAAGCACAAAAGGAGCATCATAAAGCATGTGAAAATCACATATAAGTCTAACATACTTCCTATGCATAGGCATTTTATAGGAAAACAAATTATCAAGACAATCAAGATCTAGCATATGCAAGGAAGAAGAAAGAGCCAATAGCAATCCCAACATAACGAGAGGTAATTTAGTAACATAAAAATTCCTACAACCATATTTTCCTATCTCCTAATAATTGCATGTAGGATCATAAGCAAATTCAAGAATATAGCTATCACAAAACATATTCTCAACATGATCCACATGCATACGAAGTTGACACTCTTCCAAAATAGTGGGATCAATATTAACTAAAGTCATGACCTCTCCAAACCCAGTTTCAATATTTTTGCAAACATTATCAATCTCATATATATCATGGGGCTTAAATAAATTTTCAAGAACATAAGAAGAATCACCCCAATCATGATCATTGCAACAAATAGTAGTCATAGCAAGACTAGCATCCCCAAGCTTGAGGTTTTGCATATCATTAACACAATTGGCATGAAGAGAATTTATAATAACATCCTTACAATCATGCTCTTCATCGAAGGAACTATCAAGTATGGGTGCAATAGCAACGATCTCATGTTTAACAAAAGGAACTATAGCAAATTCATCTTCATAAATATTGGCATCATGGCCACAAAAATAGCAAGGATCATGTTCATCAAGGGATATTTCAATCAAATCATCGGAATCATAATTACCTATAGATTCATGCATATCATTATTTTCTTCCAAAGCAGCGGTCACTCTTTCAATAAATTATTTGACATAGATATTATGAGCATAGTTTTCAAAGCAATATTTAAGTACGTCAAAATTTTCAGATTCGTAGAGAGTAATATCACACTTTTCAATCAAAGAAGCAACTTCATAAGCACCCTTAAAAGCAACAAATTCTTAAATTTGTTCAATATCATAGTAACTATAAACACCCTTTACATAAGAAGATAAGAATTCATTATCATTAAACTCACATAGGCAGGGAGGGTGTTTTTTAGGGTTCTTAGAGCAACAAGTAAAATCACAAAATTCACAAAGATTCCAAGCATAACACAACAATCTGTTTATTCGATCCCATAAGAGTCTCCCTTTTTCAAACAAACGGTGACGCACAAAATGAGCATGGTCATCTAAAGATTTCCCATCAACTAGGCTAGATGGGGTTTCATCACGAGCGCATAAGGATCGAAGATGATCCAAGTAGAACACTTTAAGGTGATCCATAACAGTAGATTTTTAACAAGCAAAGATGCAAGCAAATAGAAGGCACATGGCAACACAAGCAAACAAAAAGGCGAACGGAAAAAGGCAAATAAAACGGCAAAGGTGAAGTGGGGAAGAGGAAAACAAGAGGCAAATAGAAAATAATGTAATGCGAGGGATAAGAGTTTGTGATAGGTACTTGGTATATGAATTTTGCGTAGATCTCTCCGGCAACGACGCCATAAATTCTTCTTGCTACTTCTCGAGCTTGCGTTGTATTCCCTCGAAGAGGAATGGGTGATGCAGCACAGTAGCGTAAGTAGTTCCCTCAGTTTTTGAGAACCAAGGTATCAATCCAGTAGGAGACCACGCGCGAGTCCCTTGTACCTGCACAAACAAATAAGAACCTTGCAGCCAACGTGATAAAAGGTGTTGTCAATCCCTTCTCGGTCACCTACAAAAGTGAGATATGATAGATATGATAAGATAATATTTTTGGTATAGAGATTGAAAGTAAATAATGCAAAGTAAAGTAAATAGTTGATGGAAGATTAATATGATGAGAATAGACTTGGGGACCATAGGTTTCACTAGTGGCTTCTCTCATGATAGCAGATTTCTACAGTGGGTGAACAAATTACTGTCGAGCAATTGATAGTAGAGCGCATAGTTATGAGAATATCTAGGCATGATCATCGTATATATGCATCACGTTCGTGACAAGTAGAACGAAACGATTCTGCATCTACTACTATTACTCCACACATCGACCGCTATCCGGCATGCATCTAGAGTATTAAGTTCATAAGAATAGAGTAACGCCTTAAGCAAGATGACATGATGTAGAGGGATAAACTCAAGAAATATGATATAAACCCGATCTTTTTGTCCTCGATGGCAACAATACAATACGTGTCTTGCTGCCCCTGCTGTCACTTGGAAAGGACACCACAGGATTGAACCGAAAGCCAAGCACTTCTCCCATTGCAAGAACTATAGATCTAGTAGGCCAAACCAAACCGATAATTCGAAGAGACTTGCAAGGATATTTAAATCATACATAAAAGATTTCAGAAAAGAATCCAATGTTGTTCATAGATAATCTTGATCATAAACCCACAATTCATCGGATCTCGACAAACACACTGTCAGGGATATGGTTAATAGGTATAAACCGGATATTGTAAACCGGCTTAGTTATATCGTACTTGGTTTATTATTTTTGGTAGAGATTACGGTCCATGAGATTTCAAGGCCCATGTATAGAAATACGGTTTGTAAACCGCCAAAGAGATGTAACTTGAGAGATAAGAAAGGAAGAGCAGAGACCGAGGCGGACACGATTATGAGCCGGCCTCAGGACTCTGTAAACCGGACCAGGCGTCACCTCTATATAAAGGGACGACCCGGTACCGGTTCAGGGACAAGCAACAACCGATCCGTCGAGACGCAGGCAAGCGATTCCGCTCCCTGTAATCCGACGCCCAAGCAATACCAAACCAACTAGACGTAGGCTTTTACCTTCTCGAAGGGGCCGAACTAGTATAAAACCCTTTGTGTCCTTTGTGTGCCATGAACCCTTTCAAGCTAACCCGTGCGATGGTTCCATCATCAAGTCCGCTAAACCGGACATCTGCCGTGTTAATTCCACGACAGTTGGCGCCCACCGTGGGGCCTGCGCACGATGGTTTCGAGTTCTTGGAAGGCGGCCTCAAGGGGTTAATGGGCTACGCAGTCGGTCGGATGACCAAGAGTCGTCGCGGCCGGATCTACATCGACGACGCAGGTTGGGGACCGGAGGCCGATTCGATCGAATACGGGTACCGGGTCCCCTTCGGCAGCATCCAAGTCTTCATCGGCAAAATCGGTGAACCGGGACCTGAGCCGGACACCTTCCCCAACATCGTCGAGCCGGCTCAGCGTGCGAGGTCGACCCGGATTCAACCTGCCATGAAGCATGTGTTCGTTGGAGCGATTCACGAAGGACAAGCTGAGGACGGGTCGGAATCTGATGGTGCAACCGTCGTCTATTCAGATGACAAATCTTCGTCCGGGGAAACTGAATCTCTGTATCAGTTGCGGGACGGCCGGTCTGAGGGCGAGTCCGATGGAAACAGTATTCCGGGCCCCTCCGACCCGCCAAACCGGGTGGCGGTTTTCATGGCCGGTTCACAACCCCCGACGAACGGAACAACAGCGGAGGCTGGCGCAGGGGGAAGCGGTTCAAATCCCTCCATTACTACGGTTCTATCCACCTTGATGGAGGAGTTTGCAGCTAAGGCAGTAGAGGTTGTAGCTCCAGCAGACAAGGCGCAACATGATGCAGTGCTTCTTCAGTTGAAGGCCCGGATCGATCAATTAAAGGAAGATTTAAAGGCGGAAGGAGAGATGCTAGCCATAAGACAAGCAGAGTTGGATGAACAAGCTTTTCACTTAAGGATGGAACAGGCTTCCATGGAAGGGGTAAGAGGACGAAAATATCGATCCCGCCTGCCGCCGGGTTATGAATCTGCGAATTTGTTCAGAACACCTGGGGCTGGGGCCAGTAACAACCCGATCTTGAACCGGAGAAGCCCACCGGCTCGAGAGGAGCCGGTTCAGCAACCCGCCGCAGAGCGGGAGCGACGGATTACGTCGGCGCCTTATGTTCTGGTCCCCCCGGGGCACTATTCCAACCCTGTGGATAATATCGCTGCAGCGGCAGCACGGTTGGCCGCTTTACCTGTGGAAGAAACATCCCCTGTAGCGATAGAGGCGCGCAGAGCCCAGAAGCTACTCAATACGGCGTTAATACAACAGCAAGCGTACTCTCATAGCAGAGAAAGGTTACATTCAACACCACGCCCCAACCGAAGTTACTCTAGGCATTGGGAGGAGCCCGAAGTGTCTAGCAGCGAACGGAGGAGACATCAGCACAGGCAAGATAATCCGGCAAGGGCAGAGATGCCAGCCCCGGATCGAAACCGGCCTAGATCGGAGGCCAGGGAGGAAGTTCGTCAGTCGACGCCGGTTAACACAGGCATTGCAGGGACAGGAGCGACAGCGAGCGGTTTTGGGATACAGTGTCTTGTCCCGGCCCTGCGGAGCGTTAAGTTGCCCAAGGATTTCAAAGGACCTCGCAAGGTGCCTAATTACACAGCCGATTTACCGCCCGAGGCTTGGGTGGAAAGTTATGAGATGGCCATGGAGATGCTGGACGTGGATGAATCAGCTTGTGCCAAATATTTCACTATGATGCTTGAAGGTACGGCCCGGACCTGGCTAAAGGGGCTACCTCCGAATTCTATCGGATCATGGGGGGAGCTGCGCAGTCAGTTCATCAAAAATTTTAAGGATACGTGCAAGCAACCTATGTCGGTGATAGATTTAGCAGCGTGCGTGCAAAGAGAGCAGGAGTCTACAGCAGCTTGGGTACGCAGAGTGGCAGAGATCTTGCACTCCTCAAACGGCATTAATCCGAGCACAGCAATTGTAACATTGGAGAACAATTGCCGGTTTGAATCTTTGAAATTAAAACTCGGACGGCTCAAACGGGAGTGCAATGACATGGGGACTTTGATGAGCGCCTTGGTGAAGTACGGAGACTCAGATAATACCAAGTACCCGGAGCCAGAAGGAGATAAAGCGGGAAAGACCAGCAAGACTGGCAAACCGGCGACAGCTAATCCGATTACTTCAGGTCTTTTGGGCAAACGGAAACCGGAAAGCAGCTCCGATTTTGTGGCTAATACACAGGTTCAAGGCGGTTTTCAGGGTAATCAGCAAGGTCCCACTCGCCAAGCCGGTGGAGGAAATCCGGGTTGGGAGCAGGATTTGGATCAACCCTGTATAAAGCATAGCGGGAGAAAGGGGCCTGCACGGCACACTGCAAGAGAATGTCTAAACCCCATGATAGCAGGGAACGGCCGTTTTAATCCTCATAGCCGGCCCCCGAATGGCGGTTCAGGGCCCGGGTTTTATGGCCCGGGTTACCAAGGGAACAACTCCGGTTCAGGATATAGGGGCAACAGCGGTTATCAAGGGAACAACGGTGGTTATCAATCCCGGCCAGGTGGCCAAGGTAGTCAAGGAAACTACAATGGTCAAGGAAATCAATCACATTATCAAGGCGGTTATCAGGGTCAGGGAAATCAATCGTATCCCCAAGGCGGTTACAGCAATCAGAATAATCAGCAACAGGGCCAGGGGAGTCATAATAACCAAGGAAATCAGCAGCAGCAGCGGCCGCAGCAACAACAGCAATCCGGGTACCAGAGTAATCCGAAGGAGTTAAGCAGCGGTCAATATCATGTATTCACCACGAGTTTATGCAAGAGAGACCAGAAGGTTTTAAAGCGGACTGTTAATGCGGTAGAACCGGCGACGCCGCAGTTTCTACGATGGTCAGAGCAGCCCATTGTTTGGAGCAGAGAGGACCACCCGCTACGGGTAGATAACCCGGGACATTTAGCCTTGGTAGTGGCACCTCAGGCGGGAGGATATAGGTTCACTAAAGTCCTCATGGATGGAGGTAGCAGTATCAATATATTATATTACGAGACCTTTCGCCGTATGGGTCTGACAGATAAACAGTTAAGGACATCAAACACAGTGTTTCACGGGGTGGTCCCAGGTAAGTCAGCTTATCCAGTTGGTAAGATTGACTTAGAAGTTACCTTTGGGGATGAGCATGATTCTAGGTCGGAGATGATCACCTTTGAAGTTGTCAAAATCAAAAGTCCGTATCATGCTTTGTTTGGGAGGACGGTTTATGCTAAATTTATGGCTAGGCCATGTTATGTTTATCTGCAGCTCAAGATGCCGGGTCATAAAGGCACAATTACGGTGCACGGCAGTCGTAAGATAGCAGTGGAATGTGAAGAAGGTGATGCAGCTTATGCAGAAGCGGTATGTGCCACGGAAGAGTTGAAATTTTATAAGGATAATGTTGATCCGGCAGACATGACTCCGCTGAAGAAGCCAACCACCGAGCATGATCCGGCTTTGAAGTTTAAATCAGCAGAAGAAACTAAGCAGGTTGATTTTGTGCCTGGAGATTCGTCTAAGCAATTCACCATCAGTGCTAACCTGGATCCTAAATAGGAAAGCGCGCTCATCGAGTTCATCCGTGAGAACCGGGATATCTTTGCATGGAAGCCCTCTGACATGCCAGGTATACCGAGGGAACTCGCTGAGCACAAGTTAAATATTGATCCGAAGTTTAAACCGGTAAAGCAGTATCTGCGCCGCTTCAACGAAGAGAGGCGCAAGGCCATAGGAGAAGAAGTGGCTAGGCTTTTGGCGGCAGGGTTCATAGTAGAAGTGTTTCATCCGGAATGGTTGGCTAATCCGGTGCTAGTTCTAAAGAAGAATGGGAAGTGGAGGATGTGTGTGGACTACACAGATCTCAATAAAGCTTGCCCAACTGATCCTTTTGCTCTACCTCGCATTGATCAGATTATTGATGCTACAGCAGGGTGTGAGCGGCTGAGCTTTCTGGATGCGTACTCAGGCTATCACCAGATCAAAATGGCAGTTGAAGACCAAGAGAAGACGGCATTCATAACCCCTTTTGGTGCTTTTTGCTATGTGTCTATGCCTTTTGGGCTCAAGTGTGCGCAGGCAACTTATCAGCGTTGTGTTCAGAATTGTTTGAAAGGGCAGATAGGAAGGAACGTACATGCTTACGTGGATGACATTGTGGTTAAGTCAAAGGAGGAGAGGACAATGATAGAAGATCTCAGAGAAACCTTTGATAATCTTCGGGCTTACAGGATGATGCTCAATCCGGAGAAATGTGCTTTTGGTGTCCCGGCTGGTAAACTTTTGGGATTCCTGGTCTCAAACCGGGGAATAGAAGCCAACCCGGAGAAGATCAAGGCCATCACATCTTTGACGAAACCGGCTTGCATTAATGATGTTCAGCGCATAGCTGGCCGGATCACGGTGTTGAGCCGGTTTATCAGTCGCTTAGGAGAAAAGGCGATCCCGCTTTATCAAATGTTGAAGAAAACGGACCGGTTCATTTGGAGTGATGAAGCGAATACAGCGTTTGAGAATCTGAAACAGCAACTAGCGAAGCCGCCGGTTTTAGCTGCCCCTATCGACAAGGAGCCTTTGCTACTATATGTTGCTGCAAACACACGGGCAGTTAGCGTTGCAATTGTGGTTGAGCGCAAGGAAGCAGGGAAAGAACATCCGGTTCAGCGTCCGGTTTACTATGTGAGTGAAGTACTCATCGAGTCCAAGCAAAGATACCCTCATTGGCAGAAATTGGTGTATGGGGTGTTCATGGCGAACCGGAAGTTGAAGCATTATTTCCAAGGGCATCCGATAACTGTGGTTAGCTCAGCTCCGTTGGGAGATATAATCCAGAATAGAGAAGCAACCGGCAGAATAGCCAAGTGGGCCATTGAGCTCAGTCCACATGAATTGAAATATGTACCACGTACTGCTATCAAATCTCAGGCACTGGTGGACTTCATCAATGACTGGACAGAATTACAGACCCCGGAGGAGAAACCGGATCTCACTTATTGGACGATTCACTTCGACAGTTCGAAGCAGTTGGAGGGCTCAGGGGCCGGAGTGGTTTTAACTTCCCCCAGAGGTGATAAATTTTGTTATGTCCTTCGGTTGTTATTTCCTTGTACTAATAATGCAGCAGAATATGAAGCACTACTTCATGGTTTGCGGTTGGCAAAAGAGATGAATTTAAGCCGGGTTAAGTGCTTGGGCGACTCAGACCTAGTGGCACAGCAAGTTTCGGGCAAGTGGGATTCAAGGGATCCCCTCATGGCGGCTTATCGACGAGAGGTTGAAGCGGTGGCAGGTTACTTCAAAGGGTATCAGGTGGAACATATAGACCGGCGGAAGAACGAAGCAGCTGACGCTTTAAGCCGGCTAGGGTCGCAACGTAAACCGGTACCACCAAACACCTTTTTGGATGAGTTGCACAATCCTTCGGTTCAAGTACCTTCAGAGGACGATCTAGCTGTTCCGGACCCAGAAGCACGGCTGGTTGCAGCAGCCCATGTTATTCCGGATTGGACGTTACCTTATCTGGTATATTTAAGCCGCGGAGAGTTACCAGAGGACGAAGATGAAGCACGGCAGATAATCCGGCGTTCCAAATCTATGACAATTGCCAACGGGGAGCTACACCATTGTAGCACCTCTGGAGTATTTCAACGGTGTGTCTCAGCTGAGGAAGGCCGTGAGATTCTAAGGGAGATTCATGAAGGGGATTGTGGTCATCATGCCGGATCAAAATCTTTGGTGGCTAAAGCTTTCCGACATGGCTTTTATTGGTTAACCGCACATGCAGATGCGGCAGACCTGGTCCGCAAGTGTGATGCTTGTCAGAAATTCTCAAGACGTGCCCTTGTTCCGGCACAAGAACTCCGGATGATACCAATAACTTGGCCTTTTGCAACTTGGGGGCTTGACATGGTTGGTCCTTTCAAGAGATCCCAAGATCAAAAAACTCATCTACTAGTGGCAGTGGACAAGTTTACAAAGTGGGTTGAAGCGGAACCTATAAGCAAGTGTGATGCGGCAACGGCGGTTAAGTTCATCAAAAAAGTAATATTCCGGTTTGGTTTTCCACACAGCATCATCACAGATAACGGCACCAATTTATCTCAGGGTGAGATGGAAGAATTCTGTCAACGAGAGCATATTCGTTTGGATGTATCTTCTGTGGCTCACCCCCAATCCAATGGTCAAGCAGAAAGGGCAAATCAGGAGATTTTGCGTGGAATCAAGCCCCGGCTTATGGCACCTTTGCAGAGAACCCCAGGGTGTTGGGTTGAAGAATTACCCTCTGTCCTTTGGAGCATTAACACTACACCAAACCGATCTACAGGTTATACACCTTTCTTCATGGTTTACGGTGCAGAAGCAGTTCTTCCAAGTGACATACGCCATGATTCCCCAAGGGTGGCGGCCTATGTAGAAGCCATCAATGAGGAGTCAAGACAAGATAGTTTGGATCGGTTGGATGAAGAGCGTGACATAGCTGCAGCACGGTCGGCGATTTATCAGCAAGACCTGCGCAGATATCACAGCCGCCGGATCAGAACCAGGACATTCCAGGAGGGTGACTTGGTACTCCGGCTTATCCAAGATCAAACAGACATGCACAAGCTATCCCCGCCATGGGAAGGGCCCTTTGTGATCAGCAAAAACTTACACAACGGGTCATACTATTTGGTGGACATTCGAGAGAACAAAGATTCACGGACATCAGAAGAGGAGACGAAAAGGCCATGGAACATTGCTCATCTACGGCCGTATTACACTTGAGTCATAGGCTCCCATGTATCCTATGTATATATTATGAATAATGAATAAACCGGCACCCTCAGTAAACCGGGGGCTCAGCCCTTTTTCCACATACATCAAATTTGCGGCAAATATCCATGTCAGTTTGTTATCAAAGAAACATATTTCAATATTAGCTGGTTTCTAGAAACTAATCTTTACAGGGTATGTGAAGGAGCGGTAGAACTCACAGGAACAAAAGATCATGTCCGGTTCAGGAAGTGAAAAGCCCTGTATAAAGAAAAAAGGAAAAGGAGGAATATCAGCAGCCCCTGGGGACAGTGGTTCGCCCACACCCCCTTGAATGGCTATGTTACAAATATTTGGGTTCCCTGAACAGTGGGTACGCCCACATTCAAATGATGGCCCGGCCCCTGGGGACAGTGGTTCGCCCACACCCCCTTGAATGGCTATGTTACAAATATTTGGGTTCCCTGAACAGTGGGTACGCCCACATTCAAATGATGGCCCGGCCCCTGGGGACAGTGGTTCGCCCACACCCCCTTGAATGGCTATGTTACAAATATTTGGGTTCCCTGAACAGTGGGTACGCCCACATTCAAATGATGGCCCGGCCCCTGGGGACAGTGGTTCGCCCACACCCCCTTGAATGGCTATGTTACAAATATTTGGGTTCCCTGAACAGTGGGTACGCCCACATTCAAATGATGGCCCGGCCCCTGGGGACAGTGGTTCGCCCACACCCCCTTGAATGGCTATGTTACAAATATTTGGGTTCCCTGAACAGTGGGTACGCCCACATTCAAATGATGGCCCGGCCCCTGGGGACAGTGGTTCGCCCACACCCCCTTGAATGGCTATGTTACAAATATTTGGGTTCCCTGAACAGTGGGTACGCCCACATTCAAATGATGGCCCGGCCCCTGGGGACAGTGGTTCGCCCACACCCCCTTGAATGGCTATGTTACAAATATTTGGGTTCCCTGAACAGTGGGTACGCCCACATTCAAATGATGGCCCGGCCCCTGGGGACAGTGGTTCGCCCACACCCCCTTGAATGGCTATGTTACAAATATTTGGGTTCCCTGAACAGTGGGTACGCCCACATTCAAATGATGGCCCGGCCCCTGGGGACAGTGGTTCGCCCACACCCCCTTGAATGGCTATGTTACAAATATTTGGGTTCCCTGAACAGTGGGTACGCCCACATTCAAATGATGGCCCGGCCCCTGGGGACAGTGGTTCGCCCACACCCCCTTGAATGGCTATGTTACAAATATTTGGGTTCCCTGAACAGTGGGTACGCCCACATTCAAATGATGGCCCGGCCCCTGGGGACAGTGGTTCGCCCACACCCCCTTGAATGGCTATGTTACAAATATTTGGGTTCCCTGAACAGTGGGTACGCCCACATTCAAATGATGGCCCGGCCCCTGGGGACAGTGGTTCGCCCACACCCCCTTGAATGGCTATGTTACAAATATTTGGGTTCCCTGAACAGTGGGTACGCCCACATTCAAATGATGGCCCGGCCCCTGGGGACAGTGGTTCGCCCACACCCCCTTGAATGGCTATGTTACAAATATTTGGGTTCCCTGAACAGTGGGTACGCCCACATTCAAATGATGGCCCGGCCCCTGGGGACAGTGGTTCGCCCACACCCCCTTGAATGGCTATGTTACAAATATTTGGGTTCCCTGAACAGTGGGTACGCCCACATTCAAATGATGGCCCGGCCCCTGGGGACAGTGGTTCGCCCACACCCCCTTGAATGGCTATGTTACAAATATTTGGGTTCCCTGAACAGTGGGTACGCCCACATTCAAATGATGGCCCGGCCCCTGGGGACAGTGGTTCGCCCACACCCCCTTGAATGGCTATGTTACAAATATTTGGGTTCCCTGAACAGTGGGTACGCCCACATTCAAATGATGGCCCGGCCCCTGGGGACAGTGGTTCGCCCACACCCCCTTGAATGGCTATGTTACAAATATTTGGGTTCCCTGAACAGTGGGTACGCCCACATTCAAATGATGGCCCGGCCCCTGGGGACAGTGGTTCGCCCACACCCCCTTGAATGGCTATGTTACAAATATTTGGGTTCCCTGAACAGTGGGTACGCCCACATTCAAATGATGGCCCGGCCCCTGGGGACAGTGGTTCGCCCACACCCCCTTGAATGGCTATGTTACAAATATTTGGGTTCCCTGAACAGTGGGTACGCCCACATTCAAATGATGGCCCGGCCCCTGGGGACAGTGGTTCGCCCACACCCCCTTGAATGGCTATGTTACAAATATTTGGGTTCCCTGAACAGTGGGTACGCCCACATTCAAATGATGGCCCGGCCCCTGGGGACAGTGGTTCGCCCACACCCCCTTGAATGGCTATGTTACAAATATTTGGGTTCCCTGAACAGTGGGTACGCCCACATTCAAATGATGGCCCGGCCCCTGGGGACAGTGGTTCGCCCACACCCCCTTGAATGGCTATGTTACAAATATTTGGGTTCCCTGAACAGTGGGTACGCCCACATTCAAATGATGGCCCGGCCCCTGGGGACAGTGGTTCGCCCACACCCCCTTGAATGGCTATGTTACAAATATTTGGGTTCCCTGAACAGTGGGTACGCCCACATTCAAATGATGGCCCGGCCCCTGGGGACAGTGGTTCGCCCACA
>LR738710.1:592504311-592574174 GCA_902687465.1 Secale cereale
GGGGGGGGAGAAACCTCTGGAGATATGGTCCAGAAATACGATAACTTCCCCGGATCTAGGAGTGGGAGGACACTCGTTATCCGGGGCACGCCATTTTAGCTCGGCCCGAGGCCCTAAGGTGCCGATGCTCGACAATTTGACTAAGTCTTCCTCAGTTACGACAGAGCGGACCCAATCGCATGAAACATACTGCTTAGCCATTTGAGCAAACTGCTGAAGGAAAGAAAGTACATAAACCGGATTATGAACATACAAATGATCCGGGACTTATACATATTGTGCAACGGAGAGAACAGAGAACTAGCTGGCATGGTTAAACCGGCAATCCTAATGCAAGTTATATCATTTCCGGTTTAAAATGGCAGTTGAAGAGGAATAGTTAAGTCATTGCATCAGTCTACATTGTTTCCGGTTTATGACATGACGATCTAAACCGGAGCATACTTAGCGGATCTATTGAAGAGAAAAACAGGTTTTCAACGCATTGCTAAGGAGGAATAGATCTGAGCATAATGAGATAAAGAAACGAAAATTACACGGGAAATCTACAGAGGTCCAATTCAGAGCAGATGAGCTTACAGGATGTGCATAAAAATGAGACCTAAAGCAGGCAACAGCAGAAATAAAAACGGCAAAGATTTAAAGTACCTGACGCATCTACAGCAGAATAGAAATGGAAGAAGATCAGAAAGGTAAAGATACTACGGAGTTGCAGGTTTCAGAGAAAGAACATTATGAAGCTCGCGGAGAACTCTAATGGCGGAACGAATAAAACTATAAGGTCACTATGACGAAGATCTAATCTGATGCTAAGCGAGAGTCCTACGGACTAGGGTTTAAAGGTCACTAAATTTCTATGAGAAAGATATCTACAAAGAGACGAAGCTTCATCAGAAGTCTTAATGGCGAAAGAACACCAGCAAGGCAATGGCGGATACAGATCTACAATGAGGAGAATAAACATACCAGGAACAGCGGGAATCGGTGGCGGAGAGAATCTGGACGAGTCAGGTTGATGCAGCGGCCTGAGGAGCTCTTGATCCGACGAGACGATGGCGGCGCTCCGAGCTCGGGATCTAATGGAGTTCTTGCGGGTCAGGAAGCGGAAGGAGGAAGAAGACGCGAGAAGGAAGAATGAGGAGGGGCGGTATTATTTATAGGCAGAGAGGCAGACGCGAAGCGACAGGTGCGGTAATCAAGGGAGAAAAATCGGATAAAGATCCTTTAAACGCCTCGATTCTCGGGATAACCATTAAAAACAAACTACAGTACAGCTCGCGGCGTTAAATGCGGAGATGATGTCATTGTCAGACTTTAATGATTTTGGAGGATGACGTCAGAGCCGGTTTACAAAAGATGAAGACAGAAGAGAAATTGCAGGAGACGATGGAGACTGATATGAACAAGTTCAAATCATTCTGGGGCCTAATGTCAGGGATATGGTTAATAGGTATAAACCGGATATTGTAAACCGGCTTAGTTATATCGTACTTGGTTTATTATTTTTGGTAGAGATTACGGTCCATGAGATTTCAAGGCCCATGTATAGAAATACGGTTTGTAAACCGCCAAAGAGATGTAACTTGAGAGATAAGAAAGGAAGAGCAGAGACCGAGGCGGACACGATTATGAGCCGGCCTCAGGACTCTGTAAACCGGACCAGGCGTCACCTCTATATAAAGGGACGACCCGGTACCGGTTCAGGGACAAGCAACAACCGATCCGTCGAGACGCAGGCAAGTGATTCCGCTCCCTGTAATCCGACGCCCAAGCAATACCAAACCAACTAGACGTAGGCTTTTACCTTCTCGAAGGGGCCGAACTAGTATAAAACCCTTTGTGTCCTTTGTGTGCCATGAACCCTTTCAAGCTAACCCGTGCGATGGTTCCATCATCAAGTCCGCTAAACCGGACATCTGCCGTGTTAATTCCACGACACACACCACAGAAAGATTACATTGAATAGATCTCCTTGAAGATCAAGGAGAACTTTGTATTGAGATCCAAAGAGAGAGAAGAAGCCATCTACCTAATAACTATGGACCCGAAGGTCTGTGGTAAACTACTCACAACTCATCGGAGAGGCTATGGTGTTGATGTAGAAGCCCTCCGTGATCGATGCCCCCTCCGGCGGAGCTCCAGAACAGGCCCCAATATGGGATCTCACGGGTACAGAAGGTTACAGCGGTGGAATTAGGGTTTCGTTGGCGTCCTCGATGTTTTCAGGGAATGGGAGTATATATAGGCTGAAGAGGCACGTCAGGGGAGCCACAGGGGGCCCACGAGGGTGGGGGCGCGTCTACCCCCCTGGGCGCGCCCCCCGCCCACGCGGCCGCCTCTCTTGCTTCCTGGCGTGTACTCCAAGTCTTCTGTGTTGATATCGTTCCAAAAATAAATCTCCCGAAGGTTTCATTCCGTTTGGACTCCATTTGATATTCCTTTTCTGCGAAACACTTAAATAGGCAAAAACAACAATTTGCACTGGGCCTTGGGTTAGTAGGTTAGTCCCAAAAATAATATAAAAGTGTATAATAAAGCCCATTAAACATCCAATACAGAATATATAATAGCATGGAACAATCAAAAATTATAGATACGTTGGAGACGTATCAGTTATCCTCTTGAATTATTTCGTTTGTCAGAAATTCTTTGCTTACACATCAAGAGTATTTCATGAATTCTTTCAATTATGATCCTCCGAAGGCCATCATTTCAGAAGATTTCTTTATTCTCAGTTTTCAACTTCGTCCTCCAACTATTCTTTATTGATGCCTCTTCGTTCATTTCCATATTCTTCCGGTGCTTCGTCCAAGTATCCTTTAATCAGTTCGTGATCTCTTCGTTCTCTTGTATCTTAATTCCCTCAAGTTCTTTATTCTTCCCGGTGATTCATTCTCTTTTCTTCATCAATATCAATACTTTACGGTGGTTTGTTCTCCTTCATCACTCTGTTTCAAATTTACATTGGTTCATTCAAGATTTCTTTTCCTTATAATCGTATCAATTCATTCATTCTTTCCAATCCTACCGGTGGCTCATGATGACTTTCTCGAGTTTTGTGCTATATCCTTCTTTATTCAGTTTCAACGCGAATAAGTAGTATGCAAATCCATTGCTTTCATCAATTTAATTCAAGGAGCATAAGCATACCATAATTCTTATTCTTCCTTCTTCAAGCATTTAATCCCTTCCTTCGGAGTTTGTTCATGATGAATAAATTCTAGTCCCAAGTGTTTTAATCTTTTCTTTTCTGGAGTTCAAACTTTTCTCGGCTATCTCGTCGGAACCCCGTATAAATCACTTCAAGGCTTTAATCTTATTCTTTCATCCTTCATTTTATATTATCATCTTTTGTACCAGAGTTCTTCATGGTGGTTCATCGAGATTCATATCATTCTTGAAGTGTTCATCAAGTTTCTTGTTGGAGAAACTCAAGCATTCTTCTTCTTGCCCCTCGAGTTGTGCAAATAATTCTCCGTATTATTTTGAAGTGGAGTTTTGCATTTCTTCCTTCATCTCATCTATTCAATCTTTTCGTTATGGCATAATTCACCTCAAGTTTTGGGATGATTTCCATAAGTACACAACAAGTTAATTCTTTTCTTTCTTGATTTTTCGAAGACTCCGTTCGTCCCTTCTTCGCATGGATACTTTCAAATTCTTTTGTGCTAGAAGATGTTATTCTACCTCCTTTCTTCTCATTCCATTCTTTAATTCTTCCAGAGGCATTTTCTGGTTCATCTCGTCATGGATTGTTCTATCTTGTCAAGTTCAAGTTCTATTCCTTCCATTTTCAGCCGGAGTGCTGCACAAATTCCTTCGTTCAAATTCCTTTCTATCTCTTATTAACAGGAGTGGTTTCAATGTCTCTCTTGTCATTTAAGCTCTTGGTTCTCGTTGTATGCCTCATTTCCTCATTTTACCGGAGCTTCTCTATCTCGTTCATCTCCATTGTGTTCTTTCTTTCAAGTTGTTCAACCTCTCTAGATTCTTTGGTTTTACTTTCTCCAAGAAGAACATAGTTCTTCCTATTCCTATCCCGTCTCGTTCCTAAGATCTCGGGACGAGATCTTTTGTTAGTAGGGGAGTGTTGTGACACCCCGAGACCGATGCGGCAGGTGTCTTCCAGTTATTCGCTGCCATTGTCATGTCATCTACTTGCGTGTTGCACTTTGCCATGTCATCATGTGCATTTCATCTGCATTATTTTTCAAAACTTACATCCGTTTGTAGTTGTCGAGCCCCTCGTCCTTTCCTTGTCCGTTCTGAGCCCAGACACACTCTCACATGCACCCGTTGCACATCTCAAGTCTTGTTTCGTGAGCGGGAGAAAAATGTTCTTGGAATGGGCCGAGATTTGTTGAGTGGCCTTGGTATATCACCGGTAGACCGCCTGTCACATTTTGTTCCATTCGGAGGTCGTTTGGTGTCCCAACGGTTAACCGTGTTGACTGAAAACCCCCTTCTCTTTGCAGCCCAGCACCCCTCCATAACAACCCACTAGCCCATCTAAACCCCCTCCGTGTTCTCCATAACAGCCCACTAGCCCATCTAAACCCCCTCCGTGCTGGACATGTCCGCCGGTGCCGGACGCGTCCAGCCACCACCCCTCAGCGAATCGGAGCGGGCCACGTGTCCTCTGCTGACTCCTCTCCACCGCACCACGCCGCGGCCCATCGGGGCCCGGGTGAGGCCCTCCCGGCCCGATCCTCCCCTGCCGCGCCTCCCGCGGGCCCGCGCCTCGCCCGCGCCTCGCCCGAGCGCAGCCCCGCTCCTGCCTCGCCGACCCCGCCGCCAGAGCAAGCTCGCGGCCTCCCTCGCTGTTGCTGGCCGCCACCACCCCACCGGAGGCTCGCCGCCACTGCTTCGCGTCATCAGCCGGCGCCTCGTGCCTCCCGAGCGCCCCGCCGCTCCCCGCCGTCGACTCCGGCCAGATCCGGGCCGGCGCCGCCCAGATCCGCCACGACCGCCCCTCCGCCGGCCTTCTTCGGTCCCCTCCGTCGACGGCGATTTCGTCGTCGCCCACCACCGCCATGGACGAGCCCTCACCCGTGTCTCTGCCAACTGGGCCCGCGCCAGCCGGGCCGCACATGTCCGGTTGGGCCCAGATAGTGTCCGCCCAGATTTTCCCCGAGGGCATATTTTTCCACTAAGTCCTTTGCAAAATCATATCATGTATGCATGTTGTGGGGCTTGTAACTTTGTGCATGTTGCTCCATTTTGCGTGTATGATATGTCAAATGGTTCATCTTTGAATGCGCTACATGTTGGTGTGCTTTTCATCCATGTTAGGGTTCATCTTTCCATGTTAATCCCTATTACAAAAGTGCTAAGTGTTGTTAACTGCTGAAAACTTGATATAACTTGTTGATTTGTCTTTTTCATATGTTTTTCTGTGATTTTTGTTTGAGCATCATGTCAACATGTTTTAGGAGCACAATCATGTAATATTTGTTGTGGTGCAATCCACTTTTCATGATATGCCTTGTGGTGAGTGAAACAAGCTTGCAAAGTGACCTGCTTGCTGTTTGTTGTTTTCTTACACTTGTTGAAAACTGCAAAGTCTGAAACTGTTATATTATGATGCCATGTTTGATTGAGTCTAGTCATATCCATGCATGTTATGGAATGCCCAATGATCATGTCTTGAAGTCCATGTTATGCTCTATCCATACATGCCCTTGTTTGAAATTATAGGTTACTATAGCTTGTCTCTTTATTTCTCTCAAGTGGTCATTATAATGTTTCTCTCAGCCTGTCAACAACATGTTCAATTTGGGAAAGCTCATTGCTATTAATCTATGCATCCTATGGATTTGTTCCAGTGGAGTTATTTGGAGTATGCCATGCCTAATACATGTTCATGACCTTTGCTTGCTTATTGCACTTGATATGCTTGCTATTATATGCCTCTAAGTTCAGCCTCATAATGTTGTGGTTACATTCCCAGATTTTCACTAAGTCTGAGAATCTGCTATATTATTTTGCATCTTGTTTTGATTAATGCCATGGACCTGTTGCTCTTATGTATATGCCATGTTGTGTTCCTTGAGCTCCATGTTATGTTCTAGCATGCCATACTTTTTCTTGCCATGATCTTGCTCTGTAGCTTAATTATTTCTTGCCTCCAACATGTCAACATATTAACTCTGCTAATGTATATGCTCTGTTTTCCACCAAGTCATAATTTGTGATATAAAGTTTGCTTGTTGCCTTGATAGTGTTGGAGTACTCTTCATGCCTATGGACCTGATACTTGATGCTATTTGAGGCATGCTATCTATACTTTGAGTTCATGCCATGCTTATGCCTATCTTATACTTGTAGCGTGTTGTTTTGATGCGTGCAATATGCCTAGTTGCTGTTTTAGACATCTTGTCCTTTAAACTTGTTTCGTGTGTATTTGTTGAACCGTTGCTTCGTTTTGGGCATGCTCTATATGAAACTTGGTTAATTTTGCATGTAGATGCATCATGTCATGTTGCATCCATGTTTTTGAGAGTGTCTGCATGATGTTTGAATGCATTTTGCATCAATGCCATGTGTGACTTGTTTTTCTCATATCTTCTAGGCCGTAGCTCCAAATTAAATAAACTTTATATGTAACTTGACCAGAATTTCGTGTAGATCATCATGGTGCATGTTAACTTGCTATTTAACAACTTTAACATAAGGTTTGTTCAGATCTGGACCAATTTCGAAATTTGCATATGAGGACTTACCATAATTGTTATATGTTGTTACCGGCTCATTTAAACTTGCTTTGTTATGTGGTCTTGTATGCATCATCCCTTGCCATGCTTAGCATCATGTAGCCTTGTCATGCATCATACTTGGTTGAGCATCATGTCTTGTCTATGTGTTGTGTGTTTACCATGTTGTTTGCTTCTTCTCGTTTGTTCCTGTTTCGTTGCGATCGTGAGGATTCGTCCGACTACACTTGGTTCGTCTTCATGGCTTTGTATTCTTCATGGAATCGTTTTTCTTCCTTGCGGGATCTAAGGCAAGATGACCGTCACCTTCGATCTCATTACTATCATTGCTATGTTAGTTGTCTCGATGCTATCGCTATATGTCACGCTACCCATCTTTTGTTTGTTAGCCTATCTTTGTTGCCATGAAACCTCTAACGTTTGACACCATCCCAGAAAACCGTTGTTTGGCTATGTTACCGCTTGCTCAGCCCCTCTTATAGCGTTGTTAGTTGCAGGAGAAGATGAAGATTGCTCCATGACGGAACTTGGTTGTTGGAATATCACAATATCTATTACTATAATAATGCACCAATATACTTGGCAATGGGTGGAAGCCTTGGCCTTTTTGTCGGCATCCTGGGAACCAGGGTACCCAGACTTGCCTGTCTGCGGGTAGCGACGCGCTCCTACAGTGGCCTGGTACGGCTTGGTTGATCAACCAGCTGCTCAAGACCCTCGCGAGGGAGCTAAACCTCGCGAGGAGAACGACGCCAAGACCTCCTCAGGAGTGGACTCAGCAAGGTGCTCCGGAGGGGCGGAGAATCCAAGGCCAAGCCTGCCTCAGGAGGAGGCAGTGATGTCAGCAGTGACGCACCGCGCCAGCAGGTGTCAGCGCTCACTAGTAGCGTAGTTGCCATTTTGGTGCAAGGGGGACAGCGCAGCCGCAGGTTCCCGAGGAGCGGGGCAAAGGTTTCCCCATTGGTGCAACAATACCGAAGACTGCAAGGACGATAAGGAGGATGTCACCGTCGAGCCCATCACCGCGTCACCGCCTGGTCCTTTTGTAGGCGAAGACTGCTTTTGTCACGGTAGGAACGTCCTTGTGTTCCCGCTCAAAAATGACCGTTGTGGGATCCCTTCCCGCCTAAACATTTTGGGGGAAGAGGACCATGGCCGCCTATATAAGCAGCTAGAACCCCCACTATGGAGGGGAGGTCAAGACAAGTCGAAACAAGTGGAACCAAGCCTAGCCAAGTAGAGAGATCGACGCACTCTGCCACCACCCAAGGAGCAAGAAACTCTTGCCTCCTGACCCTCCTGAGCTTCCCTCCTGAGCTCAGGAACATTGTACTAGCTTATATTCGAGCCCTCCCGAGGCTAATCCACCAAAGCAGGAAGTAGGGTCTTACACCACGCGGTAGCCCGAACCTGGATAAACTCTTGTGTGTTCTATCTGTTGTTTGCTTGAATCTCTTCACCGACGAGGGCGAGGGGCTAGGTAGATGCGAGTGGGAGAGATCTTCGTTCACGCCCCTGTGTTCGAACTTCTTGGGTTTTGCGGAGACCTAAATCCGACATTTGGCGCGCCAGGTAGGGGGCGTGTCAAGATCTCGCCTCTCCGACGACCTCGTCCCGCTCTCGCCCATCGACCCCGCATCGCCCACCTTCAACAAACCGCGACCATGATCGCAGAGGCACATCAGACGCGTGCGGAAGCCCGTGGCGTCCGCGCCGCTCAGGCATCGCCCTTCGGCCGCGAGACTCGCCATCACCCGGCCTTGATCGGGGCTGACGGCACGATGAACATCACCGACCCGCCGCCGTGGGACCGACAGCACACACCGCTCACTCGACGCCAAAGCCGCATGGTGGCGCGGGCCGCCGAGCACGCAGCAGCGAGCTCATGGGACCGGCGCGAAATGGCGAACATGAGGGCCGCACTGCCTGTGGCAAGGGAACTGCTAAGGTGCCGGTTGCTTGATAGCGGCCACAACGCGCTACTCCTCAGGGTGGCCGAGCTCCTCGTTGCTGCCAGCACCGGAGCCGAGCCATTCTGCTTCCACACGACGACGCCGGGGACCGGGTGCCGTGCCGGCCGCACCCGTTCGCCCGTATGGTCAAGACCCGTGGCGACCTACGAGGGTGACATGGGGTATGATCCGCTGAACCCTGCGTATGATGCCGCCCCTCTGCCTTGAAGCCCTTTGTACTCAGGTACCGCTCCCGTCGAGGAGCCATCAGGAGGCGACCCCAGGACTAAGCCGAACGCCGGGTGCTGTCAGGCGCCGGCACCGGGGGGCTCAGGAGCGGAAGGTCGGGAGGCCGACCCCACGCTCCTAGCCCTCGACCCTCCGCCGTCACCACCGACAGCCACGGAGCACGAATGAAAATGCGCGCTGGTGCCTGCGGAGGCCGGCACTAGCGGCACTAGCCATAGACCTCGGGCCAATGGTGTCTCCGGCCCCGAGCCTCGGCAGGCCAAGGAAATACTCTGGTTGCCGCGCCAAGACAGAAAGGGAAGGGAAGGCCCGGGTCAAACCCACGTCCCCTCGCGCGTGACTCGTCGCTCATGAGCCTGCCCTGGAGTTCACCAGGGGCTCGCTGGCGGCGGGTATGATGCGCGCTGGGAGGGGCCTTCTCCCCCTCCGTTCAGCCACAAGACGCCGCGCCCCCCGGCGTACCATCCCCCGGGCTGCGGAAGGTGCGTCTGGAGGCAGTACGGCAGCCCGTCCTATGCGCACTAGGATGGCCCAAGACCGCGGCTCCATCCCCTTGCTCATGAAATCCCGTACCCGCTGGGCTCAACCCTGATCAGGAGGGGCTCAGGGGCCATTAGGAGCATGAGCAGGGCGGGGTCCCCCTCGCACTTCAGGATGCCGCGTCTCCAGACAACGTTAGCCCCCAGGGGCGAAGTGCGCTCGGAGATCGCTTGAGCGGTGCGCCTGGTGCTCGGCAGGGGGGCCTATGGCCAAGGTCCCATCCCCCCATCATGCATAGTGTCCCACCTCATGAATGCCGCCTTCGGGTGAGTTCATGATGGGAGCGGACTAGTGCGGGGCGGGGCCCTCAAAGCAAAGGGGCGGGCACGTCAGAAGATCTCCGCTCGTGACACTCTCACGTAATAATGAGTGGGGTTGTACACGCCCCGGAGTCTCCGGAGCATCACCCTAAGACCTCGGGGGCTCCCTCCCACTCCCCAGTGGATGCACCATGCTCCGCGCTGGCCATCGACACTGTCCTCCAATGGCTATGCCCACACCAGCCGGTGGTAGCCCTATGCTCCGCGCTGGGGAGAAGACCGAAGACTTGCTCAGGGGCCGGACGCGGCCCCTCCTTTTTGCCATTCGCATTTCCCCCCTCTGTATCTGCTTTTTCAAGCCGATTCCGCAACCGCGCGACTCGTTTCTTGAATAAAGGGGGATCATTTTTGTTTGTGTTTTGCGATTTCCGCCGAGTTTTTCTTCGCCAGTCCGTTTTTCGTCTTGCTCCACCAAGCCGGGCTACGTCCGCAGCCCTGCCTTATCGCTCCTCACGAGCAGGGGCTGGGGCGTGGGCGCATGTTCTGTCTGATCCGCGGCCGGACCGCCAACCACTCTTGCGCTCACAGCAGGTACTCGCGAGGAGCGCCCGGATGAGGTCGGCAGACGCTCCTCTCTGAAACGCAACAAGGGCTTGAGGCCGCAGCCTCAGGGACAAACAAGGGAGTGCCTAAAACCTATCCTTACAGTGCTCAAACCCATTTTACATCATCGAAAGTTTAAGTCTTACGACACTCGTCTTACCCGGCCCTGGAGCCTCAACCAAAAACAAATTTACAGCAGGAGCTGGACTAAGCATCGATGTCTTTGTTGGAACCATCGGCGTCGCCCCCCTCAAGCACCGGCGCGTCGTTGATGGCTGGAACGAGCTCCATCACCAACGCGTCCACGTGGTCACTCACCCAATCCTCCGAGGCGCCGGCGACCACCTCAGGCGCAGGCTCCAGCAGGGCTTCGAAGTCCGTATGGGGGTCAAGACAGTGCAAGTTGCCGAAGATGCGGGAGACCGCACTCCTCAGGACGCCGCGGCTCTGCTTCTTAATGAGCTGCCGAGCCTTCATGACCCCGCCTTCAAGACGCTCCACCACCCTGGTAAAGAACCCAAGATACCCGGCGTCATCATTAACCAGAGGGCCTGCAACCCCCGAGCCAAGAATTTCTCTTAGGGCTCGGCCGGCCCAGTGCCGCAAGGCCTCAAACATCTCCGAGCGGGTGTGCTGCATCCCATGGGCTCGTGCGGCCTCCTCAGAATTTCGAGCCGCGAGGGCGGAAATTTCTTCCACTTGCTTGTGAAAGCAGGACAGTTCCGCCCTGGCGGTGGCGCGAGCCTTCTCCGACGCCCGCTCACGGTGTTCCACCGCGGCACGGGCCTTCTTCGACACCCGTTCGCGATGCTCGGCTGGAATGCGAGCCTTCTCCGACACCTGCAGACGACGCTCGACATCCGCCAGTTTGCTCTTACAAGCCATGACCTCCTTCTGGAGCTCCTTGTGCTTGTCAGCATAGCGAGCCTCGTGAAGCCCCAGCTTCTCGCGATAACCCTTCCGGAGACGCTCCGCCTCCTTGGAAACCTTCTTCGCGACAACCTCGCGGTCATCAAGGTTACCCTCGGCTTCGGCTATCTGGCGCTCCATCGTCTCTAAGCGTTCGCACTCCATGCTCAGCTCCATTGCCTCGAGTGCCAGCGCCTCCTCCCGCGCCGAGAGGCCCGTCGGGCTATGATCATCAACCACAGGTGCGGCAAGGGCAGCCCTTCGTGCACGAACCTGGTGCTCGAGCATGGTGTTCGAGGCTTCAAGCTCGCGCTCACGCTCCTCGGCGGCCGTGCGGCGGCGTGATACGTCTCCAATGTATCTATAATTTTTTATTGTTCCAATTATTTATGAAGTCTTGGATGTTAAATGGGCTTTATCATTCACTTTTATATCATTTTTGGGACTAACCTACTAACCTAAAGGCCCAGTCCAGATTGTTGTTTTTTGCCTATTTCAGGGTTTTGCAGAAAAGGAATATCAAACGGAGTCCAAACGGAATAAAACCTTCGCAGGAGATATTTTTGGAGGAAATCACGCAAGAAAGACTTCGGGGCCAAGCCAGAGGACATGGGACCCTCCCTCGAGGGTGGGGGCGCGCCCCCTGCCTCAAGGGCAGCCCCTGTGGCCCCTAGTGCCCCTCTTCTTCCTATATATACCTACGTACCCTAGAAACTCTGAAGGCAGAGAGAAAACCCTAATTCCACCGCCGTAGCTGCTGTTCCCGTGGAGATCCCATCTTGTAGCCTATTCCGGGAGGGGGATCCATCATAGAGGCCTTCATAATAATCATCATCACCCTCACCATGAGTTGTGAGTAGTTTACCTCAGACCTTCGGGTCCATAGCTAGTATCTAGATGGCTTCTTCTCTCTCTCCGGATCTCAATATAAAGTTCTCCTCGGTCTTCGAGGAGATCTATTCGATGTAATCTCTTTTTGCGGTGTGTGTGTCGAGATCCGATGAATTGTGAGTTTATGATCAAGATTATCTATGAAAGATATTTGGTTCTTCTCTGAACTTTTTATGTGTGCTCATAATATCCTTGCAAGTCTCTTTGAATTATTGGTTTGGTTTGGCCTACTAGATCTATAGTTCTTGCAATGGGAGAAGTGCTTGGCTTTGGGTTCAATCTTGCGGTGTCCTTTCACAGTGACAGTAGGGGCAGCAAGGTACGTATTGTATTGTTGCCATCGAGGATAAAAAGATGGGGTTTTCATCATATTGCTTGAGTTTATCCCTCTACATCATGTCATCTTGCTTAAGGCGTTACTCTGTTTGTATGAACTCAATACACTAGATGCATGCTGGATAGCGGTCGATGTGTGGAGTAATAGTAGTAGATGCAGGCAGGAGTCGGTCTACTTGTCTCGGACGTGATGCCTATATACAATGATCATGCCTAGATAGTCTCACAATTATTCGCTTTTCTATCAATTGCTCGACAGTAATTTGTTTAACCGCCATAGAACATCGCTATCATGAGAGAAGCCACTAGAGGAAACTATGGCCCCCGGGTGTATCTTTATCATATTAATTTCCCGTTAGTTTCTGCCGCCGTTGTTTATTTGCTTTCTTTACTTTCTGTTTCTATACCAAAAATATAAACTATCATCTCTATCAGATCTCACTATCGTAAGTGACCGTAAAGGGATTGACAACCCCTTATCGCGTTGGCTGCGAAGTTCTTATTTGTTTGTGCAGGTGCGAGGGACTGGCTTGTGGTCTCCTACTGGATTGATACCTTGGTTCTCAAAAACTGAGGGAAATACTTATGCTACTGTGCTGCATCTCCCTTTCCTCTTCGAGGGAATACAACGCAAGCTCAAGAGGTAGCAAGAAGAATTCCTGGCGCCGTTGCCGGGGAGGCTTACGCAAAAGTCATATACCAAGTACCTATCACAAACCCTTATCCTTCGCAGTACATTTATTTGCCTCTCGTTTTCCTCTCCCCCACTTCACCTTTGCCGTTTTATTCACCCTTCTTCCGCCGTGTGTTTCTCGTTCGCTTGCTTCTTGTTTGCTTGTGTGTGTTGGATTGCTTGCTTGTCATTATGGCTCTCCCCTCTAGCGGTGACCCTCACCTCAAGAGGCTGGAGGAGATTGAAAACAATGTTAGAAATTTTATGACTATACAATTTGAGAATAATGACTTCTTCAGAAGTGAGCTTAAAGAACAGAAAAAGTTTATGGAGTATATGAATAAAGACCTTGATGATATGACCAAGGAATTTTATGGCTTGAAATCTCAGTTTGCTCATCATGAGAGCTTAATTGCCCAAATTTCGGATAAACAATCCACCTTGATTAATAAGATGGCCGCTAAACCGGAAGAGCATGAAAATAAAGATGAAGATCTGAAAGTTATTGATGTGTCTCCTATTAGATCCTTGTTTTCTAGTATTAATCTTGATGAGAATATGATTGGAGATGATTCTGCTTTAAGGTGTCCTAGTAATTCAGAGTTTTTAGATCTTGATGCTAAAATTGCTAAAAGTGGGATTGAAGAGATTAAAACTTTGCATAGTGATGAACCCACTACTTTGGATTTCAAGGGATTCAATTATGATAATTGCTCTTTGATTGATTGTATTTCCTTGATGCAATCCGTGCTAAATTCTCCGCATGCTTATAGTCAAAATAAAGCTTTCACTAAACATATAGTTCATGCTTTGATGCAATCTTATGAAGAAAAACTTGAGTTGGAAGTTTCTATACCTAGAAAGCTTTATGATGAATGGGAACCTATTATCAAAATAAAAATAAAAGATCATGAATGCTATGCTTTGTGTGATTTGGGTGCTAGTGTTTCCACTATCCCAAAAACTTTGTGTGATTTGCTAGGATTCCATGAGTTTGATGATTGTTCTTTAAATTTGCATCTTGCGGATTCCACTATTAAGAAACCTATGGGAAGAATTAATAATGTTCTTATTGTTGCCAATAGGAATTATGTGCCCATAGATTTCATTGTTCTTGATATAGATTGCAATCCTTCATGTCCTATTATTCTTGGTAGACCTTTCCTTAGAACGACTGGTGCAATTATTGGTATGAAGGAAGGAAATATTAGATTCCAATTTCCGTTAAGGAAAGACATGGAACACTTTCCTAGAAAGAAAATCAAATTACCATATGAATCTATCATGAGAGCCACTTATGGATTGCCTTCCAAAGATGGCAATACCTAGATCTATCTTGTATCGTGCCTAGCTAGGGGCGTAAAACGATAGCGCTTGTTGGGAGGCAACCCAATTTTATGTTTTTTTGCTTTTTCTGCTGTTAGGGAATAAATATTGCATCTAGCCTCTGATTATATGTGGTTTCATGTTTTTTTAGTGTTTGTGCCAAGTAGAACCTTTGGTAAGACTTGTGTGAAGTTTATTTGATCTTGCTGTGAAAAACAGAATCGATAGCGCTTGCTAAAGTAGTCTTCAGATTTTACTGGAGCGTCATTTTTATTTGATTATTTTTTCTTCTGATTGGTAGACAAATTGCGCAAATTTACCAATTTAGTTTGAATTTTTTGGAGTTCCAGAAGTAGGCTAACCCAGCAGATTACTACAGAATGTTCTGTTTTTGATAGATTCTGTTTTTCGTGTGTTGTTTGCTTATTCCGATGCATCTATGAGTAATATTGGAGGATATGAATCATAGAAAACTTGGAGTACAGTAGATTTAACACCAATATAAACAAAATATGAATTCCTTGCTGTACCTTTGAGTGGTGGTTTGCTTTCTCTTACTAACGGAGCTCACGAGAATTTTTGTCTAAGTTTTGTGTTGTGAAGTTTTGAAATTTTGAGTATTGCTTTGATGGACTATGGAACAATAAGTAGCAAAGGCCTAAGCTTGGGGATGCCCATGGCACCCCAAGTAAATTAAATATAATCAAAAGCCTAAGCTTGGGGATGCCCCGGGAAGGCATCCCCTCTTTCGTCTTCGTCCATCGGTAGCTATACTTGGAGCTATATTTTTATTCGCAACATGCTATGTGTTTTGCTTGGAGCGTCTTGTATAATTTGAGTCTTTGCTTGTTAGTTTTCCAAAATCATACTTGCTGGACACACCTATTTGAGAGATTTAAATATGTCCTAGAAATTATTAGAACACTCTATGTGCTTCACCTATATCTTTTGAGTTGAATAGTTTTTTCTCTAGTGCTTCACTTATATCTTTTAGAGCATGGTGGTGGTAATATTTTGTAGAAATTGTTGAACTCTCATGCTTCACTTAGATCTATTTGAAAGTCTATTAAAACAGCATGGTAAAGTGTTTAGGCTAAAGAAACTAGTCTTCACATGATAAACATCCAATGTCAATGTAGTAAAAAAATTCACATCAAGTGCATTGAATAGAAAGAGATGTTGGATGCTTGATAATTGTTTTGAGACATGAGGATAGTGATATTAGAGTCATGCTAGTGGAGTAATTATGAATTTGAGAAATACTTGCGTTAAGGTTAGTGATTCCCGTAGCATGCACGTATGGTGAACCGTTGTGTGACTAAGTTACAACATGAGGTATTTGTAGAGTGCCAACCTTTGTGTGGAGGTCGGGGGCGCGCGATGGTTAACTCCTACCAACCTCCCCCCTAGGGGCACGCGTTGATTGCTTTGTTTGGATAACTCGTAGATTTTTGCAATAAGTATATGAGTTCTTATGCCTAATGTTGAGTCCATGGATTATAAGCACACTCACCCTTCCACCATTGCTAGCCTCTCTTGTATCGCGCAACTTTCACCGGTGCCATACAGCCACCATATTGTTCCTCAAAACAGCCACCATACCTACCTAGCTATCATGGCATTTCCATAGCCATTTCGAGATATATTGCCATGCAACTTTCCACCATTCCGTTTATATGACACGCATCATATTGTCATATTGCCATGCATGATCATGTAGTTGACATCGTATTTTTGGCAAGGCCACCATGCATAATTTTTATACATGTCACTCTTGTTTCATTGCACATACCGGCACACCGCCGGAGGCATTCATATAGAGTCATACTTTGTTGTTATAGTATCGAGTTGTAATATTGTGTTGTAATGAAAGTGTTATGATCATAATTTTTAGAGCATTGTCCCATGGGAGGAAAGGCTGAATCTATAAAGCCCCTCCGCAAAAAAAAGAAAAAAAAAGAAGAAAGGCCAAAGAAAAACAGAAATGCCCAAAAAAAAGAAAAAAAAGAAAAAAAGAAAAAAAAGGGGACAATTGCTACTATCTTTTTCCCCACTTGTGCTTCAAAGTAGCACCATGTTCTTCATTGTAGAGAGTCTCATGCTTAGTCACTTTCATATACTAGTGGGAATTTTCGTTATAGAACTTGGCTTGTATCATCCAACGATGGGCTTCCTCAAATGCCCTAGGTCTTCGTGAGCAAGCAAGTTGGATGCACACCCACTAGTTTCTTTGTTGATCTTTCATTCATTTTTAGCTCTAGTAAATCCATTGCATGGCAATCCCTACTCACTCACATTGATATCTATTAATGGGCATCTCCATAGCCCGTTGATACGCCTAGTCGATGTGAGACTATCTCCCTTCTTTTTGTCTTCTCCACAACCACCTCTATTCCACCTATAGTTCTATGTCCATGGCTCACACTCATGTATTGCGTGAAAGTTGAAAGGTTTGAAAAGATAGAGCATGAAAACAAATGCTTGGCTGAAATCGGGGTTGTGCATGATATGAATATTTAGTGTGATAACAAGGGAGCATAGCCAACAATATATGATTTTGTAGGGATAACTTTCTTTAGCCATAGTATTTTGAGAAGACGTGATTGCTTTGTTAGTATTGCTTGAAGTATTATTATTTCTTATGTCAATATAGACTTTTATCTTGAATCTTTCATATCCGAACATTCATGTCACAATTAAGGGAATTACATTGAAAAACTACATTGGTTATCATTCCACATAAAAAATTCTTTCTTTATCATTTACCTACTCGAGGACGGGCAGGAATTAAGCTTGGGGATGCTTGATACGTCTCCAACGTATCTATAATTTTTTATTGTTCCATGCTATTATTTATGAAGTCTTGCATGTTTAAAGGCCCAGTCCAGATTGCTGTTTTTTGCCTATTTCAGGGTTTTGCAGAAAAGGAATATCAAACAGAGTCCAAACGGAATAAAACCTTCGCAGGAGATATTTTTGGAGGAAATCACGGACGAAAGACTTCGGGGCCAAGCCAGAGGACAGGGGACCCACCCTCGAGGGTGGGGGCGCGCCCCCCTTCCCAGGGTGCGCCCCCTGCCTCGAGGGCAGCCCCTGTGGCCCCTGATGCCCCTCTTCTTCCTATATATACCTACGTAACCTAGAACTCCGAAGGCAGAGAGAAAACCCTAATTCCACCGTCGTAGCTGCTGTTCCCGTGGAGATCCCATCTTGGAGCCTATTTCGGGAGGGGGATCCATCACGGAGGCCTTCTTCATCATCATCATCGCGCTCACCATGAGTTGTGAGTAGTTTACCTCAGACCTTCGGGTCCGTAGCTAGTATCTAGATGGCTTCTTCTCTCTCTCAGGATCTCAATAAAAAATTCTCCTCGCTCTTCGAGGAGATCTATTCGATGTAATCTCTTTTTGCGGTGTGTTTGTCGAGATCCGATGAATTGTGAGTTTATGATCAAGATTATCTATGAAAGATATTTGGTTCTTCTCTGAACTTTTTATGTGTGCTCATAATATCCTTGCAAGTCTCTTCGAATTATTGGTTAGGTTTGGCCTACTAGATCTATAGTTCTTGCAATGGGAGAAGTGCTTGGCTTTGGGTTCAATCTTACGGTGTCCTTCCCCAGTGACAGTAGGGGCAGCAAGGCACCTATTGTATTGCTGCCATCGAGGATAAAAAGATGGGGTTTTCATCATATTGCTTGAGTTTATCCCTCTACATCATGTCATCTTGCTTAAGGCGTTACTCTGTTCGTATGAACTCAATACACTAGATGCATGCTGGATAGCGGTCGATGTGTGGAGTAATAGTAGTAGATGCAGGCAGGAGTCGGTCTACTTGTCTCGGATGTGATGCCTATATACAATGATCATGCCTAGATAGTCTCATAATTATTCGCTTTTCTATCAATTTCTCGACAGTAATTTGTTTACCCGCCATAGAATATCGCTATCATGAGAGAAGCCACTAGAGAAAACTATGGCCCCCTTGGTCTATCTTTATCATATTACTGTCCTGTTAATTTCTGCCGCGTTGTTTATTTGCTTTCTTTACTTTCTGTTTCTATACCAAAAATATAAACTATCATCTCTATCAGATCTCACTATCGTAAGTGACCGTAAAGGGATTGACAACCCCTTATCGCGTTGGTTGCGAAGTTCTTATTTGTTTGTGCAGGTGCGAGGGACTAGCGCGTGGTCTCCTACTGGATTGATACCTTGGTTCTCAAAAACTGAGGGAAATACTTACGCTATTGTGCTGCATCTTTTTTTCCTCTTCGAGGGAATACAACACAAGCTCAAGAGGTAGCACGGCGCTCGGCGTCTCGGGCCTCCTCCAGGGCATGGTCGCAAGCCTCCTGAGCCGCGACAGCCGACGCCTCCGCCTTCCTTAGGGCGGTTTCGTGCTGCAACTGGCTCAGGTTGACGGCGGTCCTCAGCTGGCGCCAACCCTTCGCCAGAAGCAGACCCTCGGCCTCAACACACCCATCCACTTCAGCAACCTCGACTTCGAGACGCTTCAGGGCGTCGACGCCTCCCGCACAAGATCATGACGGACCGCACTCGTGCGCAGTGCAAGTTCCAGAAGGCAACCGGGCTCGTCCCCGATATCCGTGCTGCCCAAAGGGGGCTCCCCCTCTCCCTCACGTTCAGCGTGCGCCTCGGGGCTAGCCACAGGAGCGTGTGGTGCTTCCGGCATGAGGAGCAGGCATGGTCCTGATGGGTGGATGGTCGCTCGGGCTGCCTCAAGGGTTTGCTGACCCACGGTGAAGGCAAGCCCCGGGGCACGGGACGGGCCCCCGACGTACCAAAAGCTGCCTTGCCCCAGAAGCACTCGGGGGCTGGGAGCACGACCTGTGCAATAAGGCCTGGGCGCGGCTTCAAGAGCCCGCACGAGGCCTCCCGAAGGCCCAGCATGATCCGGAGGAGGGATGCAGGCGGAGGCTCCTGCAGGCCTCACCGAGCGGCTCGAGGACAAGTCGAAGGAGACCCTGCGGAGCAAGGGGTCAGTAGAACCATATTGGGAAAGACAGGAAGAGCCGAGGGACACGCACCTTCTTGGTGCAGTCAGCTTCATCCTCTTTAGAGCCCTCGGCGCAAGGCCGTAGACGCTCCTCAACCTCCGCCTCTTGCCTAGCGCCGCGAAGGATGGCTGGAGGCCGCTTGAGGCAGATGTCCCTAGACCCGGGGCAAGGTCGCGACGGGCGCTCGCAGACGGCGCCCCACTCCCCGATGCGATGCCCCCCGGACTTGCTTCAGCCCGGGACTGCTGCGCCTCCCCTTCAGTCACTTCAGGAGCCAGCGGTGCCTCGGCACTTTCCGTCGCCACCGTCAACGCCGGCGCTCGCGCTCCGTCCGCTTGATCCAAAGACGGAGTGGACTCCAGGCCAGGGGCTCCGCCCCTGAACGGAAGGACTGGCTCGCGAGCCCTGATACCACCACCAAGGCATCGTCATGAGGATCGAGGGTGCCCCCGGCAACAATCCCCACGCATCGAAGCGGGGCATCCTTTCAGCAAAAGCCCCTCCGGCTACAGGAGCCAAGTACAAGGGAGTCGCGGAGCCAGGGCGAGCTTCAAGCACTCCACCGACAAGCAGCCGCAGTTGCCCCTGAAGCGTCTCAGGAGGTAGCTGCTTCCGCTGGAGATGCGCACGATCGTCAAGAACCCACATTGGGCTAGAATGGCGCTGGAGTGGGGCGATACGGAGGACAAGGAAGTCTTACACCACCATCGCCAGGGTCAATCCGCTTCTCCTCAAGCTGGCCACTCGGCGCATAACTGGCTTCGCCCGTGGATCTGAAACGACCTCGTGCCCCCAGCCTAAGTTCGGCATCGGCGGCGCAGTGGGAAGATGGAATTGGAGGCTGTACGCAGCAGCATCAACGTACACCCACTACCGGCGAAACCCTTGTGTGGTTGGATGAAGCGAGAAGTCAATTCCGGAGGCAATAGTCTCTTCCACTGCGTGCAACGACACGCACCCCGAGCGCTGCCCCCTGTCAACCAAGGAGAGGGCGAAGAAGTGGCGAAGCAAGGCCACAGACGGGGAAACGCCAATGAAAGCTTCACACAGGAACGTGAAGCCAGAAAGAAGGATGATGGACCCAGGGTCCAGGTGTAACGCTCGAATCTAGTAATGCGTGAGCACTGCATAGAAGAAGGCGGAGAAAGGGGGAAGGAGACCCCTGAAGATGGCGTGGAGATGAAGCTGGATGTCGTTGGCACTGAGCTCTACCACCGGCCAAGAAGCGAGCCAGACCCGGGTCGGCCCCCACTTGTTAGATGCGTCAGCCAAGGCGCGACGCACCTTGTCCAGACCCTCCTGGTTCACTATGAGGGAGCGGCCCAGCACCGGCTCGAGCACCGGCGGCAACGCGGCAGGCTCGCCGCCCCCCTCTTCTTCGCCCTGCGCATCATTATAGCAAGGAAGGAAGGGGCGGAGAAGGAAAATGATGAAAGGGAGCGATTGGAGGGCAGAAAGCGGAGGCGGCAGCAAGAAGCCCTACCGGTCAAGTGATTGGCAAGGCGCACGACTACCAAGACTGCGTGGAAGGCGGGGCCGCCCACGTCCCATCCAACCGTCGCACGCCAGCCTGGCCCGCAACCTTTGGGGCCCGCGGCGCTTCGTCCTCGACTAAGGCTTCGCCCCGAAGCCAACTCCGCGCGCGCCTTGGGCTCGAGGGCTACTGTCGGCGTCCTGGGAACTAGGGTACCCAGACTTGCCTATCTGCGGGCCGCGACGCGCTCCTGCAGCGGCCTAGTACGGCCCAGCTGATCAACCAGCTGCCCAAGACCCTCGTGAGGGAGCTAAACCTCGCGAGGAGAACGACACCAAGACCTCCTCAGGAGCGGCCTCAACAAGGCGCTCCGAAGGGGCGGAGAATCCAAGGCCAAGCCTGCCTTAGGAGGAGGCAGTGATATCAGCAGTGACGCACCGCGCCAGCGGGTGTCAGCGCTCGCCAGTAGCGTAGTTGCCATTTCGGTGCAGGGGGACAGCGCAGCCGCAGGTTCCCGAGGAGCGGGGCAAAGGTTTCCCCATTGGTGCAACAAGACCGAAGACCGCAAGGACGATAAGGAGGATGTCACCGTCGAGCCCACCACCGCGTCACCGCCTGGTCCTTTTGCAGGCGAAGACTGCTTTTGTCAGGGTAGGAACGTCCTTGTGTTCCAGCTCAAAAATGGCCGTTGTGGGATCCCCTCCCGCCTAAACATTTTGGGGGAAGAGGACCATGGCCGCCTATATAAGCAGCTAGAACCCCCACTATTGAGGCGAGGTCGAGACAAGTCAAAACAAGTGGAACCAAGCCTAGCCAAGTAGAGAGATCGACACACTCTGCCACCACGCAAGGAGCAAGAAACTCTTGCCTCCAGACCCTCCTGAGCTTCCCTCCTGAGCTCAGGAACATTGTACTAGCTCATATTACAGCCCTCCCAAGGCTAATCCACCAAAGCAGGAAGTAGGGTCTTACACCACGCGGTGTCCTGAACCTGGATAAACTCTTGTGTGTTCTATCTGTTGTTTGCTTGAATCTCTTCACCAACGAGGGCGAGGCGCTAGGTAGACGCGAGTGGGAGAGATCTTCGTTCATGCCCCTGTGTTCGAATTCTTGGGTTTTGCGGATCCCTAAATCCGATACTTTTGCTCGGTGTTTTGTTCCACTCATGTCGCCTTAAGAACCGATAAACCGGTGTTATGTTCCTTGAGTTTGCATTCCTAACACGGTTGGGGTATGAGACCCCCTTGACAATTCACTTTGAATGAAACTCCTCCAGCAAGGCCCAACTTTGGTTTTAGTTTGCAACATAATAAAATTATTAATTAATTAATTAAATTTCATAGGGGTCGTGTCCCCGAGGATTCTTTTCCACATACAGGGGGCCAGTGCTGATGGTGTTGGTCCCAAATGGGCGGACCGCGGGGCCGCCTCGAGGAAGCTCGAGGTATCTGGCATACATGTAGGCTGACCTATCCGGACGTGGCCTAAGGTGAGATACGCGCGGCTACTATCAGGGTGTCGGCACGCCGGGAGGTCTTTCTGGACTTGTTTTACCATTGTCCAAATGTCTTGTGCACCAGGATTCCGAGTCAGATCGGGTCTCCCCTAAGATAAGAGGTTTTACCTCTGCTGATCGTGAGAGCTTGTGATGGGCTAAGTAGGGACACCTATGCAGGGTTATGATCTTTCGAGAGCCGTGCGTGTGGTTATGTGGCAGATTGGAATTTGTTAATGTCCGGTTGTAGAAAACTTGACAGAGGATCCAAAATAAAATGCACCAACCGCGTGAGTAACCGTGACCGTCTCTTTTCATTTTGAGAAGAGAACACGGTGGGGTTATGTTTGACTCGTAGGTATTTCAGGATCACTTAGCGATCATTACTAGTTTGCGACCATTAGCGTAGATGCTCGTCTTATTCTTGTACTTGTAAGTTAGCCACCATACATATGCTTAGCCGCTGCTACAACCTCACCACTTAACCTCTCCATACCCATTAAGTTTGCTAGTCTTGATACCTATGGTTATGGGATTGTTGAGTCCTCGTGGTTCACAGATACTACAACAACAGTTGGAGGCGCATGTTTCCAATGACTTGACGCAAGAGCGATGTTTACTTGAGTTGGAGTTCTTTCTTCTTCTTCGTCAGTCTTGGGATAGGTTCCTGGTCGGCAGCCTGGGATAGCAGGATGGATGTCGTTGTGCTTTTCATGTGTTTTCATCCGTAGTCGGGTGTCTTGTGTATAATGTGTTGTATTCATGTTGCAATTGTATGACTTGTTGTATCCCCATCTATTTATGTAATGGTACGATGTAATGATATCCATCTTGCTAAGCGCCCGAAATGTGGTTGTGCCCCAATCACGAGTTCATCACGTGATCGGGATAGGATCGCATCTTGGGCATGACAATATGGTCTCCCGTTATTCTAAGAAGTTGGAGCACAATTTATCCTTGATTGTCTATGTAGCAACCACGATCCGAATGGACCGAAGTCTCCGTGTTCTGTGTCATCCCTAGACCGGTAATGCTGACACACACAGTACTTGAAGGATTTATAACAGAGTGGCAATCACACACTTATTACATCGAATGTCTCAAAAGAGAACTTATTACGAAATATATGGCATAAGGCCATCTAACACGATAACAACGGAAGGCTTGGAAGGTAAGTGAGTCCATCAACTCCAACGGCATAGCTGAGTGCATGACAAACGACCTAGCACACCTTACTCTTCTTCTGAAAAGTCTGCAACATGATATGTTGCAGCCCGAAATGGGTCAGCACATGGAATATGCTGGCAAGATAACACAGTAGAACAAGTAACAGAATAATGCTAACACTACATGCATATATGGCTGGTGGAGGCTCTAAGGTTATAATATTTTTGCATAAAGCCAATTTTTCCCTACAAAAAAGGAATAAATTTATTTTAACTATCATGCATGGTAGTTGAAACATCATTGAGAAGGTTCCTCCAACTCAATCCCAATTAAAACCATCTTTATTAACCCAAGACCTGATCCAATAATTCAAGTACCGGATACTCAAGATGTCCATAACCGGGGACACGGCTAATTGATTAGTCTGTACACTCTGCAGAGGTTTGCACACTTTTCCCCACAAGACTCGATCTCCTCCATTGGTTTTCTCGCACTGCATGTTGTTTGAGAACGGATGACCGAGACACAGTCTTTCAGAAGCATTTACTCTTTACCCCGGGTGGACCAGTACACCTACTTTCCCCTACATCTGCTAGTGCACCACAGAAAGAGCTCACACAACATACTCAACTATGCCAGAGCCCATAATGGCATTGTGGCTGCACACAGAAGTTTCTAGCATGAATAGTCTTATGATCCCTTTGAGCCTGGGTGGCATTCCATAGGATAATCACATGGTTCCTCCGGGATTTCCTAGGACAACACTGGATTCTCGAGGTGCCCTGCAACCAATCCACCCAGATGTGTATTAAAGTTGCCACCTTAAGTTGAACCATTAATTAACAATCTCACATCTGTCATGGATACTCTCAAACCCAATCCACGTCTACGAGCATAGCATGGCAACCTAAGCATAACGTAGAAGTAACTCCCAGGATTTTGATAATAAAGCATGTAATAGGTTCTACCTCAATCTACTTCCTAGACCCACATGTTAAGAGATCCTACTCATGCAATGTGTGAGGGTTGGAACTAATGCATAAAAACTGGGTAATAAAGGGTATGATCAAAGTGTTACTTGCCTTGCCCATGATTCGCAAAACCTAGGGACTCGTAGTAGCACGCTTCGCACTCTGAGAATTCTATCGCAAACAAACAATAGCATACATAAGCAACCAAGATCTAACCAGAAGGTTTAACTGAAGAACTCCGATTTCGAAAAAGAATCAAATCAAACGGAGTAACGAAACTCAAACAACGAAAGAAACAAGATCTGTTTACTAGATTGTACTAAAGTCAATTTTTTAAAGTTCCAAAATCTTGTTCAAGTTGGTTAAATAGAAAGAGGGCTTCGAGATGAAGATCTAGGCGCTTGTTTCACATGATTCCGACTAACGAGCGAAAAGTTATACTAAAACGAAGATCAGGGCAGAAATCACGATCGAAAATAATCGCGGAAAAACCTTGAAAAAGAACACGAGACGAACAGGCTAACGAACGAACGTTCGCTGTCTGTAACTAAAAGACGAAAAGCATTCGTTAAAACGAATGAACAGACGAACATCCGCTAAATAACTAAACTGAGAAAAACTGAGCCGATCGAACGAAAAAAAACAAAACTGAGAAAAAGACCGGCGGCGATGGGGCGGCGGCGGCAGCGCGGCTGCGGGCGGCGAGGCGGCGGAGCGGCGTGAGGCTTCAGGCGGCTAGGGTTACGGGGGGGGGGGGCTGGGGCTCGGCTTATAAAGCCGGCCCGGCAGAGTCCGGGTCGGTTTGATTTTTTCTTAAAATAGCCCTGACACAGAAAAACAAACAAAAGGAATACTAAACGGAGTCGAAAAATGCCGAAATAAATTTTCACCGTCCTCTAATAATATTTAGGACAAAGCGAAAAAAATTCCCGGACCTAAATGCAATTTTGAAAAACGCTATTTTTCCTAATCGAATAAAATTGTGATAAAATCCAAATAAAATAAAATATTTGATTTTAATATTTTTCCTCCAATATTTCATTTTTTTCGGAGAGAAATATTTTCGGAGAGAAAAACAATTAAAACCAAAATAATCCTCATACCGATATTTGAGAAAACTCAAATATGAAAACGGTGAAATCCCTAACTCTCTCCGTGGGTCCTTGAGTTGCTTAGAATTTCGAGGATCACAACACACAAATGCAAATAAAATATGATATGCAAGATGACCTATGTATAACATTCCAAATTGAAAATTTGGGATGATACAGTCTATCTTTGTGTGAAGGTCGGGGGTACGCGATGGTTAACTCCTACCAACCTCCCCTAGGAGCATGCGTAGTAGTACTTTGCTTTGAGGGCTAATAAACTTTTGCAATAAGTATGTGAGTTCTTTATGACTAATGTGAGTCCATGGATTATACGCACTCTCACCCTTCCACCATTGCTAGCCTCTCTAGCACCGCGCAAATTTCGCCGATGCATCAAACCCACCTTATACCTTCCTCAAAACAGCCACCATACCTATCTTTTATGCCATTTCCATAGACATTCCGAGATATATTGCCATGCAACTTCCATCATCATCATATACATGACTTGAGCGTTCATTGTCATATTGTTTTGCATGACCGTAAGACAGCTAGCATGATATTTTCATGGCTTGTCCGTTTTTTTGATATCTTTGCTATGCTAGATCATCGCACATCCTGGTACAGTGCCAGAGGCATTCATATAGTCATCAAGTATTAGTTTTATCGAGTTGTAAGTAAATAAGAGTGTCATGATCATCATTATTAGAACATTGGCCCATGTGAGGTTATAAAAAAGAGAAAAGATAGAGGCGAAAAGAGTCTCCAAAAAAGAGAGGAAGAGTCTCCAAAAAAAAGAGACGAATATCTAAAAAAAAAGAGAAAACAAAAAAATGAGAGAAATAGAGAGAAGGGACAATGTTACTGTCCTTTTCCACACTTGTGCTTCGAAATAGCACCATGTTCTTCATGATAGAGTCTCCTATTTTGAAATTTTCATATACTAGTGGAAATTTTTCATTATAGAACTTGGCTTGTATATTCCAACAATGGGCTTCCTCAAATTTCCATAGGTCTTCATGAGCAAGCAAGTTGGATGCACACCCGCTTAGTCTTCTTTTGAGCTTTCATACACTTATAGCTCTTAGTGCATCTGTTGCATGGCTATCCCTACTCCTCGCATTGATATTGATTAATGGGCATCCCCATAACCCGTTGATCCGCCTTTTTGATGTGAGACATTCTCCTTTTTATCTTCTCCACATAAACCTCTACCACCGCATTCTATTCCACCTAGTGCTATATCCATGGCTCGCGCTCATGTATTGCATGAGAGTTGAAAAAGCTAAAGTGCGTTAAGAAGTATGAACCAATTGCTTGGCTGACACTGGGGTAGTGCATGATTTAAATTTTGTGTCATGAAGATGGAGCATGACAAGGCTATATGATTTTGTAGGGATAGCGTTCTTTAGCATAGGTATTTTGAAAGACATGATTGTTTGTTGGGATGCCCGAGTATTGATGTCTTTTATGTCAAATGATAGACTACTGCTTTGGATCACTCCTGTCTTAATATTCATGCCATGATTAGATTACATGATCAAGATTATGCTAGGTAGCATTCCACATAAAATATCTTTTTTATCATTTACCTACTCGAGGACGAGCTGGAATTGAGCTTGGGGATGCTGATACGTCTTCGTCGTATTCGTATCTATATTTTTTTTATTGTTCCATGCCATTGTTTTACAACTTTTACATACTTTTGGCAACAAGTTATATGATTTTCTTGGACTAACATATTGATCAGGTGCCCAGTGCAAGTTCCTGTTTGTTGCATGTTTCTTGTTTCGCAGAAAATCCATATCAAATGGAGTCCAAATGTAATAAAAATTTATAGAGATTTTTTTTGGGATATATGTGAATTTTGGGAAGTGGAATCAACGCAAGGCAGTGCCGAGGGGACCACAAGCCCTAGGGGTGCACCCCCTACCCAGGGCGCGCCCAGGAGGCTTGTTGCCACCGAAAGGTTGGTTGGAGGTGTCCTTCGGACGCAAAGAAGCTAATATCCAGATAAAACTCGTATTAAAATATAAGCCCAATCGGAGTTACAGATCTCCGGGAATTTAAAAAACGGTGAAAGGCCAGAAACAGGGGTCGCGAAACAGAAGAGTAATAGAGAGATAGATCCAATCTCGGAGGGGCTCCCGCCCCTCCACCACCACAGAGGCAATGGACCACAGGGAAAACCCTTCTCCCATCTAGGGGGAAGGTGAAGGAAGAAGAAGGAGGAGGGGGGCTCTCTCCCCCTCTCTCCCGGTGGCACCGAAACGCCGTCGGGGCCATCATCTTCATGGCGATCTACACCAACAACTTCGCTGCCGCCATCACCAACTCTCTCCCCCTCTATGTGGTGGTGTAACACCACTTCTACCCGCTGTAATCTCTACTTAAACATGGTGCTCAACGCTATATATTATTTCCCAATGATGTATGGCTATCCTATGATGTTTGAGTAGATCCATTTTGTCCTATGGGTTGATTGATGATCATGATTGGTTTGAGTTTTATGTTTTATTATTGGTGTTGTCCTATGGTGCTCTCCATGTCGTGCAAGCATGCGGGATCCCCGCTGTAGGGTTTGCAACATGTTCATGATTTTCTTATGGTGGGTGGCGTGAGCGACAGAAGCACAGACCTGAGTAAGTAGGTTGTTTGCGTATGGGAATAAAGAGGACTTGATATCTTATAATGCTATGGTTGGGTTTTACCTTAATGATCCTTAGTAGTTGCGGATGCTTGCTAGAGTTCCAATCATAAGTTGATATGATCCAAGTAGAGAAAGTATGTTAGCTGATGCATCTCCCTCATATAAAATTGCAATAATTGTTACCAGTCTAGTTATCGATTGCCTAGGGACAAATAACTTTCTTATGTGACAAAAACCTATATACGAAAACTAATTTAGTTGCTTCTTTATCTAAACAACCCCTAGTTTTTATTTACGTGCTCTTTATTATCTTGCAAACTTATCCTGCAACACCTACAAAGTACTTCTAGTTTCATACTTGTTCTCGGTAAAGCAAACGTTAAGCGTGCGTACGATTGAACTTGAGGGAATATCTGTTCTACCTTTAGCTCCTTGTTGGGTACAACACTCTTACTTATCTAAAGAGGTTGATACCCTACACTTGTGGGTTATCAGCACGTTCTGATAGCTCTCTCACTGAATGAGAGGGGGTGGAGGGGTATATATAGCCTCCACACAAATCCCAACCGGTACACACATTTGACTCAAATCGGTGAGACCGAATAGGTGAACTCGATGGCACCGATTAGTTCAAATAGGTGAACGTTTGGAATCTTGATGGGACCGATAGGAACGACTCGGTGGGACCGATGTGTAAAGGCTTAGGGCAAACATCATCTCAGTGGGACCGACTGAATCAACTCGGTGAGACCAAAGTGAACAATGAGCACACATAGAGTCCGTCAAGAAAACTCGGTGAGACCGATTGCAACATTTAGGTGAGACCAGAATAATTGCAACTGTCAACGGAGAGTTGGCAAGGGCATCTCGATGAGACCGAGATCCGTATCGGGGTGACCGAACTGTTAGGGTTTTAGGCGGTGGCTATGTCAAATGGACATGGTGGGCCTGGGTTGGAAATATCGGTGGGACCGAGTTTGAATTTAGGTCTTGGACTTATTTGGATAGAGAAAGTGGTTGGGGCTTTAGGAGGAATATCACTAAGCACTTGAACAACGCACTCATTAGGAAACACCTCATCCCCTTTTAATAGTATTGGCTTTCCAATTGGCTTTCTTATGGACTCAATGTGATATTGGATCACTAAAATATAAATGAAGAGTCTTGAGCTTTTGCCAATCTTTCTCCGTAGTATTTTGAGGGGTCCACATCTCTAATCCATGCCATGCCAATCAATGAACATCATGTAATACTCATCTTGAAAGTATGTGATAAGCAAGAGCTCCCCCCAAATATAAATGAATTCCATCATTGCTTTGAGAAGTATGTGATAAGTAAGAGATCCCCCTAAATTTGTGCATTATTTAAAATTAGCGTTTGAATGCAAATGCACAATCAATTAGGATCATGGGTCACTCTTCCATGTCACATACATCTTGGTGGAGTGCACAAAATGATAAGAGTAAAGTAACATGCACGCATCACCAAGGCATAAATGAGTGATCACACATAGAATAGATAGGGATAACCATGAATCACACATTAAGCATCGTATGATCAAACACACAACCAAACGTGGTATATCACGAGCATAAACAAGCAAGTAGCACAAAACAACCAACAAAAGAACCAACAAAGTAGCAAGGCAATAAAAAACCAATGAGGCAAAAGACTCTCTCTCTCTCTGAGCCTATGATCTATACATTTTCTCCCCCTTTGGCAACACGTTACCAAAAGGCTTGAAAACGTATAGAGCTACTCGTCTCTCTAGGCACGATCCTCTAGAGCTCCTGAAGGGGTCTTCTCGCTTGTGGCTCCAGTGTGCGTAGATGGCACTGAGAGAACAACATCATCGAATGCTTCAGAAGATGTCTGCTGCACAGGTGGTGTTGACATTGGGGGTGGCACGGGTGCACTGCTGGCAGCAACAGAATGAGTGGTCCTCGAGTCTCCTACTAGCATAGCTGAAGATCTTTGTCCTCTAGGCACAGTCTGAAACCTCTCAGTAGTGATGTGCTCTTATCCATCCTCACCATCATCTCTCATATTCTCTATAGTAGACTAGATTTCTGCGACCTTGACATCAAGATTGTAGATTTTTCTTCCACTATCCGCTATAGGCTTTCCTGATTCTTTGCTAAGTTGGCCAGGCTTTTCTCAATCCTCATCGTTGCTTCTAGAAGATAAATCATTTGTTCTTGCTCGGATTTGACATTTGCTATTAGGGAATTTGGTGCAGTGGCTTCCTTTGCTGCATTTGTTGTTGCTGCTACCTAAGCCTTGTCATGAGCCTCAACAGATGTAGGGTGTGAAGGGTCCATCACCACTATATTGTCCCGGAACTTTGGCTGAAGAGGAAGGTCTCACAATCTAGTATATATGTACATGTTCCAACCTTGGAGTTGATCAACATCTGAATGTGTGGTGCATATCCACATGACCTCTTCTGGTCAGCAACAGTCCTTCTGACTGTCTCAACAATTAAGCTCATGACCTTAAATTTCTTTGGAACATCAAATAAGTGAAGCAAGTTGATGGAATCTCCACGAATCATTCTATCATCTCCAGACTTGGGCAAAAGAGTATGCCTCAGAATGATGTTAGTGGTACCAAAACCTGCTTGCAAATGATATATTGAGCCAACTTTGTGTCCCTCAAGATCTTTTCGAGGGATCTCTTTGTACATATTTGCCATGGTGTTGTGATCCATCTAGGCTTAGCATATACATCAACATCATTCTCTTCTTCCTTAGGGGCATGAATGAGTGCACTCCACTCAGAGATAGATGACTGGTATCTTGTGCCCTCAGTCATCCACACAATCCTCCCATCTGGATAGAAATGTGTTGTGGAATAAAATTGCATTATCATCTCATCATTCCACTTTGTAAGCTCTTGTCCAACAAAATCATCAACACTAGTACTCTTGAAGTTTTCAGGAACATGAGGGAAGTAATCTTCATTCTCATCAATGTATTCCCAGTCCACCCACTTCATGTTGCAAACAATGGGTTTCTTGTCAAGCAGCACTGGTTCATAAAAATCTTATTGTTCATGTGTATGGAATTGATAGTCACATGTTGTCCTCCTCCTAGCTGAGTAGGTATGAACTTTCCTCCATTCTCTCAGTCCACTATATTTCCTGAGCTTCATATTTTCTGCAACAAGATGAGCATTGTCATGATCTGGAATCTTTGGCTTCAACCTCCTGAGCATGAGAGACTCCTCATCAATCTGGACTTCAGGCACTAGGGCCTTGTTCTTCTTAGAAGCAGGAATGTTCCGGGTGGATCTCTTGGGTGTTGATGCTTTAGGTGCTTTCTTGGGCTCGGAGAGTGCAGTAGTTGACTTCATGGTATCTCTCATGAGTTTCTGAGTTTTAGCTGGAGGTGCTTCAGCTTGCTCTTCCTCCCCCTCCTCTTCTTCTTCTTTAGATGAATACCTTTCAAATTCAGCCATGGGGTCAACTAGTTTTCACCACCTACCTCTTCTCCTCTCATTTTTCTTGGTAGGTGCTTCTGGAACTGAAGTGTTCCTTGATTTTGACATTGGCACTCTCTTGGCAGGAGCTTTCTTCTTAAGAACTGGTTTGGTAGCAGCTACTGAGCTATATTCCTTTGAGATGACTTTCTTCTTGGAAGTGGCCTCATCTGCAATAAAATCCTCATCCTTAGTGTCTAAGGTTTTCTTCTTCTTTGTCCCGGTAGCGACTTTTGGCAGATTGCTGGGAGTGCTTCTACTACCACAGGTACAACGAGGTGCTAAACAAACGGTTTTAACCCCTTTCCGCGTGGGCATTTGGAACCGTCGCCTAGTGAGTGACTGAGATAGGGGGGAGGGGTCCTTCCCACACGACACAGAAACCGTCGGGGATATGCCCTCCCGGCACACACGCTCGACAAAATGAGGTTGTGTGCGACCGGCGAGCGATCAAATATGGTTATATGTACAATAGTGCTAAAAACAATTCAATTATACATGCGAAATCATTTCCGTCGTAAGTTCATCCCACACAGTCAATCCCCGCTAAACGTTTCCATTCATATATACATCCCACACAGTCGCTCCAAGGAAAATGTTTCTGTTCGCAGGTACATCACACACAATTTTACAGGTTAAATCGTTTGTGATAGTGTTTCCATTTCACACGGTATTAACAATTTTACCGTTTGTGTTATTGAATGCATCACACACGGTGCGTAGAAAAAACTGTGTGGCAACAATTTCTATGTGGTAAACGTTTGCGCCATGTGGCCTAATGCAAACAGTTTTCAAGAGGATGTCGTGTGTGATTGTTCATCAATCCAACACGGTTTATTCCTAGAAATTGTGTGCATTGCCTGAGGTCGTCGCCCACGGTGTTTTCTCAATAACCGTTTGCAATAGAAAATCCCTATTAGCAGGCTAATTACCCTATTATTAATAATCCATTTATTAATCTAATTGACATTTCATATTAAGCATGCAATATATTTCATTTTCATAATTGAAATACATTAGTGTGCAACATAATATAGCTTCAGCACTCAGCTACCCCATTACTCAACTACACAAGCACCAAGTTTCACATGCAACATATATAACCTTTTGAAATTAGCATCATAGACGGTACATAGATAGATGTATCTCATCTGGAAAATGCTGAAGCGGAAGGCGAACATTGAGCCTTCATTGATGTTGAAGGTCTTTGCAACTTTAAGCCAGTGCCTGTGGATGATTGACCGTCCATCCTTCGTCCTCTTCATGAACACTTCAATATTAAACCGTGGGTGTTGTATGAATACCTTCCTCGCCTCCTAACCATACAGGTGGTTTGAGAGGTAATCATCAGTGAAATGCTTTGGAAAGGCCTGAAAACAAGGATGTGCATAAATATCTTCTCTATATTGGAAATGGGGCAAAGGAATAAAAAAGGCAAGGTATAATAGTTAGTACCATTCTATAGTGAACTCTAACAGCGGCTCGGATTGCGAGATCGAGAGAGTTATCTAGAAGGAAACCTTGGTTTTGCTCGAAACCTAGCTATCTTCTACTATGGCCCTGCGCACTGTGGCAGCGAAGCTGAAGATCCCCGTCGCCTCTCTCCGGCAGGTCTGCCTCTCTCTGGTCCGTGCCATATCCGCATCCCTCCTCTTAACGCATGCAATCTTTTTTTCTTGATGCAATCGAATCATCCTGCATGCTTCAGCACCTTCATACCCATATATCCTATTCCCAGGGATGGATTTTATGCATGGAAACACACGCCTTGGCGCCTGGAAGAGCGGTTCTATTCCTATCTTGCCCGTCGACAAAAATTAATTAGTTTGTTGCATCTCCTCGACTTGGAGGCTGGGATTGTTTTTCGGCACCGCGTGCTGCCGCCTAGCTTCAAGCACGAGGGTTTGACCCTCAGCTGATTGGTCCAGGGCAAAAAAAAAAGGAATGTCTTATTCATTGTGCAGGCAAAGATCTTGATGTTTTAGTCGCTAATTTCTTTATCCTAACAATCTTTCTTAGTTTCTTGACTACTGATATTCATCGAAAACTCATTTCCCCATATGCAAAAAGGGCCGAACAGTGGGTCAAAACCTCTGACAGCAGGACCTACACGTCCAAGACCAAATTGTTAAAAACCTAAATATTAGAATGGTTCCTGAAATTGCACAATAATGTGCTATTAGACAAAGGACCATGCATGTTCAAACCTCGATTGTAAAACACAGTGCTTCCCATTGTTTCCCTGCAACACATATAAGGTAGTTACTGATCAGGTTAAGTGAGGGTTCGCAAGCCATTAGTAAAATATGCTGATGAAAAATAAGCACATTGCAGATTCATCAGATTAATTCAAGCCACATGAGAAACCCATTTATCCAAACCAAGCACGATTAAGAACTAGGAAATATAGCAATTGTATATGTTTCTCATGTATTAAGTGCAGCCAAATTCGATTATTCCTCACATGCACAACAATACAAAATTCTACCCACGACAATTGGACATCACATTGCAGAATTGAACCAAACAGTTAACTAAACACCACAACAAATGAACCAAACATTAACTGAGCACCACATTGCACAATATAACATACTCCTAATAGAAGATCAGACAATTAACCAAACCAAGCAATCTTAACAACTTGGAAATATAGCAATTGTATTTGTTTCTCATTTATTTAGTACAGCCAAATTAGATTTATTTCTAACATGGTATACAATAACAGAATGCGCCCACAACAATTGAACATCGCATTGCAGAATTGAACCAAATAGTTAACTAAACAGCACAACAAATGAACCAAATGTTAATTGAGCACCACATTGCACAATGTATAACATACTAGAAGACCAGATAGTTAACCAAACCAAGCATGCTTGAGAACTTGGAAATATAGCAATTGTATTTATTTCTCATGTATGTCGTAAAGAAATTTTTGATTTATTTCTCACATGGAAGACAATACAAATTGTACCCTGAAGAATTGAACATCACATTTGCAGAATTGAACCAAACAGTTAACTGAACACAACAACTAATTAACCAAACAGTTAATAAGTGAGCACCACATTGCACGACATATAGAACATATACACTAGAGCAACATATTGCATTGTAAAAGTAGATAGCACAATTCACTATAATTTGTTAAGGAAAGGAAGTAGCTAGCAAACTGAACATGGGTCCTTATAGTGAGCTAATAAGACAAACTACTCCTCATTGTCGGAGATATCAATAATGATTGGCTCCTTGGATATGGAAGATGATGAGGCCTCCGCATCGTGGGTGCCCTCGTCGTAGTGGTGAGTTGTCTGAGCCGCTCTGGGCACCAACCTGCTGGCTCTCGAGTTGAGGTAAGCACATGCACGCTGAGAAAACACCTCGTAGTCTTCGTCGAAGGCACCGAGGGTGGCCTCGAGAAAACGCCACGAACTATCATTTAAAGCAGACAACCGCGTCGCGGCATCGGTGGCCTCGACGATGAGGTGCTCCACCAAGATCTGGGGTCGGCACGAATGGCAGCCATCGCGACCTCATCCGCGCGTGCGACCGCGATTTGCTTCTCCGCTGCCAAATTCTGCTTGAGCTCCTGGCTATATTGCGTCCACCATGGCCTTGGGCGGCGCTTATTTGGTGGAGGGGACGATGGGGTGGAAGGTGTCGCGCAGGCGGTCGGGGCATGTGGGATGTGGAAGGAGTAGGAGGATGGGGGTCGGGTGTGGATTACCTGCATGGATAGACGAGGCCGAGCAGCGTGAAGGAGGGTCACCGGCGAGGAGGCGGCGCTGCAAGCAAGGATTGAAGGTTTCAACTAGGAAAGGAAGGCAGAAATAGGGGAAATGTGGCTTTTGGTAAGGCGGTGGAGGTAGATATTTCCACGAAAGCCGAAATTTTTGAATCAGTTCAGCAAAAAAACTGGCGCGCAAAGTGTCATCAGACACGGTCCCTTATTCAGCATTGTGTATGATATGTGAACATCACAAACAATTCAGATAGCTTAACCCGTGCGTGATGAGTTTGAACATCAAAAATTTTGGGTCGAATTTCCTTGGTTACAGTGGTCATCCACATCATTGCATAATTTGCGTACACAAAGGAGATTAGAGCACACCCAAACTTCTTAATCGAGGAATTTTATCAATTAAACAGAGCTAGCTGACCTAAACATTACTCTGACAAATTAAAGACCGGCGCTCTTAATTAAACAAAACAAAGAGTACTACTACAGCTGGTGCTCGTCGATCTCCGCCGCCTCCTCCATGTCCAGCTCGCGCCCGATGATCTCCTAGGGAAGGGGCTCCATGGCATCCATCGCACCATACTAGGCAAGCATCTCACCATTCGCATTCGCCATATCTTTGGAATAGGCCGCCATGAGGTAGGTGTGGGCGGACGCGATCTTAGCTTGGGCGGGCTCCATCCTAGCAAGGTATGCCGCACAGGTACGGACCGCTACTCGAACGCTCTCGGCGGTTGCCAAGCCTTCGGCCGTGGGTTGCCGACCGTTGTCGGAGAAGCTTAGTTCGATTTGTGTGGTGACCGCCATGAGCTGGGCGTGGGTGCCCTTGACATGGTCGTGGGCGGCCTCCAACAGGGCTAAGGCCATCGCTGCGGAAAGGACATTTGTTGGGCCGCTCTCGCCAGTTGCTATCCCCGAGGCAGATGTTGCTGCAGGCACCTGAGAAGCAACAACAACCGTTTGGGCTGCCTTGCCTGCCCGGACGTAGATTGCGGCCACGCTCACAAAGCTTGCTAGCACGCACTGGCGGCTGCGGCAACGCTCTTGCCAGAGTGGGCCACCAAATTTGCTCTCACGAAGCGGGTCCACGTCCCCATCTTTCACCGACGACGATTGAACAGTGAAATGGTATTTGGGGAGTGAGCTAGTGTGCTTGACACGCCGACTGTGGACTATAGCCGACGCACCTTCTTGCGTAAGCCGTATGTGTACTATATATACATCGACGGTGCTCCAGGATATTTTGTATTGCATCTCACACGATTGGTGATAATAAACTGTGTGTGATCTACTTGTTTTTTTGTCTTGATTTGAATTACATAATGGTGTCACAACTGCAAAGGATGGTATTTGAATTGCTCGAACTTTTATCTGCAGTGAACATGCAACTATAGTTGTGTCGTCAAAAATATTGGAATTATTCAGGGTTCGTTTGGACATTTTTATACATTAACTTGGTTTTCTAGGCATTTCAGGTGCACAATTCAAAATTAAACTATATGTACATGCTCCGGTGCACCAAAATGGGTTGTAAAATGATATATGTGTCCATGGGTTGATGTTTATGCCCCATTCAAGAAATGGGGATGAATTTCAAACACCACGGCACCATTGCTCTCGGCCAAACGTTGAGGTGCTTGCTTTTGTAATTCTAGTAGATAAAAAACTCGTGTGAAATTCATGAACCTTGGCATGCTATCATGGAATGGTATCAACATGATTGGGAAAAAAATTGTCCCACTTTGGGCAGGTTTGGGTATAAGCTTCTCTCAAACCAGAGCTTCTCACAACAAGCCTGATGGTTTCGGTTGGGAACGTGCCACCTTTGGGGATGGAACAATATCCGTTGCCTCTTATTGCTTTCAAAAAAATTCTAGTGTCCACATAGAATAACATGAGTGTTGTGTTAAATTTTCAAATTTTTCGGGGTGCGTTTGGACATTTTTATACATTAACTAGGTTTTCTAGGCATTTTATGTGCATAACTCAAATTTGAACTACATGCACATGCTCCAGTGCATATAAATTGGTTGAAAATTCAAATATGTGTCCTTGGTTCCATTCTTAGGTCCCATGCAAGAAATGGAAATGAATGTCAAACACCCTGCCACCGTCACTCGGCAGCAAAAATTGAGATACCTGGGTTTTTCAATTCTAGTAAGTCCAAGACTCGTCTGAAATTCATGAAACATGGCATGCTATCATGGAGAGGCATTAACATGACGTGGTAAAAAAATTGTCCCACTTGGGGCAGGTTTGGGTATAAGCTTATCACAAACAAGAGCTTCTCACAACAAGCATGATGGTTTCGGTAGGGAATGTGCCACCATTGGAGACGAAACGACATTTTTTGCCTCTTATTGCTTTCAAAAAATTTCTAGTGTCAACATAGAACAACATGACTGTTGTATTAAATTTTGGATTTTTCCAGGGTTCGTTTGGATATTTTTATACATAAACTAAGTTTTCTATCCCTTTTATGTGCATAATTCAAATTTGAAATACATGCACATGCTCTAGTCCATATAAATTGGTTAAAAAATTAAGTATGTGTCCTTGGGTGCATGCTTAGGTCACATGCTAGAAATGGGAATGAATTTCAAACACCCATCCACCGTTACTTGGCCGCAAACATTGAGATACCTGGTTTTCAAATTCTAGTAAATCCAAAACTCGTCGAAATTTCATGAAACTTGGCATGCTATCATGGAGCGGCATTAACATACCCTGGTAAAAAAAATTGTCCCACTTGGGGCAAGTTTGGGTATAAGCTTCTCACAAACCAGAGCTTCTCACAACAAGCTTGATGGTTTCGGTAGGGAACGTGCCACATTTGGGGACGAAACGATATTTTTGCCTCTTATTGTTTTCAATAAATATCTAGTGTCAACATAGAACAACAAAAGTGTTGTGTTAAATTTTGGAATTTTTGGGGTTCGTTTGGACATTTTTATATATTAATTGGGTTTTCTAGGCATTTTATGTGCATAATTCAAATTTGAACTACATGCACATGCTCCAGTGCATATAAATTGGTTGAAAAATCAAATTCGTGTCCTTGGGTGCATGCTTAGGTCCCATGCAAGAAATGAGAATGAATTTCATAAACCAGGGCCCCATCACTTGGCCGCAAACATTGAGATATCTGGTTCTTTAATTATAGTAAATCCAAAACTCGTCTAAAATTCACGAAACTTGGCATGCTATCATGGAGCAGCATCAACATGTCATGCTAAAAAAATTGTCCCGTTTGGGGTAGGTTTGGGTATAAACTTCTCACAAACCAGAGCTTCTCACAACATGCCTGATGGTTTCGGTAGGGAACGTGCCACCTTTGGAGATGAGACGATATCCTTTGCCTCTTATTGCTTAAAAAAAATTCTAGTGTCACCATAGAACAACAGGAGTCTTGTGTTAAATTCGGATTTTTTCGGGGTTCGTTTGGACATTTTTATACATAAAGTGGGTTTTCTAGGCATTTTATGTGCATAATTCAAATTTTAACTACATGCACATGCTCCAATGCAGATAAATTGGTTGAAAAATCAAATATGTGTCCTTGGGTGCATGCTTAGGCCCCATGCAAGAAATGGGAATGAATTTCAAACACCATGTCGTCGTTACTCGGCCGCAAACATTGAGATACCTGGTTTTTAAATTCTACTAAATCCAAAACTCATCTAAAATTCATGAAACTTGGCATGCTATCATGGAGCAGCATCAACATGTCGTGGTAAAATTTTTGTCCCATTTGGGGCCGGTTTGGGTATAAGCTTCTCACAAATCAGAGCTTCTCACAACAAGCATGATGGTTTCGGCAGGGAACGTGCCACCTTTGGGGACGAAACAATATCCGTTGCCTCTTATTGCTTTCAATAAATTTCTAGTGTCAACATAGAACAACATAAGTGTTGTGTTAAATTTTGGAATTTTTCAGGGTTCGTTTGGACATTTATATACATTTACTGGGTTTTCTAGGCATTTTATGTGCATAATTCAAATTTGAACTACATGCACATGCTCTAGTGCATATAAATTGGTTGAAAAGTTAAATCTATATCCTCGGGTGCATGCTTAGGTTCCATGCAAGAAATGGGAATGAATTTCAAACACCAGGGCACCGTTACTCGGTCGCAAACATTGAGATACCTGGTTTTTAAATTCTAGTAAATCCAAAACTTGTCTAAAATTTATGAAACTTAGCATGCTATCATGGAGCGGCATCAACATGTCGTGGTAAAAGTTTTGTCCCATTTGGGGCAGGTTTGGGTATAAGCTTCTCACAAACCAGAGCTTCTCACAACAAGCCTGATGGTTTCGGTAGGGGACGTGCCACCTTTGGGGATGAAATGTTATTCATTGCCTCTTATTGCTTTGAAAAAAGTTCTAGTTTACCCTACTGTTTATAGTCAAAAAAAGTTCTAGTGTCAACATAAAACAACAGGAGTGTTGTATTAAATTTTGGAATTTTTCGGGGTTCGTTTGGACATTATTATACATTAACTGGGTTTTCTAGTCATTTTGTGTGCATAATTCAAATTTGAACTACATGCACATGCTCCAATGCATATAAATTGGTTGAAAAAACAAATATGTGCCCTTGGGTGCGTGCTTAGGGCCCATGCAAGAAATGGGAATGAATTTCAAACACCGGGGCACTGATGATTGCCGGCAAAATGTTGAGAAACTTTGTTTTTGAATTCTAGTAAATCCAAAACTCGTGTGAAATTCATGAAACTTGGCATGCTATCATGGAATGGCACCCGACATGATGTGGTATTTTTCGTGTCCATTTTGAGAGAAGGCGCACTCGAATAACAGCCAACAAAGGTATTTTGAAACAAATAGCCGCCACTCTATCATCGCAAACATTTTAGATAGAACATCTGTGTGTAAACCGACAGCTTCCCCGGTAAGCCATGGGGAAATGTGCCGAGCAGGATTTGTGCGGCTCTTCATCAGAAATGTTTTAGATAGAACACTTGTATGTTAAGTGAGAGCTATGGTCTTCCGCAGTAAGCAAAGGGAAAATTCGCCGGGCGGGATTTGTGCATCTCTTCAACGCAAACGGTTTAGATTGAATAAGATACGCAAAGCGAGACTTCGGCGCTAAGCCAAGAGAAAATTTGGCAAGTAGGATTTGTACCTCCCTTCAACCCAAACGGTTTTTTTGGATGACCCGTGTGCAACCACGTGCATACAATTTGGTAAGATTTGCTTCTGTAATATTGGGTATATTGCCATTTGTCAAACTGGAAAGATTGACATTTGTTGATCTAGTAACATTGCCATTGGTCAATCCTTGTAACACTGCGTTTTGTCAAAATATGCAGCTAAAAATCACTAGCACTATCTAATTTTTGCAACTAAAATTCAATAATTAAGCATAGATTTCATTCACAGATTAATCAGTCATTCTTAATTTATACAAACAGTCAACTCGACAGCTGAACCGACCAAACTTTTCCCCAATTGTTGCCAACCACGTACCGAAATAGCTAGTTCAACTATATATACTAGCTAATTTTAAGTACGTTATACAGTTCCACCACATCTATAGTCAGATGAACTGAACAAAATAGCCCCTAAATACTACTACTACTATGGAGGGGATTTGTACTACTTCTGACAGCCTCTCCTCTGCCGAGCGCACTCACTAAGAGGAAGAGGAGGAGGAGCCTACCAACGAGCTGGACAACTGCAATACGGTGCCTGCCGCTGCTGCACCTTCAGCGACGCTCACCTCGAATGTCCTCTGCTGCTCCAGACGACCCCTTTCGAAGCGGTCGGACTGCTTGTAGATCCCCTGATTCCTCGCCCCTGCGTCGGCGTGTGTTGCGGCCACGACTGCGGTAAGTCTCTTTGCATGCTCGACGAGGCGCTCCTCCTCCTCCCACAGGAACTCGATGTAGAGCGCAAGGCCGCAGAAACATGTGCGGGCTTCCACCTCCGCTTCCCTCGTTCGGGCGGCGGTGGCGGAGCGGGTGATAATCCCGGTGGTTGACGGTGGGCTGGTGGCCACGGCAGCTGATGATGGGGTGGTGACCATGACCACCACCGCCCGCCTTCGGGCCGCGGTGGCGGAGCGGGTGATGGCCCCGGTGGCCGGGAGTTGGGTGGAGGCCACGACGGCAACCTCCCGCTTTCGGGCCGAGGTAGTGGAGCGGGCGATGGCCCTAGCTTTCGATGGTGGTGTGGCGACAATGGCGGCTGGCAACAGCTGCCGACGAACAGCGGTGATGGAGCGTGTGGTGGGTCTTCGGCGAACACCCAACAAGGACGCCATGCACACTACACTACGCCGGGGACCGCGCCGCCGCCGCGGTGTAGCCTCCCAGCTGGAGCTGTCCTCTGATGACGGCGGAGTGGCTGAGCGATGATGACCCACAAGTGTAGGGGGTCTATTGTAGTCCTTTCAATAAGTAAGAGTGTCGAACCCAACAAGGAGCAGAAGGAAATGACAAGCAGTTTTCATCAAGGTAATCTCTGCAAGCACTGAAATTATCGGTAACAGATAGTTGTGTGATAAGATAATTCGTAGCAGGTAATAAGTAACTAAAGTGAATAAGGTTCAGCAAGGTGGCCCAATCCTTTTTGTAGCAAAGGACAAGCCTGAACGAACTCTTATATAAAGCAAAGTGCTCCCGAGGACACATGGGAATTGTTGTCAAGTTAGTTTTCATCATGCTCATATGATATGCGTTCGTTACTTTGATAATTTGGTATGTGGATGGACCGGAGCTTGGGTGCTACCCTTCCTTGGACAAGCCTCCCACTTATGATTAACCACTCTCACAAGCATCTGCAACTACAAAAGAAGAATTAATATAAATCTAACCATATCATGAAACATATGGATTCAAATCAGCCCCTTACGAAGCAACGCATAAACTAGGGTTTAAGCTTCTGTCACTCTAGCAACCCATCATCTACTTATTACTTCCCAATGCCTTCCCCTAGGCCCAAATAATGGTGGAGTTTCATGTAGTCTACGTTCACATAACACCACTAGAGGAAAGACAACACACGTCTCATCAAAATATCGAACGAATACCAAATTCACATGATTACTTATAACAAGACTTCTCCCATGTCCTCAGGAACAAACGTAACTACTCACAAAGAATATTCATGTTCATGATCAGAGGGGTATTGAATAGCATTAAGGATCTAAACATATGATCTTCCACCGAATAAACCAACTAGCATCAACTACAAGGAGTAATCAACACTACTAGCAACCCACAGGTACCAATCCGAGGTTTTGAGACAAAGATCGGATACAAGAGATGAAATAGGGTTTGAGAGGAGATGGTGCTGGTGAATATGTTGATGGAGACTGAACCCCTCTCGATGATAGGATTGTTGGTGATGATGATGGCTTCGATTTCCCCCTCCCGAAGGGAAGTGTTCCCGACAGAACAGCCCTGCCGGAGCCCTAGATTGGTTTCACCTAGGTTCCGCCTCGAGACGGCGGCGCTTTGTCTCGAAAGCTTCCTTCTATTTTTTCTAGGTAAAAACACACCATATAGCAAAATATGGGAGTCGGAGGCCTGCCAGGGGGCCCACAAGGATGGTGGGCGTGCCCTCCACCCATGTGGCTGGCTGGTGGCCCCCTCCGGTGCTTTCTTCGCCCAATATTTTTTATATATTCCAAAACTTGCTCCCGTGAAGTTTCCGGACTTTTGGAGTTGTGCAAAGTATGTCTCTAATATTTGCTCCTTTTCCAGTCCAGAATTCCAGCTGCCGGCATTCTCCCTCTTCATGTAAACCTTGTAAAATAAGAGAGAAAGGCATAAGTATTGTGATATAATGTGTAATAGCAGCCCATAATGCAATAAATATCAATTTAAAAGCATGATGCGAAATGGACGTATCAACTCCCCCAAGCTTAGACCTCGCTTGTCCTTAAGCGAAAAGCCGATATCGAAAAATATGTTCACATGTTTAGAGATAGAGGTGTCGATAAAAATAAAGTACGGACATGAGGACATCATGATCATTTTTAGGACAGCAACATAACTTTTCATATAGGTTCTTATGTTAAAGTAAGAATTCATTCACAAGGTAAAGTATGAATCATGATCTCAGTCATTGAAGCAATTGCAATTTATCATATATCGGAAAGAGTCAAATATAAGAGCTTTTCAGCATGTGCACATACTCAACTATAATTTACTCTTTCATAATTGCTAACACTCACGCGATACTAATGAGTTCAAACCTTCAATCGGACACAGAGAAAGATAGGGGCTTATAGTTTCGCCTCCCAACGATTTACCTCAAGGGTAATGTCAACAATAATGGTTCATGGTTCTCTACATCCACGTGGCTATATATATCTAGATCTAGCTCCAACATATTGTGCTTTTCAAAGGATAAAAGAAAAAAAGGAAAGGTACGATCACCACTACTCTTGTATAAGGGTAGGAGATAAAAATAAGAGATATGCCCTTCGCAGAGGTAAGCAGAGGTTGTCATGCGCTTTTATGGTTGGATGCACAAAATCTTAATACAAAAGAACGTCACTTTATATTGCCACTTGTGAAAAGGACCTTTATGATGTAGTCCATCGCTTTTATTTCTTCCACATCACAAGTTTGTATAAAGCTTATTTTCTTCACACTAATAGATCATACATATTTAGAGAGCATTTTTATTGCTTGCACCGATGACAACTTACTTGAAGGATCTTACTCAATCCATAGGTTGGTATGGTGGACTCTCATGGCAAAACTGGTTTAAGGGATATTTGGAAGCACAAGTAGTATCTCTACTTGGTACAAAAGAATTTTGGCTAGCATGACAGGGAAAGGCAAGCTCAACATATTGCAGGATCTATGACAATATAACTTCTATTAGAATGTAAGAAGACATAACCCATTATGTTGTCTTCCTTGTCCAACTTCAACTTTTAAGCATGTCATATTTTAATGAGTGCTCACAATCATAAAATATGTCCAAGATAGCATATTTATATGTGAAACCTCTCTTTCTTCATTACTTCCTATTAATTGCAACAATGACCAAAACTATGTTTGTCAACTCTCAACAACTTTTATTCTCCATACTCTTTATATGTGAAGTCATTACTTCACGTAAGATCATTATATGATCTTTATTTATTTCTTTTTATTCCTTTCTTTCTATATTTTCTTATTCCCTCCAGATCATAGCAACATGGCAAAGCCCTCAACTTAAAACTACTCTTTATTATATATAGCTCAAGGACTCGATTACATAGATAGAGATCAAAGCAAAATTCAAAGCTAAATCGTACTAAAAACTTTATTCTACTAGATCAAGATAAAATCAAAAGGATCGAACTAGGAAAAACGATAAATATAAAATGTGTGATGGTGATTCGATACCGGGCACCTCCCCCGAGCTTGGCAATTGCCAAGGGGAGTGCCCATACCCATGTATTTATGATTCCTTCTTCGGAGGTAGTGTCGTGATATTCTTGGCGATGATGCCCCTTAGGATATGATTCTCTTCCTCGAGCTTATTAATTTACTCCCTCCGTCCCAAAATAAGTGTCTCAACTTTGTACTAGCTTTAGTACAAATTTGTACTAAGCTCAAGACACTTATTTTGGGACGGAGGGAGTACTATTTAAGATCCATTATTTCATTGCGAAGCTTGCCCATAACGGGTAGAGCTCCATCCACCCATGGATGTTTCCTAGCTGCGGGAGAAAAAGCAACACTCTTTTTCATATTTTCATAAGAGAGAAATCTAGCATTGGGAGGGATGACCGAGTTTGGAGTTGCTGAGCTATGAAGTTTCTCCAGCATGAATTTAGTTAGGAGACGAGAGGTAACTTCTTGATCCTCCTCCATGGCATCTATCCTCTTCAATTCAGCCTCCATATCCTCCTCCATTGATAGACCAAAGTGCTCAGGTGTCGGATGAGAGACACGACTCTCCCCGACCAACTCTTAAGATGAAATCCTGCTCTAAATCTGATGCAGAAACAACTAAAAATGAAAGCAGGGGATTATGTCATGATACGGTGGTCAAAACCTTCGGGAGATTACATAATGATTTTTTACCGACAGAAATAAATATTGTGCAAGAAAACGGAGTCCGGGAGGCACACGAGGTGGCCACAAGGACCGGGGCTGCGCCCAGGGGGGTAGGGCGCGCCCTCCACCCTTGTGGTGGCCTCGTGTCTCTTCCAGACTAGTTTTAATTTTCCTAATTTGTTAAATATTCCAAAACAGAGAAAAAATATCTTTGGAAACGTTTTGGAGTCGGTTTACTTACCATACCACGTACCTATTTCTCTTTGGAGTCTAAACGTTCTGGAAAGTGTCCCTTATGTATTCCTACGGTGTCATGGTGTTGATTACATTGGTCTCAACATTTAAGGGAGTACCTGAGGTATGGTTTTTGTGACCGTTTACCGCCTTCGGATTTGCCTTCGGCGTTGTTGATTTTGATGGCACCGGAGCGATAGACCTCCTCGGTAATGTAAGGGCCTTCCCATTTAGAGAGAAACTTTCTTGCAAGAAAATCTTAAATGAGAGTTGTATAATAAAACATGATCACCTACATTAAACTCATGCTTTTGTATTCTCATAGGCTTGGTGAGGGAGTCCTGGATCGAGGGGTCCTCATGTGGCCGGATAGCTCGTGGTGGGCCGGACTGGTGGGCCGTGAAGATCATTGCTGAAGACCGTCTCTTGTATCCAGATAGGACTCCTGTATACGTATAATGGTAGGTTTTAGGTTCGGGTGTAATCTTTCCTTCCTCTGCAAGATGGTTATGTACAAACCCTAGGGCCCTCCGGTACATATATAAACTGGAGGGTTTAGTCCGTAGAGGCTAGTAGTAGAAGAGAACGACAAAATCATAGGCTAGACTTTTAGGGTTTAGCCATTACGATCCCTAGGTAGATCACTCTTGTAATCATATTCCTCCAGATCAATCTAGTAGGAAGTAGGGTATTACCTCGATCGAGAGGGCCTGAACCTGGGTAAACATCGTGTCCCCAGTCTCCTATTACCATTGATCCTCAGACGCATAGTTCGGGACCCCCTACCCAAGATCCGCTGGTTTTGACACCGACATTGGTGCTTTCATTGAGAGTTCCACTATGTCGTCGATCGAAGGACTGATGGATCGCTTCGTCAACAACAACGGCACCGCCGAGGGAACTTTTTCTCTCGGCTAGCTTTTTGTGTTCGGCGACATCATGCTCCATGCCAACACAGAAGGCCACCTCTAGCAAGTTGAGAGCTACGCCCCTGGCCATCAGGTCAGGTTTGGAAGCTTGAACTACGTTGCTGATATCCGCGGAGACTTGATCTTCGACGGATTCGAGCCCATGGCAATCGCTCCCTGCCACCACAATGAACATGACCTAACTCTGTCATCGGACCACCTCCAGGGAATGGCACCTATAACCGTTCTGGCCCTAGATCCGGAACAGACCGCATCACCTGAGGACGGGAAGCTCAACCCCGCCTCGGAAGCCGCAGACTCAGCGGTGCTGGAGCCACACACAGACCCAACTCTGAGCGGGATCTGTGTTACCGGAACTTCGGACTCGTCTTTGGCTGCAGGTTCCGAGCAATGTGCATCTGCGCCCTTCGAGCTTGATCAGGCGTGTATCGTCCAATTCGTTGCAGATATCTTCCGGCACTCACCTTTTGGCGATGTGCTAAACTCATTAAAATCTCTCTCCTTAGCTGGGGACACATAGCCAAATTATATCCGGTTCGAACTGGAGGCTGATGATGGAGAATTTCTCTTCCCACCCACCACCCACTTGGTAGCCACGGTTGAAGATCTAACTGATCTACTTGACTATGCTTTTGAAGACTTCGAAGGGATGAACCTCGAAGCCGAAGCAGATCTAGACCAAAACCCGCCCATAACCGGGCGATGGACAGCTACGTCTTCATACGATGTGTATATGGTGGATACACCTAAGGAGAAGGAGGGCGATAGCAAAAATGATCCCAGGAAGGATAAGCCTGTCGATGAACCTCCCAAGCGTCAGCGTCCGAAATGCCGAACTAAATCCCATAAAGTGAAAGATAGCAACACTGTCACCAACGATGGTGATAGTCCAGAGTAAGCCGAAGACCCTGCAGTTCCAGCGATAGAGCAGGTCGAGCGAGAGGACAACGAACATAGTCCGAGACCGCTGTCTGATGACAGTGATGGCATCTCGCCCCTCGTTGGTTACCCCAAGTGGAAGGTTTGACATGCAGTGTAGCGGAAGTTTTCCCTTGGCAAAGATACCAAGGATCGATTTCCCCTGAGACTCCCAGTTTCAACAAGAAGGTGTCAACTGCTAACGGCGCCAGATATATTAGCAATCAACGTGGACCTGCACACAGATACAAATAACTTTGCTCCCAACAAGTACAGAGAGGTTGTCAATCTCTCCGGCCTTGTAGTTTACAAAGGATCAAACGCAAGTGATAATAGTGATAGGTAATGCTGCAATAGTAAGTAAAAGCGGAAAGTAAATAGCGGATGTGATCAATGATGGTAATATGGACCGGGGTCCCATGATGTTCACTAGTGATGTCTCTCTCCCAAAAGACGATAAAACAGCTATGTGAGGTGAACGAATTACAGCTGGGCAATTGACAAAATTATGTGCGCAAACCAATGCTAACTATGTTACAAGAAAGGTAGAGGTTCAAAGCATGGGCGGTACGTCAAGGCAAGTAGACCGAAATCCATCTGCATCTACTACTAATCATACACCTTGAGATATCTATCCAGAACATCTCGCTGGTATTAAGTTGCGAGTCCCACCTATAGTGTAAACTCAAAGCAATAGACAACTGCAGTAAAAGAACTTTGCGTAAAGTAAACAATCCTTGCACCCGCGGGCACAAGCACCGTTGTTTTCCCCCTTGTGGCAACAGCACATCCCCTAGACTCATGTTTCTGTCACTCAAGCTAGTCATCGAGGGGCATGAACCCACAATCAAGCATAACGTTCCCTCTTGGAGTCACTACCTACTACTTGGCCAAAGCAATAAATAACAACGGAGAACATGCAAGAATTACTTACGAACATAAATATAAAAGAGGTAGATCAAATATATTACTCAAACACAATCTGAACATAATCTCACAATCCATCGGATCCCGGCAAACTCAACATAGCAACAGCATAAGGATTACATATGTGCCTCGATCATGTAGGGTAGCTCATGAGGACTAATTAGTGAAGCACAAGAACGGGAGGAGAACATCACATAGCTACTGGTCATGGACCCATGGTCCAAGGGAGACTACTCACAACTCATCCGGGAGGCGTCCATGGTGGTGGAGAGGCTCCCGGTGGTGATCCTCCCCTCCGGCAGGGTGCCGGGAAGAGTTCTCCTGGTGCTCCCGATCTTGGAAGCGGCGGTGGCGGCGGAACAGAGATGAGATCGCGAAAAAGGGTTCCCGTCTCGAGGGTTTCGGGACACGATATAAATATATGCCAAAGGGGGCATCAACGGAGGCTCGGGGGGCCCAGGCGCCCCCCGGCGCGGCCGGGGGGGGGGGCGCCACCAGGGCGCCTGGAGCCCTGGTGGCCCCCCTCCGGCTGTATTTTGGCAGCCGGGAAGCTTCTGGAACGCTGATTTTTTATGTAATTTTTCCGGGATTTTTCTGGTAGTTCTCGTAATGGGAAAACCTGAAATACAAAAACAGCAGAAAACAGAAACTGGCACTGGGGTGCACTAAGTTAGTAGGTTAGTCCAAATATGATCAAAAGTGTATGGAAGTGTATAAATATCATAGCAATATCACCCAAAAGAGGCATGGAGCAAGCAGAAATTATAGATACGTTTTGGACGTATCAACATCCCCAAGCTTAATTCCTGCTCGTCCTCGAGTAGGTAAATGATAACAAGAATAATTTCTGTGGTGACATGCTATTAACCATATAGGACTCTTTATAGTCATATGACAAAAGCTTACTGAGACAATGAATCTGTAGTAATTAAGTTGCCTCATGAGAAAATCACAAAGAACTGGAAGTTTTACAACATGATACTGAAACATCAAATAGATTTGTAATGAGCATGGTGTGCAAATATGATAAAGTGATATCTCACTTGCCCCCTTTAGTGAAGCAAAACATAAATGCAGGGGCACCTCCAAGGTTTAAGTGATGACTAGATACAATGATTTCAAAATAAACGATATCATAATCATGCAAAAGACAATGCTACTTTGGGACAATGCACATTACACTCAGAATGACAATCATGCTCTCAGTAGTTGGTGCTTTAAAAGAAGGTGAAGACTCTCGAACCGTGGCTTTTGTTGGCAAGGTTGAAAACCCGTAGTCGGAAACAAAGACAAAACATGTACCAGAGCTCTTGGTTTTAAAAACAAAGGTAATAATTATTATTTTTCTTAGATCATGCATGTTTCATCAACGAATGCTAGCAGATAGCTCAATCACTTCTTGAGATGGACAAGTTTCGAGGAACGGCTCCCGAATGAGGACGATCACATCCTCTTAATCTCCTTTGTTTATCACTGCCAAAGTTTTCTGATTTCTCACGAACAAAGCGTGAAGGAGGGTTTGTTTGTTGTATTAATTTTGAGTCGGGCGCACTCAATGCCAGTTCCTTCTCGTGTTATGGGTTTGCGCATTATACATGCAATCCCGGGGTGAAGCTTGTCCAACTTAAAAAGATCATGAATTAACTACTACTTCCTCATGGACTTACAACAGAGGCACAAAATAGGAATGCATTTTCTTTCTTTTTGAATAATTTCGAGATGGTACATGCAAGTCTCCGTTAGGAATGGCAGGTAAATACCATGTAGGAAGGTATGGTGGACTCATATGGCATAACTGGTTTAAAAGAATTTGGATGCACAAGCATTCAGTCCGCTTAGTACAGGTGGAGGTTAGCAAAATACTGGGAGCGACCAACTAAGAGAGCAACGACGGTCATAATCATGCAGAGCGACAAAGCAACATTGAATCAGGCATGGTAGTTATATCGCTACTCAGAAACAAAAGATCATCAAGGCTTGACAGACTTTATTTACAGTCTTAAATATGCGTGAGCATACGCCAAGTCAATCAAAATAAATTCTTGAAGGAAGATATTACTAAACCATACCACATCATAGGCAAACAAATCATGTTGGTACTCCAATAACACATTGGAAACCCCCCAGCTATTTGAGACTAACCATAAGAAAACATGAACTACTAAGCACCATTATGCACGTAGCATTTTTATCATAGACATATCAACCAATGCAACAGAAGCAAACTCTCTTAATAAGATAATCATGATAATTAAACAGAGTTCAAGCAACCAACTAAACAAAAGCTCTTTAAAAAGATAAGCATGAAAACTAAAAGCTAAGCATGATAGTAGCTATTGAAAGACAAAGAACACACACAACAATGATATGCATGAAAATTCTATGTTATGTTCTAGGTAGAAGTGGAGCGTGTTTCTCTCCCACATAAACAAAGCTGAGTTCCGACTCGTTATGAAAAGCTAAAGAAAACTAAAAAGGAAAACTAAAAGCAAGACGCTCCAAGCATAGCACATAACACATGAAGTGATAAAAATATAGTGGAACGAAAGACGAACTGATAATGTTGATGGAGAAGGGGATGCACGGGGGCATCCCCAAGCTTAGACGCTTGAGTCTCCTTGAATATTTCTTGGGGGTGCATGGGGGCATCCCCAAGCTTGAGCGTTGGACACTCCTGAATCTTTTTATCATCTTCCCTCGCACACTTGAAAACTCCCTTCATACATAACTCATAATAATCTGATTAGCGAGGTTAGTACCCATAATAAAATAATTGTTCCTCGCTGGAAATAAGGATATTCTTGAAGGTCTACTGTTTCTCAAGATTGCCAAAAGGTTTTTGCAAAGAAAAAGCAAGCTCTAGGTTTGCAAAATGAAGGAAAGGCAAAACAGGACAGAATCTGTGAAAAACAGAACAGCAGGTAGTAAATGATTTTTTGGGGCACTTCTGCAACTCTAATAAAAAAAATCAAAACATATGCGCGAAAGACAATTATATAGAGCACGCTGTCAAAAAAATTCAGACCAAAAAGATGATCTGGTGATTTTATACGAATCTTTCTATCCAAGGACATAATCTGTTTCATGGACAACACGTCACAACTTTTGAACTTTCTTGCAATCAGAGGCTACACTTGGCACAAAGTTGAAAAGCAAAGATACAATGATGATGCTACTGTAGTAAAAAACATCATGACACAACAAAAAGCAAAATAAATTTTTTATTCATGTGGGCTGCCTCCCAAAAGCGCTTTCTTTTATGCCTTTAAGCTAGGCATAATGCAAAAAAGATCAAGTTTTATCAAGAGTAAAAGAATAGCTAGCCCGTACAACGGACTCAAAAGGTAACTTAATCTTCTTTCGAGGGAAGTGTTCCATCCCTTTCTTGAGAGGAAACTGGAATTTTATATTCCCCTCTTTCATGTCAATGATAGCACCAACGGTGCGTAGAAAAGGACGTCCCAAAATAATTGGACAAGAAGGTTCACATTCAATGTCCATAATAGTAAAATCAACGGGAACGTAGTTGTCATTGACAATGAAAAGAACATCGCCGATCCTCCCCAAAGGGTTCTTTATGGAAGAATCAACGAGATGAACACCAAAAGAACAAGAATCAAAAGGTTTCAATTTAAGCATATCATATATTCTTTTGGGCATAACAGAGGTACTAGCACCAACATCACATAAAGCATAGCAAGAGAAGTTATTCAACTTAATTTTAATCATAGGATCCCAACCATCTTCTAGCTTTCTAGGTATGGAGGCTTCTACTCTTAGTTTCTCCTCCCTAGCTTTGATGAGAGCATTAGTGATATGCTCTGTGAAGGCAAGGTTAAGCGTGCTAGTGCGGGGATCTCTAGACATCTTGTGAAGGAAATCAATAACTTTGGTAAGAGTGCAATTGTCAAAATCAAGGTCACTACTATCAAGTAAGGTGGTAGTAGTGTCCTTTAGGTTCACTTGTTTGGTAGTTTCTATAGTCATAGCATCACCATTAATAGGTCCATTGGGACCAGGAGTGCATTGGGTGCTAAGAGTTTGGATATCCTCAACAACTTGGATAGTAGCAAAAGTGTGGTGGGTAGGAAGGCTCTTAATTCTATCTTCTTCCTCCCTTTCTCTAGCCCATCTCTCTTTAAGTTTAGCCAACATCCTAATATTTTCATTAATTTGCACTTGAATAGCATTCATAGGAGTGACCTTCCTCTCCTCAAGAGGAGAAGTTTTAATTTTAAGCAATTATACCTCATTGGCTAAATTGTCTACCTTCTAAGAGAGATCATCTAGTTTGTTTAGTTTTTCTCCTACACTCTTATTAAAGGCTTTTTGAGTAGTGATGAAATCTTTAAGCATAATCTCTAGTTCAGTAGTGGAGTTCTTGGTGCTAGGATAAGCATTGTTGTTCCCATAAGAATTAGAGGGGAACGGTCTAGGATTGCTACCAAAATTACTCCTATAAGCATTGTTGTTGAAATTGTTTCTAGAGATAAAGTTCACATCTACTTGTTCTTGAGCAATCAAAGAATTTAAAGGAACATCACGAGGATCAACAGAAGATTGCTTCGAAAGTAGAGACATGATCAAGTCAACTTTTTCATTTAGGGAGGAAATCTCCTCGACAGAGTTTACCTTCCTACCTGTTGGAGCGCGTTCGGTGTGCCATTGGGAATAGTTGGTCATCATCTCATCGAGAAGCTTTGTGGCAGCACCAAGTGTAGTTGACATAAAGGTTCCTCCCGCGGCCGAATCTAACAAGTTCCGCGAGGTAAAGTTCAAGCCTGCATAAAAAGTTTGGATAACCATCCAAGTAGTCAAACCATGAGTAGGGCAGTTCTTGATAAGAGATTTCATACGTTCCCAAGCTTGGGCAACGTGTTCATTATCCAATTGTTTAAAATTCATTATGTTACTTCTTAGTTGGATAATTTTAGCAGGTGGATAGTATTTTCCAATAAAAGCATCTTTGCACTTGTCCCAAGAATCTATGATATTTCTAGGCAAAGACTGAAACCAAATTTTAGCTCCTCCTCTCAAGGAGAAAGGAAAAAGCTTAAGCTTAACAATATTACCATCTATTTCTTGGTACTTTTGCATATCACAGAGTTCAACAAAATTGTTTAAGTGTAAAGCAGCATCATCTCCAGCACCGGAGAATTGATCTTTCATAACTAGATTCAGTAAAGCAGGTTTAATTTCATAGGAAGGTGCTGAAGTGGCAGGTGTAGTGATAGGTGTGCAGATAAAGTCATCGTTGTTGTGACTAGTGAAGTCACACAACTTGGTGTTCTCGGTGGAACCCATAGTAGCAAGTAAGCAAGATAACTATTTTTGTGATTTTCGATAAAAGATACTAAAGCAAAAACTGAAAGGTAAACTAACAAGACTAAAAAGCAAAGGTAAAAGATAGCGTGCAACTCCCCTATCCTGACGAGTGGAGTCCCCGGCAACGGCGCCAGAAAACTTTGCTTGATGGCTTCTCGCCCTTCGTTGGTTACCCCAAGTGGAAGGTTTGAGATGCAGTGTAGCGGAAGTTTTCCCTTGGCAAAGATACCAAGGATCGATTTCCCCTGAGACTCCCAGTTTCAACAAGAAGGTGTCAACTGCTAACGGCGCCAGATATATTAGCAATCAACGTGGACCTGCACACAGATACAAATAACTTTGCTCCCAACGAGTACAGAGAGGTTGTCAATCTCTCCGGCCTTGTAGTTTACAAAGGATCAAACGCAAGTGATAATAGTGATAGGTAATGCTGCAATAGTAAGTAAAAGCGGAAAGTAAATAGCGGATGTGATCAATGATGGTAATATGGACCGGGGTCCCATGATGTTCACTAGTGATGTCTCCCTCCCAAAAGACGATAAAACAGCTATGTGAGGTGAACGAATTACAGCTGGGCAATTGACAGAATTATGTGCGCAAACCAATGCTAACTATGTTACGAGAAAGGTAGAGGTTCAAAGCATGGGCGGTACGCCAAGGCAAGTAGACCGAAATCCATCTGCATCTACTACTAATCATCCACCTTGAGATATCTATCCAGAACATCTCGCTGGTATTAAGTTGCGAGTCCCACCCATAGTGTAAACTCAAAGCAACAGACCACTGCATTAAAAGAACTTTGCGTAAAGTAAACAATTCTTGCACCCGCGGGCACAAGCACCGTTGTTTTCCCCCTTGTGGTAATACCACATCCCCTAGACTCATGTTTCTGTCACTCAAGCTAGTCATCGAGGGGCATGAACCCACAATCAAGCATAACGTTCCCTCTTGGAGTCACTACCTACTACTTGGCCAAAGCAATAAATAACAACGGAGAACATGCAAGAATTACTTACGAATATAAATATAAAAGAGGTAGATCAAATATATTACTCAAACACAATCTGAACATAATCTCACAATCCATCGGATCCCAGCAAACTCAACATAGCAACAGCATAAGGATTACATATGTGCCTCGATTATGTAGGGCAGCTCACGAGGACTAATTAGTGAAGCACAAGAACGGGAGGAGAACATCACATAGCTACTGGTCATGGACCCATGGTCCAAGGGAGACTACTCACAACTCATCCGGGAGGCGTCCATGGTGGTGGAGAGGCTCCCGGTGGTGATCCTCCCCTCCGACAGGGTGCCGGGAAGAGTTCTCCTGGTGCTCCCGATCTTGGAAGCGGCGGCGGCGGCGGATTAGAGATGAGATCGCGAAAAAGGGTTCCTGTCTCGAGGGTTTCGGGACACGATATAAATATATGCCAAAGGGGGCATCAGCGGAGACTCGAGGGGCCCAGGCGCCCCCCCGGCGCGGCCAGGGGGGCCCGCGCCACCAGGGCGCCTGGAGCCCTGGTGGCCCCCCTCCGGCTGTATTTTCGCAGTCGGGAAGCTTCTGGAATGCTGATTTTTTATATAATTTTTCCGGGATTTTTCTGGCAGTTCTCGTAATGGGAAAACCTGAAATACAAAAACAGCAGAAAACAGAAACTGGCACTGGGGTGCACTAAGTTAGTAGGTTAGTCCAAATATGATCAAAAGTGTATGGAAGTGTATAAATATCATAGCAATATCACCCAAAAGAGGCATGGAGCAAGCAGAAATTATAGATACGTTTTGGACGTATCAGACAGCGATGTCGAAGACAGCAATTATGAACCTGTCTCCGAAGAGGATGTTAGCCTGGGCGACGACGAATACATCGTCCCGGAAGAACCCTTAGAACAAAAGCGCTTCCATCAGAGGCTTATTGCCACCGCAAGGAGCCTGAAAAAGCAGCAGCGATGGCTTCAAGCCGTACAAGACACGCTCAATGATAGATGGAACAAAGTGGTAGACGCTGAGCAAAAATATGGCTGCAATCGCGAAGCCAAAGGTTATCCTAAGCGTAAACTGCTGCCCGAATTCGACGACGAGGCCACTGCGCCTATACCGCCGAAGAATAACACCGCCGAAAAGCCGGACCGACCACCTCGTGGACGGGACAGAGTGGCTAGCAACGGCATACACAAGCCCGCACCCCCGCCCCGTAAAGGAAAGGAGGACGCGGCTTAGGGCCTGAAACGTGATCTGCGTGAGGACTTGAACAAAAAGCTGGCAAGACCAGATCCTTCTACGGATCCAGGGACCGTGCCCCCGCACGGGATGGCGGCTATCAAGCCAACCATGCTGGTCATATACCAGTTCGGGGTCAATACCGAACATCACAACCATCGGACATATGCCGTGACATAGCAAAATACAGGGGTGTGGCACATCCTCTGTGCTTCACCGATGAGGTGCTGGATCATGAATTTCCAGAAGGGTTTAAACCCATAAATATCGAGGCGTATGATGGAACGACAGATCGTGCTGTCTGGATAGAGGACTTTATTCTTCACATCCACATGGCTCATGGAGATGACCTCCACGCCATCAAATACTTACCCCTCAAGCTGAAAGGACCAGCTCGGCACTGGCTAAACAGCCTCCCAGAGAACTCCATTGGAAGTTGGGAAGAACTTGAGGATGCTTTTCGGCCCAATTTTCAAGGGACCTATGTATGGCCCCCGGATGCTGACGATCTATGTCACATCATGCAACAACCCGGGGAGTCAGCCCGCAAGCTTTGGAATGGGTTTCTCACTAAGAAGAACCAAATCATCGACTGTCCGGACGCCGAAGCCTTAGCGGGCATCTGTAACACTCCAATTTTTTGGTTTGGTTTTTCACCCAAACTTTTGGTCTTTTGGAAGGAGGATGTTTGATCTTCTTTTAAAACCCTTCTAAAATTTCTTCTGGCCAAAGTTTTTGTGTTATTCTCAAGCTTGGTTTTTGGTCTTGAAAGTTTCTTCTTGTGTTAGCTCAACACAAGTTGTTTCCCTAGGGGTTTATTTGATTCTTTTCCCTTCTTGTTTTAAGCATCTTAGGTTTAACCTTGGGCTTATTTTCCTCTCAACCTATCAACTGGCCATGACACCCAACAGAAATAATTCTCTCCAAGACCCTCTTCACCTTAGGACAAGTCTCACATTAATTCCAGTGAGTTTCAACCTTATTGGAATTTTTCCTCTATTTAATTTTCTCCTAAAACAATTTCTGTTCATCAAAGTGAACCGTGGTAATTTACAAAGGAACCACCATGTCCACCTTGTTATTTGATTCCAAACTAACTTCTCTAGATAGTCCTTAGCACCCACAACTTAGATCCATCTTGTTTCACTGGTCCACAGTTCAAAATTTCAAATTTCACCTGCTGCAAGTTTGGACCAGATTTGCAAATTTTGGTGAAATTCATGTTTTTCGTCTTCCAAAAATTCTGTGAAAATTCAAGCAGCCTCTAGATGCATCAAGAGGCCACTCCACCAAATATCAGCCCCAGAAACATTTCCCACATGCCAGAATCATTTCATCGAACACCTGGCTTACACTGTTTTGTCAGTTTCAGAAACTGCTAACTGAAGATCACAGTCGACAGTGCAGTTCGTCAGTTTCGTCAGAGCCGCAGCGTCAATCTCGCCAGTGCTCGCCTTGGATCGATGCTCACTGCACATCCTTCTATCCAGCATGCCGCACGCTTGCTTGGCTGCTTTTGGGCGTCGGTGGCGCCCTGGCCCGACCACGCTGACGTCTTCCGCGGCGACAGGACCTCCCGTGGCGGCCGACAGAAGGCATCCTATGGCTCGACGCCATTTGGCACCGCCCAAGCCAACCGAGAGCTCCGCGTGGCCTCCTCCACTGCCAGCGCACGCCTGCAGCGCCGTCGCCGTGGCCTGGTGCGCACAGAGCGCGTTCTCTGCCGCCGACGTGCCGCACGGCCGTTCTGTCGAGGGCAACCCGTAATCGCCCCTTCCCTGCTGAGTTATGCACGCGAATGGAACCAGTACATCTCCTAGTCGATGCTCAAGCCCCTAAACCCACCGTCCAGCCACTGCGCCGCCGTAATCACTCGCCGGACTTATCCCGTTCACGGCAACCGCCTCGGGCCGGCTATATAAAGTGCCCCCGAGCTCGCTCTTGAGCCCGCACACCTCCACCATCTCCCTAGACCGCGCCCAGCCTCTGGAAGAGCCTCGAGGGGCCCTTCTTCCTCAACTCGTACCAACTCCGTCTGCCTCGGGCTCCAGCAGCGTTCTCTCCTGTGAGAACTCCTCTGCCGCCCTAGACTCGAGCGTAGCCTCTTGGAACCTACCTAAGCCTAACCCCCACTCCAATTTGACCCCAGGAGCTCTCTCCGACGAGGCCCATGACCACCCGAGCCGTCGTCCGCCGGAGACAGGGTCGCCGTCGACGTGGGGCTCGCCGATGTTCAACTCCACCACCAATCGACGCGGAAGAACACCAGGAAGCTGTACGTACCACTCCCCTCCCCTAACTCGCCGTGGATCAGCGCCGGCGACAACCGCAGCTTCTGGCGCCGGCGCGACTCTGTTTCAGTGTTTAAACTCGACTAGTGGGACCCCTAGTCAGCCTCTCGTTTCCCTCTGAAACGTTTTTCTGGAAAGCGCCTTCGGGCAAAGTATGTCTTCGTCCTCAGTTGGCGTACTGCGTACCGGTTCGCTTTTCTGTTTTCTATTCTAGCCCCTGGAAACTTTCTGTTTCATTACAGATGAGTCCCTGGACAGAAACTCTAATATCTTTTTAACTAAAGATGATTTTGAGTTGATTCTTTTTCTGTCCTCTTTAGTTTTCTGTCTAGTTTTTTGTCATATTTATGTGAAAATATTTGGAGCAACTTTCTTTGCACGTGCGGTATTTATGTTAGTATTTGTTTTGTTTGAATACGTAGATACCGAAGGACGTGACGGAGCCGCGAACCTCACCGAGTTAGACTCCGACTACTCCGAACCAGGCAGGCATGTCTAAACCTTTGATATGATGAGTGTGTTGCATGTTTGCTCGAGTAGTTCTTTTCATAGCATGGTCATATAAGCATTTGTGTATGGTTATATTTTCATGCAAGCAAGTTTCGGGTGAGCCCCGAATGATAATGGTTGAACCACCTCGATCATGTGGGGACATGATGAGTGGTGTATTGGTATTGTTGGAGCATGCCAGTAGATGGTTAACTTAGTATCTGTGTGGATCAGGTCATGATCCCGCCCATCTCCTTTTTGGTACTGTCATATGCCGTATGTTATGATTACGGTCTAGTCAGTTGCAAACCACTTTCCGTGTACACACCAAGTAGAGGGGCCGGGATGAGAGTTCCATGGCCCTGGATTAAAGCCCTTCATCCGGTCAGGGGGCATGGGTGTTTCCAGTTCAGACCGAGAGGGGGGCACCCCTTAGGGCGCACATATATAAATTTGATCCCATGCTATTCGAGGTTGTAGCCTCCCCGTCTTAAAGTTTTTCATGAATGTTGCCACGGGTGATTGCGGATAGCAGGATGTGAAATGGGTGTGTACTGGTCAGTTGGGTTTATGCTAAAACACTGTAGACGGAACTAGTCCTTGTGGCTAGTAGAATCCGTTGGCTATGATTTTATAGTACAAGCTCTGCAGAGTCAAATCTTCCGAGTAGCCATGTTTATGGCCTAGTGTAAATCTTCGTGTCAACCCGGTGACCGTCTCTAGTAAAGTCTTGATAGTAGCAAGTGTGGTGATTTTGTCAAGTTCATTTGGTAGATGAACTAACCTCGGTACTGATTTAGTTCCTGAAGTATTCCACTGTTATACTATTGTTTATATAAGCCCTTTCTGTGATGTCGCTCAGACGTCCGACTGTGGCATTCTTGTTATTCATTTTCATTATAAGCCCTTTATGTGATGTCGCTCAGACGTCCGACTGTGGCATTCTTGTTATTCAATTTCATTATAAGCCCTTTATGTGATGTCGCTCAGACGTCCGACTGTGGCATTCTTGTTATTTATTTTCATTATAAGCCCTTTATGAGATGTCCCTCAGACGTCCGACAGTGGCATTCTTGTTATTTATTTTCCTGATAAGCCCTTTATGTGATGTCGCTCAGACGTCCGACTGTGGCATTCTTGTTATTCATTTTCATTATAAGCCCTTTATGTGATGTCGCTCAGACGTCCGACTGTGGCATTCTTGTCATTTATTTTCTTATTAAGCCCTTTATGTGATGTCGCTCAGACGTCCGACTGTGGCATGTTTCCATTTATTTATTCCTCACGAGGCGTCACTCAGACAATCGTTTGGTTTCCTTTTATTTATCTTATGGATTTCGGGAGGATTACCGCCCGACTTCTATTTTTACATACAACACAGAATATTAATATCCGGTTGCATTTTGCTAGAATACCCATATGCATCATGTTTGCATTTATTATATCTTATGTCCGAACTGTCTTGCGAGTACATTCAAAGTACTCACCTGGCTTGTTGATTTGGCCAGATGTGGATGAAGGCGATCTCATGGATGAAGAGTTCGATAGCGAGTCCGACGTCTAGTGGAGTCCCAGTCAGTCTCTTGCGATCCTGGAGTTGATCACTGTTATATAACCACTTCCGCCACCCACCAAATAAATTCATCGGGTCTCACTCTGACACTCGATGAACTGTAGTATATTGGAGTCACGTCACCCACTACATTGTGACATATCCACCACCTTTTATTACGAGTAGTAGTATGCCACCCTACCTTTGTGTCATATCCGCCTTTATGTACTATATTGGCGCGCTTGTAATAAAATTGTTGAGCTATCCCAGCTAAACCTTGTATAATATTCAGTACTCTGGAATTCTGTATCAAGGAATTTTCTATCGGCAAGAAGTATTCTTCCTTGCTGGTTTATTAAAAAGGTCGGTCTTTCGGTAATTATTTTACTGAAAAACCGGTCCTGACAACCTTGGTACCAGAGCCAGGCTGACTGTAGGAAGCCACTAGGTGCGATCGCTAATCGGTTATTAGCATAATCACTGCTATTCCGCATTTTTGCATCTGTAGCAATTTTCTGTTGGTCATCATAAATTTATGACTTGACTATTCGGAATTTTTGTCTACTCTTGTAGATGGCCAGCAACGACTGTGATGCACAAGTGTTCGCCAACATTCCTGAGGGGTTTGTCAAGCTCCTCTTCACCATCACCAAGGTCGCGATTGGGCTATCAACCCGTCCAGAGTTCACACTCTACCGTCACAAGCTCAACGACAGCATGTCAATGCACCAGGCCGTGGTTCACTTCAAGGGTGGGCGTTCTGAAGTGCGCCGCCTCCGATTTGTGGGCAGGGCCATGCCTACGGAGAGGCATGCCATGCAAATGGCTGCCCGTGAGGCGATAGCTCGTCTCCGGGATATTCTTCCTTCAATGAAGACTCGTCGCTACCGTTACCTCCCATGCCACGTGCCCTACATGTGCCACTATGCGTTTGCTTGCGCAAATGGGGAACGTGATGAAGGCATCGAATCAATGGTTGAGTACCTCAAGGCACTTGAGGCAGCCTTTGATAATCTTGTGGACGACTTGGTGGCTGCTTGTATGGACTTGGTCCAGAGTGGCTCCGCCAACAGAAGGGAGCTACTCCATACTGCACCACCACTGACGTTTGTCTCGTCCGCCGCATCCTATTGACCTTCCATCTTAGCCACCGCTCGCCGTCTGCCTACCACTGAGGAGTTTGACCAGGTCATTGCTCCTACCCCAGTCAGAGCTGCACCGCCTGCCGCACCTGCTTCAACACCTCGTACCCATACCCCGCGCCTGGAGCCTATTAGCGAGGAGGAAGTTGAGTCTCCAGCACCACTGGGCCTTACCCTCGGCAGGCCGAGGGAAATCTTCAACATCTCCGACTAGTGCGTCTATCCGCGACGCGTTATGCTCGCTTGTATGATGTGTGTGATATGTAAAATAGGTTGATGGGAAGTTGTCTGTTTGCGCATCATGTAGGAACTTGGAGAAGTGCACTAGCATAAATAACATGTCAGGAATGTGTACGCACATCCTGAGTGATATATGTATAATTACGACTCGCGTGTAAGATATGTACTAAGCGGTCTTTCTCCGTGCGCAATCAAGTTTATTCTAAAAATTTCTTTGGAGCTCGTGTTTTTGTTGCTTTTGCAAATCTTGGTTTATTTTGCTGCCCGGTTCTTCTCATGGTTTCTGCAATAATACCCCAGAGTAAGAAATGACTCGTCCCCGGACACGTTCCATGCAAAGTCCGCTAGAGGAAAATAATGGCACACAGACTAGGTAACAATTTCACGCAAGGATAGTCAAGTCAACAGGGCAGCGAAACAACATTTTCTCAAGTATGCCGTCTTTACGAGCAAAGTCAGCAACAGCATCAGGAAATGATGAACCATGTCATTAACATGGGAAATCACCGTGAGCCATACCAGCAGCACTCAAAATTATCTGAATTTCAGAGGACACGTCCGCCAACATTTTCTCACACAGACAGACCTCTTGAGGCCGATGATTGGCTTCGAGATATTGAAAGGAAATTAATTCTGGCACAATGCTCAGACCGTGAGAAGGTACTCTACGCACTACATTATCTTATTGGAGCAGCTGCGTCATGGTGGGAGAATTTTCTGCATATGCACCCCAACATAAATGATATCACCTGGGAAGATTTCAAAGAAGGTTTTCGTGGGGCGCACATCCCTAAGAGCATTATGAAAATCAAGAAAAGGGAATTCGATGACCTCAAGCAAAGGGGCATGACAATAACCGAGTAAAACAGTCAGTTTACACAATTATCCCGCTATGCCAACGAAGAGCGTATGACTGAAAATAAGAAGATGGAAAAATTCCTGGACGGACTGGCACCAGCACTTAAATGCTAGTTAGTCGTGCACACTTTTCCAGATTTCAAGACACTGGTGGACAAGGCTATTACGTTGGAAAATGAACGTCGCAGTCTGGAAGGCATTTGCAAGAGAAAAAGGGATCAGACCAACCACCCTCGCAACAACAGGAATAAGATAAATTTCTAGAAAAATGGGGCGAACAAACCCATGACAAATGACACACGTCCAAGCAGGAATTTTCATGCAAGGGACAAGGATTTCACCTATCGCCCAGGTGTTACTTGCTATGCATGTGGAGAAGAGGGACACTATGCTAAACAGTGCCCGAAGCCAAGAAACTCAGCACCAAAGCCAAACAGCAACGGAAACTATTCCGCGCCCAAGCGTAAGAACTTCAACCCCAATAACAACCACAAGAAAGGCCACCTGAACCATGTGACCAAGGAGCAAGCATAGGATGCCCCGGATATCGTACTCGGTACGTTCCCTGTCAACACAATACCTGCCACGGTTTTGTTTGATTCTGGAGCTTCTCATTCGTTCATTTCGAAGAGTTTGCTTCGCAACATGGTTTTTCAATACTTCCCTTGGGAAAGTCAATGACCATCAAGTCCCCCAGAAGTAAGCAGATCACTCAAAATTATTGCCAAGGTATAGTCATTGAAATTGAGGGATTAAAATTTCACGCAAACCTCATCATGTTGGAAAACAAGGGGCTAGATGTTATCCTGGGTATGGACTGGCTAACCACCAACAAAGGATTTATCGACTGCTTCAACCGGATTGTGATTCTTACTCATCATCACGGAAAGACAATAAGAGTCGCCGCTCAGGAAAGACCAGTATCGCGGCAACCAAAATTAAACAAGGTAGACACTTCTGAGTTAAGCAAAGTTCCAGTTGTATGTGAATTTCCGGACATATTTCCCGAAGAACTACCAGGCATGCCACCAGACAGAGAAATATAATTTATTATTGAACTAGCACCTGGAACCACCCCCATATACAAGAAGCCATACAGAATGGCACCATCCGAGTTGGTTGAACTAAAGAAACAAATAAAGGAATTGCTGGACAAAGGATTTATACGGGCCATCTCCTCACCTTGGGGTTCGCCGGTATTATTTGCCAAAAAGAAGGATGGGACTATGAGACTGTGTATAGACTACCGATCGCTCAACATGGTCACTATCAAGAACAACTATCCGATGCCACGGATAAATGATTTATTTGACCAGCTCGCGCAAGCCAAGGTCTTCTCAAAATTTGATTTAAGGTCAGGTTATCATCAATTAAAAGTACGTACAGAAGATATCCCGAAAACAACATTCACCTCCAGATACGGACTATATGAATTTACAGTAATGCCGTTCGGACTGACCAACGCCCCCGCATATTTCGTCCACCTCATGAACAAAGTGTTTATGAGATTCATGGACAAATTTGTGGTAGTTTTTATTGATGATATCTTGGTATATTCAAAGACACCAGAAGAGCATGGTGAACACCTCCGTATTGTACTGGGAGAATTAAGGAAACATCAACTCTACGCCAAATTCAGCAAATGTGAATTTTGGTTGAGGCAAGTTGGTTTCCTAGGACACGTATTGACACAAGAAGGAGTTGCTGTGGACCCAGATGAAGTTAAGGCAGTACTTGGTTGGAAGTCACCAGCCAATGTAACGGATATACGTAGTTTCCTCGGCATGGTTGGATATTACAGAAGGTTTATTGAAGGATTTTCCACCATAGCCAAACCAATGACACAGTTACTCAAGAAGGATAAGAAATTCGTATGGACCGAAGCATGTGAGAAAAGCTTCCAGGAACTCAAAAAGAAATTAACCACAACCCCCGTATTGGTTGTACCAGACATACACAAGAGTTTTGAAGTATATTGCGACGCATCCCGGAAAGGCCTCGGATGCGTACTAATGTAAGAAGGCAAAGTAGTCGCCTACGCTTCCCGACAACTATGGAAATATGAAGAAAATTATCCTACGCACGATTTGGAATTGGCAGCAGTCATTCATGCACTCAAAGAGTGGAGGCACTTTTTGCTTGGAAATCGTTGTGAAATATATATGGACCATAAGAGCCTCAAATATATTTTCACGCAACCAGAACTCAATTTACGACAATGACACTGGCTGGAACTGGTAAAAGATTATGACGTTGGCATCCACTATCACCCAGGAAAAGCAAACGTGGTAGCTGATGCTCTCAGCCGTAACCCCAGCCCGAACAACGGCAGCCTACAGAACCTGAGACCCAAATTTCAGCGAGAATTCGCCAAACTCAACCTAATGATGATCACTGAAGGCGAAGTGTCAAATCTGGAAATATAGCCTACGCTAATAGAACAAATAAAGAAGGCTCAGCATGGACACCCCAACATCGAAGGTATAAAAAGAAAAGTAAGTCAGAGCAAGGCCTCAGAATTCACCATAGACAGTGAAGGAGTATTATGGTTCGGAGACAGGCTTTGCGTACCAAATAGGGAAGACCTTAAACAGCAAATTCTAGCAAAAAGCCACACCGCTCCGTACTCAATTCACCCTGGAGGGACTAAAATGTACAAGGACATTCAGGAAAGATTTTGGTGGCACGGTATGAAGAGAGATATAGCCACATACATTGCATGCTGCGATTCATGTCAACGCATTAAAGCCGAGCACCAAAAACCCGCAGGATTGTTACAGCCAAACAAGATACCAGAGTGGAAATGGGACGATATTGGGAAGGATTTTATTGTTGGACAGCCACGGTCACAGCACGGAAATGATGCCATATGGGTCATCACAGATAGACTGACCAAGGTGGCACACTTCATTCCAGTCAAGACAACCTACACCACCCAAAAGCTTGCCAAGCTTTAACTCGCCCGTATAGTATGCCTACATGGGGTTCCAAAGACTATAATATCCGACAGAGGCACTCAGTTCGTCTCCAAATTTTGGGATCAGTTGCAGCAAGCCCTCGGGACGCAACTAACTTCCAGTACAGCTTATCACCCCCAGACTGGAGGACAAACGGAGCGAGTAAATCAAATACTAGAAGACATGCTAAGGGCATGTGTTCTCACATATGGGACCAGTTGGGAGGCAAGCTTACCATATGCCGAGTTTGCATACAACAATAGTTACCAAGCCAGCCTGCAGATGGCACCTTTCGAAGCCTTATACGCGAAGATGCCGTACTCCATTAAACTGGTCAGAAACAGGGGACAGTCGTATCTTCGGCCCAGACATGTTAAAAGAAGTTGATGAAAGAGTTACAATAATACGGGATCGACTCAAAACAGCCCAAAGCCGACAGAAGAGCTACTATGATAAAAAACATCGGGAAGTAAGTTTTGAACCCGGTGAAGATGTATACCTACGTGTATCTCCTATGAGGGGACTACAGAGATTCAAGGTCAAAGGGAAACTAGCACCATGATTTATCGGACCCTTCTGTATAGTTGCACGGAGAGGCACTGTGGCTTACCAGTTGGACCTTCCCAAGGAACTATCGGACGTCCATGACGTGTTCCATGTTTCGCAACTACGGAAGTGCGTAAGCAACCCAGAGAAGCATGTGTCGCATGAAAATCTCGATGTGCAACCAGATCTCACCTACCGGGAACTCCCAAAAAAATATTGGAGGAGTCTGAAAGGAGGACCCGTCAAAAGACAATAAAATTTCTCAAGGTTCAGTGGAGTAATCACATAGAGGACGAGGCAACATGGGAAAGGGAAGATTTTCTTCGGACAGAACACCCACACCTATTTGAGGATCAGCTGAAATCTCGGGGACGGGATTTTTCCTAAGGGGGTAGGTGTTGTAACACTCCAAATTTTTGGTTTGGTTTTTCTCCCAAACTTTTGGTCTTTTGGAAGGAGGATTTTTGATCTTCTTTTAAAACCCTTCTAAAATTTCTTCTGGCCAAAGTTTGTGTGTTATTCTCAAGCTTGGTTTCTGGTCTTGAAAGTGTCTTCTTGTGTTAGCTCAACACAAGTTGTTTCCCTAGGGGTTTATTTGATTCTTTTCCCTTCTTGTTTTAAGCATCTTAGGTTTAACCTTGGGCTTATTTTCCTCTCCAACTATCATCTGGCCATGACACCCAACAGAAATAATTCTATCCAAGACCCTCTTCACCTTAGGATAAGTCTCACATTAATTCCAGTGAGTTTCAACCTTATTGGAATTTTTCCTCTATTTATTTTTCTCCTAAAACAATTTATGTTCATCAAAGTGAACGTTGGTGATTTACAAAGGAACCACCATGTCCACCTTGTTATTTGATTCCAGACTAACTTCTCTAGATAGTCCTTAGCACCCACAACTTAGATCCATCTTGTTTCACTGGTCCATAGTTCAAAATTTTCAAATTTCACCTGCTGCAAGTTTGGACCAGATTTGCAAATTTTTGTGAAATTCCTGTTTTTCTTCTTCCAAAAATTCTGTGAAAATTCAGGTAGCCTCTAGATGCATCAAGAGGCCACTACACCAAATATCAGCCCCAGAAACATTTCCCACATGCCAGAATCATTTCATCGAACACTTGGCTTACATTGTTCTGTCAGTTTCAAAAACTGCTAACTGAAGATCACAGTCGACAGTGCAGTTCATCAGTTTCGTCAGAGCCACAGCGTCAATCTCGCCAGTGCTCGCCTTGGAGCGATGCGCACTGCACCTCCTTCTTATCCAGCACGCCGCATGCTTGCTTGGCTGCTTCTGGGCGTCAATGGCGCCCTGGCCCGACCACGCCGGCGTCTTCCGCGGCGACAGGACCTCCCGTGGCGGCCGACAGAAGGCATCCTGCGGCTCGACGCCGTTTAGCACCGTCCAAGCCACCCGAGAGCTCCGCGTGGCCTCCTCCACTACCAGCGCACGCCTGCAGTGCCATCGCCGTGGCCTGGCGCGCACAGAGCGCGTTCTGTGTCGCCGACGTGTCGCACGGCCGTTCTGTCGAGGGTAACCCGTAATCACCCCTCCCCTGCTGAGTTAGGCACGGGAATGGAACCAGTACATCTCCTAGTCGATGCTCAAGCCCCTAAACCCACCGTCCAGCCACTGTGCCGCCGTAATCACTCGCCGGACTTATCCCGTTCACGACAACCGCCTCGGGCCGGCTATATAAAGCGCCCCCGAGCTCGCTCTCGAGCCCGCACACCTCCACCATCTCCCTAGACCGCGCCCAGCCTCTGGAAGAGCCTCGAGGGGCCCTTCTTCCTCAACTCCGGCGAACTTCGTCTGCCTCGGGCTCCAGCAGTGTTCTCTCCGGTGAGAACTCCTCCGCCGCCCTGGACTCGAGCGTAGCCTACTGGAACCTACCTAAGCCTAACCCCCACTCCAATTTGACCCTAGGAGCTCTCTCAGACGAGGCACACGACCACCCGAGACGCCGTCCGCCGGAGACAGGGTCGCCGTCGACGTGGGGCTCGCCGACGCTCAACTCCACCACCAATCGACATGGAAGAACACCAGGAAGCTGTACGTACCACTCCCCTCCCCTAACTCGCCGTGGATCGGCGCCGGCGACCACCGCAGCATCTGGCGCCGGCGCGACTCTGTTTCAGTGTTTAAACCCGACGAGTGGGACCCCCTCGTCAGCCTCTCGTTTCCCTCCAAAATGTTTTTCTGGAAAGCGCCTTCGGGCAAAGTACGTCTTCGTCCTCAGTTGGCGTATTGCGTACCGGTTCGCTTTTCTGTTTTCTATTCTAGCCCCTGGAAACTTTCTGTTTCATTACAGATGAGTCCCTGGACAGAAACTCTAATATCTTTTTAACTAAAGATAATTTTGAGTTGACTCCTTTTTGTCCTCTTTAGTTTTCTGTCTAGTTTTTTGTCATATTTATGTGAATATTTGGAGCAACTTTCTTTGCAAGCGCGGTATTTATGTTAGTATCCGTTTTTTTTTGAATACGTAGATACCGAAGGACGTGACGGAGCCGCGAACCTCACCGAGTTAGACTCCGACTACTCCGAACCAGGCAAGCATGTTTGAACCTTTGATATGATGAGTGTGTTGCATGTTTGCTCGAGTAGTTCTTTTCATAGCATGGTCATATAAGAATTTGTGTATGGTTATATTTTCATGCAAGCAAGTTTCGGGTGAGCCCCGAATGATAATGGTTGAACCACCTCGATCATGTGGGGACATGATGAGTGGTGTATTGGTATTGTTGGAGCATGCCAGTAGATGGTTAACTTAGTATTAGTGTGGATCAGGTCGTGATCCCGCCCATCTCCTTTTTGGTACTATCATATGCCGTCTGTTATGATTACGATCTAGTCAGTTGCAAACCACTTTCCGTGTACACACCAAGTAGAGGGGCCGGTATGAGGGTTCCATGGCCCTGGATTAAAGCCCGTCATCTGGTCAGGGGGCATGGGTGTTTCCGGTTGGGACCGAGAGGGGGACACCCCTTAGAGCGCGCATATATAAATTTGATCCCATGCTATTCGAGGTTGTAGCCTCCCCGTCTTAAAGTTTTTCGTGAATGTTGCCACGGGTGATTCCGGACAGCATGATGTGAAATGGGTGTGTACTGGTCAGTTGGGTTTCTGCTAAAACGCCGTAGACGGAACTAGTCCTTGTGGCTAGTAGAATCCGTTGGCTATAATTTTATAGTACAAGCTCTGCAGAGTCAAATCTTCCGAGTAGCCATGTTTATGGCCTAGGGTAAATCTTCGTGTCAACCCGGTGACCGTCTCTAGTAAAGTCTTGATAGTAGCAAGAGTGGTGATTTTGTCAAGTTCATTTGGTAGATGAACTAACCTCGGTACTGATTTACTTCCTGAAGTGTTCCACTATTATATTATTGTTTATATAAGCCCTTTCTGTGATGTCGCTCAGACGTCCGACTGTGGCATTCTTGTTATTCATTTTCATTATAAGCCTTTATGTGATGTCGCTCAGACGTCCGACTGTGGCATTCTTGTTATTCATTTTCATTATAAGCCCTTTATGTGATGTCGCTCAGACGTCCGACTGTGGCATTCTTGTTATTTATTTTCATTATAAGCCCTTTATGAGATGTCGCTCAGACGTCCGACTGTGGCATTCTTGTTATTTATTTTCCTGATAAGCCCTTTATGT
>LR738710.1:592574312-592624003 GCA_902687465.1 Secale cereale
ATGTGATGTCGCTCAGACGTCCGACTGTGGCATTCTTGTTATTCATTTTCATTATAAGCCCTTTATGTGATGTCGCTCAGACGTCCGACTGTGGCATTCTTGTCTTTTATTTTCTTATTAAGCCCTTTATGTGATGTCGCTCAGATGTCCGACTGTGGCATGTTTCCATTTATTTATTCCTCACGAGGCGTCACTCAGACACTCGTTTGGTTTCCTTTTATTTATCTTATGAATTTTGGGAGGATTACCGCCCGACTTCTATTTTTACATACAGCACAGAAATATTATTATCCTGTTGCATTTTGCTAGAATACCCATATGCATCTTGTTTGCATTTATTATATCTTATGTCCGAACTGTCTTGCGAGTACATTCAAAGTACTCACCTGGCTTGTTGATTTGGCCAGATGTGGACGAAGGCGATCTCATGGATGAAGAGTTTGATAGCGAGTTCGACGTCTAGTGGAGTCCGAGTCAGTCTCTTGCGATCCTGGAGTTGATCACTGTTATATAACCGCTTCCGCCACCCACCAAATAAATTCACCGGGTCTCACTCCGACACTCGATGAACTGTAGTATATTGGAGTCACGTCACCCACTACACTGTGACATATCCACCACCTTTTATTACGAGTGGTAGTATGCCACCCTACCTTTGTGTCATATCCGCCTTTATGTACTATATTGGCGCGCTTGTAATAAAATTGTTGAGCTATCCCAGCTCAACCTTGTATAATATTTAGTACTCTGGAATTCTGTATCAAGGAATTATCTATCGGCAAGAAGTATTCTTCCTTGCTGGTTTATTAAAAAGGTCGGTCTTTCGGTAATTATTTTACCGAAAAACCGGTCCTGACAGCATCAAGAACAATGTCCGGGATGAATGGCTAGCTAGACACCTCGGACAGGAAAAGCGAGGACATGGCAGCTCTAACTACACTCATGACTCGTTTTTCCGCTGGCGAGGACAGCTGGTTAGCTCGTAGCAGCACCAGCGACCCTAGAACATCTGAAGTCAGGGACGACAATGGAAAGCTATGACGTAATAAAAACAAACGTCGAAATAATGCAGGAAGACCAGATGATACAGCGGTAAACGCCGGATTCAGTGGCTCCAGACCCGGTCAACGGAAGAAGCCATTTAAAGGCAACAAAGACGGTCCATCTAGCCTGGATAAAATATCAGATAGGCCCTGCCAGATCCATGGCACCCCAGATAAACCTGCAAACCATACCAATCGTAATTGTTGGGTCTTCAAGAAGGCTGGCAAGCTCAACGTCGAACATAAGGGAAAGGGACCTCAGAGCGATGACGAGGATGAACCTCACCAGCCGAACACCGGGGGATAGAAGAAATTTCCAACGGATATCAAAACAGTGTACATGATCTATGCCACTCATATCCCAAAGAGGGGGCGCAAGCGCGCACTCCAAGATGTCTATGCCGTTGAGCATGTTGCCCCCAAATTCAACCCATGGTCGGCCTGTCCGATCACCTTTGATCGCAGCGATCATCCGACTAGTATCCATCATCGGGGTTCGGCTACCCTAGTGCTCGACCCAATAATCGATGGATACCATCTCACTCGAGTTCTTATGGATGGCGGCAGCGGTCTCAATCTGATATATCAGGACATAGTCCGCAAGATGGGGATAGACCCATCAAGAATCAAGCCGAGCAGCACGACCTTTAAAGGAGTGATACCGAGCATAGAAGCCCGCTGCATGGGCTCTTTAACACTGGAGGTCGTATTCGGCTCTCCCGATAACTTTCGAAGCGAAGAACTAATCTTTGACATAGCTCTGTTCCGAAGTGGCTATCATGCACTACTCGAAAGAACGACCTTCGCCCGCTTTAATGCACTCCCGCATTATGCTTATTTAAAGCTCAAAATGCCTGGACCACGTGGCGTCCTCACGGTCAATGGAAATATGGAGCGCTCTCTCCGTACGGAGGAGGACACTGCGGCCTAGCAGCCGAAATTCAAAATGGCCTATTCAAGCCGAACAGCTCATCGGTCGTCAAGACCGTGGACACAGCTAAACATGTTCGACATACGCCTAAGTGCGGCGGCTCAGATGAACCTGAGCTCGATTAGATGCTACGCCCCCGTCGACTGCCCCATAAGGTGGTAGCATACGTGCCTCGTGTACACAATTATGCCCTTACAATTCCTTGGGCGGCGCTGGGGGACACTGCAGACAAATAGTCCAAAGTTCGGCTCGACCCTATTCAGACTTTAAAATTATCCTTCAAGGTTCATTGAACGAGCCGGTTTCATTTACGGCCACACTTGATTTCTTTTCTTTTCCAGGGTTTTTCATTCCTTTTTATAGATGGCCATCACACTCCCCGCTTCAAGGACACATCACAAAGGAGAAAATGGCGCAAACGTGCATCAGGGACCCGCACTAAGGTTTCTTTTTAGATTAAGACCATGTGTAAACCTTTTTTATCTTTTATGTTTTATACCTTTCTGGCATGTAAAATGTCCAAGGAAGTTATCGGCATTATAGGTAAACATACGAATCGCCGTACTATAAGGGGATATTATAGAAACATCTTGGTTTATAATGTGTTTAGATTTTTATCCTCTTACCACCAGTGTTCTCTCCCCACGTCAGGTTGCCACATGTGCCTTGACAACATGATCCATTACCTGGGGCTGTATCGAGCCCGGTATATGTCGAAAAGCCCGAACACCTATAGGGAGTGTTCGGCGTCCTGGATATTTGCTTTATATGCATCAGTTCCAAATCATGTCTTGGGTCAATAGTTGGGTTTCCAGGCTCCTTTGCTTACCCCTACGTTCCCGATTGTTCGACTAGGGTGTAAAGGGAGAACTATTGCGATTGTACTTCTGGTTCGTCCGGTCAAGTACCTCAGTAGAGAAAGCCAAAAACTGACTGTCATGATATGCGAGAACCTGGTCCGTGATCCAGTGACTTAGTATTGTACTACGATTGATGGAGATCTACCCCGTGTTATACGAAGGGTTGGTTTTTTCCCAGTCGCGTACAAAAGGATACCTTAATTCAGAAATACCATATACGCACCAGGGGCTAGTACCTAGCCCCACTTGTCAAACTCCGATCGCTAAGTGAAAGCAATAACGTCGCATAGTCTGATTGCCTGGTTCGCTCCGCATAGACCTCCTACACGGACCAAGACGTTGGATAAAGAGTGTCTATGCATATGACCGAACACCCCAGTACTATTCATACGGGGGCTGAAGCCGACGACTGGAATCTTTCAGAGTTAAATAAACGGCCACACAGGAGGTAAAAGTCGCTCACATTATAATACCACAAAATTTATATACATCGGTTCATAAGCTCAAGTCTTTACAACCGGATACAATTACTCAAAGATAATATCTTTAGAGCACTGGCCTTCTACAAGGCGGGCGCCTTCTATGACGTCCTCGAAGTATCTCTCCGGCTTGCGGTGCTCCTTGCCTTCGGGCGCGCCAGCAGTAGCTATGTCCTGCGCCTTCATCTTCGCCCAGTGCGCTTTTACACGGGGGAAGGCCATACAAGCACCCTCTATGCAGGCCGAACGCTTCAACGCATTGACCTGCAGACTCGCTTCAGCGAGCCGCTTCACCAATCCGAAGTAGCTACTTGGGACTGGCTCAACGGGCCATAGCCGGACTATCAAGTCCTTCATGGCCGAACCCGCCATATTGTGCAGCTCAACGAGCTGCTTCTTCTGGTCGTTGAGGGGCACCAGATGTTTTGGCGCATAGAACTACGACCAAAACAGCTTCTCCATGTCGATCCCCTCCTGGGCTCGGAAGTATTGGGCCGCGTTAGCACTGCTCATCGGGAGATCAGCAAACACGCCTGGAGAACTCCATAACCGTGTCAGCCCAAGGTACTTCCGCCCTCCGAAGATGCTCTGTAAGAGAAAAGTCCTACCAGATGCTATCTCCCGCGCTTGCTTGATTTCTTCGCAGACGCTGCGCGACTCGCTTCGTGCATCCTGGGCAGCCTTAACTGCCGCAGTAAGCTCGGATGCTAGTTCCGAAGTCTTCTCCTCCAATGCCTCGCAGTTGTGAATAGCATCTTTGAGGTCATCTTCGACTTCGGACACCCGAGCCACGTGCTATTGGCACGCGGCCTTTTCAGCCTCTAGATCGGCAACCGCTTTGTCAGCAATTGCCTTGATCGCCTCGGCCTCCTTCTTGTCCTTCGTGAGTTCGCCCTTGAGGGCCTCGAGCTGAGTGGCTGAAACGTCTCCAACGTCTCTATAATTTTTTATTGTTCCATGCTATTATTTATGATGTTTTGGATGTTTAATGGGCTTTATTATACACTTTTATATTATTTTTTGGACTAACCTATAAACCCAAAGGCCCAGTCCAGATTGCTGCTTTTGCTTATTTCAGGGTTTTATAGAAAAGGAATATCAAACGGAGTCCAAACGGAATGAAACCTTCGGGAGAGATATTTTTGGAGCGTTATCTTCACGGGAGACTTGAGAACCACAGAATAGGGCACACGTGGCGTCCACGAGGGTGGGGGGGCGCACCCCCCTACAGGGCGCGCCCTCCTGCCTCATGGGCCCCATGTTGGTCCCCCGATGCCCTCCTTCCTCCTATATATACCCATGTACCCCGAAAAATCAGAAGAGAAGAGAAAACCCTAATTCCACCGCCGCAACCTTTTGTTCCCGTGAGATCCCATCTTGGGGCCAATTCCAGAGCTCCGCCGGAGGGGGGATCCACCACGAAGGGCTTCTACAACAACACCATCGCCTCACCATAAGTTGTGAGTAGTTTACCACAGACCTTCGGGTCCATATTTAGTACCTAGATGGCTTCTTCTCTCTCTTTGGATCTCAATACCAAGTTCTCCTCGGTCTTCGAGGAGATCTATTCGATGTAATCTCGTTTTGCGGTGTGTTTGTCGAGATCCGATGAATTGTGGGTTTATGATCAAGATTATCTATGAGAAATATTTGGTTCTTTTCAGAATACTTTTATGTATTATAATATCCTTGCAAGTCTCTTCGAATTATCAGTTTGGTTTGGCCTACTAGATCTATAGTTTTTGCAATGGGAGAAGTGCTTGGTTTTGGGTTCAATCTTGCGGTGTCCTTTCCCGGTGACAGTAGGGGCAGCAAGGCACATATTGTATTGTTGCCATCGAGGGTAAAAAGATGGGGTTTATATCATGTTGCTTGAGTTTATCCCTCTACATCATGTCATCTTGCTTAAGGCGTTACTCTATTCTTATGAACTTAATACTCTAGATGCATGCTGGATAGCGGTGGATGTGTGGAGTAATAGTAGTAGATGCAGAATCGTTTCGGTCTACTTGTCACGGACATGATGCCTATATATAATGATCATGCCTAGATATTCTCATAATTATTCGCTTTTCTATCAATTGCTCGACAGTAATTCGTTGACCCACCGTAGAATTCTGCTATCATGAGAGAAGCCACTAGTGAAACCTATGGCCCCCGGGTCTATTCTCAACATATCAATCTACAATCTACTTTACTTACCATTTTTACTTTATGTTCTTATATCCGAAAATACTAAAAATATCAAACTATCATATCTATCAGATCTCACTTTCGTAAGTGATCGTAAATGGATTGACAACCCCTTATCGCGTTGGCTGCGAAGTTCTTATTTGTTTGTGCAGGTGCGAGGGACTCGCGCGTGGTCTCCTACTGGATTGATACCTTGGTTCTCAAAAACTGAGGTAAATACTTACGCTATTATGATGCATCACCGTTTCCTCTTTGAGGGAATACAACGCAAGCTCAAGAAATAGCAAGAAGAATTTCTAGGCCGGTGCCGGGGAGGCTTACGCAAAATTCATATACCAAGTACCTATCACAAACCCTTATCCTTTGCATTACATTTATTTTCCTCTCGTTTTCCTCTCCCCCACTTCACCTTTGCCGTTTTATTCGTCCACTTTTCCGTTCGCCTTTTTGTTTACTTGTGTTGCTATGTGCCCTCTATCAGCTTGCATCTTTGGTTGCTAAATTATGGATCCTCATCCACTTTCTAATCTTTTTAAGAGATCCAATTATTTTGAACCAATTGCTAGTGAGTTGAGTGCATTAGATTATCTTTATGGGGTTTTTCTTGAAATTCATGAATCTGAAAATTGTGAGGAATTGTTAAAAGAAAAAGTGATTCACAATATCTCTTTAAATAAAAAAGCATGATTACAATGATGTTGTTATACATTCTATTAATGTCAATTGTGTTAATGATATGCAAAACCCTAAGCTTGGGGATGCTTATTTTGCTATGCCCACTACTTGTTGCAATGATCATGATTGGGGTGATGCTTCTTACGATCTTGAAAATTTATTTAATCCCCATGATGATTATGAGATTGATAATAATGTTTGCAATAATATTGAAAGTGGGTTTGGAAGAGTGTCAACTTTAGATCCCACATATTTGGAGAATGTTCAATCTTATGAATCTTTTGATAAAAGTGGGTTTGGAGAGGTCATGACTTTAGTTAATGTTAATCCCACTATTTTGGAAGAGTGTCAACTTTGCATGCATGTGGATCGTGTTGAGAATATGTTATGTGATATCTATATTGTTGGATTTGCTTATGATCCTACATGCAATTATTATGAGAGAGGAAAATATGGTTGTAGAAATTTTCATGCTACTAAATTATCTCTCGTTATGTTGAGATTGGTATTGTTTCTTTCTTCTTCCTTGCATAGGCCAGAAATTGATTGCCTTGATAATTTGTTTGCATATAAGATGCCTATGCATAGGAAGTATGTTAGACTTAGATGTGTTTGTCACATGTTTTATGATGCTCTCTTTGTGCTTCAATTTTTGTCTTTCATGTGAGCATCATTGAAATCTCAATGCCTAGCTAGGGGCGTTAAACGATAGCGCTTGTTGGGAGGCAACCCAATTTTATTTTCTTTGTTTTTGCTTATGTTTAGGAATAAATATTGCATCTAGCTTCTGTTTAGATGTGGTTTTGTGTTTTAATTAGTGTTTGTGCCAAGTAGAACCTTTGGGAAGACTTGTGTGAAGTTTATATGATCTTGCTTTAAAAAAACAGAAACGTTAGCGCTCACTAGAATAGTCACCATATTTTACTAGAGAGTGCTATTTAGTTGATTGTTTTTGCAGATGATTAATAGACAAATTCCTCATGTTTATCAATTTATTTCAATTTTTTGGAGTTACAGAAGTATGCGAAAGTTACAGATTACTACATACTGTTCTGTTTTTGATAGATTCTGTTTTTCGTGTGTTGTTTGCTTATTTTGATGAATCTATGAGTAGTATGGGAGGATATGAATCATAGAGAAGTTGTAATACAGTAGGTTTAACACCAATATAAACAAAGAATGAGTTCATTACAGTACCTTTGAGTGGTGGTTTGTTTTCTTATACTAACGAAGCTCACGAGATTTTTGTCTAAGTTTTGTGTTGTGAAGTTTTCAAGTTTTGAGTGTTGCTTTGATGGACTATGGAAAAAAGAGTGGCAAGAGCCTAAGCTTGGGGATGCCCAAGGCACCCCAAGGTAAAATTCAAGGACAACCAAAAGCCTAAGCTTGGGGATGCCCCGGGAAGGCATCCCCTCTTTTGTCTTCATCTACCGGTAACTATACTCGGGACTATATTTTTATTCACAACATGATATGTGTCTTACTTGGAGCGTCATGTATGATTTGAGTCTTTGCTTGTTAGTTCGCCACAATTATCCTTGCTGGACACACCTTTTTGAGAGAGATAAATATGGCCTAGGGATTGTTAGAACACTCTATGTGCTTCACTTATATCTTTTGAGGTAAATAGTTTGCTCTACTGCTTCACTTATATCTTTTTGAGCATGGTGGTAATTTTATTTTGTAGAAATTGTTGATCTCTCATGCTTCACTTATATCCTTTTGAGAGTCTATTATAACAGCATGGTAATGTGCTTTTGCTATAAAACTAGCCTTAACATGATAGGCATCCAAGATGAATGTAGTAAAAACTTTCATACAAAAGTGCATGAGAAGTTTGATGCTTGATAATTGTTTTGAGATATGAGGATAGTGATATTAGTGTCATGCTAGTGGAGTTATTATGAAATTGAGAATTACTTGTGTTATAGTTTGTGATTCCCGTAGCATGCACGTATGGTGAACCGCTATGTGACGAAGTTAGATCATGAGGTATTTGTAGAGTGTCATCCTTTGTGTGGAGGTCAGGGGCGCGCGATGGTCCTACCAACCTCCCCCCTAGGAGCATGCGTTGATTGCTTTGTTTTGATGACTCGTAAATTTTTGCAATAAGTATATGAGCTCTTTATGACTAATGTTGAGTCCATGGATTATACGCACTCTCACCCTTCCACCATTGCTAGACTCTCTTGTACCACGCAAATTTCGCCGGTACCATACACCCACCATATACCTTCCTCAAAACAGCCACCATATCTACCTATCATGGAATTTCCATAGCCATTCCGAGATATATTGCCATGCAACTTTCCGCTGTTCCGTTCATATGACACGCTTCATATTGTCATATTGCCATGCATGATCATGTAGTTGACATCGTATTTGTGGCAAAGCCACCATGCATAATTTTTCATACATGTCACTCTTTATTCATTGCACTTCTCGGTACACTGCCAGAGGCATTCATATAGAGTCATACTTTGTTCTAGTATCGAGTTGTAATATCGAGTTGTAAATCAATAAAAGTGTGATGATCATCATTATTAGAGCATTGTCCCATGTGAGGAAAGGCCAAAAAAAGAGGATGGCCCAAAAAAGATATAGAGAGGGGCTAAAAAAAGAGAAAGCCCCTCCAAAAAAATGAGAGACAAGAGAGAAGGGACAATGCTACTATACTTTTCCACACTTTTGCTTCAAAGTAGCACCATGTTCTTCATGATAGAGAGTCTCATGTTTAGTCACTTTCATATACTAGTGGGAATTTTCATTATAGAACTTGGCTTGTATATTCCAACGATGGGCATCCTCAAATGCCCTAGGTCTTCATGAGCAAGCAAGTTGGATGCGCACCCACTTAGTTTCTTTTGTTGAGCTTTCATACATTTTTAGCTCTAGTGCATCCGTTGCATGGCAATCCCTACTCACTCACATTCATATCTATTGATGGGCATCTCCATAGCCCGTTGATACACCTAGTCGATGTGAGACTATCTCCCTCCTTTTTATCTTCTCCACAACCACCATTCTATTCCACCCATAGTGCTATATCCATGGCTCACGCTCATGTATTGCGTGAAAGTGGAAAGGTTTGAAAGAATAGAGTATGAAAACAAGTGCTTGGCTGAAACCGGGGTTGTGCATGATATGAATATTTTGTGTGATGAAGATGGAGCATAGCCAGACTATATGATTATGTAGGGATAACTTTCTTTAGCCATGGTATTTTGAGAAGACATGATTTCTTTGTTAGTACGCTTGAAGTATTATTATTTCTTAAGTCAATATAGACTTTTGTCTTGAATCTTTCAGATCTGAACATTCATGCCACAATAAAGAGAATTACATTGAAAATTATGTTGGTTAGCATTCCACATCAAAAATTCTGTTTTTATCATTTACCTACTCGAGGACAAGCATGAATTAAGCTTGGGGATGCTTGATACGTCTCCAACGTATCTATAATTTTTGATTGTTCCATCCTATTATTTTTTATGTTTTGGATGTTTAATGGGCTTTATTATACACTTTTATATTATTTTTGGGACTAACCTATTAACCCAAAGGCCGAGTCTAGATTGTTGTTTTTTGCCTATTTCAGGGTTTTACAGAAAAGGAATATCAAACGGAGTCCAAACGGAATGAAACCTTCGGGAGCGATATTTTTGGAGCAATATCTTCACGGGAGACTTGAGAACCCCGGAATAGGGCACACGTGGCGTCCACGAGGGTGGGGGGCGCCCCCCCCTACAGAGCGCGCCCCCTACCTCGTGGGCCCCATGTTGGTCCCCCGATGCCCTCCTTCCTCCTATATATACCCATGTACCCCAAAAACATCAGAAGAGAAGAGAAAACCCTAATTCCGCCACCGTAACCTTCTGTTCCCGTGAGATCCCATCTTGGGGCCTGTTCCGGAGCTCCGCCGGAGGGGGGATCTACCATGGAGTGCTTCTACATCAACACCATCGCATCACCATGAGTTGTGAGTAGTTTACCACAGACCTTGGGGTCCATAGTTAGTACCTAGATGGCTTCTTCTCTCTCTTTGGATCTCAATACCAAGTTCTCCTCGGTCTTCGAGGAGATCTATTCGATGTAATCTCTTTTTGTGGTGTGTTTGTCGAGATCCGATGAATTGTGGGTTTATGATCAAGATTATCTATGAGAAATATTTGGTTCTTTTCTGAATTCTTTTATGTATGATTATAATATCCTTGCAAGTCTCTTCAAATTATCGGTTTGGTTTGGCCTACTAGATCTATAGTTCTTGCAATGGGAGAAGTGCTTGGCTTTGGGTTCAATCTTGTGGTGTCCTTTCCCAGTGACAGTAGGGGCAGCAAGGCACGTACTGTATTGTTGCCATCGAGGGTAAAAAGATGGGGTTTATATCATGTTGCTTGATTTTATCCCTCTACATCATGTCATCTTGCTTAAGGCGTTACTATGTTCTTTTGAACTTAATACTCTAGATGCATGATGGATAGCAGTCGATGTGTGGAGTAATAGTAGTAGATGCAGAATCGTTTCGGTCTACTTGTCACGGACGTGATGCGTATATATAATGATCATGCCTAGATATTCTCATAATTATTCGCTTTTCTATCAATTGCTCGACAGTAATTCGTGGACTCACCGTAGAATTCTGCTATCATGAGAGAAGCCACTAGTGAAACCTATGGCCCCCGGGTCTATTCTCAACATATCAATCTACAATCTACTTTACTTTACCATTTTTACTTTCTGTTCTTATATCCAAAAATACCAAAAATATCAAACTATCATATTTATCAGATCTCAGTTTCGTAAGTGACCGTAAAGGGATTGACAACCCCTTATCGCATTGGCTGTGAAGTTCTTATTTGTTTGTGCAGGTGCGAGGGACTCGCGCGTGGTCTCCTACTGGATTGATACCTTTGTTCTCAAAAAACTGAGGGAAATACTTACGCTACTGTGCTGCATCACCCTTTCCTCTTCGAGGGAATACAACGCAAGCTCGAGAAGTAGCAGTGGCGCCAACTGTTTAATACAGAATATCATAAAAGAGTTTATACTCATACTCAATTAATTAGTCCTCTTGACATCTCAAATTTTCAAATCCGCATACCTTGCATTTCATCTAAATGCTGGTTGACGTGGTCGAGGTCCGCGTTGGCCAACAAAAGCTTCCGATTTAGTTCGGCAACTTCTGCATCTCGTGCATTTGCCGCAACTAGTGAAGCATGTTCAAATACAAAAGCATACATTTCAGCTCTATAATATGCTATACTATGGATACTTCGTCTGATTCTGTTCAGAATCACACAAAGCATCAGGGGCTACTGGCTATATATATGCATATAAAACAAATAAAGTTCCATAAAGAACATTACATTGCTTACCTCAAAGCCTGTTAGTAGGCTATTGAAGGCTTCATTCAGTCCGCCTTTGACGGACTGAATCTTCTTCATCACTGCACCCATCACGGTGTGGTGCTCCTCCACGATGGAAGCACTTTGTAGTGCTCCCTCCAGAGGGTCTAGTGCCTCCGGATTGACCCCAGGCGCTGTCGTATCCTCCATCGTCTTGGGGGTCTGGTCTTCAGACCCTGGAGCCGCGCTAAGCTCTGGATCAGAATTCGGCGGGGCCCCGGATTGTTTGGGCCCCCCGTTTTCGGTCTCCATGGGGATTGTTTCCCCACGGTCAGCGGCAGCCGAGGTGTTACCCTCGGTCGCCCTATCACTTGCCCCGCCCCCATCTCCTTGAGCGGAAGACACCCGCTGGGAGGACACTTCGGTGTCCTCGCGGGCCACGAGCGATGGAGCTCGGACCAGCGGGTCACTCTCTGTCTCTCTAGGCGCCAGAGAGTTCCCCTCCGATAAGGAGGCGTCGGGGTGTGCTCAGGGAGGGCTGTAGGTCAGCAGGTGAGAAATACTTAGAAAGCATTAAATGCTAAATAAACAAGGTGCAACAATTAATATATCCGAACAACTTATGTTTTGTTTGGGGGCTTCTCCCTAGGCTTCACCACAAAGCTATGTTCGGACGATGAGTCCGAACGAACGGGGAGGTTCAGCCTCCTCCAGGGTGCGGCCTTGCTTGCGTCAGCAGCGGCCGCCCTCTTCTTCCCCCTGCCCTGGGCAGGGGACTCTTCTTCTTCGTCATCCTCCTCCTCTTTAGAGGAGGGGATGTTGATATCCTTGGACTTTGCGTCCGCAGGACAGGGGCCGCTCTCAGCCTCCTTGCTCTTCAGTTGGACTTCATGTTTTGCGCCTTGTACGGCGTCGGGACCAGCATCGCCGTCAGTTGAGGCATCTCTGGATCTTCTGGCAAAGGCGTAGGACACTTAATCCGGATTGACTTCTTCGTCCAACATTGTATATCATGCATAAACTCCAATTTCTATTATCGTTAAATAAGAAGGGTATATATGTTTGGCAGAATTTTTATTACCTCTTGTGCGGTAAACGCGGTGCTGTAGCCTGCGTCCTCGGTTTCCTTTGGCCACTCCTTCTAGCTCTTGAAGAGATGCTTCCAGATCTCTTTGTGTGTGGAGCCGAAGAGATGCTTCAGGGGCCGGTCTCCTTCCGGATCAAAGTCCCATAGGGAGGAGCCCCGGTGGTGGCAAGGAAGGACAAGTCAGGTTAGCATTACCTGAACCACGGCTGTGAGTTGGTAGCCCTTGGTAATCAAGCCGGACACACGGCCTTGGAGTGCTGCCACCTCAGCCTGAGACCCCCAGTTCGGACTCTTTTTGGTCTAGGAGGTTAGCCTCACTGAGGGTCCACATCTGAAAGCAGGCGCCGCCACCCATTTGGCGTTGCAGGGCTCAGTGATATAGAACCACTCCTGCTGCCAAACCTTGTTCGTCTCCATGAACGACCCCTTTGGCCAGGTTGCATTTGGGAGCTTGCTTATCATAGAGCCCCCGCACTCCGCGTGTTGCCTGTCCACCACCTTTGGCTTCACATTGAAGGTCTTAAGCCATAGGCCGAAGTGTGGGGGAACACGGAGGAAAACTTCACACACCACTATGAAAGTGGAGATGTGAAGAATTGAATTCAGGGCTAGATCATGGAAATCTAGCCCGTAGAAAAAAAAGCAAACCCCGTACAAAGGGGTGAAGAGGGAATCCTAGCCCCCTAACAAAGTTTGAGTGGAACACGACTCTCTCACCCGCCTCCAAGACAAGAACCACTTGGTCCTGGGCGGGGACTCGGTGAGCCATATTGGCAGCGAGATAGCCCGCACTCCGGAGATCCTCCACGGCTTTCTCAGTAACCGTGGAGGCCTCCCACTTGCCCTTGGCGCTGGATCCAGCCATTGCTGGGGAAGGAAGTGGTGGTCGAGGAACGGAGAACTGCGGGTGTAAGAGTTGAGGATGCTAGGGCTAGGGAGATTGGAGAGCTCGGGCTTGAGGAAAGCGTGGGGCTGATGGAAGGGATTGATGTCCTTTTATAACGTTGCGAATACAGAACTTCCCCCCCCCCTACTTTAGTCGCATACCTCACCGGTTCCCAAAGCAGACGTGCGTAATGCGCGATTTGGATGCTCACGTCACATTGATAAGGATCCCCTAATAAGCGGGCATGAACTCTGCATTGATAAGACGTGCCAAGCGGGGTTATACCTCAAAACGTGAAACTAGGACCAAATAAAATGGTCTGATATGTTAGTGGAATGGACGCGACGCTTCACCAAAAAGTTGTCAGTAAAGACACGTTATTAATTTTCTTTCAAATACCTTTCCTTCGAGGCTAAGGGTTGTACTAACCATGCAGAGCCGAACACAATACACTTTTTGCAGAAGATATATTCGGAAGAAGGAACCCGCCTTGCAATGCCGAAGATAATATGGAAGCCGAACTCATCGTCTTCAAAGACAGGTTCAGGGGCTACTGAGGGAGTCCTGGATCGAGGGGTCTTCATGTAGCCGGATAGCTCGTGCTGGGCGGGACTGGTGGGCCGTGAAGATCATTGCTGAAGATCGTCTCTTGTATCCGGATAGGACTCCTATATACGTATAATGGCAGGTTTTAGGTTCGGGTGTAATCTTTCCTTCCACTCCAAGATGGTTATGTACAAACCCTAGGGCCCTCCGGTACATATATAAACTGGAGGGTTTAGTCCGTAGAGGCTAGTAGTAGAAGAGAACAACATAATCATAGGCTAGACTTTTAGGGTTTAGCCATTACGATCTCAAGGTAGATCAACTCTTGTAATCATATTCATCAAGATCAATCTAGCAGGAAGTAGGGTATTACCTCGATCGAGAGGGCCTGGACCTGGGTAAACATCGTGTCCCCAGTCTCCTGTTACCATCGATCCTCAGACGCAAAGTTCGGGACCCCCTACCAGAGATCCGCCGGTTTTGACACCGACACTTGGGTTCTCCATTCATCAAGGGAGCTAATGTCAAATAACGTCTTATCACCGGCAAGTTTGAAATCGTAGTTGAGCTATTTAATGGCCCAATATGCCTTATGTTCTAGTTCAAGAGGTAAGTGACATGCTTTTCCATAAACCATTTTATACGGATACATACCCATGGGATTTTTATAAGCAGTTCTATAAGCCCACAATGCATCATCAAGTTTCTTTGACCAATTCTTTCTAGATCTATTAACAGTCTTTTGCAAAATCAACTTAATCTTTCTATTACTCAATTATACTTGACCCCTAGACTGAGGGTGATATGGAGATGCAATTCTATGGTTAACATCATATTTAGCAAGCATCTTACGGAAAGCACCATGAATAAAATGTGAACCACCATCAGTCATTAAATATCTGGGGACTCCAAACCACGGAAAAATAACTTCTTTAAGCATTTTAATAGAAGTGTTATGATCAGCAATACTAGTCGGAATTGCTTCTACCCACTTAGTAACGTAATCAACAACAACTAAAATATGTGTATACCCGTTAGAGGAAGGAAAAGGTCACATATAATCAAAGCCCCAAACATCAAATGGTTCAATAACAAGTGAATAGTTCATAGGCATTTCCTGGCGTCTACTAATATTACCAATTCTCCAGCATTCATCACAAGACAAGACAAACTTACGGGCATCTTTGAAGAGAGTATGCCAATAAAAACCGGATTGCAATACCTTGTGTGCAGTTCTATCTCCCGCATCGTGTCCTCCATACGCCCCGGAGTGGCACTTGTGTAGGATCTGTTCCTGTTCATGCTCGGGTACAGAACGTCTAATAACACCATCTACTCCTTTATAAAGGTGTAGGTCATCCCAAAAGTAATGTCTTAAGTCATAGAAACAATTTTTCTTTTGTTGGTATGTGAAGCTATGTGGTATAAATTTAGCAACAATGTAATTAGCATAATCAGCGTACCAGGGAGCATTACGAGAAGTGCTTATGATAGCTAATTGTTCATCAGGAAAGCTATCATCAATAGGTGGTGGGTCATCAAGAACATTTTCTAACCTAGACAAGTTATGTGCAACGGGGTTCTCAGCTCCCTTTCTATCAATAATATGCAAATTAAATTCTTGTAGCAAGAGAACCCATCTAATAAGTCTAGGTTTAGCATCTTTCTTTTCCATAAGATATTTAATAGCAGCATGATCAATGTGAACAGTTACTTTGGAATCAACAATATTAGAACTGAACTTATCACAAGCAAAAACAACTGCTAAGAATTCTTTTTTAGCAGTAGCATAATTTCTTTGGGCACTGTCTAGAGTTTACTAGCATAATGAATAACATTCAGTTTATTATGAACTCTTTGTCCTAGAATAGAACCAACAACATAATCACTCGCATGACACATAATTTCAAAGGGTAAATTCCAATCAGGTGGTTGAACAATAGGTGCAGAAATCAAGGCTTTCTTAGGTATTTCAAATGCTTCTACACAATCATCATAAAAAACAAAAGGAACATCTTTTTTCAAAATATTAGTGAGAGGCCTAGAAATTTTAGAGAAGTCTTTAATAAACTTCCTATAGAAACAAGCATGACCAAGAAAACTTCTAATACCTTTGATATCTTTAGGACATGGCATCTTTTCCATAGCGTCTACTTTAGCTTTATCAACTTCAATACCTCTTTCAGAAATATGATGTCCCAAGACGATACCTTAATTAACCATAAAGTGGTACTTCTCCCAATTCAATACAAGAATAGTTTCTTCGCATCTCTACAAAACTCGAGAAAGGTTGCTTAAGCAGTCATCAAAAGAAGTTCCATAAACAGAGAAATCATCCATGAAAACCTCAACACTCTTTTCACAAAAGTCAGAGAATAAAGCAGTCATACATCTTTGAAAGGTAGCAGGTGCATTGCATTAACCAAAAGGCATACATCTATAAGCAAAAGTACCAAAAGGGAAAGTAAAAGTGGTCTTTTCTTGATCCTCTTTTGACACAAGTATTTAAGAGAAACCACAATAACCATCTAGAAAGCAAAAGTGTGTATGTTTGGATAATCTTTCTAGCATTTGATCTATAAAATATAGAGGGTAATGATCTTTCCAAGTAGCTTTATTTAGTTTACTAAAATCAATTACCATTCTACAACCTGTAACAATTCTTTGCGGGATCAATTCATTCTTATCATCAGGAAAAACAGTAATTCCTCCCTTCTTAGGGACACAATGAACACGACTTACCCGCGGACTATCAGCAATAGGATCAATTATACCTGCTTCCAGAAGCTTTAGTATTTCATTTCTTACCACTTCTTTCATCCTAGGATTTAATCGTCGTTGGTGATCAACAACTAGTTTAGTATCATGTTGCAGCTTAATTTTGTGCTGGCATAAAGTGGGACTAATGCCCTTAAGATCATCAAGAGTATATCCAATAGCAGCATGGTGCTTCTTCAGAGTTTTCAATAATTTCTTTTCTTCATGCTCTGAAAGGTTAGCACTAATAATAACAGGAGATATCTTCTTTTCATCAAGATAAGCATATTTCAAAGTATCAGGTAATTGTTTAAGCTCAAACACGGGATCACCCTTGGGTGGAGGAGGATCCCCAAGGATTTCAACAGGCAGATTGTGTTTCAGAATAGGCCCTTGTTTAAAGAGTATTTCATCTATTTCCCTTCTTTCATCCATAAACATGTCATTTTCATGGTCTAGCAAATATTGTCCTATAGGATCAGTAGGAGGCATGACAATAGAAGCAAGACCAACAATTCCATCCTTACTAGGCAATTCATTATCACGGGGTTGTCTACGAGATTTAGAGAAATTAAAATCGTGAGACATATCCTCTAGACCGACGGTAATAATATATTTCTCGTAGTCTATACTAGCATTAACAGTGTTCAAGAAAGGTCTACCAAATATAATGGGACAAAAGATATCTTGTGGAGAACCAAGAACAAGAAAGTCGGTAGGATATTTTATTTTCCCACACAAGACTTCAACATCTCTAACAATCCCGATTGGTGATATAGTGTCTCTATTAGCAAGCTTGATAGTAACATCAATTTCTTCTAACTCATCAGGTGCAATTTCATTCATAATTTCTTCAAATAAAGTAAAAGAAATCGCACTCACACTAGCACCCACATCACATAATCCATGATGACAATGATCTCCTATTTTAACAGAAACAACAGGCATGCCAACAATTGGTCTATGCTTATCTCTAATATCGAGTTTGCAATTCTAGCAACATCATCGCAGAAATAAATAACATGCCCATCCGTATTATCATCCAATAGATCTTTAACCATAGCAATACTAGGTTCCACTTTAATTTGTTCTGGTCGTCTTGGTGTTCTAATATTACTTTTGTTAACCACAGTTGAATCTTTAGCATGATCCTTTACTCTAACAGGAAAAGGTGGTTTCTCAATATAAGCAGTAGGAATAATAGGATCAATATTGTAAGTAATAGTTTCTTCTACAACTTTAATTGGTTCAACTACTTTAACTTCAATGGGAGTATGATATTTAAATCACTTCTCCTTAGGGAGATCAACATAAGTATCAAATGATTCACAAAAATAAGCTACTATCTCAGAGTCAAGTCCATATCTAGTGCTAAATTCATGAAAAGCATTGGTATCCATAAAATATTTAACACAATCAAACTTAAGGTTTATACTTGACTCATTACCTTCGCCGAGATCCAATCTTTAGGTTTGCATTTAATTCTTTCCAATAAATCCCATTTGAATTCAATAGTCTTATTCATATAAGAACCATCACAAGAAGTATTGAGCATGGATTGATCATTATGAGAAAGCTAAGCATAAAAATTCTGAATATTTTCTCTTGAGAGCTCATGATTGGGGCACGGATATAACATTGACTTAAGCCTCCCCCAAGATTGAGCGATAATTTCTCCTTCATGAGGCCAAAAATTATATATATAATTCCGATCACGATGAACTAGATGCATAGGATAAAACTTCTGATTAAATTCCAATTTCAATCGGTTGTAGTTCCATGATCCAATATCATCACATAGCCTATATCATGTCAATGCCTTTCCCTTCAAAGATAAAGGGAAGACCTTCTTCTTGACAACATTCTCAGGCACACCTGCAAGCTTAAATAATCCACAAACTTCATCTACATATATTAGGTGTAAATCAGGATGCAATGTTCCATCTCCTGCATAAGGATTAGCTAATAGTTTCTCTATCATACCCAACGGTATTTCAAAGTAAATATTTTCAATAGGTGCAGTAGGTTGAGGGGCAACTCTTTACTCTTCCGTTCGGGGGTGAAGATACCCCGAACAAACCCCTCAAAGGATTATTTTCCATAGTAACAAGTGACAGTAAATTTCAGTACGCTATATGAATGTTACCTTACCAAATTCCACATACCAAAGGCGCATCACTCCCCGTCAATGGCGCCAGAAAAGAGTCTTGATGACCCACAAGTGTAGGGGATCTATTGTAGTCCTCTCAATAAGTAAGAGTGTCAAACCCAATGAGGAGTAGAAGGAAATGACAAGCGGTTTTCAGCAAGGTAATCTCTGCAAGCACTGAAATTATCGGTAACAGATAGTTGTGTGAGAAGATAATTCATAGCGGGTAACAAGTAACAAAAGTAACTAAGGTGCAGCAAGGTGGCCCAATCCTTTTTGTAGCAAAGGACAAGCCTCAGCAAACTCTTATATAAAGGAATATGCTTCCGAGGACACATGGGAATTGTTGTCAAGTTAGTTTTCATCATGCTCATATGATTCGCGTTCATTACTTTGATAATTTGATATGTGGGTGGACCGGAGCTTGGGTGATGCCCTTACTTGGACAAGCCTCCCACTTATGATTAACCACTCTCGCAAGCATCCGCAACTACGAAAGAAGAATTAATATAAATCTAACCATAGCATGAAACATATGGATCCAAATCATCCCCTTACGAAGAAACACATAAACTAAGGTTTAAGCTTCTATCACTCTAGCAACCCATCATCTACTTATTACTTCCCAATGCCTTCCCCTAGGCCTAAATAATGGTCAAGTGTCATGTAGTCTACGTTCACATAACACAACTAGAGGAAAGACAACATACATCTCATCAAAATATCGAACGAACATCAAATTCACATGATTACTTATAACAAGACTTCTCCCATGTCCTTAGGAACAAACGTAACTACTCACAAAGCATATTCATGTTCATGATCAGAGGGGTATTGAATAGCATTAAGGATCTGAACATATGACCTTCCACTGAATAAACTAACTAGCATCAACTACAAGGAGTAATCAACACTACTAGCAACCCACAGGTACCAATCTGAGGTTTTGAGACAAAGATCGGATACAAGAGATGAACTAGGGTTTGAGAGGAGATGGTGTTGGTGAAGATGTTGATGGAGATTGACCCCCTCTCAATGAGAGGATCGTTGGTTATGACGATGGCTTCGATTTCTCACTCCCTAAGGGAAGTGTCCCCGGCAGAACAGCCCTGTCGAAGCCCTAGATTGGTTTCGCCCAGGTTCCGCCTCGAGACGGCGGCGCTTCATCCTGAAAGCTTCCTTCTATTTTTTTTCCAGGTAAAAACACACCATATAGCAAAAGATGGGAGTCGGTGGCCTGCCAGGGGTCCACAAGGACGGGGGCGCGCCCTCCACCCTTGTGGCTGGCTGGTGGCCCCCCTCCGGTGCTTTCTTCGTCCAATATTTTTTTATTCCAAAACTTGCTCCCATGAAGTTTCATGACTTTTGGAGTTGTGCGGAATTGGTCTCTAATATTTGCTCCTTTTCAGTCTAGAATTCCAGCTGTCGGCATTCTCCAGCTTCATGTAAACCTTGTAAAATAAGAGAGAAAAGGCATAAATATTGTGATATAATGTGTAATAACAGCCCATAATGCAATAAATATCAATATAAAAGCATGATGCAAAATGGACGTATCAAACGACGATGACGGACCGGTGCCATTGGCGATTGTGGGAGAAGCAGAGAAGATAACTTACAGGGAGGGAGGGGAAATGCGATGTAGGACTCGCCGGCCGTGAGAGTTCATATAGTAGGCTGGTATGCATTGGGATTTTGGGGGATTTCACCGAGTCGGGCGGGAAGCTTGCGCAGGAACCTGCACGTTTTCGCAGGAACGGGCTCACCACTGTTTGGCCAAAAGAACGCCCCCGCACGCTGCTCAAGCTTGCGCTCGAAGTTATCTACGGTAGCGGGGTGACAAGACGTGCGAGAGAAGGACAAAAGGACATGTACACATACGGTTAATAAAAAAACATTTGCAATTTAATTACCTACTATACCCCCGTCCTGGTTTATAAGTAGGATTTAACTAATAAAATACGAATGCATGTCGCCAAAGATTATATCGTTGGATTTGTATTTGAACATAGTTTCCAATTATATAACTTTTGTAACATGCATTAACATTTTGTTGGTTACATTTAAGGTTATATACCAGCAAGCGTTTGCCCACAACACACACGTCTTATTCCATCACAAGCAGCTGAGATGGATCAACTGTATGCCACGTATCACACACGCAACTCTAATCTGATTCGTGCTTGATGTCTCGGACATCGCTCGCATAGTTTATCTTATTTGGCACGTATTACTCTGTAGGCCTCTGCTCGCGTCCCTCAGCAAGCTCTGCTTGCCGTTAGGCGCCGCAGTGCACTGTGATCGCCATTAGGTGCCGCGGCATGCTCTGCTCGCGTCCGTCGGCGCGCTCGGCTTGTGGACAGCTTTTCCTTGCGTGTTCAACTGTTATATGCATATATATGGTTGCACGTCGTTGAGGCAACCGCGGAGCGCTCTGCTCGCGTCCCTCCGCACGTGCTCTCCAGCGGTTGGGCCTGCGCACGATCATGTCGGGGCCCCCGTATGCATGCGGTTGCGCCGCGCGCATTGCCACGTGATGAAGTTATGTGCGGCACGATGGAGTTACACGCTGCAAAGTATAATTGCCATCAAGGCGTGCCGATATTCTAGGCCGTCCGGCTTCCCCTTTAATTCCCGCGGCCATTATAACCTTAGTCTCTTCAACCTTTCGATCGTGCCCCACAACACAACAAGCACACCCACGATGACACATAGAGAGAGGATGTCTAGCGGCGCTCCAATGGATTTCGGCGAGCATAAAGTTGAAACTTACGTGAGGGAGAAGGATTTCTCGGTGGTGTACACCATCGACCCGGTCATGGTGGACGACTACATCAACATCGTTGAGAAGTTGCTTGCTCGAGACAAGTACAAGGTGGTCCGCATTGACCTCCAGTACACCGTCGGACGTCCCTACATAGATCAGAAGGTTGTCGTCGCCCAGTTGTATGTGCGCCATCATGTCCTCATCTACCACTACTACATGGCCACAGCGCCTTCCGACCGTTTCGCCAAGTTTGACAACAGCACTGACTACAAGTTCACTATGGTTGAAATCATCGACGATGTAAAAACGCTCAGGGTTATGGACTTGGCCTGCAAGAACCAAGTCGAAATCCGTGAGAACTATAGGGTATGGGGCAGCATGAAGAAGGACTCCCTAGTTGAACTCACGTCGGCCATCATCGACCCATACTATGAAAAGATGAAGCAGGGTGCCAACAGAACACGTCCCGTATCCTAGCACGGGGCCTGGATGCGGCAACTGGATGAACCTCACTTCAGGTTTGCATCCAAGAGCGTGTACACATGCTACGGGATGCACAGGAGTATCGTTGATGAGGAAGTGCCTCGTTACCCAAATTGACTAGGCCAGATTGAGCCACAAGCAGAGCAAGCTTCACAAGAAGTAGATGATGATCATATGATCATTTATCCTAGTTAATCATGCATGTAATATATTGTTTACTTTGGTGCATGGAAATGTCATGTGTGTAGTAGCCACCTATGTAATTATGCATGTAATAGTTTACTTTGGTGTGTGAAAATGCCATGGTTGTAGTAGCTACCTATGTAAGTGGATGTTTAATTTGGTTATGCAACCATGTCCTTATAAATGTGTGTATATATATAAATATGTTGTTGTTCTGTATGCAATCCCATCGCACAACACACACGTCTTATTAGCAGCAATCGTTTGTGTTATTATCTATCTTCGCACACATTTCTGATTACAGACCTATTTGCCGCATATCACACACATCTTGTTATATTGAACCGTTTATGTTCTCTTGTCTCAACGCAAACAGCCCACCTGAGTGAACCATATGCCGTCTATCGCACACACCTTGATCTGGCTGACCATTTCTTTTGTGTTGCCTAATCGCAAACAGTTCATCCGAGTGAACCATATGTTGTATTCACACACACCTACATCTGGCTGCCCATTTATTTTGTTCCTCCTCATCACAAATAGTTAATTGAACTGAACTGTATGCCCTTCATCGCACACACAACTAAAATCTGAACCGTGTTTGATGCATCCATCATCGCAAACGTTTTGCACCTTTTTTGATGGGTTTTTTACACCATCGTTTGCGATTATTGCATCGCACACAGTTTCATTGCAGGGTCTCTTATCATAGTGTCGCATTAGCAGCATCCTACAGTAGTGTACCCTCATCATAGCTCTCATTTGGGCTTGAGCTCTCACTAAGATCAGCATCCTGTTCAGACCTGTTCTGGCTATCATTAGTACTTGACATCTTGCAGACACAGACCCTATGAATACATGGATATAGGTAGAGTACCTGAGCATCACAAAATGCAGAGATTTCAAAAAAAAACTTTGAGTCAAAACTTCAGTTTTAGCTTTTCACAGAATTCATTTCGGAGCTACCGAGTGGATCATCTCGGTGACACCGAAGGACATACAGAGCCTAAACACATGGTTTCAGTCAGACTGACACTACAAAAAAAAAGACACATCCGTGACATTTTGGGCCGAACGAAAAAAATTTGTGTCATACTTATGACACTTCTATGATGATAATTGTGACAAAACCCGGTATCATCATAGATGTGGTGGGGTCCTGCTTCTATGACAAAAAATCATGACAGAAAATGGGCTTTTCGTCCTAGGCGGGCCGGAGACGCAGCTGCATGACATTCTTTGGACCGTCCATGACGGAAAAACCGTGGTAGAAGCGAGGGCAAGGAAAATATCGGGGTGTTCCCGGTTACGGTGGGTGGTCGGGGCGAGCGATGCACGTTTCTCTCATACACGCACGTGAGTGGGTGCGAGGCGTTGGGCTCTAACTGAACCCGAGCGATTGCACTCCAGGCTACGCGTTACTGAACCCGAGCGATTGATCGATGGCTGTTAACTGAACCCGATCGAGTGATTCCTTCGCTACTGCTGCTAACTGAAGCCGATCGATGCTGCCTCTGGATGAATAGTGAGTGTTGCTGGGGGGTTTGGATGAACAGTTCCCGATGGGGGTGGATGAACAGGACCCCATGGTGTTGCCTCTGGATGAACAGGACCCCGATCGATCGAGCCGGTTGGGGCTGGATGAACAGGACCCCGTGGAGGGCAGGATGAACAGGAAAACCCCGTGGAGGGCTGGATGACGAGTAGACGGTGGAGGGCTGGATGAACAGTAGCTCGGGGAGGGGTGGTTGAACAAGAGCCCGTGGAGAGTGCTGGTTGAACAGTAGCTGGTGGAGTAGCGCGCGGTGGAGGCTGGATGAACAGGAGCCCGTGGATGAAAAGTCGCAGGTGGAGGCTGGAGGAAGTCGACGGTGGATGAACAGTAGCCCGTGGAGGCTGGAGGGGGTCGACGGTGGAGATGAACAGTATCCCATGGAGTCCCGTTTTGCGGTATGGCACACCCCTCCCGATGAACAGGACCCCCGTTTCGACCGTAGCACTCCAACACAAGTCCGTTACCTCCGTTTTGCGATACGCCACACCCCTCCCGATCAACAGGACCCCCGTTTCGACCGAAGGAGGTCCATTTCCTCCGTTTTGCTGTACGCCAAACCCCTCCCGATGAACAGGATTCCGTTTCGACCGTGGCCGGTCGAACACAAGGCCGTTTCCTCCGTTCTGCGGTACGCCAGGCCTCGTTTCCATCAGTTGTTCCGTCCAAGCCGGTTGGCTCCCACGCGTTTCGTTGCCTCCCGATGAACACAACACATTCCGTTGCCTCCCCATGAACACGAGACGACGCAGTTTCTCCGTTCTGACCCAGCCATGTACACGAGCCCTGGCAGTATGTATGTGCGAGTAGGCGTTCGAGACCCTGCCCGTATGTATGTACGTGGTCGTATTTTCTTTCTTGCACACTGGCCGCTATACGTACGTATACATGCTACGTGTGCGCCTCTACTACGACACATGCGCGCCTTTACATCGACCAGTATGTACGTACACGTTCGCGACCAGAATGACAATGCTACGTACACTTCGACCAGGTGGGTCCCGACTGTCATGCACTTCCTTGCCAGCGAAGATGTAGCTGGTGGGTCCCAACAGTTAGGGGGCGAATCGTTTTTTTTGCCCGGACACACTACCTTGCGTGCGAAGATGTAGCTGGTGGGTCCCAGCAGTCAGGGGGAAACGTTTTTCACGAAATACAGTGGCCCGTCCGGTGGGTCCCCGCTGTTAGGTGGAGGAATAATTATTTTGCGTGTAATAAGGAGGCACTTCCTTGCTGCGGCCATGGACCCAGCTGTCAGCCTCTCCACGTACAGTTCACGTCTGATGCAAGCTGTTCCTTGACCATGTTGACCACGCCGCGTCGAGAGCACCAGTGCGGTGGATGGCGACGAGGCCTAGGAAGGGAACGACGCGGAGCCAGGGAAGACGTGGCAGTGGAAGCCCATGCGGAGAGGAGTATGAGGGTTAACTTGTTCGGCTGCGGTGTGAGGCTGCCGTCGCCGCAGAATAACAGGGGGTGTGGGTGAGTGGAGGGATGGCCTGGCCAGCGGTGGGAGTAGTAGGGGGCGGTGAGGCCTCCGCAGCAGCACAGCCGGCCACGGGAGGCAGGAGCACGAGGCACGACCAGCGCTGGTTTGCTAGCTAGTTTGGGCGGCTGGAGCAAGAAGACTAGAGGTTGAAGAAGCACTACGACCGTTGGATGGACATCGTACGGTCACTGGAGCTAGAATCGTGCATATTGACTCGGTTGACAAAGCCCTCCGTCCCCGTCTGCCTACCACTATACCGGGTCCAATCTAACAGGGGGAGTATTCATTTTTTGTGCGTAATAAGGAGGCACTTCCTTGTGTGCGAAGATATAGCTGGTGGGTCCGAGCTGTCAGCGGCGGTAACATTTTTTTCGCGAAATACAGAGGCCCTTTCGGTGGCTCTCAGATGTCAAGTGGATGAATCATTATTTTGCGCGTAATAAGGAGACATTTCCTTGCGTGCGGCCGTGGACCCAGCTGTCAGCCTCTCCACATAGAGTCCACTTCAGATGCATGTCGGTCGTTGACCACGCTGACCAGGCCGCGCCGAGAGCACCAGGGCGGTGGACGACGGTGAGGCCTAGGAAGGGAACGACACGGAGGCAGGGAAGACTCAACACTTATTTCCCACGCGGAGGGGAGTACGACTGTACGAGGGTTTACTGGTTCGTCTGTCGTCGCCGGAGAATAACAGCAGGTGTGGGTGAGTAGAGGGATGGATAGGCCAGCGATGGGAGTACGGTGGGGCGGTGAGGCCTGTGCGACAGCACAGCCGGCCGCGGGGAGGAGAGAGCAGGCAGTCCGCTGACGCTTGTTTGAGCGGCTAGAGCAGGAAGAGCAGAGATTGAAGAAGCACGACGGCCATTGGATGGACATCCAACAGTCACTGCTTGTGCATCAACCTTTTTTAGGAAAGCCTCAAATGCGTGGAAAACATCATACAGTCCATCTGCCATTATTTCTAATAATTTACATCCCATTTGCTAATTCTTAAGGTTTTTCTGGAGCCCATATTCTTTTTGTTAGCATTACAGCCCATACTGTGGCCACGGTTAAAAAAATATACGAAATTTTGCAAATTTCTGTGCGGTCCGAACTGTTTTTAATCCCGAAATTTTGAGTCACATTCAAACTGATTTTAAAAATAAATGTATATCAATATAAAATCCAACAAATTGTCCACGCATAAAAATCAATGCAATTTAAAATCTCAAACTGAAAAATAGAAATTTGAAACTAATTTCCAGTTTGATGTTTTTTAGAAATATACAACCCATTTCTCATTACTGATAGGCCATTTTCTCGGCCAGCCGAATGAAGCTCTCCTTGTCTTGAAAGATTTGCAGCCCAACAGGCCTGACAAAGCGACTTACTTGGCAAATCACAAAAAAACTGGGTTGTGGCCGTGGACCCAGCTGCGGCCGTGGACCCAGCTGTCAGCCTCTCCACGTAGAGTACTCTTCCGATGGAAGTCGGTCGTTGACCATATTGACCACGCCGTGCCGAGAGCACCAAGGTGGTTGATGACGGCGAGGCCTAGGAAGGGGACGACACGGAGCCGGGGAAGACGCGGCATTGGATGCCCACACGGAGAGGAGTACGAGGGTTCACTGGTTCGTCTGCGGTGTGAGGCTGCCGCCGCCACAGAATAACAGGGGGTGTGGGTGAGTGGAGGGATGGCCTGGCCAACGGTGGGAGTAGTATGGGGCGGTGAGGCCTCCACGGCAGCACAGCCGGCCATGGGAGGCAGGAGCAGGCGGCACAGCTGGCGCTGCTTTGGGCGGCTGGAGCAAGAAGACCATAGGTTGAAGAAGCACTATGGCCGTTGGATGGACATCGTACGGTCACTGGACCTAGAATCGTTCATATTGACTAACTTGACAAAGCCCTCTGTCCCCGTCAACTTAGTAGGCCCACAAGTCAGCCACCCACTATGGTGGGTCCTAGCTAGCAGGTGTAGGATCGAAGAAGTAGGTCTAGAGGGGGGGGGGTGATTAGACTACTTGACAAGATAAAATTTCTGCCTTTTGGTTGTGCAAAGTTTTAGGCAGTTTTGCAATTAAGATCAAGTCAAGTAACATACTACACATGCAATTCTAGAGTATGGGCAGCGGAAAGTAAATTGCATATATAGTAAATGGAAGTGGAGAAGATCAAACGCAGTTTGGTGACACGGAGATTTTTGTCGTGGTTCCGATAGGTGGTGCTATCGTACATCCACGTTGATGGAGACTTCAACCCACGGAGGGTAACGGCTGCGCGAGTCCACGGAGGGCTCCACCCACGAAGGGTCCACGAAGAAGCAACCTTGTCTATTCCATCACGGCCTACGCCCACGGAGGACTAGCCTTACTCGGGGTAGATCTTCACGAAGTAGGCGATCTCCTTGCCCTTACAAACTTCTTGGTTCAACTCCACATCTCAAAGACGGAGGCTCCCAAGCGACACCTAACCAATCTAGGAGGCACCACCCCCCAAAAGGTAATAGACGGTGTTGATGGTGATGAACTCCTTGCTCTTGTGCTTCAAATGATAATCTCCCCAACACTCAACTCTCCTCACTGATATGGCTGTGGTGGAAGAAAGATTTGAGTGGAAGGCAACTTGGGAAGGCTAGAAATCAAGTTTCATATGGTAGGAATGGAATGGCTTGATCTCAACACAAGGGTAGGTGGTTCACTTCTCAGAAAGTGTATGGTAGAAGTGGTGGTACTTTCTGATGGCTCTCCTCACGAATGAAGAGGGGGTGGAGGGGTATATATAGCCTCCACACAAAATCCAACCGTTACACACACATTTGACCAATCTCGGTGAGACCGAAGTGAAACTCGGTCAGACCGAAAGTTCAAATATAGTGAACGTTGGGATTTTCGGTGGGACCGAAAATACCATCTCGGTGGGACCGAAAGTGTATCTGATATGAACGTTGGAGATTTCGGTGAGACCGAGAAAGAAAACTCGGTTGGACCGATTTGAGAAAGAGCAGGAACATGCCAGAATCGGTTAGACCGATAATGCAATCTCGGTGAGACCGATTTGACCCAAGACAGAACCTGGCCATTTCGGTAAGACCGAAAATGCAAACTCGGATATTCCGAAATGATGTGAAATGGTTACAGAAGGTTGGCAGTTCAGTTTCGGTGAGACCGATCTCAAACTCGGTAAGACCGATTTTTCTAGGGTTTTGGAATATGGCAGAAGTGGTTCATCTCGGTGGGACTGAGTTGGAAGAATCGGTTTGTCCGAGATTACTTATGAGTGTGTTTGGTAGTGAAAGGTGCTGATAGTTGAAGGAGCTAAATCACTAAGCACTTGAGCAACCAGATCATCAACACAACCTCATCCCCTTTTAATAGTATTGGCTTTTCCTATGGACTCAATGTGATCTTTGATCACTAAACCAAAAATGGAGTCTTGAGCTTTTGCCAATGCTTGCCTTAGCATTTGAGGGGTCCACTTCTTCAATCATCTTGCCATACCAATGTGATTGGGTTTCCTGAAACATACTTGATAAAAGTATTAGTCCAACCACAAAGTATGTTGTCATTAATTACCAAAACCACCCAGGGAGCAAATGTGCTTTCAATCTCCCCCTTTTTGGTAATTGATGGCAACACACTGAAATTATACTAAACAAAACATCAAAGCTTATTGAAAGAAAGACAGAATTATCACGAAAGCTTTGACAAGCATGTAGTACACAGGCTCCCCCTACAAGTGTGCAAGATTTTCATATATTATGGTTTTGGACTACCACAAGCACACAAGAGAGATAAGCAAGATGTGCTACATGCAGCTTGGCTATATGCATCAGAGCAGAAGAGAAAGGAAGTGAGTGATAATGCATATGTGCATGGTGATTTCTTGCAAACACGTATTTACAAGCAAGTTACCATCATGCACATTCTGCAAGATGCATATACTTACCTTGAGGTTCCTTGACATTGTACCTGAAGGGATAAACTTGAGAAAACAAGGTTAGATAACACAAGAGTATTCCTTCAACCAACTGCAAGAACATCAAGAGTACCAAGCCAGGGAGGACATGTATAAAGAGTGTCTCATATTGAGCACAGGCTTGAATCAGCAAACATGTCTCCGAAGCTAAAAGATTTTCAATGAACTCTGAGAGATTTTGCTTTTCATAGGATATCAATTGTGAAGATTCCTCCAAGTCTTCTCCCCTTAAGCTAAAAGATTCCATGAGATACCAATTGTGAGAAAGATACCAATTGTAAGAACAAGGGGTGTGAAGGAAAAAGCAAAATCAAAAGAAAGATGCCAATTGTAATGTCCAATGTAAAATACGACAAAGCTTTGATGTGATTCTCTCCCCCTTAAGATAGGATTGCTTTTCTTTTTCCTTTAAGTCTTCTCTTCTCCCTCTACTCCCCCTATTCCCCCTAAGTCCTCTCCCCCTAAGTTCTCTCCCCCTTTGACATCAAGTGCCGAAAAGGGCAGCAAACTAGGTAGGGCAGGAAGGATGGAAAGAAGGAAAGAAAGAAGTGGGATCCTGAAGAATCACAACAGGGCAAATAAAAACAATTTGAGTCCAAATTTGAGTCCTCTCCCTCTTTAAGATTTAAGACTGAGTGGAGCTGCAGAAGGTGATGTCCTGGAAGATAAATCCAAGGAAACACAGAAATAATCCAGCTCACTCTGCGAGGGATGTTTCAAAGGATTTGCAATGAATTTGTAAAAGATTTTCAGGGAATTGATCAGAGCCAGAAAAAGATTTTCAGAAAGATATTCACAAAGAAACATAAGAAAAGAAATAAAAAGAAATTCTAGATGAAGTTTTTTTTTTTTGTTTAAAGAAAACTCAATGAGAGAACATAAGAGAAAAACTCCAAAAGCATATGTACTTCATCTAGATAAAGGTCGGCGACAAAGTCACCTATGTTTGAGTATATTGACTTAGGAGTCAAATGAGGACATTTGATCATAGGTCATACTCATCGTTTAAGCTCAAAATGGGGTTGCCATTTTTCGATTAAGCATTTGATGTGATCACATCTTATGAAGCTGCTTGTACTCATGACTTTTGAGCAAAGCTCCTCGAAGATGTGAAGAACATACCTTGGGCTTGTTGATGCTTTGCTCATGTAGGTAAGCTTGATGTAGGTGCTCATTGAATGTGAAGTTGGAGCGCCATTTCTACTTGTGTAGTTCATCTTCCTACATGGGTTAGGCAAGCAAGGAAATACTCGAGGATATCCAAGATGACAAGAGTGAAATACTAGATGTATAAGGTGTCAAAAAGGATATGTGGAATTTTGTTCCTTGAACTCAACATCCCAAAGGGCTAGATACTTGGTCAAATGACAAGATTACTCATGATTTGAGTGTGTGGTAATCTTGTGGAATGTAGATCATCCAAGTACCTGCAAAGAGTTAGATGCAATACAAGGAGGCAAATGTGTCCAAGACATATGATCATCATCATAAGAGAAATATCAAGGATTAGTCAGGTAAGCTCATGCCTTGCATGCATCAAAGGAGTTATCACTCCAAGTTTGAAGCATCAATGATGTTCAACTCACTCCTTAAGCGACAAAACACTTTCTCATCAAGAGGTTTTGTAAAGATATCAGCAAGTTGTTTGTCAGTACGAACATGCTTAAGATTAATATCACCCTTGGCAATATGATCACGAATAAAATGGTGACGAACTTCAATATGCTTTGTTCGAGAATGTTGCACAGGATTGTGTCCAATCTTGATTGCACTCTCATTGTCACAAAGCAAGGGAACACGTCTCACATGTATCCCATAATCTTTAAGCGTTTGTGTCATCCATAGTAATTGAGCACAACACGAACCAGCAGCAATGTATTCTGCTTCGGCAGTGGATAAAGATACCGAATTTTGTTTCTTGGAGGACCAAGATACAAGGGATCGACCAAGGAATTGACATGTACCCGAAGTTGACTTTCTATCAACCTTGTCACCGGCATAGTCCGAGTCGGAATAGCCAACAAGATCGAAAGAAGCTCTCTTAGGATACCAAATGCCAAAGTTTGGTGTGTGTATCAAGTATCTCACTATCCTTTTAACAGCTTTAAGATGACATTCTTTAGGGGCTGCTTGATATCGCGCACACATGCATACACTCAGCATTATGTCAGGACGAGAAGCACAAAGATATAGTAGAGAACCAATCATAGAACGGTAAACCTTTTGATCAACGGGTTCTCCATCTTTTGTCAAGTCATTATGTCCACTAGTAGGCATGGGGGTACTCATACCTTTGCTTTCTTGCATGTTGAACTTCTTGAAGAGATCCTTGGTGTACTTTGTTTGTGAGACAAAGGTACCCTCCTTAGATTGCTTGATTTGCAACCCAAGGAAGAATTTGAGTTCACACATCATGGACATTTCATACTTCTCCGACATGAGCTGTCCAAACTTTTTGCTAAAATGGGGGTTAGTTGAACCAAAGATAATATCATCAACATATATTTGGCACACAAATAGTTCACCATTAACCCTTTTTGTGAACAGCGTTGAGTCTATCTTTCCAATCTCAAAGCCTTTTTCAAGAAGAAAGCTAGTTAAGCATTTGTACCAAGCTCTAGGTGCTTGTTTAAGACCATAAAGAGCTTTGTGCAACTTGTAAACATGATTAGGCTTTTTGGGATTCACAAAACCGGGAGGTTGTTTCACAAATACTTCCTCCTCAATTTCACCATTTAGGAAAGCACTTTTGATGTCCATTTGATAGAGAGTAATATCATGGTGATTGGCATAAGCAAGAAGAATGCGAATGGACTCAAGTCTAGCAACGGGGGCATAGGTCTCACCATAGTCCATACCTTCGACTTGTGTGTAACCTTGAGCTACGAGACGAGCCTTGTTGCGGATGACTTGTCCATCTTCATCTTGCTTGTTGCGAAACACCCATTTGGTTCCAATGATGTTTTGATCATCGTTGGGCTTCTCTACCAAAGTCCACACCTTGTTCCTCTCAAAGTTGTGTAGTTCTTCGTGCATAGCGTTCACCCAATCCGGGTCTTCAAGTGCTTCTTCTACCTTCATAGGTTCAATACTAGAGATAAATGAGTAATGCTCACAAAAGTTAGCTAAGCGAGTTTTAGAGCGAGTAATTCTCCCGGAGTTGATGTCGTTCATCATTTGTTCCACGGGATGATTTTTCTTGACTCTTGCTCGAACTCGGGATAGCTTTTGTTGATGTTGTTGCTCAGCTTCCTCATCATCTTCATCTTCCTCTTCTTCTTCTTCAATGTTGTTGGTGTTGTCTTGAGGTGGTGGAGAAGGAGGTTGCGGTGGATCTTCTTGTTGCATTTCCTCATCTTGGTGAGTTCCACTTGTGGAGGCCTCCATGTTGCCTTGAGGTTCATCTCTCTGTGAGGTAGGTGGCTCCACATATGTAGATGAGGTACTCTCCTTCACTTCCATGGGACGGATCTTCCCGATAGATAAATCTTGGATTGCTTCCGATGGGTCCTTGTCTCCTACATCAATAGGCATTTGCTCTACTTGCGAGCCATTAGATTCATCAAACTTCACGTCTACCGTCTCTTCAACCTTTCGGGTGAAATTATTGTAGACACGGTAGGTGTGGGAGTTTGATCCATAACCAAGAAGAAAGCCTTCATGAGATTTAGGAGCAAATTTAGACCGACGATGCTTATCAAGGATATAGCATTTTGAACCAAAGACACGAAAGTATCCCACTTGGGGTTTGTTACCGGTGAGAAGCTCGTATGATGTCTTGCCAAGGAGCTTATGAAGATAAAGCCTGTTGATGGCATGACAAGCTGTCTCGACCGCTTCTCCCCAAAAGTGTTTCGGTGTCTTGTATTCATCAAGCATCGTTCTTGCCATCTCTATGAGCGTTCGGTTCTTCCTCTCAACAACTCCATTTTGTTGAGGCGTGTACGTAGCCGAGAACTCATGTAGAATTCCTTCCTCATCGAGAAAAGAGTCTACATTGGCGTTCTTGAACTCCGTTCCATTGTCACTCCGAACTTTCTTGATCTTCACCTCAAATTGATTTTGGGCCTTTTTGGCAAAGGTCTTGAAGATCCTCTGAACCTGCGATTTATCATCAAGGAAAAATACCCACGTAAATCTGGAATAATCATCAACTATAACTAGACCAAAGGAGTTACCACCAAGGCTTTTGTAAGCATTGGGACCGAAGAGATCCATGTGGAGAAGCTCAAGCGGTCTCCTAGTGGTCATGATGTTTTTCACGGGATGACTTCCACCAACTTGTTTTCCTGCTTGACAAGCACTACAAAGTCTATCTTTGTCAAAGAAAACATCTTTAACACCAAGAATATGATCACCTTTGATCAGCTTGTCTAGATTACGCATACCAACATGTCCTAGCCTTCTATGCCATAACCAACCTTTAGAGGATTTAGCAATGAAACAAGCTCTAGGTTGGGCTTTCTTAGTGAAATCAACAATGTATAGATCACCTCTACGAATTCCAGTAAAAGCCATGTTTTGATTATCACGACGAAAGACTTGGCAATCTACTTTGGTGAATAGCACATTGAATCCAAAGTCAGCTAATCTAGACACGGAAAGTAAATTGTATCCAAGAGATTCTACAAGCATGACATTTTGAATAGAGCTATCATGAGATATAGCCACCTTACCAAGGCCAAGAACCTTACCCTTGGAGTTGTCTCCAAAAGTCACATACTTGCGTGGGCCATCATTTTTTGCAAGCTCTCGAAACATGTCTTTGTTTCCGGTCATGTGATCGGTGCATCCACTATCAAGAATCCACTCTTTTCCACCGGACATGTAGTCTCTCAGATTTGCCATAAGATTGAGACTCTTCATGACTTTGTCTAGCTCGGTGTCCGAATCGGAATAATCATCGTCTTGCTCATGCTCATCATCATATTGACCCATAGATTGTTCATCATCAACACCTAGGTCAATTTGATAAGTATTTGCATTAGTTTGGTCAATGGAATAATAATCTTCGGAATGCAATGCAAGAGCATTTCTAACTCTAATATTGATAAGACCGGGATCACCCTTCTTTTTCATAAGATCACGAAGCTCAAAGAAGCATTTATCAAAGTTAGGATCATTGGGGTGCAACCTATCAAATTCAATAGTCTTGTGTAGAATTTCATCAAGACCTCTCATAGAGTAGTCCGGATAAAGTTCTTCCAAGAATTTCCACATAGCATAGGCACACTCAAAATTTGTAACAAGATTAAGCAAGTCATCAGGTAACCCTCTAATGATAAGATTTACAGTTCTAAGGTTACGAAGCAAATCAAGCTCTTCATCCATGGTAGGGTGCAAGGGATCAACAGGAGGCACATAGGGGGTCTTAACATATTTGCACAAATTGTACACCTTAAAGATACTAAGCATTTCAGACCTCCAAGAGTTATAAAACCTTCCATCAAGAACAGGCACTCTATGGCTAACACTCCCATCCGTAGACACGTCCATCTTCCTCCAATGGTGTGTAAACCAAAGCAATGGAGACCAAAGCTCTGATACCAATTGTAGGATCGAAGAAGTAGGTCTAGAGGGGGGGGTGATTAGACTACTTGACAATATAAAAAATCTGCCTTTTGATTAAGCAAAGTTTTTGGCAGTTTCACAATTAAGATTATGTCAAGCAACACACTACACATGCAATTCTAGAGTATGGGCAGCGGAAAGTAAATTGCATGTATAGTAAAGAGAGGTGGAGAAGATCAAACGCAGTTTGGTGACACGGAGATTTTTGTCGTGGTTCCGATAGGTGGTGCTATCGTACATCCACGTTGATGGAGACTTCAACCCACGGAGGGTAACGGCTGCGCGAGTCCACGGAGGGCTCCACCCACAAAGGGTCCACGAAGAAGCAACCTTGTCTATTCCATCACGGCCTACGCCCACGGAGGACTAGCCTTACTCGGGGTAGATCTTCACGAAGTAGGCGATCTCCTTGCCCTTACAAACTTCTTGGTTCAACTCCACATCTCAAAGACGGAGGCTCCCAAGCGACACCTAACCAATCTAGGAGGCACCACCCCCCAAAAGGTAATAGACGGTGTTGATGGTGATGAACTCCTTGCTCTTGTGCTTCAAATGATAAACTCCCCAACACTCAACTCTCCTCACTGATATGGCTGTGGTGGAAGAAAGATTTGAGTGGAAAGCAACTTGGGAAGGCTAGAGATCAAGTTTCATATGGTAGGAATGGAATGGCTTGATCTCAACACAAGGGTAGGTGGTTCACTTCTCAGAAAGTGTGTGGTAGAAGTGGTGGTACTTTCTGATGGCTCTCCTCACGAATGAGGAGGGGGTGGAGGGGTATATATAGCCTCCACACAAAATCCAACCGTTACACACACATTTGACCAATCTCGGTCAGACCGAAGTGAAAACTCGGTTAGACCGAAAGTTCAAATATAGTGAACGTTGGGATTTTCGGTGGGACCGAAAATACCATCTCGGTGAGACCGAAAGTGTATCTGATATGAACGTTGGAGATTTCGGTGAGACCGAGAAAGAAAACTCGGTTGGACCGATTTGAGAAAGAGTAGGAACATGCCAGAATCGGTTTGACCGAAAATGAATTATCGGTGCGACCGATTTGAGTCAAGGCAGAACCTTGCCCAATTCGGTGAGACCGATAATGCAAACTCGGAAATTCCGAAATGATGTGAAGTGGTTACAGAAGGTTGGCAGTCCAGTTTCGGTGTGACCGATCTCAAACTCGGTAAGACCGATTTTCTAGGGTTTTGGAATATGACTGAAGTGGTTCATCTCGGTGGGACTGATTTGAAAGAATCGGTGTGACCGAGATGTTAGGGTTTGGAATATGGCAGAAGTGGTTCATCTCGGTGGGACAGAGTTGGTTTGACCGAGATTACTTATGGGTGTGTGTTAAGTAGTGAATAGTGCTGATAGTTGAAGGAGCTAAATCACTAAGCACTTGAGCAACCAGATCATCAACACAACCTCATCCCCTTTTAATAGTATTGGCTTTTCCTATGGACTCAATGTGATCTTTGATCACTAAACCAAAAATGGAGTCTTGAGCTTTTGCCAATGCTTGCCTTAGCATTTGAGGGGTCCACTTCTTCAATCATCTTGCCATACCAATGTGATTGGGTTTCCTGAAACATACTTGATAAAAGTATTAGTCCAACCACAAAGTATGTTGTCATTAATTACCAAAACCACCCAGGGAGCAAATGTGCTTTCAGCAGGGGGTATTCATTTTTTGTGCGTCATAAGGAGGCACTTCCTTGCGTGCGTAGATATAGCTGGTGGGTCTGACCTGTCAGTGAGGGGAACATTTTTTTGCGAAATACAGAAGCCCTTCCCATGGGTCCTAGCTGTCAGCTGGAGGAATCATTATTTTGCGCGTAATAAGGAGGCATTTCCCTGTGTGAGGCCCTGGACCCAACTGTCAGCCTCTCCACATACAGTCCACTTCCGAGGGATGTCCTTCATTTACCACGTTGACCAGGCCGCGCCGAGAGCACCAGGGCGATGGACGACGGCGAGGCCTAGGAAGGGAACGACACGGAGCCTGGGAAGACTCGGCAGTTGTTTCCCACGCGGAGGAGTACGAGGGTTTAGTGGTTCGTCTGCCGTCCCCGGAGAATAACAGCAGGTGTGGGTGAGTAGAGGGATGGCTATGCCAGTGATGGGAGTACGGTGGGGCGGTGAGGCCTGCGCGGCAGCACAGCCGGCCGCGGGGAGGAGAGAGCAGGCAGTCTCGCCGGCGCTTGTTTGAGTGGCTGGAGCAGGAAGAGCAGAGATTGAAGAAGCACGACGGCCGTTGGATGGACATCCAATAGTCATTGCTTGTACGTCAACCTTTTTTTAGGAAAGCCTCAAATAGGTGGAAAACATCATACAACCCATCTGCCATTATTTCTAATAATTTATAGCCCATTTGCTAATTCTTAAGGTTTTTTTATCCCATATTCTTTTTGTTAGCATTACAGCCCATATTGTGGCCATGGTTAAAGAATTATACAAACTTTTGCATATTTCGGTGCGGTCCGAACTGTTTTTAATCCCGAAATTTTGAGTCACATTCAAACTGATTTTAAAAATAAATGTATATCAATATGAAATCCAACAAATTGTCCACGCATAAAAATCAATGGAATTTAAAATCTTGAAATGAAAAAAAGAAATTTGAAACTAATTACCGGTTTGATGTGTTTTAAAAAAGTACAACCCATTTCTCATTACTAATAGGCCATTTTCTCGGCCAACCGAATGAACCTCTCCTCGTCTTGAAAGATTTGCAACCCAACAGGCATGACAAAGCGACTTAGTTGGGAAATCACAAAAAAACTGGGTTGTGGCCGTGGACCCAGCTGTCAGCCTCTCCACGTACAGTATTCTTTCGATGGAAGTCGATCGTTGACCACATTGACCACGCCGCGCCGTGAGCACCAAGGCGGTGGACGATGGCGAGGCCTAGGAAGGGGATGACGCAGAGCCGGGGAAGCCGCGGCAGTGGATGCCCACGAGGAGAGGAGTACGAGGGTTCACTGGTTCGGCTATGGTGTGAGGCTGCCGTCCCCGCAGAATAACAGGGGTGTGGGTGAGTGGAGGGATGGCCTGGCTAGCGGTGGGAGTAGTATGGGTGCGACGAGGCCTCCGCGGCAGCACAGCCGGCCACGGGAGGCAGGAGCAGGCGGCACGACCGGCGCTGCTTTGGGCGGCTAGAGCAAGAAGACCAGAGGTTAAAGAAGCACTATGGCCGTTGGATGGATATCGCACGGTCACTGGAGCTAGAATCGTTCATATAGACTAACTTGACAAAGTCCTCTGTCCCCATCAATTTAGTAGGCCCACAAGTCAGCCACCCACTATGGTGGGTCCCAGCTAGCAGGGGGTATTCATTTTTTTGTGCGTCATAAGGAGGCACTTCCTTGCGTGCGATGATATAACTGGTGGGTCTGACCTGTCAGCGGGGGGAATGTTTTTTTCGTGAAATACAGAAGGCCTTCCGTGGGTCCTAGCAGTCGGGTGGAGGAATCATTATTTTACGCGTAATAAAGAGGCATTTCCTTGCGTGCGGTCGTGGACCCAGCTGTCAGCCTCTCCACGTACAGTACACTTCCGATGGATGTCGTTCATTGACCACATTGACCAGGCCACGCCGAGAGCACCAGGGCGATGGACGATGGAGAGGCCTAGGAAGGGAATGACATGAAGCCAGGGAAGACTCGACAGTTGTTTCCCACGCAGAGGAGTACGAGGGTTTACTAGTTCGTCTGTTGTCCCCGGAGAATAATAGCAGGTGTGGGTGTGTAGAGGGATGGCTAGGCCAGCGATGGGAGTACAATGGGGCGGTGAGGCCTGCGCGGCAGCATAGCCGGCCGCGGGAGGAGGGAGCAGGCAGTCCCGCCGGCGCTTGTTCGAGCGGCTGGAGCAGGAAAAGCAGAGATTGAAGAAGCACGACAGCCGTTGGATGGAAATCCAACAGTCACTGCTCTCGTGTGCCTTATTTCTAATAATCTACAGCCCATTTGCTAATTCTTAAGAATTTTTTTGGAGCCCATCTTCTTTTTGTTAGCATTACAGCCCATATTGTGGCCACGGTTAAAAAGTATACGGATTTTATGCATATTTCGGTGTTGTCAACTGTTTTTAATCCCGAAATATCGATTCACATTCAAACTATTTTGAAAATTAATTTATATAAATATAAAATCCAAATAATTGTCCACGCATAAATATAAATGCCTCCCTCTACTGAATGTCGTTATACTTTTGTTCACTGACATGCGGGCCATGCAGCGCGCGGGCCCAAATGCCATCCACCAAATTAGAAGGTCGTATCCAGGCGGAGAGTCACCCCGGTCGTAGCGCAGAAATAACGAGCCGTCGTATCACAAAACCCCACCTCCCCGTAGTCTAAGTTTGACGGACAAAGCAACCATCATTTCACTCTTCGCTGAATCCCCTTCTCCCTCACCTCTTCAAGAAAGGCAACACTCGCATTTGCCATTGTTCATCTCTCCCAATGAAGGGAAGGTAAGCGGATCCGTGATGTTGGTATATTTTCGGTCAGAGAAAAAAAACTTTTGCAAAGCAGTAACCGATCCTCACTCTCTTTTTTGTTTCATTGTCATTGCGATTGTGTGTTCCTTTCACTGGTCTCCTAGTATTCGTCAGTTTCATGATGGACCAAGGAGAACCAGGCAAAGATCTGCCGATATTGGAGCAGACACGGGAGGCTGATCCCCACGAGACAGAGAGCTCCAAGAAGATGGAGGCGGCCACCGAGCCGACCTGAGATATGCTCACGGCCACTACTGAGATGGTCAATGCCCCGTTTGAGGTTACAGCCCTCGTGGCACTGTAGGAGTAGTTTTCCCTCTTCGAGGATGTGCCCCCCCCCCCCCCCCGCTGAGCCGCCCAAGGTGATTTTCTTCTTTGCCAATCTTGATTGTGGTTTTTCATCTAAGTATGTGGTGATGAATAATGCAAAATTTTATTAGCTTCGATGCCATGCTATACATAGTGGTTTAAATAACTTGTGTTTCTTCTACTGGAAAGTAATTCAGAATTTCTTTCTGGTTCAATTAGAGCCCTGATGCAGACAAGGATTGTGAGGTTGTACATGTCACTCGCTATGAGGTGGATGACCTGAATATACGCACTGGGAAAACATAGTTTTTAGGCTGTTGGATCCTGGAAGCCATTTGTGCTTATACCAATGAAGAGTTGTATTCCAGCCTCACTGTTGTCAGGCGTGTTGTCCAGGGTGTACTGAAGCACAAGAAGTTCAAAGCTACTCCTTCGTTTGTGAGGCATATTGTTCTTGTCAAGCTTACGCAGGAAGATGACGTGGCATGCCTCCACAAACAAGTTTACGAGTGGCAAGGCCACAAGGTTGTCTTCATGAAGGTTCACAGGATTGAGTTGCTGCCGGACATCCTCAATGATGTTCATGGCAAGGTCCGTCTTGTGTCTAGCCCAAATTAGATCGCGGCATGAAATACTTGCCCCAGCTAGTGTTTAATAGTAATTTGGATTCTGTCTAATTATCCGAACCTTGCCTGTTATCGAGCCCTCTGGGGCTAGTACTCTGTTTGAATCCGTCTATGGGAACTGCTGCTACTTTTGTGTTCCCGTGAATCATCGTAATTGTTGCCGAAACATATGCGTCCTCACTAGTTTTATCATATGAGCAGTGTGTCTTTTAATGAAATGGAGTACTAGTTTGAGAACTGTGCGCCGACGTATACATAAGTACTTGTAAACACTGCTGGTGCTACCCCACTTGTAAGCAGTTGTGCAAAACACGGCACATTGGCTTAGCTCGCTTCAACACTAGGCTATCGACCAACTAACAATCAACAATATGATGTCTGACATATAAGCAACTATGTATCTTTTTACAGTGGTTCATGCAGTTAACTGAGGCCACAATGTAAATTCCAAACGTTCACACGCTAGTCCAGCATTCATGTGGAACACTCACATTAAACTCAGCTTCATAAAAAACTTGAAAAGCATAAGTTAAGCAATTTTATACATCTCAATGATTCATAGAACATAACAAACATATACAAGTTCACAGCAAAACACAAAGTTGTGAGAAGGTTTACAAATCAGGAAAAAACAAGCAAGGCTTCTCTGAGTAAAGGGCCTCCCGGCAGGCTTAAATTTGCTGGAGTTCACTCTGGTTTTTTCTTGTTGCCACCATCCAGGGTTAGGTTCCCTCATTCCAGAATAACCAATTATAATTGTGTTCTCAGCTGGAAGGCTGAATTGAACCATGTAGTGTACTGACCAACTGAAATTCTTGTGTGTTCCACTAAATTTAAGCACCGCTATTTGCAGAAATAAGCAGACCACAATGCCTCTTGTTCGTGCACCTGTCCAAAAAACCACCGTGCAGCCGTGCCAGCTAGTCCTCGATCCATGGATGAACTGGTAGAAAGTGCATTCCGGACTAGGATGCAGTTGTTTTCGCTCGTCCCTACACTGCAATCAGGAAGTAAAATGTACGAATCAATTTCTTTTATATTGCGTTGGTCATTCTACCTAGTAACTACCAATGTAGGAATACCTGGAAGACGGGTGGTTAGAGGACGACAACGAGGGATAGCCATCTCCTTTTGCGTAGTTCTACTAAACTGAGGTGTGTGCTTTTGATGCGGATAGAAACGATACAAATACAGACCTCCCGAAACAATATGGAGACAGACATCCCTGTTTGCAGAAATACGAAATACAGTTATTTAAACAGTGACAGATATTTGCAGTGGCGTATGATTAACAGCAGCATCTATTGTGTTATAATTGGCACTAGATTGACAGTATGAAAGTGTCCTTAAGTAAGTAGCATCACATCACATCAACACTGCCACTGGATTAACATGCAGAACAATATCATTAGTATTACTATCATGAGAGAAGCACATGGTCAGTAAATGTGCAATCAAATTTGTGCAGTTCCACTAGGATGAAGCAATGTTAGTGGTGTGATATTTAAGTGTAACTGCAAAAACACAATTCATGGGAAATAAAGCAAGACGGAAGCACTTCATAAAATGGTGGTGGCATTGCTTCAATTTATCGACGACACTAGACCATTACTTATAGTGACATTAGGTGGCATTGTTTAATGCTTCATGTGATTTTACATTAACGGTAGAGATATGGGCGTAGGGACAGCAGAGGCATAAAGTGGTGAGGCAGATGTGGTTACCGAGAGCGGCAAACACTCAGGCAGCATGTCTGCATTTGTCCCATTTTTATCTCCTCGGCGACATTTTCCTATGTGAGCACAGGAAATCTAGACCTGCTCATTCTCATTTGCGTTGTCCCCCAACACCCGTCACTTTCTTTCCTTTTTCAACCAAGAGATAGGTCCACTTCCCCCCACCCTTCGTCATCCACCATGCTTTCTTCGTCTTTTCAACCAAGAGACCGGTTGGGTAGCCAGTATCTACTACTTTCCCCCATTTCCTCTTAGAACCAAGTCCTAGATTCATGCTACAGCTTTCCCACTTTCTTCCCTATTTGAACCAACTCTTAGAGTCGACTGTATGAACAAGTTTTACCTCTAATAATAGTAAAATTCTAGGTAGCTTTGGAACAGCGGACGAAAGTAGAAAAAGATCCACACGAAGCCAAGTGGGGAGCTGGGGTAGTAGAGCAAGGCAGGTTTCGAAGGAATATATACCTGAGGGTCGTCGGCATGTGGCAAAGACGGCGTCGGGAGGCCGCATCTTGGCCACAATACCGCAGGGAGGAAGAAGGGGTCGGAGGCCCTCCGGAGCCGACGCTCTCTCGGAGAGAACGGCATGGCCGCCGATCGGGACGGGCGGGCAGCCACTGGTCTCCTCCCTCGCCGTCGACGACAGCGTGAATGATGCACCTACACCCCTACCCCGATCGAGGTTGTCCCGCCGGATTTGTGACCAGCCGTGAGCTGAGAGAGAGAGAGAGAGTGTGGCCACCTATGTCTTGCTTAGATTTGGAGAGCATGAGAGAGTGAATGAGAGGAACCCTAGTAAAGCAAGCGCTAAGGCTCCTCCTTATATTTATAGTGGAGTGATTTTGTTGTACCAGCTTCACAAAAATGCGCTCCTACATGTACCCGCGAGTGGTTGTGAGAGAACTAGTGTGTGCGTGCACCGCTTCTCTTCGTGAGAGTACAATATACTGTGCCCAAAGAATGTTCGCCACAAGATTAATAGTATAAGTGTGTGACATGTGAGCTAAAATAAAATGTGCGCTACGTCTTTTGTTTTTAGAAGTTCTGAGGGTAGGGTGTGAAGAGCACATATGTGTGTGACGTCTACTTGCAGATAGACGGTGGGTGCGAGAGGATTCAGGAGGGTGCGTGTGCGTGAGAGAGAGAGGGGGCACGTATCAATGCAATGCATGTGCCCGTAAATCATTATCCGACAAAGTTCGCCACAAGCCTTTTCCTGACAAACGCCGTAAGAACCGTCAGATCGGCATCCGACAGTGTCAGTTTTGCCATGTCATTTAACAGAACAACCACTCCTCCTACACACAAATCTTCCACGTGAGTGTAAGCAACTGTCGTATGCTCCCTCCGTTCCAAAATGCAGTGCATATAGGTTTATTGAAAATTTGAACCCGCAAACTTTTACCGAGTTTTCGTGTACCAAATTGCACATGTAGAATACCCTGTATATATCATTTCATTCATCTTCGAGAGGTAACTATAAAGATGGGGGGGAGTCTACAAAAAAAGACCATCGTATCACCTACAGCAATTTCAACCATCGTTTGGTATGGAGGAGTATCATAGGAACTCTATATGATATGATTTTCATAGGATTTTTTCCTTTAGAGCCAATATGTTCACAGGAATAGATTCATATACTCCACATTTCAAAGGAAATAAACATGATATCATTTCTATAGCTTTAGAGCCACTTGGTTGATATGAATGGATTCCTATATTCCCATAATTTCAAAGAAAAATAAACATTAGCGTATATTCAATAGAAAAGTTCCTATGATATGAACCAAATTACATCTCTTTTCTAATCCCTCCTCATAGAAATTGAGATACATGTCATCTCTAGATTCAATAGAAAAGTTCATATGATGTCAACCAAATGACATCTCTTTTCCAATCCCTACTCATAGGAATTGAGATACTCCATGTCATCTCTTTCCCTACAACTTCCATGTATACATCTTCAATTCCTAAATAGCTAGTGCAACCCACTAGTAGCTTTTTTCCAAGACATGCAACTACGGCACAAGAACTATATAGTGTGTGAATAACTTGAAAGATGGTCGCTGGATGAAGCTAATCCGACAGTGCAGAGATGGCACATCCGAGCACTACTGGCCGTTGGATATCATCAACATTCCACCAGATCTGCCATGTGTACAATTTAGAAGACTCCATGGTTGAACCTAAGCATAATGCACAAACCTCAAAACACAAGCACTTCTGCTTTGTTCTATAATCTTCCGTATCATAATTGATTTTTTTTCTAAATGAATTGCCATTATTTGTTTTTTACTTTATGCTTTACAATGAACAACCCCATGAATCTTAACATTTTTATAAAACTAATTGATTTTGAATGAGATGAACTATAAGAACTAATCGAACATCTACATCATGCATATATGACTCAAAGCTTTACATGCTATAGTGTGTATTTATTCATAATTTGGTTTTGAAATCTCATGCGTTCAATGCATGTGTACCTTACTAGTTTTGTGTAGAGTAGCAAATTTCATGCGGCCCCGGATATATCAAAATGCAGGGCCCATGCATCATTGCATTTCGATCGAACCTACGTCCACAATTTTTTGTACGTACTATATCTCCACTGGCCCCCGAACCCAAAATGTTGCCTCGTTCCCCTAAAACCAAGCGGCCCACACATATTTAAGGCATCGACTCGAACTCAACCCCTCTCCTGTTTACTACGATGTGGCCCCCCACGCCCTAGTAGTACTCCTACAAACCCTACCACCGTACGCATCATCAGTTTTCTTCAAGAGGACGAGGGAGAAGAAGATTTGTAGTGGAGGCGCTTTCAAAAAATGATCTGTAGTGGAGACCCCTACCCTAGGGTGCCCTAGGTAGCTGCCGCACGCATCATTGGTTTTCTCTTTTCTTTATGCTCTTGCGCCCTAGACTGAAATGATGGTTGCCTCGTCCGTCCAGCTTAATGCGGGAAAGGTGGGGCTTTGTGATTTGACCCCTTGTCGCTCATTTTCTACTACTGCGGCGCTACGACCGGGGTGCCTCCAATTCCAACCGCTACTCTAAATTGTAATTTGGTGCATCGCACGTGGAACAAGACGGTGGATGAGCCACATGTCTGACAAAGGGGTCATGTTAAGTGTGTCGCCATTTTGTGTGCGGACTGACCCTGCTTGAGTCGCTACGCCAACACGACAAGTGCAGCCTACCACTTGGTTTTGCTCCTTGGTGAATCCCGACTATATTGATCTAAAAAGATACGTACTGAACTACCCTCTCCGTCTCATTTTTTAGACGTCTCGGTTTATAGGGCGTGCACGTAGTTCTAGGTCATCCATTTGACTAACTAAATCTGAGTTACTATGTCACAAAAAGTATATCATTGGATTATTAAGCGGATGTAGTTTATAAACGAATACTGTTCATCACATATATAGCCATTTAAATTCTCAACCTAGAATGACGTGCATGCCATGAAAATCGATACGGAGGAAGTATAGTAGTAAAAATGAGGTGATTTTACCGAGCGATCGGCGGGGAGCATGGCCTGTCATGCGGTCCCACGTGTCATGATGTACCAAGGCGATGCACGTGTCCCTCTTGAGGCAGAAGCAATACTACGTGGATTGAGATGATGCCGAACCAAAGTGTGAAATAATGGTTGCTTCGTCCGTCTGGGAAGGTGCGGCATTGTGATTTGATGTCTCATTGCTCATTACTACTACTACTGGGGCGGTATGACTGGGGTGCGCCCCCCTGCTATTCTGCACTGTTATTTGGTGCTTGACACGTCGACCCGGTTGCTATATGTCCCACATGTCGGCGACAGGAAGTACAGAATTCATGAAAGTGAGCGTCAACGGAGGAGTACAAGACACGGCTTGGATTTTTGTTGCTTCGCGCGATCCTCGATACAAACCCAGACTAAAAAAAGGCGAGGGCGGGTCTTTTCCCATGCGGTAGGCAGGGGAATTTGGCATAGTCTATTCGAGGCAAGGAGGCAGGAAGGGAAACAAGCAATAAAGGTTGAGCGACTTAGTTTTGGGAAAATCTGATTTTACAGAGTATGTACCCACTAGGGTTTATAGGGCTTATCTAAAAAACATTCGTTTTTTCGTTTTATAAGTCTCAATTCTACTACTAGTAGTAGTACGATCACATGTTGGATTTCGAGGTGCGTTAGATCACCCGATGCAAGCAGTGTCAAGAGAAAACTCTCTAACCAAGGTAGTAGGGACGAGGAGTAAACGGAGGGAGTAGTAAAATTTTCTCTCTAACCAAGGTAGACTGACATAAATTTTTTTATAGTGGCCTTGTATAAGTAAATGGAGGGACTACTGAAGGACATATATATTCCAAACAATATGGTAATATCTTTAACCAAGGTAGTAGGGACGAGGAGTAAACAGAGGGAGTAGTAAACTTTTCTCCTCGTCATGCGAGCCACCGCGCGCGTAGGTGAGGGAGCGGGCGTAAGGCGTAGTAAGCAAGCTTCACCTCATCCTGCGAGTCGGGGGAGATGGCATACTAAGCAAGCTTCTCCTCGTTCTGTGAGTTTACGGGACACATCAAAAGTACTCCAGTGTATAGAGTCTTGCCTCTAAGGTAGGCCCCACATGGTTTGCCTCTTTTTTAACATAACGCGTCAAGTTGCAATTTGTTTGTTCACCCGTGGTAGACAATCCTCCCTCCATCTAGTGGACAACCAGTACACGTGTCAAGTTACCACGTGGGCTGCCTTTTCGTACAGAAATGAGCTCCACCGTGTACCCGCGCGGGTGTGGTTGGGAAAGAGACGGGAGTATGTGCGCCGTGCATGCACCTCTTCTCTTCGTGCACGTCCCCCACCTACGTGGGTGTGTGTGAGAGGGACTATAGAGATACAAACCTAGACATAATGCGTCGTCCATCCCCATGCCTCCGCCCAGTCCGACCACCAGTCACCACCACGCCCCACTCCTCCTCACCTTATCTCTCATCTTTCTCCCTCCATTTTTATATACAAGGCCACTATCAAAATTACAATTTGCAGATATACAAGGCCACTAACACTAATCGATGCAATATTAATGGTGTTTGCCTCGTAGTACTACTAGCAAAGGAGGACACTAATTAACCCTTGCATGCATGCGGGAGTGTGAGCATTGGCTTGATGTGCATGAAAGAGAAGAATACACATTAATTTACACGGCAAACAAGGAAACAAGGTGGCTTGCAACATTGAGTTAGAAGACATTAATTTTTGCCTTGGTACCTGTAATATGGGTTTGTGGCCTTGTATACAAAAATGGAGTCCGATAAAATTCTCGAGATACCATTTATCCGATAAAATTCTCGAGATACCATTTATCCGATAAAATTCTCGAGCAATCATTCATTTTTAGAAAATGGGATTACTCCTGCATGGGTCAATCACAACAGGTGTTTTGTAAAAAAAATGCATCTTGATGTTCCGTGCAATGCACGGGCATCTTGCTAGTCCATGAAAACAACACATGGCAAAATTCCACGGCGAATGAGGGATTTGATTCTGTTGGGAGGGGTTGTTTGGATCTTGCCCGGGGTAGCCAAAATATTGGCGACCCTTTTGTCCACCGGTGCCTTGGCCACCGATGAACGAGGAATGGCTCGGGTTCTCATGCATCCTCCAGCACGCACGTTGGAGATGACCTCGGACGAGATGTGTTCTTTTTGTCCCACCACGCCACCCGAGCCGCCCGCAGACCGACCGATGACCCGCAAATTACGCCATCCAACCGTAGCCGCACGCATTATGACAGCAAGTCAACCAACCGGACGAAATTCACGCAAACACGGCGATATTTCATATAAACAACGACGGAAATCATATAAGATACTGGATTTTCATACAAACATGATGGATTTCATTACATTCAAATGAACTACGCGGTGCTAGTTCTAGACAGCACATGTATATAATACGAGGCCTAAATGGTCGCCCGCCGATCGATTTGTATTCCTCTTGTCCGGCAGCACGATCACCGGACTGTCGGGAGCCCCGGAGGTATATGCGGAGTCGACGAAGGTCCTCGCAACAAAAGGATCCGGCAAGGCACCTGCTGTTTACACCGGCGTTGCCTCCGTAGTGGCCTTCATGGGACCCAAGCCGCGGCGGCCTCCCGTGTTCTACCTCTCCTCGATGATGGCGGCGGACGCGGAGGCGCTGGCCACCGACTCGTCATTCTCCACGCACCCGGCTTCTGTCGCTACTTGCATGGCGCGGCCGTCGGCATGGGAGTCTCGGCCACAGAAACAGGAGATGCGGTACGAGGCGGCGGCATGGACGGCAGCAACGATGCCCGGGCGCCGCTCCTCGTCAAGCTGGCCTGGAGCGACGAGTTGCTGAACCGCGCGCCGGCTTGGGGCGACAACTGGCTCCGTTGGGCGAGGGGAGGGAGGTGGATCAGCGAGCAGCATAGCTCATATCCGGCGGGCTCGGCGGGCCACCCAGCCGGCTTGGATGCGGAATAACTACTCTTCGTAAGCCATTGTAAGAGTGGACAAAATGGTGAAGGAGGAGATAGGGGAGCGGCGGAGGTGTGCGATTCTTGGCCGACATTTGGCCTCGTTTAAATAGGATATTAAGTAGACGGCGGAAGGGAGGAGCTCGACCGGCGTTGCGTTTAATGCCGGCCCGGTCATGAACGGACGTGTGTCCAGAGTGGGTTTCTCGGCTTCCACACGGGCGGGTTTCATGGAGGCGTTTGAATGCGGCAAGGAGGCGTGTTCAGCCGGGAGTGCAGCGAGTGGCGCCCTCGACTCTGACGTAGGACAGCGCACCGTTCTTCCAGTAACGTGTGGGCTCTTTGGGTACATGGCCTGCATGTCAGTGACCCAACGCGGGCAGCGCACAGCAGAGGAACCTTTGGTGGGCCAGGGCAGTCAGAAGCGGGCATTTCATAAACCGATGATTGTTCATTGAGTGTGACATGGTCCTTTTCATGTAGATAAGCCTACTATGTTGATAGCTCGTTCGATACGTTGTGATTCATAAACACCGCTACAAAGATCAATGTTCTGCTTATCACAGATAAGAATGATTAATACCCGTAACAATCCATGTCCTTAACAAAGGGTGCATGCACGTATAGGTTGAGCGTGTGTCTTGCGTCGTGTGATGTGTGCATGCAAGCGTGCGAGTGTTGCGTGCGTGCAAGGGTATGTTTCAGTGTTGCATGCATGTGTGCGTACGTGCGTGTGTTCGTGAGTGCATGTGTACGCGTCAGTGTTGCACGCCTGCATGCGTGGGTGTGTTCGTTATGTGTACGTGTCAGTGTTGCACGCCTGCATGCGTGCGTGTCTTGCGTGCGTGCATGTGTACGTGCGGGGTGAGGCTACACGTCAGTCGACTGACTTTTTCATCTCTGGTCATTAGATTTTCCATCCGTTGGATACGAAATCAAGGGCCTACAGTTTATCATCAAACTCCAACCCCATGAGCCGCCAGCCACCATCGGCCAAACCGCCGGCCCCCGCCGCCCGCGGCCGGCCTGCGCCGCCCCGCCCGCCCCGAAACCACTCATAACCGCCGGTCTGCCGCCGCACCGGCCAT
>LR738710.1:592624071-592652429 GCA_902687465.1 Secale cereale
CGCCCCCCCCCCACCGTCGACGACTACCAACTAGAGGTCTCACAACTTCGAGTACCCACCGACCACTAATTTATTACCATTTATGTCCTTCATATACGCGTTGAAGGGTGAGCCCTATGGTAATGTGTGCTGCTGAATGTGGACCGTTTGACTGGTCAATTGATCATGTCATCAACAAATTACGGAGCTGTATGGTGAGCCAGTAACCATATGATCACCCTAAAATGTGTTTTATTAACACAGTACAGACTCAAACTACCATTTCTTTCTTTCATATACGGGCTGACAGGTGGGCCCCACGGTTACGTGCTCCGATGGTGCAACACTAGTTGCGCCACGTGGAACGTTTGATTGGTCAATTGATTGTGTCATCAACAAAATATGGAGTTGTATGGGTGAGCCAGTGACCGTATAATCATGACATGTATTTTTTAACACGGTACAGACGCAAGGGCTCATATATACGCGCAAGCACTCACCGCTATAAGCGCACACACGCAGACCTTGCCCCTATGAGCACCTTCGAGAGAGTGGGCCAGCATATGATGTTGAGATTTTACGAACTCACCATAGGTGCCTCATAGTTAAGTGGAACGTCTCCTCCCACTGAACGCACATCGCCGAAAAATAGTGAAATTAACCCAGGATAAATACGAGCACCGGGACTTTAACCCTGGTGGGCTCGAGAAACCACTGTCCTCCTAACCATCCAACCACATGTTGGTTAGCACGACAAAATGTATGTGGTGACCGTGATGAGCTTATTCTGAAGTCCAGTGACCATATCGTCCTTTCACTTCAAATACAATGATCGTAAGTGTCGTCAAGAAAATACGGAGCACACATCAAATGCAAAGTCCGTCAGTGTCATCAAGAAAATACGGAGACGTATCGTGAGCTACATACCGTATGATCACCACGAGAATGTATACGGTGACCGTAATGAGCATATTCTGAACTCCAGTGACCGTATAGTGCTTTAGCTTGAAATAAAGTGACCATCATACGTGAATGTGTCGTGGGCATGCATACTTTTAGAGGGCCGAGAGATAGTTTGTGTGCATACGTGAAAGTGGTGTAGAAAGAGGGGATGTCCGGTGGAGACAAGGAGAGATATGTCTTTCCTTTATCTTTCCTGTGACTAATATTTTAGGAGAATATATAAACATTCACAATGCAGAACAAATATTTTTGGATGCACCATGCAATTAACTTTCATGTATAACATTGTACTATTGTATATGCTTATTTTCTTAGTGGCCGATTGCGTGTGTGGTGTGGTGGGCACATCATTTCTAGTTGTGGTGGGTCAACATGAGGACTCATGGGTCAGTTCCATCCTGCACCACATAGGTTGGATCGAGACACGTTATATGAAGACCCATGTGGAGGACTCGGCGTACAACACGAAGATAGCTACCAGAGTCGCGGATGACTCTATCCCCATTGGTGACTAGCTAAATACCCGTGCGTTTCTACGGGATGAAACAATATTTGAAGAATGATGATGTGTGACCGATTGTCCTCAGTCATCACTGATATCTCAAAGGTGCGGCCAGAGACCTCGATTGTTTACATTGGTTGTCCTCGAGCGCCTAGTGCCCTCACCTATGAACGTATCGACAACAAATCAACTTGTGTATGTCATGCAAAGCACGGTCATCATGGCCTTAGTCCATGTTGGTAACGCTGGTCCCTATATCGGTGAGTGCCTGCTGGCCGTCCTTGCCCACGAGCACTTTCAAATAGATTCAGCACGTTTCAGTGCATATCTAATTAATTACAGGCATGCTAATTAACTTCCGACATAATTAAGTAATTACATCTCTCTCTCACCTTTTCCCCTTAGTTTTTCTAACTCCAGGAAAAAAACCTAAACAACTATATTTCATTTTATATGAAACCACCAACGAGTGTTGTTTTTGTGCACTCGTCACCCCGATGCACCCATGATCAAAAACTTAGCAAAATATTAAAAAAAAAACCAAAACTTTGTGGATGTGATTATGACCAAATGTTTTACAAATGATGCTCTGAACCCAAGTTTACTATTCACATGTTTCAGCACAACTTTTATTTTTGTACGGAGCTCCTCAGATGTCATTTGGCCACCAAATTTTGTTAGCACCTAAAACATTTGCGCATAATCACATCCACGAAGTTTCATTTTCTTTTCCTTTTTGTGAATTTACTGTTCATTGGGTGCATGCACTAAAGTTGGGTGCATCCACTACTTTCCTACTATCAAATCCATATGGTTATCATTGTAATACCCAACATTTTCAGTTGAATAATCAAACTTTTGTTACAATAAAAGTAACATAGAAAACCAACAGTCGAATACTCCTTTTAATATGTTTTATAACACAAAACAGATAATAAATAATTATACTCCTTTTTAATATGTTTTATAACACAAACAGAAAATAACATACAAGTACTTATTTAATAGCACAATAAACATATTACGTAAAGAAGCAAATGCAATCGATCTGTTTTGTTCTCTATAGCAAAAATCTACCAGATTTCTTTTTCTTTTTGCTAAATCCACCACACCTTCACATCTCAATTTTTTTATAAGATTCATCTCGACTAATATTACAGCCGGTGTTGTAGCATCTTGTCCTTCTTAAATCCTTGTCGGCATCTATCATCTTGTCCTCCCCGAATCCTTGTTGCTAGTGATCGTGGTATTTCATGTAAGTTGTAATCCTTTGTAACGGTTGATGATAGGATTTGTGACACGCACAACCTATTAGGGTTTGTTGTGGCATGCCTGACTGTACTCTGTCGATTTGAGTCATTGGTTAAGTTGGCAAGTGTAATCAGTATGCATGTAAGTTGTGATCAACTTCATAAGTGTACTGTCATGTTGTATGGAAAGCATTGGATCCCATTCAGGGTAAATTGTAAAGTATTACCTTTTGGTTTTTCAAAATCGGAGCCCTTAGGGCTCAATCAAGTGACTCCAACTTCACTGAAAATAATAAATGGCCCAACCCCCATAGTAGAAATCGTGCGAAGCCACATGAAGATACATACCAAACACTTAGCCACCTACGACTGTGATAGTACTATAGAGGTCGTGGGAAGCCACATGAAGATAATGTGCACCAGTAATGTGTTTCCTCTTCCATGACCATTCATGTAATAAGTGATTAAGATGAATAGAAAAATAATTAACATATGTGAACAGTAGTCTCATAATTAACCTGAGTGAAAACATACGTGAAAGACATCTTGGCGGTTTGTTCTAATGCAAAAAGGATATGCCTTTGGGTGTTGTTCGAGAAAAAATGGGATTATTCTTCAACATAGGCAGTGGATCGACACAAAACAAGTACTATGTAGAAACGAAAAACCAAGCAAGAGCAGAAGTAAAAAATAATAATAGAAAGAGTTAAAGTGAATTAGAAAGGGTGTTGAACCTCCACCATGACGAAACGCAGACCACCTCCAAGTTCTTGGCGAATTGGAGCAACATATATGACTTAAGCATATTTTATGTGTAACAATTTACTCAAACAACAAAAATAATAACTTGGATTAAGCATATTGACAACATTTAACACAATTGTACAAAATACAGGGTATTTTATATGAAAATTTCAGTCGAAAGGATCTGTACATCAAAGAACACGAAATTTTGCTGGTATCTAAAGGAAAAATATACAAAATGGTCAAGCAGTTGAACCAACGAAATATCTATAAAATCTGAATAGAAAATTCTAAGCCAAACCTGTAGTAAGTACATACCAAGGAACAAGGTTGTGGCTAGTCCCTTATGAGATCATTAGTTGTAGATTATGCCTTGATCATGTAGTACGATGTTATCTTAATAGAATGCAATGGTAGTCTGGCAGTCTAGCACCCTCAATGACATCTGCGAACGCCATTATGCCTCTGGCTTCTACCATCTTCTCGCCCAGAACTGAGAAATATAGCTGATTTTAGTTTAGAAGACTTTAATTTGCACCTTTTGATTTATTGACCAAACACGTGGCTTTGGGTAGCAGATCTATCCTCGACTCCAAGCATTAGCCCAAACATCAAAATCGAGCGCATCCCATTTCAAAAAAAAATCGGGCGCATACAGCAGCAAAATAACCAAAACTGGGCTAATCCACGGGTGCACGAGAAGATACTTAGAGCAAGATATTTACCATATCTTTCCTTGCCCTTCCGAGATAACATTGCCGCCAAAGCACATGATCGAGCTGTAGGTACCAGAGAAACCACAGATGCGAGATGAAAGCAGCCGGCATAGATGCGCAGATGAAGCAAGATCCACGACGCCCTGACGGTCGTATGTCAAAAGCTTGCTCGAGAAATAAGAACAAACGCGCGCCGTTCTCCGCATTTGCCTTGGTGCATTGGCACCTTCTACATGGCTGCGCCCGCGCTTACCTCCGGTCAAGCATGGCGGCTGGTCCCTATCATCCATGCTGTTGCCGCAGGCGTGGTCCACGGGTGCACGAACGCTCTCAACGTGTGCGTTAGTGCCGTCCTCGCCGTGCCCATCGCCCAGCCATTCGGCCACGGAGGAGGCCAGCAAATGGGATATGGCGGCGTTGGAGCGGGAGTGGGAGTGTGGCGGCAGTCGTGTTCCATCGATATTTTGACCTAGCCCTCGCAAAGTCGCAACTAAGTCGGGAGGAGAGGGGGCGTGGACGGAGGATGTTGTATTTGGTAGGGAAGAAAACCACTCTAGAAAATCAGAAACGAGAGAGTGCAAGAAATTTGTTTCCTTCGATCGGAAACAGGAAGTGGATTCTTTTGGAAAGAAATCGGTAGGGGCGATGCATTCCTTCGATCGGCTAGCCATGGGTACCAACCAACGATGTACGGACTCATCTTTTATAAGTAGAGATATATCCGTAGCTAATCCTCCTTATCCAAACAATCACTTAGAAAAGGCAAAGATTGGTGCATTAGGAAATTTAGGATTTGGAATTGATAGTCATGAAACTAAATTTTATTGATTGGTAATGTCCTATAAGTTCCTGCCGTTTATAACGTGTCTAGTTAGGAAACTTTGGAAATGTTAGGGAAGTTTTTATTGTGAGGGTAAAAAAATCAACGTGAGGAGATATGGTGGTGGGGTGCGAGACGAAAATAAACCGGACGAAAATAAACCAAGCAAAATATAACCAGGCGAAGTGGGAGGTAGGACGAAAAAAAACCTGGAACAAAGACTACCAACTGATCCATTAGGAGTAGAGATAAGCCGACTATATATGATTTGTAACCCTAGGCCCCAGTATGTTATAGAGGCTTGGGGGCTAGTTCGTCGATAGTATACACACACGCACAATGTCTGGTATTCACATGTACTTTGCACACACCCCTATCACTAATATACAATACCAGGAGTAGGCTTTTTCCTCAACTACAAGGGTCCGAACTAGGGTAAAACTGAGCCTCGTATTACCATCCAGCCTAACAGTCAGGGATATCCTACCGAATGATATGATGAAATCATACCTGCCAACTACTAAGAGAGAGGTGTCTCTTGGGGGGGGGCAATGTGTGCGAGAGAGGCCTAAAGATAATGTGCGTGCGGGAGACACGTAGGCACATATATGTGCGTATAGAGGGCTAGTAGAGACCGTGCGTGTGTATATATGCATCTGAGAGAAATAGTGTTTTCCAACTGAGATTAGTGAAAAGAGTGGTACATAGTAGTCAAAAAGAGAGAGAGATACAGAGAGAGCATGTGCGTGATACTCCCCGACACCCCGAAAGAGATTGTGAGCATGTGTGAAAGAGAAATGTCGATGCCTATAAAGTGTGTGCACTTATGCGGTATATATATATAGAGAGAGAGAGAGATAGCGCGTTTGTGAGAATGGGCCAAGGCATAGTGCATCTACGTGTAAAAGGCGGTTCTATGCATTAAATTAAAATATAAATGGCATTATTATTTTTGGATGAGATCATGAATTTTGCAAATTGCGTATGGACGAAAATCGGTCTATCAGACACCCATACTCTATTGAATTCTAGCATGTGCATGTGTTTATTTCATATTATCGATCCATAGAGTGAGAGCGGTTTGAAATACAGGCAATGGATGCTTTTGCAATTCATATATAAACATTAATCAGTGCACTACATGTTGTTAGTGTGAAGGACTTTATACATTTGTCACTTGCATGGATACATTCCAAATTGCTAGCTACGAAATAGAATACATGTCCATTTTAACATAAAGGGGTTTCGAAGATTCAAATTCATAGGAAGTGCATTAATCTATTTGAACCCGAGATAATGGCATTTGTAAATCAGATGTAAAAGGGGGCATCAATCTTTGTTGTGCGTTTGAACATGCTATATACGCATGTCTAACTTTTTTTTGCAACTAAGGAGATTATATCTGGAACCATGCATGAACTGAGGTAAGTTGCATATTTTTTAATATATACTTGTGTACAATGTATATTCAAATGTACCACCTCCATTCCAAAATAATCGTAGCTTTAGGATTTTCAAGAGTAAAGATTTGTGAAGTTTGACAAATCCTGAATCTTCAATTCAAGAGAACCGAAAACGTTAATGCTTCTGCTCCCAAATATTGAACGAAGCGCCAAATAGGCCTCTGGTCACCCGAAACCGCGCGAGACTAATGTTTGGTGGTAGGAAATTACTATCCTGACTCTGGCCCGTGTAGCCTATCGGCACGATGTCCAAAGGTCTAAAACAGGGTAGGTTTGTAACTTCACCAAGATGCCAGTCTCAACCGCCTCCGAGAAGCATTCATATGCAGTGGGCGCCTAAACACCCATGCGCTCAGTCGAAATCTATCCCACCCACATTTGGGACACCTGAGATTATTGTCCTACCCCTAACCCGCAATATGTCCGAAATTTTAGATGGGGGCAAAGTTTGTAACTTTCCCCAAATTTCAAACAAGTGCGTCCCAAACCGAAACATTGTTCCCCCTTAGTTCCCTGCCTCCCTCTGTTTCCCCATTCATACTCCGTGGGCGCCAAAACGCCCTCTCCACCAGCCACGAAACCCCAGCCTCCTTCGTCCTCCACCCCATAGTGCCCAATCCACCGCTGCCCAACTCCATCACGCCGGAGTCGGTACCCCGACGTCGTCGTCCAACGCAACCGCAACCGCAACACCCTCAAGGACTTAGCAGCTGAAACCGAGGTAGAGCTGCCTCCACGACGCCGACGCCCACGTGCGCCGTACCAGAACCACTCCGACCACGCCGTCATCTGCCTCACTGCAGCTGCTCCACTGTCGCAACCGTCCACCGCACCGGAGCTGTTCCCTTTACGCCGTCGTTCTCCACCTCGGATCTGCTTCCCCGCCGCCGACAGACGGCTACCGCACCACACTCAACAACTTGGCCATGGGTTCTTCCAAGGCTGCACCGTCCTCCACAACTTCTCGTTTCCAGCGAACCACAAGAAGATCGTTGGAAAAACAGAAGGAGGACACATCATTGCCAGCAGAAAGAGGTACTCCTCTTCCCTTATTTGTGCAAACCTTACGTCTCTGCTCACACCGTATTCATCCCACGAAAGAAACTAGTTGAGCGCTTCTTCCTGGATCTTCTTCGTGATACTAAATGCACAAGGTTTCCTCCCTTTACTATTTCACATTTGCTAGAGGTCAGTAGCCCGCCTGGATTTCAATTCAGGGTCAGTCGAACCGCAATTAAAAGAAGCAGCACCCGCTTAGGCGCGCGGAGCACCTAGTCCGCATGTTCGTCGGGGAAGCAGCGCATCGGTATCTATCATAGGGGTGTGGGGCGCAGGAGCTGCTTGCGCCCGATCTGGAGGTCGGCGGGGCTTGAATGGATTGCCGGGGGTGGTGCCAAGCACGGTAGTGCGGTGAGGTCGAGGGAAGGGCGCAAGCAGGGGACTGGGCCAGTGGTCGCTGCCGTTTCGAGGAAGATCGTCAACACTGACTGGCTGGGGGTAGATGAAGGCGATCTGCTCGTTCTTTGTACATCAGACGGTCCAGAAAAAATGGACTGACCTATTTGTTTTCAGTCGAATGTTATTTTCATAGATTCATGTAGTAATTTAGTGTGCCATGCATGTTGTAGAGCTATCATATGTCTCTCGTCATTTATTTCTCGCCGACCTGCTATCTGCTACCTTTACACTGTACTAATTGTGCACACACTTCACCATACTCACACTATTGTTTTTTATGCATGGGTATTTCAGACTCTGACGCGGTGTTGATGAATGCTGAAAAGAAAGACAGAAGTCGCTCCAGTGTAATTCAAAGATAAGCACTAAGCGTTTCAGCGCTCTAAAGGATGCAATGTCAGCAGTTGGAGACAGTAAACGTAGCTCTGCAGTTGATGATCTTAATTGCCACACGCAACCATCCCAGGTGCTTGCTTTAACTTCACGCTGTCAAATGTGGTTGCATGTTGCATATGGTGTCTAGCTTGTATTGCTTCCAATTTGGTTAAATTGCATCTGCTTACTTTACACATTATACCTTTGATAATGACATGCCTTCCTGTTTTTGATACATACTACATATGTCTATTAACCATGTTCGTACATCAAACTAATGCTCTTTTGTATCCCTCGTCAATCACTTATGATGAGACAGTCGCCCGGGTGGGTTACTGTGAGACGCCATACTCGTTTAAAGAGTGCAGTGTCATCCTCCCCACATGATTCTCAAGAAACAACAAGGCCAAATGAAGATAGTCAATGTAGCTCTCTAGTTGATGACCGCAATTCCCCCACACCACCATCACAGGTGGTTGCTCTAACTTCGCAGTGTGATATGTGGTTGCATGTTGCATACGGTGTCTAGCTTGTAATGCTTCTAATTAGGGTAAATTGCATCTGCTTAGTTTACACATTATACCTTGTGAATATGGCATGCCTTCCTATTTTTGGTACACACTATATCTATGTGTTAACCTTGTTCTTACATGAAACGACCTCTCTTCTCTATCCTGCATCAATCACTTACGATGAGTCACCTTTATCCGTTGCATATTGCATATTATTTCTAGCATGTTTCCATGTATTGCTTCTAATTTGGTCAAATACATTTGTTAGGGCACCCTTTTAATTTGGCAGAGTGATATTGGTTTCATCTTTCATATGGTTTCTAGCTTGCATTGATTCTAACAAGTTCAAGCACCTTGTGCTTAGTTTACACTTTATACATCATACATGTCAATATGTCACGCCGTCCTATTTTTCATACATATTCCATCCTCCTATCATGCGGCTGCCTTACATGAAAGTAGTGTTCGTCAGTATCATGCATCAATGAGTTCTGAAGTACAAATTTTATTCCTTTTTCTTGTGGTTTTGACTTGACAATGCAAAATCAAGAAAGAGGAAGGAAAAGAGTAAGGAATGCGATGATGGTGGTTCTCTGCAGCAACGTAAATGGAGCATCTGTACCGATTCTCTTTGTACTAATAGTGCATTACAAGGTCCAAGTCTCCGCTCCCCTACTCCACCATCCAAGGTGCTTGCTCTAACTTGGCAGTGTGATATCTGGTTGCATGTTGCATATAGTGTCTAGCTTGTATTGCTCCTAATTAGTGTAAATTGCATATGCTTAGCTTACACATGATACGTGTGAATATGACACGCTTTCCTATTTTTGGTACATACTATATATGTCTATCACACCATGTTCTTACATGAAACTACTCTTCTTGTGTATCCTGCATCAGTCACTTATGATGGAACAACTTTAAGTTGGCAGTGTGATATTGGTTTGCGTCGAGAATATGATTTCTAGCATGTATTGCTTCTAGTTTGATGAACGCCACCTATGACGAAACAGTTTTAACTTGGCAGAGTGATATTGATTGCACCTTTCATATGGTGTCTAGTTTGCAGTGCTTCTAATTTGTTGAAGTGCCTTCTGCTTAGTTACCACATCATAGATGTGAATATGTCAAGCCGTCCATTTTTTCGTACATATTCCATCCTCGTACCATGACTTTGCCTTTCATCATAGTAGTGTTCGTCAGTATCATGCATGAATATGTTCTGAAGAGCGAATTATATTCTTTTTTCTTGTCGGTTTTACCTCACAATGCAAAATCAATAAAGCTGAAGGAAATTGGCAAGGCATTGGATGATGGTGGTCCTTCCGAGCAACTGAAACAGAGGTTCTCTACGGATTCTACTCTGTCATCCTCCCAACAAGATTCACAAGACAACGCAAGGCTAGACAGTCAACGTAGTTGTGTAGATGATGAGCACATATCCCCTACTCCACCATCACAGGTGCTTGCTCTAACTTGGAATTGTTATATGTGGTTGCTTTTTCCGTATGATGTCTAGTTTGTATTGCTTCTCATTATGTTGAATTGCATCTACGTAGCTTACAACTTATACCTGCAACGATCACTTACCCTAAGACACATTTAACTTGGGACTGTGGTGTAGGTTGCATCTTGCATTGTCTTCTAGCTTGTACTGCTTCTAATTTCTTGAAATGGCACTTACGACGAGACACTTTTTACCTGATAGAGTGATATTGGTTGCATGTTCATATGGTGCCTAGCTTTCATTTCTTCGAATTTTGTTGAAATGCCTTCCGCTTACTATTTTTTCAGACATATTCCATCCTCCTATCGTACGTGTGAATATGAAACAATGTCCTTTTTGTATATATTCCATCCTCCTATCATGTGCTTGCCTTAGATCAAAGTACTGTTCGTCTGTATCATGCATCAACCAGTTATGCAGAGCTAATTTTATTCATCTTCTTGTGGTTTTGACTTCATAAGGCAATATCAGAAAATAGGAAGGAAAAGAGTAAGTTAGGGGATGTTGGTGGTCCTCCGCACCGACGCAAACAGAGACTCTCTAGATTTGCCACTTCTATTGCTAATGAAGTTGAAGTCCCAAGTCTACATGATGAGTTCATCTCCCGTACTCCACCATCGCAGGTGCTTGCTCTAAGTTGATAGTGTGATAATTGGTTTCATGTTGCATATGTTGTCTAGCCTGTATTTCTTCTATTTTGATTAAGTTGCACCTGCTGAGTTCATACGTTATACATGTGCATATGACATGGCATTTTGTGTCTAGAATACACTGCATCTATCTATCATACCATGTTCTTACATCAAAGTACTGTTGTTGTGTATCCCGCATCAGTCATTCATGATTGGACACTTTTAACATGGCAGTTTGATAGTGGTTGCATCTTGCATTGATTTCTACGTTGTACTGCTTCTAATTTTTCGAATTGCCACTTATGACAAGACACTTTTAACTTGGTAGAGTAATATTGGTTGCATCTTTCATATGGTGTCTAGCTTGCATTACTTCTATTTTCTTGAAAATCCTTCTACTTAGTTTACACATCGTAGCTGTGAATATGTCATGTCGTCCTGTTTTTCTTACATATTCCATCCTCATACGGTTGTCTTACATCAAAGTATTGCTTGTCTGTATCATGCATCAATGAGTTCTGAAGAGCGATTTTATTCTTTGTGTTGTGGGTATGGCTTGACACGGCAAAGTCAAAAAAGAGCAAGGAAAATAATATATTAGGGAGTGGTGTTACTCGTCGGGTGAAATGCAAAAGGATCTACCGTCCAGATTCTGCTGGTACTTATAGTGCAGTAGAAGGTCCAAGTCCACCGGCTAAATCTACAAACACAGTATCACCTGCTCCACCACTTGCAGCATCCGCTTCAACTGTACCAGCATCTCAACGAGTTACTCGTTCTTTTGCTCCGGAACTGGCAAGTTCCCAAGCTGCCTTCACACCTAACACTACTTCCGAAGCACTGCTGGCAGAACAGGACTCGGCAAGATCCGATGAAACTCATGAGCATCAACACCAAGACGGTACGTGACCGGGTCAAGTTGCAGTTGCATGCTCCTTTATATGTACTCTCACAGTTTGATGTACACTAACACTTTCCATATTCGTTGTTGAACTAGCACCACGACACAAGAAGAAACAGACATAAGGGATAATGCTTGATAGATTAACAAAATCTAAAGGAGGAAGAATGGAGATCCATTTTGTGGCAGGTTTAAAAAGGCCACGTGATGCTACAGAGTCAGCCAAGTTAGTATCAGAGGCAGCCGTTGCCGTTAGGTGTCATGCACGTATCCTCCCTACATGGATCCAGTACAGGAATGAGAAAGACAATACCCAGTTTAACACCTTCCTTGACCATTTATCTGTAAGTAATGTTATTCATCGCAATTAGTAATATTGTCTTGCTTTGTCCCATACTTTCTAGCTTCCTCCTAACAAGACTCACATTCTTTTTTCAACATATGTGGTTCAAGTTGGATCCGAAAGATGATGCAACTAAACAAGCATGCACTCATGTTTTTTAGTCTGCTCTGCGACAGTATCGGTACCACCTTAGAAAATCTCACTTTGAAGGCAAGGCTAACAATGAAATCACCCAAACATCTCCAGTGGAATATATTACAGATGAAGACTGGATAGCCCTCGTTAAACATTGGTCTGATCCAAAGTATCAGGTAGGCTATATGTATATGATCAGACCAGATATTGAACTTGTATTTATGTATGTGCCTTACAAGTGTATCTTCTTCTAGGCTAACTGTTTGAAGAACAAGACCAACCGTTCTAAAGTGAAATTCCAACAGACAACAGGATCTCTAGCTATATTGCACACTGCGAGGCTCTTGTAAATAGCTGCTACTTCCTTCTTTTTTCTGTGCCATATTATCGTATCTATATTGACTTGTTCCAAATACAGAGGAAAGTCTGTGCGGACCAAAAAGAACCTGAACCGAATGCAGTGCAAATCTTCAAGGATTGCCACACCAGCAAGATGAAGGGCATGAGCACACCAGTTCAAGCCGTTGTTGTAAGTCCTTACTCCTCCTGCCTTTGAACTGATTGGTAATGTGATGTGTTCATTTAACTAATTGGTTTGCAGCCAATGTCAGTTACTCTGTTCACTTTTATACACAGTTGTCTTAACGTATCATTTCACCTTACATGGTTTAAAAGAGATGAAGGATGTTCTTTTGGTCTTGATCTGTATTCTAGTTGTTATGTTCACGTGCGCACACAATGATAAAATAGCATGTTTGTTTTATATATGTTTTCCCATGATATGAATGTTGTCATACTATGTTCATCCTACTTTAAACCATGTCTCTTTATCCTTAGATGTCAACGAATGTGAGGAAATAGACAATACAGTAGGCATGCTACATGGACATATGTTCCGAAAGTGATTTTATTATGTAGTTGGCACTATAATACATGCTAATGTATTACAGTAGTTCACCAAAATAAGTTATGTATAAACGTGTAACCTACTTTGTTTGTTTTTGTCTCATTAGTAACTTATCTGGTACACTAATCTACAAGTTCAAACTTTCAGGAAGCTATGGAAAAAAATGATTGAACAGCCACAACCAGCTGAAGGTAACGAGGCTACAACATGCACAATGTCACCTCTTGCTGTAGTGCGTCAGTATCTCTCCACTAACAGTGCAAAAAGCACCTTCCTGCGCAATTCTGGGTTGGTTGTCAAGGTAACCTCGTCCAAATCGCCTACTGAACAAAATCTAGTTGCTAGACAGAGTGATATATCTGTGCTCCAGACACAAGTCCAATCCCTAATGGACGTCATTTTGCAAACAAGAATAGAGGTTGACAAATGTCATCAAGATATGAATGGTTTTGAAAGCAGACTATCAGACATTCGCTTCGTTGTTCAAGAGCAAAGGCGAAAAAAGGTGAAGATTGTGCTGCTCCATCAGATTCTACAGCCTGAAACATTAGCACTCAGGTCAAATGATCTGTGCTTCTATACATCTGATGGTGCTTTTATCTGCAAGGACAGTAAACTTTATGCCAATAGGCTTTTTGTTGTGATACATCATTTATGATGCTGCCAAAGGCTGCAATAATTACGACGCTATTTTTGTATAGTGTAGGTTTATCGTAGTAATGTATTCGGACGAAAGCTTCGTAGGAGCCCAACATGCCAACATTCGTTGGGCCCATTCCAATTGGGCTAAAAACGATTATGGGCCAAAATTTGCATGTAGCCCACTAAAAATAATTGGGCTAGATTATCGTCATTTTTATATGGGCCATTAATGGGCCCGATGTGACGTTGGGCCACATATGGCCCATGGATTTTGTCCGACGTTAACAGGCCGAGAATCACAACAGGCCGAAAGTGGCCCAAATCTATAGTGGGCCTCTAACAGGCCAAATGTCAGACATGGACGAATATGACCCAAATCCTTCACGGTCGTTTATGGGCCGAAAGTTTCAATGGCCTGTAAATGGGCCCAAATGAAGCAGGACCTTTAACAGGCCAGAAATACACCGGGCCGTAATTCGGCCCATATACTTAGCGGATAGTTAACAGGCCAGAAGTGACCATGGGCCGCAATGATGACAAGTTTAGGACAGGACGATTTGACACTAGCCGTACGGGCATTAACTAAGAATGTTGGGCCTTTAGCTGGGCCGGCCCATTATGGTCTGCAAAATCTCATGGGCCTTTAGCTGGGTCAGCCCATTATGGCCCGCAAAATCTCATGGGCCTTTAGCTGGGCCGGCCCATTGTGATACGCAAAATCTTGTGGGCCTTTTGGTGGGCCGGCCCATTATGGACCGCAAAATCTCATGGGCCTTTTGCTGGGCTGGCCCATTATGGACCGCAAAATCTTGTGGGCCTTTAGTTGGGCCAGCCCATTTAAACTTTATGGGCCACTTTTGGGCCAGTCCACGTGTCAACATATCATAGGCGCATCTCGCCCATTGGATGAGTGACACCTGTGCCAACGCGGAGCTGACACGTGTTTCCGTCAGCCAATCAGAATTTTACACGTGGAAAATCCCCATTGGCGCGGGATGTTAACGGGTTATCGGATCCAAAACCGGACCCGATAGCTTAACGGCGTTCCGTTACGGTGGATGCCATGTGTCGGTCACCCTTGACGAAAGCACTTCTGTGACACGCGATTTATCGTCATGGAAGTGGACACTTCCGCGATGATAATTTTGGTAATGTCATGGAACACTTCTAGGATAGCACAGGTATGACTATCTTCATTCTATCATAAATTTGTCATGGATGTACATGCATGACAGAAAACGTGACCTACTGTGACAAACACGTATCATCACGGAAGTGTATTTTTTTGTAGTGCGAGTTGTATTTTTCATTGGCTCTGAGATGCTAGGGTTTCACTGAGACTTTTATTTCGATCTCACCGATCAGTACATTCAGTGGCACCGAGTTGTACTAATGCAATAGCCAGAGCCAATCAGTGGGACCAAAAATTTTGTTTCGGTCAGTCCGAGATGAGTTCGGCGGGAACCTAACCCTAAAAAAATTCGTCAAATCTATTCTAAGGAATTTCTCTGGTGGACAGGTGAATTTCAATTGTGGCAAGAAGTAAGACATTGTCCTTGTGCATTGAATTGTAAGGGGATAGCATGAGGAGATCGAATCTTACTCTAACTTGATGACGATCCTCTACGGCAACAACGGCGGTGGAGATTCCCGTTGACGGTGATGGATACTTGTGGTGGAGATGCACACGCAAAGACGACGACGATCCGGAGACCAAGGGGCGGCAACAATGGAGTGCGGGCGCGAGGAGTTTGAAGAAATTTTGAAACGTTTGGTCCACGGGATTATATACCCATGTGCTGTCGGTGACACCGAATGGAGCTAATCGGTGGCACCGAGATGCAAAACTGCAAGTAGTTACAACAACTCAGTGAGACCGAGTGGGTCTAATCGGTAGCACCAAGATTGAAAACCTAGATCATCCTATGCGTTCGGTGAGACCGAGTTGGAATTTTTGCTTAGAACGAAATGCATTAGAAGGTTTTGGTAGGCAGCCCTTGTCGAATTGGTGGCTCCAAGTGCTCCTCACCCGGAGGGTCCTAAAAATACTTGTTCAAGTTTTGTGATTCAGCATGAAAAGAGTTTGAGACAAGAAAAGCATAGATAGCTAGAGAAAGTTCTTATTCATTCTTGTACATCCACTTGGCCAATAAAAACCAAACAATAAAACCAACAAATGGTTGTCCTCAAATGAAGAAAAATATGCATCCAACATACTCACACAATAAGATAGCAAATAAATCATGTGTCAAAGCATTCACAAACAATTCTAGCATTTATCAAGCAATTGGCGATGACTAGGTCATGTATATATGAGTATATTGACTTAGGAGCCAAATGAGAACATTTGATCATAGGTCATACTCATCGTTTAAGCACAAGTGGGGTTACCACTTTTACATAAAGCATTAATGTGTTCACACCATTAGGGTTTCTTTAGCTCATTTTCTTAGAGCAAAGCTCCCCTAGATGTGATATCCCCCTAAGAGGGTTGAACTAACCTCGGGTTTTGTCGATGATGACTTCATGTAGATAGTGAAGATGTGGATGCTCAAAGTTGATATAGATCATTTGGAGCAATCCATTGGAATGTTGCACTTTCAATACCTACATGGGTTAGTCCCACAAGGAACATAGAAGGATATCCATAGACATAGATTGAATTGCACACAAGATGATGACCATGAGAGCATTAGGTTACCTTGTCCTGTGTATTACCAACAAGAGGGTTTGTGACTCCATGAACTAGTGCAAGATATGAAAGTTGATAGCACAAGTCCTTGCCAAAATGAATACGAGTGAAGAATGTTGGCAGAGTCACCCTCAAGAACACTCTAGTTCTTCTTTTGGATCCACATCAACTTGATGGGAATCGTTGGAATTGTAGTTGGACTTGAAGACGTAGAGCTTGACGTGGTCTTGGGAACCCACTTGACCATGGACTTCGGAGCTTCTTCAAATGAGTCAATCTATTCTTGAAGTTTGTCCATGACTTTTAGCTTGTGGTCTTGTGGTGAAAGATCATATTGAGCTTGTGTTCCCTCAAAAGAAGTGGGGTCATACTTCTCTTCTTGAGGAACAATCTTTGTCTTGGGGTATTGATCTTCTTCCCATTCAACTCCATTGGCATTGAACTTTCATTCAAAACCAACACCTTGATTCTTCCGGTGCCTTCCTTGCTTGCGTACAATTTCCTCAAATTGCTTACTCCCGACAAGGCTTTTGTAAACAATTATCTCTATAATTCCATTCAATAAGCTATTTTCTTGCAACTTGCTAAGAGAATCATTAGTGGAACCAAGAGAACTACTAGAAGCAACAATATTATATTTAACATGGTTTATTGTTACTACTAGAAGAAGAATCTTTCTTGCTCTTATTGCTAGATTTTACTTAAGGCATATAAGTAGAACTCTTCTTTTGAAGATCATCATTGATAGATTTTAGGAACTCATGCTCTTGCTCTAAATTTAGCTTTTCGAAGCATAGCTTCTCATGAGTCCTTAGGATCTCTCTATGATCCTCTAGAGTAGTTTCATGAGCTAACTTAAGAGTGTTCATTTGTTTAGTTAGATGTTCAATCTCCTTCTTGTCATTTTCATTAGTTTCATCTTGACTAGAATGATTACTAGCAAGTTAATCATAGTTTCATCATTAGTTTTATCAATAAGTAACTCATCATCACCTAGCAAATCATCTTCATCACTATTGAAATCAAGATACTTGGGATATGATACCTTGGGGCCTTTAGCCATGAAGCATCTTCCAATTCCTTCATTTGGCGAGTCAAATATGTCATAGGAGTTGGATGAAACTAGAGCAATTCCGGCAACACCTTCATCTTGAGTATATTCGGAGTCGGAGTGATAGCTTCTCTCGGAGTGAGTGTCGGAACCAGAACTGGAAATACATTCACCAATATGAGCTTGATGTCTTCGTCTTGTGTAGCTCTTGGATGACTTGTCTCTCCTTTCTGAATCCTTGCTTGTTTGAGAGGATCTTCGTTCATAACGATCATCTTTACTCCTTCTCTCTCTCTATGAGGTGAGTCGTCTCTTTTCTTCTAGGGAGCCGTACACTCATTGGAATATTGTTCGGGTCTTCCACAATTGTAGCAATTACGATCAAGACTAGAAGATATTTTGTCATTGTAGGATCTTGACTTGGAGCTTTTATCTTTGCTTCGATTCTTGTAGTACTAGTTGAAGTTATTCACCATTAAGCTCATTTATTCATTGAAGACTTGTTTCTAACTTGATATTGTAGGAGCATCACATGAAGCTTTGTATGCACCACTAGGTTTGTTGTGAAGCTCTTCTTTATCCTTGAGAGACATCTCATGAACAACAATTCTAGCAATGACTTCCGTTGGCTTGAGATCTTTATAGTTGGGCATCATTTGGATCAAAGTGCACACGGTATCATATTTTCCATCCAAGGCTCTAAGGAACTTCTTGATGCTGAATTTGTCAGTCATTTCTTCACTTCCTAAGTCAGCAATCTCATTTGTGATAAGAGCAATACTAGAGTACATTTCAGCGACTCCTTCACCATCCTTCATCTTGAAATTGTCAAGTTGACTTTGAAGCACAACCAACTTGGATTCCTTGACGGACTCGGTATCCGTGCATATCGACCAAAGTATCCCAAATTTTGTTTGCATTCTCAAGATAACTGATTTTTTTGAATTCTTCAGGGCACAATCCATTTAAGAGAATATCGCAAGCTTGAGCATTGTATTGAAACATCCTCATTTCTTCCGCAGACGATTCACGATCCGGTTCTTTGCCATCCTCAAAGAATTCACCTTGCAAGCCAATACGAAAAACAGCCGAAACGGCGGGGTTATGACCAAGAATACGCAATTTCATCTTATGTTTCCAGCTAGCAAAACTAGTACCATCAAAGTAAGGACCTCTACGGTGATAATTTCCCTCACTAGACGCCATACTCTCCTAGGTTGTGAAACCAAGGCTATGATCACCAAAGCTATGGAAATCAAGGCTAATTGAGACCAAAGCTCTGATACCACTTGTAGGATTGAAAGTAGGTCTAGAGGGGGTGATTATACTACTTGACCAAATAAAAATCTTTCCTTTTCCCAATTTTAGGTGTTGGCTGATTTTAGCAAGTTGTACAAGTCAAGCAATCTACCAACACATGCAATTCTAAGAGTGTTGTAGTGGAAAGTAAAACATTGCAAATGAAGGTAAAGGGAAGGGTTTGAAGAGTGCAAACGCAACGGAGACACGGAGATTTTTGGCGTGGTTCCGATAGGTGGTGCTATCATAAATCTTCATTGATGGAGACTTCAACCCACAAAGGGTAATGGCTGCGCGAGTCCACGGAGGGCTCCAACCACGAAGGGTCCATGAAAAAGCAACCTTATCTATCCCACCATAGCCATCGTCCACGAAGGACTAGCCTCACTCGGGTAGATCTTCACAAAGTAAGCGATCTCCTTGCCCTTACAAACTACTTGGTTCAACTCCACAATATGTCTGAGGCTCCCAAGCGACACCTAACCAATCTAGGAGAAACCACTCTCCAAAAGGTGATAGATGGTGTGTTGACAATGAACTCCTTGCTCTTGTGCTTCAAATGATAGTCTCCCCAGCACTCAACTCTTTCTCACAGATTTGGATATGGCGGAGGAAGAATTGGAGTGGAAAGCAACTTGGGGAAGTGTCGGATTATGGGTTCCGGCAAACCCTTGAGGTTCGAACACAGGGGTGCGCACGAAGATCTCTCCTTTCCGCCCTAGTTCTCTCTCGCATCGATTCCTAGGCCTAGCTCGTTGAACCCTAAGAACAAGAGACACAAAGGTTTATACTGGTTCGGGCCACCGTCGTGGTGTAATACCCTAATCCAGTGTGGTGTGTGCTACCTCTTGAGCTTGCGTTGTATTCCCTCGAAGAGGAAAGGGAGATGCAGCACAGTAGCGTAAGTATGTCCCTTAGTTTTTTAGAACCAAGGTATCAATCCAGTAGGAGACCATGCGCGAGTCCCTCGCACCTGCACAAACAAATAAGAACTTCGTAGCCAACGCGATAAGGGGTTGTCAATCCCTTTACGGTCACTTGTGAAAGTGAGATCTGGTAGAGAGGATAGTTTATATTTTTGGTATTTTTAGTTCATAATAACAGCAAATAAAAACGGTAAAAGTAAAGTAGATGTAGATTGATATGTTGAGAATAGACCCAGAGGCCATAGTTTTCTCTAGTGGCTTCTCTCGTGATAGCGATATTCTACGGCGGGTAAACAAATTACTGTCGAGCAATTGATAGAAAAGTGAATAATTATGAGACTATCTAGGCATGATCATTGTATATAGGCATCATGTCCGAGACAAGTAGACCGACTCCTACCTGCATCTACTACTATTACTCCACACATCAACCGCTATCCAGCATGCATCTAGTGTATTGAGTTCATGAGAACAGAGTAACGCCTTAAGCAAGATGACATGATGTAGAGGGATAAACTCAAGCAATATGATATAAACACCATCTTTTTATCCTCGATGGCAACAATACAATACGTGCCTTGCTGCCCCTACTGTCACTGGGAAAGGACACCGCAAGATTGAACCCAAACCAAGCACTTCTCCCATTGCAAGAACTATAGATCTAGTAGGCCAAACCAAACCAATAATTCGAAGAGACTTGCAAGGATATTATGAGCACACATAAAAAGTTCAGAGAAGAACCAAATATCTTTCATTGATAACCTTGATCATAAACTCACAATTCATCGGATCTCGACAAACACACCGCAAAAAGAGATTACATCGAATATATCTCCTCGAAGACCGAGGAGAACTTTGTATTGAGATCCAGGGAGAGGGAAGAAGACATCTAGATACTAGCTATGGACCCGAAGGTCTGTGGTAAACTACTCACAACTCATGGTGAGGGCGATGATGATGATGATGAAGGCCTCCGTGATGGATCCCCCTCCGGTGGAGCTCCGGAACAGGCTCCAAGATGGGATCTCCATGGGAACAGAAGGTACGGCGGTGGAATTAGGTTTTTCTCTCTGTTCACGGAATTTCTGGGGTACATAGACTTATATAGGAAGAAGGAGGGCGCCGGGGGACGCTCGAGGGGGCCACGAGGCAGGGGGTGCGCCCTGCGAAGAGGGGCGCGCCCCCCACCCTCGTGGGCCAGTCCTCTGTCCCCTGACATGGTTCTCAAGCTCCGTGTGCGTGATTTTCTCCAAAAATATCTCTCGCGAAGGTTTCATTCTGTTTGGACTCCGTTTGATATTATTTTTCTGCAAAACCCTGAAATAGGCAAAAAACAGCAATCTGGACTGGGCCTTTGGGTTAGTAGGTTAGTCCCAAAAATGATATAAAAGTGAATGATAAAGCCCATTAAACATCCAAGACTTCATCAATAATAGCATGGAATAATCAAAAGTTATAGGTACGTTGGAGGCGTATCAAGCATCCCCAAGCTTAATTCTTGCTCGTCCTCGAGTAGGTAAATGATAAAGAAAGATTTTTTGATGTGGAATGCTAACCAATATAGTTTTTCAATGTAATTCTCTTAATTGTGGCATGAATGTTCAGATCTGAAAGATTCAAAATAAAAGTCTATATTGACATAAGAAATAATAGTATTTCAAGCATACTAACAAAGCAATCATGTCTTATCAAAATACTATGGCTAAAGAAAGTTATCCCTACAAAATCATATAGTCTGGTTGTGCTCCCTCTTCATCACACAAAATATTCATATCATAAACAACCCCGACTTCAACCTAGCCTTTGTTTTCATACTCTATCTTTTCAAACGTTTCAACTTTCACGCAATACATGAGCGTGAGCCATGGATATAGCACTATGGGTGGAATAGAGGTGGTTGTGGAGAAGACAAAAAGGAGGGAGATAGTCTCACATCGACTAGGTGTATCAACGGGATATGGAGATGCCCATCAATAGATATCAATGTGAGTGAGTAGGGATTGCCATGCAACGGATGCAATAAAGCTAAGTATGAATGAAAGCTCAACAAAAGAAACTAGTGGGTGTGCATCCAACTTGCTTGCTCACGAAGACCTAGGGCATTTGAGGAAGCCCATCGTTGGAATATACAAGCCAAGTTCTATAATGATAATTCCCACTAGTATATGAAAGTGACTAAGCATGAGACTCTCTACAATGAAGAACATGGTGCTACTTTGAAGCACAAGTGTGGAAAAAAGATAGTAGCAATTGTCCCTTCTCTCTTTTCTCTAGTTTTTTTGCAGGGGCTTTCTCCTCTCTTTTTTAAAATTAGCCCCCTCTCAATTTTTTTGGGGCCATCTCCTTTTTTTATTGGCCTTTCCTCACATGGGACAATGCTCTAATAATGATGATCATCACACTTTTTATTACAACTCGATACTATAACAAGTATGACTCTACATGAATGCCTCCAGCGGTGTATCGGGATGTGCAATGAATCAAGAGTGACATATATGAAAAATTATGCATGGTGGATTTGCCACAACTACGATATCAACTACATGATCATGCATGGCAATATGACAATATGATGCGTGTCATACGAACGGAACGGCGGAAAGTTGCATGGAAATATATCTCGGAATGGCTATGGAAATGCCATGATAGGTAGGTATGGTGGCTGTTTTGAGGAACAATATGGTGGCTGTTTTGAGGAAGGATATATAGTGGGTTTATGGCACCGGCGAAAGTTGCGCGGTACAAGAGAGGCTAGCAATGGTGGAAGGGTGAGAGTGTGTATAATCCATGGACTCAACATTAGTCATAAGAACTCATATACTTATTGCAAAAATCTACGAGTAATCAAAACAAAGCAATCAACGCATGCTCCTAGGGGGGAGGTTGGTAGGAGTTAACCATCGCGCGCCCCCGACCTCCACACAAAGGTTGGCACTCTACAAATACCTCATGCTCTAACTTTCTCACATAGCGGTTCACCATACGTGCATGATACGGGAATCACTAACCTTAACACAAGTATTTATCGATTTCATAATAACTCCACTAGCATGACTCTAATATCACTATCCTCATATCTCAAAACAATTATCAAGCATCCAACTTCTCATCATATTCAATGCACTTTAATGTGAAAGTTTTTACTACATTGATCTTGGATGCCTATCATGCGAAGGCTAGTGTTATAGCCAAAGCACATTACCATGCTGTTTTAATAGACTCTCAGATAGATATAAGTGAAGCATGAGATTTCAACAATTTCTACAAAATATTACCACCACCGTGCTCTAAAAGATATAAGTGAAGCACTAGAGCAAAAACTATTCAACTCAAAAGATATAAGTGAAGCACATAGAGTTGTTCTAATAATTTATAGGCCATATTTAACTCTCTCAAATAGGTGTGTCCAGCAAGGATGATTGTGGCACGCTAACAAGCAAAGACTGAAAGCACAAGACGCTCCAAGCAAAACACATAACATGTTGCGAATAAAAATATAGCTCCAAGTATAGTTACCGATGGATGAAGACGAAAGAGGGGATGCCTTCCCGGGGCATCCCCAAGCTTAGGCTTTTGATTATCTTGAATTTACTTGGGGTGCCATGGGCATCCCCAAGCTTAGGCCTTTGCTACTCCTTGTTCCATAGTCCATCAAAGCAATACTCAAAACTTGAAAACTTCACAACACAAAACTTAGACAAAAATTCTCGTGAGCTCCGTTAGTATAAGAAAGCAAACCACTACTCAAAGGTACAGCAATGAATTCATTCTTTGTTTATATTGGTGTCAAAACCTACTGTATTCCAGCTTCTCTATGGTTCATATCCTCTGATACTACTCATAAATGCATTGAAATAAGCAAACAACACACAAAAAACAGAATCTGTCAAAAATAGAACAGTGTATAGTAATCTGCTGGTTTCGCCTATTTCTGGAACTCCAAAAAATTCAAACTAAATTGGTAAGTTTGCGGAATTTGTCTACCAATCATCTGCAAAAAGAATCAACTAAAAAGCACGCTCCAGTAAAATCTGAAGACTACTTTAGCGAGCGCTAACGATTATGTTTTTCACAGCAAGATCACATAAACTTCACACAAGTCTTCCCAAAGTGTCTACTTGGCACAAATACTAAACAAAACATGAAAACACATCTAATCAGAGGCTAGATGCAATATTTATTCCCTAACATCAGCAAAAGCAAAAATATAAAGTTGGGTTGCCTCCCAACAAGCGTTATCGTTTTACGCCCCTAGCTAGGCATTGATAGTTGGATGATGCTCACATGAAAGATAAGAATTGAAGGATAAAGAGAGCATCATAAAGTATGTGATAAACACATCTAAGTATAACATTCTTCCTATGCATAGGCATTTTATAAGCAAACAATTTACCATAGCAAGCAAGATCTAACGTATGCTAGGAAGAAGAAAGAAACAAGATCAATCTCAACATGAAGAGAGGTAATTTAGTAACATGAAGATTTCTATGACCATATTTTCCTCTCTCATAATAATTACATGTAGGATCATAATCAAATTCAACAATATAGCTATCACATAAAATATTCTCTTCATGATCCACATGCATGCGAAGTTGACACTCATTCAAAATAGTGGGACTAACATAGAACAAAGTCATGACCCTTCCAAACCCACTTTTATCATTATGGCAAACATTATTATCAATCTCATATTAATGATGGGGTTTAAATAAATTTTCAAGATCGTAAGAATCATCACCCCAATCATGATCATTGCAACAAGTAGTGGGCATAGCAAAATAAGCATCCCCAAGCTTAGGGTTTTGCATATCATTAGCACAATTGACATTAATAGAATTTATGATAACATCATTTCAATCATGCTTTTTACTCAAGGAGCTATCGTGAATCAATTTATGTTTTTCTTTCAATATTTCGTCACAATTTTCAGATTCACAAATTTCAAGCAAAACCCCATAAAGATAATCTAGTGCAGTCAACTCACTAGCAATAGGTTCAACATAATTGGATCTCTTAAAGAGATTAGCAAGTGGATGAGGATCCATACTTTAGCAAGCAAAGATGCAAGCTAATTGAGGGCACATAGCACACAAGCAAACGAGAGGCAAGCGAACGATAAACACACGGCAGAAGAAGGGCGAATAAAACAGCAAGGGTGAAGTGGGGAAGAGGAAAACGAGAGGCAAAAATGTAATGCGAAGGATAAGGGTTTGTGATAGGTACTTGGTATATGACTTTTGCGTAAGCCTCCCCGGCAATGGCGCCAGAAACTCTTCTTGCTACCTCTTGAGCTTGCGTTGTATTCCCTCGAAGAGGAAAGGGAGATGCAGCACAGTAGCATAAGTATTTCCCTCAGTTTTTGAGAACCAAGGTATCAATCCAGTAGGAGACCACGCGCGAGTCCCTCGCACCTGCACAAACAAATAAGAACTTCGCAGCCAACGCGATAAGGGGTTGTCAATCCCTTTACGGTCACTTACGAAACTGAGATCTGATAGAGATGATAGTTTATATTTTGGTATTTTTAGTTTATAAGAACAACAAATAAAAGCGGTAAAAGTGAAGTAGATGTAGATTGTTATGTTGAGAATAGACCCGGGGGCCATAGTTTTCTCTAGTGACTTCTCTCATGATAGCGATATTCTACGGTGGGTAAACAAATTACTGTCGAGCAATTGATAGAAAAGCGAATAATTATGAGACTATCTAGGCATGATCATTGTATATAGGCATCACGTCCGAGACAAGTAGACCGACTCCTGCCTGCATCTACTACTATTACTCCACACATCGACCGCTATCCAGCATGCATCTAGTGTATTGAGTTCATAAGAACAGAGTAACGCCTTAAGCAAGATGACATGATGTAGAGGGATAAACTTGTGATGGCCTGGCTTATTAGGGATGATAGACTACTCATATCAATAAGGAATTCCTTCTTTTTCGGGAGCCCATTCGGATAGAACTCCAAAGTTAAGCGTGCTCAGCTTGGAGTAGTTTCAGGATGGGTGACCGACCGGGAAGTTGCTCCCGGGTGCGCACGAGTGAGGACAAAGTGCGCAGAAAAGACTAGCTAGTATTGATATGTGAGGCCAGTCTAGATCCCGCCAGGAGTAACGACCACCGGCGGGTGTGTCCGGGGCGTTACAAGTTGGTATCAGAGCCGACCCTCGCGGTTACACGGATGTTTGCGGACAGTTTGCAGCCATGTTGTGCATGACGTTAGTGACCCGTCGTGGCACACGACATGGCACATGTGCTGTCCTGGAAGCACAGACGGTTGTGCCAAGAGGGAACGTTCCTGTGGCCCGACGAGGACGTCGGTTCCTCTGAGTGAGGGTGTATGTGATGGCCTGGCTTATTAGGGATGATAGACTACTCATATCAATAAGGAATTCCTTCTTTTCCGGGAGCCCATTCGGATAGAACTCCAAAGTTAAGCGTGCTCAGCTTGGAGTAGTTTCAGGATGGGTGACCGACCGGGAAGTTGCTCCCGGGTGCGCACGAGTGAGGACAAAGTGCGCAGAAAAGACTAGCTAGTATTGATATGTGAGGCCAGTCTAGATCCCGCCAGGAGTAACGACCACCGGCGGGTGTGTCCGGGGCGTTACAAAATTCAAGCAATATGATATAAACCCCATCTTTTTATCCTCGATGGCAACAATACAATACGTTCCTTGCTGCCCCTACTGTCACTCGGAAAGTACACTACAAGATTGAACCCAAAGCCAAGCACTTCTCCCATTGCAAGAACTATAGATCTAGTAGGTCAAACCAAACCAATAATTCGAAGAGACTTGCAAGGATATTATGAGCACACATAAAAAGTTCAGAGAAGAACCAAATATCTTTCATAGATAACCTTGATCATAAACTCACAATTCGTCGGATCTCAACAAACACACCGCAAAAAGAGATTACATCGAATATATCTCCTCGAAGACCGAGAAGAACTTTGTATTGAGATCCAGAGAGAGAGAAGAAGCTATCTAGATACTAGCTATGGACCCGAAGGTCTGTGGTACTACTCACAACTCATGGTGAGGGCGATGATGATGATGAAGAAGGCCTTCGTGATGGATCCCCCTTCGGTGGAGCTTCAGAACAGGCTCCAAGATGGGATCTCCACGGGAACAGAAGGTACAGCGGTGGAATTAGGGTTTTATCTCTGTTCACGGAGTTTCTGGGGCACGTAGACTTATATAGGAAGAAGGAGGGCATCGGGGGACGCTCGAGGGGGCCACGAGGCAGGGGGGCGCGCCCCCACCCTCGTCGGCCAGCCCTATGTCCCCTGACGTGGTTCTCAAGCTCCGCGTGCGTGATTTTCTCCAAAAATATCTCTCGTGAAGGTTTCATTCCGTTTGGACTCCGTTTGATATTCTTTTTCTGCAAAACCCTGAAACAGGCAAAAAACAGCAATCTGGACTGGGCCTTTGGGTTAGTAGGTTAGTCCCAAAAATGATATAAAAGTGAATGATAAAGCCCATTAAACATCCAAGACTTCATAAATAATAGCATGGAACAATAAAAATTATAGATACGTTGGAGACGTAAGTGTGGTGGATTGCCTTGTAGGCTGAGGCTGAACAGGTACACGGGAAGAACAGCCTCCTCAGGAGAGGTGTTATTGTGCTCGGTGAGCTAGTGGGTGTAAGGGTGGTCTGGGTCTTCTCAGATCAAGATCCGATGCCTCTCTATGGTGGTGGCTAGTCCTATTTATAGAGGCTCGGGTCCTTTTCCGAAATATTGAGCGGGAAGGGATCCCACAACGGCCAAGTTTGAAGGGGGGCAACTAGTATAAGCTATCCTGACAAAAGGTGGTCTTCGCCTGCCAAAGGCACTGGTGGTGAGATCGTCGTGGGCTCCGTGGTGACCTTCGTTGTGTCGTCCTGCTGGTCTTGGTGTCGTTGCACCGATATGGAAACCTTTGCCTGACGCCTCGGAACTCCTCGCATGCGCTTGCCCCTTTAGCACCAAAGAGGAAACTGGCTCCCTGCACCTACTGGCGCCCGCCTGGCCTTGGTTGTCATGGCTCACGTCACGTGAACCTCGTGAGGTGCCCCTTGCCTTGATATCTCCGCTCCTCGGGAGCCTGCCTCGTGAGGCCGTCCCAGGGGAGGTCTTGCGTTGTCCGCCTCACGAGGCTTGGCCCCTCACGAGGGTCTTGAGTGGCTGCTGGTGAAGATGGGCCATACCAGGCCGCTGAACGAGCCATGCTCTGGGCCGCAGGCAGGCAAGTCTGGGTACCACCGTTCCCAAAACGCCGACAGTAGCCCCCGGGCCCAAGGTGCGCTCAGACTTGGCTTCGCGGTGAAGCCAAGGGTCAAGTGCGGAGCACCGTGGGCCCTAAAAGCCTGCGACCTTGATTGACATGTGGCGATTGACATGACGTGGGCGTCTCCTCTTCCCTACGCCGCCTCGGCAACCGCATGACTGACAAAAGGCAAGTGTGCGTTGTACTGCCTTCATTGCTCGTCTTCGCATTGATCTAGATCCCCTTTCTTGCTCCTCTCCCCCAAAGACTCCAGATCTGTGCCG
>LR738710.1:592652458-592721219 GCA_902687465.1 Secale cereale
GTTCGCAGCAGATGGCGTCCGGTAAGGCAAAGGCTGCCGCTCTACCCGCCTGGTACGAGCCGGCCCTAAGCGCGCCCAGCGTCTCGGAGAAGAACCTTGCCGTCATGCTCTTGATGACGGCGGAGGACACCAATGAGAAGGGGAAGACCGCACTCCGGGCTGCCTCCGCTGAGCCGGAGGACTCAAACAGTACTTTCTATCCCATCTTCATGAGTAGTGTCATCGCAGGGCTGGTTCTCCTTTTCTATGATTTCTTCTACGTCGTCCTTATAGCCACTACAAGTTGCATGCCCTTCACCTTCATCCCAATTTCGTCCTCCTCCTGTCGATCTTCACCTTCTATTGTTAGGCATTTATGAAGGAAATATGCCATAGAGGCAATAATAAAGATTTTATTTGTATTTCCTTATATCATGATAAATGTCTTTTATTCATGCTAGAATTGTATTAACCGGAAACTTAGTACATGTGTGAATACATGGACAAAACAGTATGTCCCTAGTATGCCTCTACTAGACTAGCTCATTGATCAAAGATGGTTATGTTTCCTAGCCATAGACATGAGTTGTCATTTGATCAAAGAGATCACATCATTAGGAGAATGATGTGATGGACAAGACCCATCCGTTAGCTTAGCACTTTGATCGTTTAGTTTTACTGCTATTGCTTTCTTCATGACTTATACATGTTCCTATAACTATGAGATTATGCAACTCCCGAATACTGGAGGAACACCTTGTGTGCTATCAAACATCACAACGTAACTGGGTGATTATAAAGATGCTCTACAGGTGTCTCCGAAAGTGTTCGTGGTGTTGGCATAGATCAAGAATAGGATTTGTCACTTCGTGTGTCGGAGAGGTATCTCTGGGCCCTCTCGGTAATACACATCATAATAAGACTTGCAAGCAAATGACTAATGAGGTAGTCACGAGATGATGTATTATGGAACTTACGGAACGAGTAAAAAGACTTGCCGGTAATGAGATTGAACTAGGTATTGAGATACCGACGATCGAATCTCGGGCAAGTAACATACCGATGACAAAAGGAACAATGTATGTTGTTATGCGGTTTGACCGATAAAGATCTTCGTAGAATATGTAGGAGCCAATATGAGCATCCAGGTTCCGCTATTGGTTATTGGCCGGAGATGAGTCTTGTTCATGTCTACATAGTTCTCGAACCCATAGTGTCCGCACGCTTAACGTTTGATGACGATCGATATTATGAGTTTATGAGTTTTGATGTACCAAGGTAGTTTGGAGTCTCGGATGAGATCACGGACATGACGAGGAGTCTCGGAATGTCCAAGACGTAAAGATTGATATATTGGACGACTATATTCGGACACCAGAAGTGTTCCGGAAAAGTTTCGGATTAAACCGGAGTACTAGAGGGGTTACCGGAACCCCCCCCCCCCCGGGAAGTATTGGGCCCTAGTGGGATTTAGGGGAGAGAGAGGACAGTATCCCAGGAGGTGGCGCTCCCCCTCCCAAGGGGAGTCCGAATTGGACTAGGGGAGGGGGGCGGCCCCTCTTTCCCTCTCCCTCTCCCTCTCCTTCCTTCCCCCTCTCCCTCTTGGTGGACTCCTACTAGGAATAGGATTGGAATCATATTCCTAGTAGGAGTGGCCCTCCCAGGGCGCGCCATAGGCGTCGGCCGGCCTCCCCCCTTGCTCCATTATATACAGGGGCAGGGGGTACCTCTAGACACACAGGTTGATCAAGTTGATCTCTCCCAACCGTGTGCGGTGCCCCCCTCCACAAAAACACACCTCGGTCATATTGTTGCTGTGCTTAGGCGAAGCCCTACGCCGGTAGCTTCATCATCTCCGTCACCACACCGTCGTCCTGACAAAACTCTCCCGCGAAGTTCTACTAGATCAAGAGCTCGTGGGACGTCATCAAGCTGAACGTGTGCTAAACGCGGAGGCTCCGTACGTTCGGTGCTTGATTGGTTGGATCGCAAAGAAAGTTCGACTACATCAACCGCGTCACTAGACGCTTCCTCTCCCGATCTACGAGGGTACGTGGACAGAATCTCCCCTCTCGTTGCTATGCATCTAGTAGATAGATCTTGCGTGATCGTAGGAAAATTTTGAAATACTACGTTCCCCAACAGTGGCATCATGAGCCAGTTCTATGCGTAGATGATATGCACGAGTATAACACAATGAGTTGCGGGCGATAATAGTCATACTGCTTACCAGCATGTCATACTTTGTTTCGATGGTATTGTGAGATGAAGCGGCCCAGACCCACATTACGCGTACGCTTACGCGAGACTGGTTTCATCTTTACGAGCACTCGTTGCTTAAAGGTGACTGGCGGGTGTCTTTCTCTCTCACTTTATCTGAATCAAGTGTGGCTACGCCCGGTCCTTGTGAAGGTTAAAACAGCACATACTTGACGAAAAATTGTTGCGGTTTTTGTATGCGTATGTAAGAACGGTTCTTGCTAAGCCCGTAGCAGCCACGTAAAACTTGCAACAACAAAGTAGAGGACGTCTAACTTATTTTTGCAGGGCATGTTGTGATGTGATATGGTCAAGACATGATGAGTTATACGTTATTGTATGAGATGATCATGTTTTGTAAAGTTATCGGCAACTGGCAGGAGCCATATGGTTGTCGCTTTATTGTATGAAAAACAGTCGCCGTGTAATTGCTTTACTTTATCACTAAGCGGTAGTGATAGTCGTGGAAGCAATAGTTGGCGAGACGACAGCGATGCTATGATGGAGATCAAGGTGTCGCGCCGGTGACGATGGTGATCATGACGGTGCCTTGGAGATGGAGATCAAAAGCACAAGATGATGATGGCCATATCATGTCACATATTTTGATTGCATGTGATGTTTATCTTATTATGCTTCTTATTTTGCTTAGAACGACGGTAGCATTATAAGATGATCCCTTACAAAATTTCAAGGTACAAGTGTTCTCCCTGAATATGCACCATTGCGAAAGTTCGTCGTGCCGAGACACCACGTGATGATCGGGTGTGATAAGCTCTACGTTCACATACAACGGGTGCAAGCCAGTTTTGCACACGCAGAATACTCGTGTTAAACTTGACGAGCCTAGCATGTACAGACATGGCCTCGAAACGCTGGAGACCAAAAGGTCGAGCGTGAATCATATAGTAGATATGATCAACATAATATGTTCACCATTGAAAACTACTCCATCTCACGTGATGATCGGACATGGTTTAGTTGATTTGGATCACGTGATCATTTAGATGACTATAGGGATGTCAATCTAAGTGGGAGTTCTTTAAGTAATATGATTAATTGAACTTTATTTATCATGAACTTAGTCTTGATAGTTTATTTTTGCATATCTATGTTGTTGTAGATCAATGGCCCGTGATACCGTTCCTTTGAATTTTAATGCATTCCTAGAGAAAGCTAAGTTGAAAGATGATGGTAGCAATTACACGGACTGGGTCCGTAACTTGAGGATTATCCTCATTGCTGCACAGAAGAATTATGTCCTTGAAGCACCGCTAGGTGACATGCCCCCTCCCGCTAATGTAGATGCTTTGAACGTATGGCAGACGCGGTCTGATGACTACACGATAGTTCAGTGTGCCATGCTTTATGGCTTAGAACCGGGACTGCAACGATGTTTTGAACGTCATGGAGCATATGAGATGTTCCAAGAGTTGAAGTTAACATTTCAAGCAAATGCCCGGATTGAGAAATATGAGATTTCCAATAAGTTCTACAGCTACAAGATGGAGGAGAATAGTTCTATCAGTGAACACTTGCTCAGAATGTCTAGGTACTACAATCATATGACTCAACTTGGATGCAAAGTTGACGAAGATAGTGTTATCGATAGAGTTCTTCAATCACTGCCACCAAGCTATAAAGGCTTCGTGATGAACTATAACATGCAAGGGGTGCAGAAGACAGTTCCCGAGCTCTTCGCTATGCTCAAAGCTGCGGAGGTAGAAATCAAAAAGGAGCATCAAGTGTTGATGGTTAACAAGACCACTAGTTTCAAATAAAAGGGCAAGGGAAAGAAGGGGAACTTCAAGAAGAATAGCAAGACAGTTGCTACTCCCACAAGCAAACCCAAGTCTGGAGCCAAGCCTGAAACTGGGTGCTTCTACTGCAAAGGGATTGGACACTGGAAGCGGAACTGCCCCAAGTATTTGGCAGATAAGAAGGATGGCAAGGTGAACAAAGGTATATGTGATATACATGTTATTGATGTGTACCTTACTAATGCTCATAGTACTACCTGGGTATTTTATACCGGTTCGGTTGCTAATATTTGTAACTCGAAATAGGGACTATGGAGTAAACGAAGATTAGCTAAGGACGAGGTGACGATGCGCGTAGGAAATGGTTCCAGAGTCGATGGGATCGCCGTCGGCACGCTACCTCTACATCTACCTTCGGGATTAGTTTTAGACCTGAATAATTTTTATTTGGTGCCAGCGTTAGGCATGAAGATTATATCTGGATCTTGTTTATTGCGAGACGGTTATTCATTTAAATCAGAGAATAATGGTTGTTCTATTTATATGAGTAATTGTTGACGCTCAAAAGTGGCACAATCGTAAAAGTTGCTTTAATCTATGTCAAGATTACTTCAAACTTATGATTGGAAGTCACCATGAGATGGCTTTCTTTGAGAAGATCAAGATGGCTATGAAAGTGGTCTAAAATGGAGTCCGGGTGCAAAAGTTATGACAAGTTCATAGATGCTCATGATGACACCAGATTAAAGAATGGCTTGAAACCCAATTAAGATTACTTCAAATGGAAAAAGTTTCAACATGAAAGTTGTTCGTATCGTCGAAACGGTCGATTTTGATATAAAAATCGTCCCAATCCAAGTTCGTATGCAAAAGTTACAGCCATCCGAACACAGCCCTGTCACAGAGCCATAAGTGGCGCGCCCCACCAGCCACGTGTCTGATGGGTAGCGCGAATAACAGTCTGTATTGCGTGACCGTTTTGGCCTAGAAAATGGCTTCAAATCGAAAAACGTTCAACATGAAAGTTGTTCGTATCATCGAAACGGTCAAGATTGCTTTTGGGCTCTTTTCCATCCGAGGTCGTTTACCACCTCAAGAATTACCCGCAAGGTACAGCCAGTTTAAACCGAACAGTTTTGGAAAGTTCGGATAAAACCAATCCGAATTTGGCTAGGGTTTTGGACGTGAATCCAAGCCTTTTCCTTGCACGGCAAGTCCAGCCGCCTCTTATATACCTAAGGGGTGACGGCCGATTGAACAACACACAATCGATCAATTCATCTATCACTTTTTATCTTTTACCTTTTCTCCTTAACCCTAGTTCTTCTTCTTCCTCGTTCTTCGTCTGTTCTTCTTGTTGCAGGGGGGCGAACCTCGAGGCCCTAGGGGTGGTTAGGCAGACCTAGGGCAGCCCATAGCCGCCGCGCGCCCTGACGGGGTCCCTCCCGGGCGCGTGGGGTTTCGGGTCTACGAAAGCACCCGCCGGATTACCTGCGTACCGCGCTTCCGGACGGGTCTCCTTCGACGTGAGCTGCGGTGCATCACCCCCGGCGTCGAGGGTACACAGTGACGTGTTCGTGTGCGAACACATTTTTTGGCGACTCCGCTGGGGACGAAGCTTTGAACGGTCTCCGGCCCGTTCTTGCTACGAAGAGATCGTCATCTAGGGTTTGCAATCTACAAAGGTAATATGAATACCCAATTCACATATGTAGATGCAAATAATACATATGTTGTTGCTAGATCATCTAATGAGCATAATGTATCGGCTAGCCCTAGCTTTATCAATCATGCATCTAATTATGTGCAAGGGCCGATGCAACAAAATCTCCATGATTCTACTTCATATAATTTTAGCAACATGCAACATATGTATCCTAACTCCCATGCATCGGCAACCCCACAAATGCATATGCCGATGAACAACATGATGAGTTCGGTTAATCAAGTTGAAACACCCCATGTAGGATCTTTCAATGGCATGCAACATAGTGTTTCATCTTTTTATTCACCGGCAACTAATTTGCAACATGTTAATCCAAACATGCTGGTGGATAGGGGAATTGGCCATGCTACTACTAGTTATTCGGCCAATTACCCTCAAACATCATATGCTACACCTCATGCTACTAGTTTTTTGGCACCATACGCAACTGTTGATGTCCATAATTCGGCTCCGCACCTTAATGGTAATGGCCGAATAAGTGAAACTTCTGCAGGAGCACAAATGCCTTCACCTAATACCGTGGCATATCATGTCCCCCCTATACAATTACAGAATTTTGGCAACATCTCATTGCTGAAAGAGTCTAAAAGCATTGGGGGGCAACCATATCCAGACTGGGTAATTGAGAACAAGCTTACATTCTCTTGGGATTTATGCAACTCTATTCGCCAGGAACTAATAGAAGGCGGGAAGCCTCATGATTTTGCTGTTGTAAAAGCTAGAGTTGTGCAAATGATGCAGATGCCCAGTGCTGTACCATCCAGTGTACCACCTAAACAATCACAAAGTTTCAGCACCTCATTGCCGAAAGAGTCTCAAAGTATTGGGGGGCAATCTCATGACGAGTGGATGGAAATTGAGATGAAAAAGTTTAAAGCTCGCCAAGCTGAGATGTGGGCTAAAATTAGACGAGAGCGAGAAGCCTTGCAAATTCAAAAACATAAAGTTGTTGATTCAGGTAACAAAGAAAATTCGGTTATTAGAAAAGCCGAATCAAGTAGTATATATTCTGAGTCTATCAAATCCAAAGAGGCAAGCATTATTGAGAAAGGGCATGGAAAGCATAGCAAAACAGTCATACTTGATTTTTCCGAAGTCAATGGAACCTACTTCCTGCCCTATGAGTTCCCTGCCATAGAAATTGACAAGCCTCAAGGACAAGAACAAGTAGCCGAACAAAGTTCGGCTGATATGAATCTTCAAAGCAATGATGCACGGAATCAAGAAAAAGATGATGAAAAGAAGTTGGGGAGCCATCCAAAGACGGAGCAAGATGTTCTTCAAGTGACACCACCATCATGTTCTCCCAACATATTTGAAGAGGTATGCATAGAGAGTAATTTACCTATTTTCAGATTTGGTCGCGACTTCATTATTGATGCATCTATAAGAAATATTCTCATAAGTAATTTTGAAAGACCAATGAAGAAGGGTAATTTACTTGTTAGCAATAAATTTGTTATGGAACATATCGGTCAACCCATTATGCCATTTATAAAGACCGATATTGACTTATTGTTACAGTCAAAGCTTTCCCCGTTGCTTTATGTAAAGTTCATATCTAGTTGGGTAGCTTTGCTTATTTCGTACTTGGCTTGCACTTGGTCTCAACTAAGACATGTATGTTCTAAATATCTTCATTTCAGAAATTTAAAGCCAAGGTTAAATTCTATTGAGAAAACTGATGCTAATATAATATCTTATACAAAGACATCGGAGATAGAGTGGAAAACACAATGCATAGCCGAATGGGGAGATTACAAATCTAAACCATTCATTTGCTTATCTCCAAAGCCGTTCAAATAGCAAGATCGGCTAGAAAACACGAAGTATACCTTCAGTTCAAGCATGTGTGATCAAATATTTGTTTTGTTGCTGAAAAAGAATTACATTACAATTCTTGATCACCATGTTAAGCCATCAATCCAAGGACGGATGTATTGTAAGTTGCATGATTCATCCAAGCATAATTTTGAGGATTGCAACATGTTTCGTCAAATAGTTAAATCGGCCATTGAGAAAGGACGATTGAAGTTTGTTGAAACACCAAGAGATGACCAGACTATTCCGATTGGTCCCGATGGCAAAAAGTTTTTGCAACGGCTGCTTCAAGCCGATCCATTTAAAGAGAATGTAAAAGCTGCAGGTGATCGGATTAAGCTTTCAAGTAAAGAAGTTGTTGAAGAGCATAATGAGCATAATCTTGAGGGCGAGAGTTCCATCGAAGCTACAATGGAGACGCCAAGGACTGGGGGGCAGCAAGCAAATCCAATGATCGATGAAAGCAAACCAAAAGAAAACAAAGGCCAAAATAAGCGCAAGTGTAAGAGATCAAAAATCACCTTCGCTGAACTATTGGATAAATATCAAAAGAAGAGTGAAGAGAAGAATGCTTATCGGCCAAATCATGCAAAGAAACCAAGATCACCCCCAAGGCGCAAGTATGAGGATCGGCATTGGCAAAGTGACAATTTTTATGCAACATATTCATATCCTTATTTTGGGCCGCCAGTGCCAATGTCGTGGATGCCTCCCTATGCTCAAGTAGATCCATATCCATCATGGGACAGGTATGATACAAGGGCGCATTCTCCATCTTATTTTAGACCATCTCACCAATATTATGAAGCTTCGAGGAGATCAACATTTGAACAATCACATGTTAAAGACCGTTTCAATCATAAGGAATCGGTCCGGAGCTCAAGGAAGAAGAAAGAGGTGGTCAAGCAAGTTTACCGTGTTAAAAGAGATTGTCGTAAGAGTGCAACTTCATATTTGATCTCAAATGAAAAAGAGCCAATTAAAGTGTTGACATTGGCTACTAAAGGCAATGAGAGGAAGCAACCAATTATTGACAGTCAAAGTGCCAAATCTGAAGAAAAGAAGTTGAGAGTGCACAAAGCCAAAAAAGGATTGCCATTGGCCAAGACAAAATCGCAGTCGGGGTGCCCACTCGACTTATCATATTGGCAAAAGAAGAAACTACAAAAACTTAGTGCACAAGAACTTGAAGAAAGAAACATGGCATGGGTTCCCAAAGGAAGTGATCAAAATAAGAATTATGTGCAAGCTTCCATTACAAGAAGTGCGGCAAAGGTGAAGAAGGAAAAGAGTGAAAACTATGAAGGACGAAGCCGAAGGTTTCAGCATCTTCGGTCTACACATTATCCATATTCTTCAACTATGCCATTAACGGCCATGTCATGGAATTCGTCATCAGGTATGATTGGTAACCCTCAATGGGCTTATTTTAATCCATGGATGCCATATAATTTCTTACATCATGAAAGGGTATTACCAAGTCACTATACATTTGATTAGTTACAACTTTTGTTGCTGATCCAAAGGGCCGAAATACTTAGTTTGTCATTTCATTTATTTGTTTCGGCTATATGTGCTTTGAATGAAGTTTACATGGTAATGGCCGATATTTATCTATCGTCCTAAGAATATGTCAATGCATGGCCGGTGTAGTATTCTAGCATTGTCCTTAGTTCGAATGGAGAGCGAGGCAAGGTGATATACATCTTGAGGCTTTCGGTGATTCGTTATGAGTAGTGCAACAAATATCCAAGGGTTATCAATGTTTTGACGAATCACTTATAGTTTATCTTGAGATATGTCTAGATGCAAAATTTACCTTGGGTTGCTTTAAAATTGTTCTTATATTTAGACATGACAATTCAAAAGAGTTGGCACAGCAAGCATCCGGCTACTACGTTAATCATGGTGTATTGCATTTCTCTCAATAGCCGATGCTTCGTCTTGTCAACATAGGTAAGGCCGAACCGAAGTTCACAGCTTCGGCCACTAATGAATTTTGATGCAGGTGATACTAAGGACTGGAGAGAGTTTATTGATTATCTACAAAATCCTAGCAAAAGGGGGAACAATATGGTCCGGAGGATGACCTTGAGATGCATATCTATGAAACTTTATCATCGGATTGTTAACGAAGTTGAGAAGGTTTCGCTCAAGTTTGCATCAAGGGTTCAAGAACAATAATGGCCGATATATAATTATCGTCCTAAGCATATAAATGGCCGATGGGTTGTTGACATCGTCCTTAGAACCAACATGGTACAAATTATTTTTCGGCACGCTTGCTTTGCCGAAAAACAGGGGGGGCATGTGTTGACGCTCAAAAGTGGCACAATCGTAAAAATTGCTTTAATCTATGTCAAGATTACTTCAAACTTATGATTGGAAGTCACCATGAGATGGCTTTCTTTGAGAAGATCCAGATGGATATGAAAGTGGTCTAAAATGAAGTCCGGATGCAAAAGTTATGACAAGTTCAGAGATGCTCATGATGACACCAGATTAAAGAATGGCTTGAAAACCAATTAAGATGACTTCAAATGGAAAACGTTTCAACATGAAAGTTGTTCATATCGTCGAAACGGTCGATTTTAATGTAAAAATCGTCCCAATCCGAGTTCGTATGCAAAAGTTACAGTCATCCGAACACAGCCCTGTCACAGAGCCATAAGTGGCGCGCCCCACCAGCCACGTGTCTGATGGGTAGCGCGAATAAGAGCCTGTATTGCGTGACCGTTTTGGCCTAGAAAATGGATTCAAATCGAAAAACGTTCAACATGAAAGTTGTTCGTATCGTCGAAATGGTCAAGATTGTTTTTGGGCTCTTTTCCATCCGAGGTCGTTTACCACCTCAAGAATTACCCGCAAGGTACAGCCAGTTTAAACCGAACAGTTTTGGAAAGTTCGGATAAAACCAATCCGAATTTGGCTAGGGTTTTGGACGTGAATCCAAGCCTTTTCCTTGCATGGCAAGTCCAGCCGCCTCTTATATACCTAAGGGGTGACGGCCGATAGAACAACACACAATCGATCAATTCATCTATCACTTTTTATCTTTTACCTTTTCTCCTTAACCCTAGTTCTTCTTCTTCCTCGTTCTTCGTCTGTTCTTCTTGTTGCAGGGCGGCGAACCTCGAGGCCCTAGGGGCGGTCAGGCCAACCTAGGGCAGCCCATAGCCGCCGCGCGCCCTGACGGGGTCCCTCCCGGGCGCGTGGGGTTTCGGGTCTACAAAAGCACCCGCCGGATTGCCTGCGTACCGCGCTTCCGGACGGGTCTCCTTCGACGTGAGCTGCGGTGCATCACCCCCGGCGTCGAGGGTACACGGTGACGTGTTCGTGTGCGAACAGTAATATATTTTATGGTCATGCACCCTTGAAGAGTGGTCTATTTTTCTTGGATCTCGATCGTAGTGATACACATATTCATAATATTAAAGCCAAAAGATGTAAAGTTGATAATGATAGTGCAACTTATTTGTGGCACTTCCGTTTAGGTCATATTGGTGTAAAACGCATGAAGAAACTCCATAGTGAGGGACTTTTTGAATCACTTGATTATGAATCACTAGGTGCTTGCGAACCATGCCTCATGGGCAAGATGACTAAAACTCCGTTCTCCGGAACAATGGAGCGAGCAACAGATTTGTTGGAAATTATACATACTGATGTATGTGGGCTGATGAGTGTTGAAGCTCGCGGCGGGTATCGTTATTTTCTGACCTTCACTGATGATTTGAGCAGATATGGGTATATCTACTTGATGAAGCACAAGTCTGAAACATTTGAAAAGTTCAAAGAATTTCAGAGTGAAGTAGAGAATCATCGTAACAAGAAAATAAAGTTTCTACGATCTGATCATGGAGGTGAATATTTGAGTTACGAGTTTGGTCTTCATTTGAAACAATGTGGAATAGTTTCACAACTCACGCCACCCGGAACACCACAGCGTAATGGTGTGTCCGAACGTAGTAACCGTACTTTATTCGATATGGTGCGGTCTATGATGTCTCTTAGCAATTTACCACTGTCGTTTTCGGGTTATGCTTTAGAGACAACTGTATTCACGTTAAATAGGGCACCATCTAAATCCGTTGAGACGATGCCTTATGAACTGTGGTTTGGCAAGAAACCAAAGTTGTCGTTTCTTAAAGTTTGGGGTTGCGATGCTTATGTGAAAAAGCTTCAACCTGATAAGCTCGAACCCAAGTCGGAGAAATGTGTCTTCATAGGATACACAAAGGAGACTGTTGGGTACACCTTCTATCACAGATCCGAAGGCAAGATATTTGTTGCTAAGAATGGATCCTTTCTAGAGAAGGAGTTTCTCTCGAAAGAAGTGAGTGGGAGGAAAGTGGAACTTGATGAGGTAATTATACCTTCTCCCGAATTGGAAAGTAGTACATCACAGAAACTAGTTCCAGTGATTCCTACACCAATTAGTGAGGAAGCTAATGATGATGATCATGATTCTTTGGATCAAGTTTCTTCTCAACTTCGTAGATCAACCAGAGTACGTTTCGCGCCAGAGAGGTACGGCAACCCAGTTCTGGAAGTCGTGTTACTAGACCATGATGAACCTACGAACTACGAGGAACCGATGATGAGCCCAGATTCCGCAAAATGGCTTGAGGCCATGAAATCTGAGATGGGATCCATGTATGAGAACAAAGTGTGGACTTTGGTTGACTTTCCCGATGATCGGCGAGCCATCAAAAATAAATGGATCTTCAAGAGGAAGACTGACGCTGAGGGTAATGTTACTGTTTACAAAGCTCGACTTGTTGCAAAAGGTTTTTGACAAGTTCAAGGAGTTGACTACGATGAGACTTTCTCACCCGTAGCGATGCTTAAGTCTGTCCGAATCATGTTAGCAATTGTTGCATTTTATGATTATGAAATCTAGCAAATGGATGTCAAAACTGCATTCCTGAATGGATATCTCAAAGAAGAGTTGTATATGATGCAACCAGAAGGTTTTGTCGATCCTAAAGGTGCTAACAAAGTGTGCAAGCTCCAGCGATCCATCTATGGATTGGTGCAAGCATCTCGGTGTTGGAATATACGCTTTGATGAGGTGATCAAACCATATGGTTTTATACAGACTTTTGGAGAAGCCTGTATTTACAAGAAAGTGAGTGGGAGATCTGTAGCATTTCTGATATTATATGTGGATGACATATTGTTGATTGGAAATGATATAGAATTTCTGGATAGCATAAAAGGATACTTGAATAATAATTTTTCAATGAAAGACCTCGGTGAAGCTGCTTACATATTAGGCATTAAGATCTATAGAGATAGATAAGGACGCTTAATTGGACTTTCACAAAGCACATACCTTGATAAAGTTTTGAAGAAGTTCAAAATGGATCAGTCAAAGAAAGGGTTCTTGCTTGTGTTACAAGGTGTGAAGTTGAGTAAGACACAATGCCCAACCACTGGAGAAGATAGAGAGAAGATGAAAGTCATTACCTATGCCTCAACCATAGGATCTATCATGTATGCAATGCTGTGTACCAGACCTGATGTGTGCCTTCTTATAAGTTTAGCAGGGAGGTAACAAAGTAATCCAGGAGTGGATCACTGGACAGCGGCCAAGAACATCCTGAAGTACCTAAAAAGGACAAAGGATATGTTTCTAATACATGGAGGTGACAAAGAGCTCGTCGTAAACAGTTACGTCGATTCAAGCTTTGACACTGATCCGGATGACTCTAAGTCACAAACCGGATATGTATTTTTATTAAATGGTGGAGTTATCAATTGGTGCGGTTCCAAGCAGCGCGTTGTGGCGGGATCTACATGTGAAGCTGAATACATAGCTGCTTCGGAAGCAGCAAATGGAGGAGTCTAGATGAGGAGTTCATATCCGATCTAAGTGTAATACCTAGTGCACCGGGTCCAATGAAAATATTTTGTGACAACACTGGAGCAATAGCCTTGGCGAAGGAATCCAGGTTTCACAAGAGAACAAAGCACATCAAAAGATGCTTCAATTCCATCCGCGATCAAGTCAAGGAGGGAGACATAGAAATTTGCAAGATACATACGAATCTAAATGTCGCAGACCCGTTGACTAAGCCTCTTCCATGGGCAAAACATGATCAGCACCAAGACTCCATGGGTGTTAGAATCATTACTTTGTAATCTAGATTATTGACTCTAGTTCAAGTGGGAGACTGAAGGAAATATGCCCTAGAGGCAATAATAAAGATGTTATTTGTATTTCCATATATCATGATAGATGTCTTTTATTCATGCTAGAATTGTATTAACCGGAAACTTAGTACATGTGTGAATACATAGACAAAACAATACGTCACTAGTATGCCTCTACTAGACTAGCTCATTGATCAAAGATGGTTATGTTTCCTAGCCATAGACATGAATTGTCATTTGATCAAAGAGATCACATCATTAGGAGAATGATGTGATGGACAAGACCCATCTGTTAGCTTAGCACTATGATCGTTTAGTTTTACTGCTATTGCTTTCTTCATGACTTATACATGTTCCTATGACTATGAGATAATGCAACTCCCGAATACTGGAGGAACACCTTGTGTGCTATCAAACGTCACAACGTAACTGGGTGATTATAAAGATGCTCTACAGGTGTCTCCAAAAGTGTTTGTGGTGTTGGCATAGATCAAGAATAGGATTTGTCACTCCAAATGTCGGAGAGGTATCTCTGGGCCCTCTCGGTAGTGCACATCATAATAAGCCTTGCAAGCAAATGACTAATGAGTTAGTCATGAGATGATGTATTACAGAATGAGTAAAGAGACTTGCCGGTAACGAGATTGAACTAGGTATTGAGATATCGACGATCGAATCTCGGGTAAGTAACATACCGATGACAAAAGGAACAACGTATGTTGCTATGTGGTTTGACCGATAAAGATCTTCGTAGAATATGTAGGAGCCAATATGAGCATCCAGGTTCCGCTATTGGTTATTGGCCCGAGATGAGTCTCGGTCATGTCTACATAGTTCTCGAACCCGTAGGGTCCGCACGTTTAACGTTTGATGACGATAGGTGTTATGAGTTTATGAGTTTTTATGTACCGAAGGTAGTTCGGAGTCCCGGATGAGATCACGGACATGACGAGGAGTCTCGGAATGTCCGAGACGTAAAGATTGATATATTGGACGACTATATTCAGACACTGGAAGTGTTCCAGAAAAGTTTCGGATTAAACCGGAGTACCGGAGGGGTTACCGGAACCCCCCGGGGAAGTATTGGGCCCTAGTGGGCTTTAGGGGAGAGAGAGGGCAGCAGCCCAGGAGGTGGCGCGCCCCCTCCCAAGGGGAGTCCGAATTGGACTAGGGGAGGGGGCACGGCCCCTCTTTCCCTCTCCCTCTCCCTCTCCTTCCTTCCCCCTCTCCCTCTTAGTGGACTCCTACTAGGAATACGATTGGAATCCTATTCCTAGTAGGAGTGGCCCTCCTAGGGCACGCCATAGGGGCCGGCCGGCCTCCCCCCTTGCTCCTTTATATATGGGGGCAGGGGGCACATCTAGACACACAAGTTGATCAAGTTGATCTCTCCCAACCGTGTGCGGTGCCCCCTCCACAGAAACACACCCCGGTCATATCGTTGCAGTGCTTAGGCGAAGCCCTACGCCGGTAGCTTCACCATCTCCGTCACCATGCCGTCGTGCTGACGAAACTCTCCCGCGAAGTTCTATTGGATCAAGAGCTTGTGGGACGTCATCAAGCTAAATGTGTGCTAAACGCGGAGGCTCCATACGTTCGGTGCTTGATCGGTAGGATCGCGATGAAAGTTCGACTACATCAACCGCGTCACTAGACGCTTCCGCTCCCGGTCTACGAGGGTACGTGGACACACTCTCCCCTCTCGTTGCTATGCATCTAGTAGATAGATCTTGTGTGATCGTAGGAAAATTTTGAAATACTAGGTTCCACAACAATTTTTTCCGGTGATGTCATCCGTGGCGATGCTTCGCTACTTCTTCTACCTCCGGAACAAGGGCAAGCTCTGTTCAGGGTGTGCCAACTTCATCGCGGCCAACGGGACCAACGCGATCTCGAAAGCTGGGAAGAAGGCCGAGAACTTCAGGAACAAGTGGGTCCTTGTGGACGCCAAGTGCTCTCATCCTCGGTTGGTGCTGCCGACAGAGATGCACGCGTCTGACGATAGGTGGCTCAGCGCGAAGCTCACTGACCCTCGGGCAGAGCCGGTGCTGGAGAAGATGACCGCTGACTTGAAACCCGATGACCCAAAGGCGACGAAGTTGATGGGGGCCATGATCGTCAAGGAATTCCTAGTGCGCCGCGTAGCTCCACTTCAGGCGCACTCGCGCCCCTTGTGAAGGCTCGGGTGCGAGATGGATGACCTCCGTCTGCGCCCCGACGCCCTGTCCGACGAGCAGTTGGGAGCAGCTCTCCGCCTCCTAGTTGGGGATGACCAGGGGTATCCGCCCATTACCCACGTCCCCTTGTATCGCCGCCAGGATGGGGCGAAGGTGGCGGCCTCCATGCCCACCTTCGACGGACGCGGGCTTGTGCCACCGGCGCCCCCCGAGGCCCAGATGGCGACGGTTCTAGTGGCTTCAGGTGACTCCGGTGGGGAGGAGGACTCAGAGGCGACCGTCGAGGGGTCCGGGGAGACCTCCCCCCCCCCCACATAAGGCCGATCTCCTCCGCGCCTTGCCCGATGATGACGACACCGACGACCACCCGGTGAAGGAGGCCACGCCCCCTGTCGGGGTCACCACAAGGTCCAAGGTCACCCTGCCAGCCGGGGTCCCGGTGAAGAACAGGTCGGCGCTGATCTCCCGAGGCGACGCTCCGGCTCTGACACCGCCTGACACTGCCGCTGGGCCAGGTGTTGTGGCCTCATCTGTTCTGGGGGCTCCTGCACCTGCGCCACAGGCTGCGAGGCCCCTGGGCTCCGTGGTGAAGAGCCCGTGGGGTTACACCGTCGTGGACCAGTAAGTACCTTGGCCTGGTTTTGTCTTCACTCTTGATTTCGTTGCTGATGCCTGATGTCTTCCCTTGCACTGCCAGGCCGGCGCTGTCGGCAAAGAAAAAGAAGCAGGGGGTGACCGCATCAGAAGCCCAGCGGCCTGGCTTGGCTTCACCCTCTCCGGCGTAGACGAGCGGTGGAGGCGCCCCTACTTCTCCTGCTCGGTTGTCCTCGCGAGGTCCAATGGACCTGTTGGGGATCGTTGTAAAAATTCAAAAAACATTCTACACATCACCAAGATCAATCTATGGAGTGACTAGCAATGAGGGAGGGGAGTGCATCTTCATACCTTTGAAGATCGCGATGCGGAAGCGTTGCAAGAACACAGTTGGTGTAGTCGTACACAAAGCGGTTCAGATCGCGGCTGAATCCGATCTAAGCGCTGAACAACGGCGCCTCCGCGTTCAACACACGTGCAGCCCGGTGACATCTCCCATGCCTTGATCCAGCAAGGAGAGAGGGAGAGGTTGGGGAAGACTCCGTCCAGCAGCAGCACGATGGCGTGGTGATGGTGGAGGAGCGTGGTTCTCCAGCAGGGCTTCGCCAAGCGCTATGAGAGACGAGGAGGGGGAGAGGTAGGGCTGCGCCGAGAGCGAGAGGAACTCGTGTGTCTGGCAGCCCCAAATACCCCCACTATATATAGGGGAAAGGGAGGGGGTGCTCGCCCTCTAGGGTTCCCACCCTAAGGCGGGCGGCAGCCCTAGATTGGTTTGGGGGGCGGCCAGGAGGGGGACAGAGGAGGAGCGCGCCCTAGGGTGGGCCTTAGGCCCACCTGCGCCTAGGGTTTTGCCCTCTTCTCCTCCTTGCGCCTTGGGCCCTGGTGGGAGGCGCACCAGCCCACCTAGGGGCTGGTCCCTTCCCACTCTTGGCCCACGCAAGCCTCCGGGGCTGGTGGCCCCTCTCGGTGGACCCTCGAAACCCTTCCAGTGGTCCCGGTACATTACCGGTGATGCCGAGAACACTTCAGATGGCCAAATCATCACTTCCTATATATAATTCTTTACCTCCGGGCCATTCCGGAAATCCTCGTGACGTCCGGGATCTCATCCGGGACTCCGAACAACATTCGGTAACCACGTACATATATTCCCTATAACCCTAGCGTCATCGAACCTTAAGTGTGTAAACCCTACGGGCCTGCCATTCGAAGGTTCACCGTTATCTAACAACATGATTTCCAGTACATGGTTCCGTACCACTCTGGTGTGGAATGTGTCCTCGTGGACCTACGAAATTCAGTAGTAACTTGATCCGAAGTTTCATGATCATTATCATTAACTTCCTCTTTGGTCGGTGCAGGCACTACAGAAACATCTTCCTGTGCTGCGATACTTTCTGGTTCAAGAGGGGTTACAACCACCTCATTAAGTTCTACTTTCCTCACACTTACTTCTTTTGAGAGAAACTCTTTCTCCAGAAAGGATCCATTCTTGGCAACGAAGACCTTGCCTTCGGATCTGAGGTAGAAGGTATACCCACTAGTTTCCTTAGGGTATCCTACGGAGATGCATTTTTCCGATTTGGTTCGAGCTTTTCAGATTGAAGTTTCTTGACATAAGCATCGCATCCCCAAACTTTTAGAAACGACAACTTAGGTTTCTTCCTAAGCCATAGTTCATACGGTGTCGTCTCAACGGATTTAGACGGTGCCCTATTTAAAGTGAATGCGGCAGTCTCTAAAGCATAACCCCAAAAAGATAGCGGTAAATCAGTAAGAGACATCATAGATCGCACCATGTCCAACAGAGTACGATTACGACGTTTGGACACACCGTTACGCTGAGGTGTTGTAGGCGGCATTAGTTGTGAAAAAATTCCACATCTCCTTAGGTGCGTGCCAAATTTGTGACTTAAATATTCTCCTCCACGATCTGATCGTACGAATTTTATTTTTCTGTCACGTTGATTCTCCACCTCATTATGGAATTCGTTGAAATTTTCAAAGGTCTCAGACTTGTGGTTCATCAAGTAGACATATCCATATCTACTTAAGTCATCAGTGAGGGTGAGAACATAACGATAGCCACCGCGAGCATCAACACTCATTGGACCGCACACATCAGTATGTATGATTTCCAACAAGTTGGTTACTCGCTCCATTGTTCCGGAGAACGGAGTCTTGGTCATCTTGCCCAAGAGGCATGGTTCGCACGTGTCAAATGATTCATAATCAAGAGACTCCAAAATTCCATCTGCATGGAGTTTCTTCATGCGTTTGACACCAATATGACTAAAGCGGCAGTGCCACAAGTATGTGGGACTATCATTATCAACCATACATCTTTTGGCATTCACACTATGAATATGTGTAGCATCACGTTCGAGATTTAATAAAAATAAACCATTGACCAGCGGGGCATGGCCATAAAACATTTCTCTCATATAAATAGAACAACCATTATTCTCAGATTTAAATGAGTAGCCATCTCGTATTAAACGAGATCCGGATACAATGTTCATGCTCAAAGCTGGTACTAAATAACAATTATTGAGGTTTAAAACCAATCCCGAAGGTAGATGTAGAGGCAGTGTGCCGACGGCGATCACATCGACCTTGGAACCATTCCCGACGCGCATCGTCACCTCGTCCTTCGCCAGTCTCCGCTTATTCCGCAGCTCCTGCTTTGAGTTACAAATATGAGCAACTGCACTGGTATCAAATACCCAAGAGCTACTACGAGCGCTGATAAGGTACACATCAATAACATGTATATCACATATAGCTTTAACGTTGCCGGCCTTCTTATCCACTAAGTATTTGGGGCAATTCCTCTTCCAGTGACCCGTTCCCTTGCAATAAATGCACTCAGTCTCAGGCTTGGGTCCATTCTTTGGCTTCTTCCCGGCAACTGGCTTACCGCGCGCGGCAACTCCCTTGTTGTCCTTCTTGAAGTTCTTCTTACCCTTGCCTTTCTTGAACTTAGTGGTTTTATTCACCATCAACAATTGATGTTCCTTTTTGATCTCCACCTCCGCTGATTTCAGCACTGAATATAACTCGGGAATGGCCGTCTCCATCCCTTGCATATTGTAGTTCATCACAAAGCTCTTGTAGCTAGGTGGAAGCGACTGGAGGATTCTGTCAACGACCGCGTCATCTGGGAGATTAACTCCCAGCTGAGACAACCGGTTGTGCAACCCAGACATTCTGAGTATATGCTCGCTTACAGAACGGTTTTCCTCCATCTTACAAATGTAGAACTTGTCAGAGACTTCATATCTCTTGACCCGGACGTGAGCTTGGAAAACCATTTTCAGCTCTTGGAACATCTCATATGCTCTCTGTTGCTCAAAACGCTTTTGGATCCCCGATTCTAAGTTGTAAAGCATGTCGCACTAAACCAAGGAGTAATCATCACTACGCGACTGCTAGGCGTTCATAACGTCTTGTGTTGGTGGAAAAATGGGTGCATCACCTAGCGGTGCTTCAAGGACATATGCTTTCTTGGCAGCTATGAGGATGATCCTCAAGTTACGGACCCAGTCCGTATAGTTGCTACCATCGTCTTTCAGCTTGGTTTTCTCTAGGAACGCGTTGAAGTTGAGGGCAACATTAGTGTGGGCCATTTGATCTACAACACATATTGTAAAGATTTTAGACTATGTTCATGATAATTAAGCTCATCTAATCATATTTAATGAACTCCCACTCGGATAGACATCTCTCTAGTCATCTAAGTGATACATGATTCGAATCGACTATGCCGTGTCCGATCATCACGTGAGACGGACTGGTCATCAACGATGAACATCTCCATGTTGATCGTATCTTCTATACGACTCATGTTCGACCTTTCAGTCTTCCGTGTTCCGAGGCCATGTCTGTACATGCTAGGCTCGTCAAGTCAACCTAAGTGTATTGCGTGTATAAATCTGGCTTACACCCGTTGTATGCGAACGTTACAGCCTATCACACCCGATCATCACGTGGTGCTTCGGAACAACGAACCTTAGCAACAGTGCACAGTTAGGGGGAACACAATTCTTGAAATTTTAGTGAGAAATCATCTTATTTAAGCTACCGTCCTTCTAAGCAAATAAGATGTAAAACATGATAAACATCACATGCAATCAAATAGTGACATGATATGGCCAATATCATTTTGCTCCTTTTGATCTTCATCTTCGGGGCTCCATGATCATCATCGTCACCGGCATGACACCATGATCTCCATCATCGTTTCTTCATGAAGTTGTCTCGCCAACTGTTACTTCTACTACTATGGCTAACGATTAGCAATAAAGTAAAGTAATTACATGGTGTTTTCACTGACACGCAGGTCATACAATAAAATAAGACAACTCCTATGGCTCCTGCCGGTTGTCATACTCATCGACATGCAAGTCGTGATTCCTATTACAAGAACATGATCAGTCTCATACATCACATATATCATTCATCGCATCCTTTTGGCCATATCACATCACACGGCATATGCTACAAGAACAAGTTAGACGTCCTCTAATTGTTGTTGTAAGTTTTTACGTGGCTGATATAGGTTTCTAGCAAGAACGTTTCTTACCTACGCCAAAACCACAACGTGATATGCCAATTTCTATTTACCCTTCATAAGGACCCTTTTCATCGAATCTGATTCGACTAAAGTGGGAGAGACAGACACCAGCTAGCCAGCTTATGCAACTAGTGCATGTCAGTCGGTGGAACCTGTCTCACGTAAGCGTACGTGTAAGGTCGGTCCGGGCCGCTTCATCCCACGATGCCACCGAATCAAGATAAGACTAGTAACGGCAAGTAAATTGACAAAATCTACGCCCACAACAACTTGTGTTCTACTCGTGCATAGAAACTACGCATAGACCTAGCTAATGATGCCACTGTTGAGGATCGTGGCAGAAATTCAAAAAAATTCTACGCACCACCAAGATCAATCTATGGAGTGACTAGCAACGAGAGAGGGGAGTGCATCTTCATACCTTTGAAGATCGCGATGCGAAAGCGTTGCAAGAACGCGGTTGGTGGAGTCATACATGAAGCGATTCAGATCGCGGCTGAATCTGATCTAAGGGCCGAACAACGGCGCCTTCGCGTTCAACACACGTGCAGCCCGGTGACGTCTCCCATGCCTTGATCCAGCCAGGAGAGAGGGAGAGGTTGGGGAAGAATCCGTCCAGCAGCAGCACGACGGCATGGTGATGGTGGAGGAGTGTGGTTCTCCAACAGGGCTTCGCCAAGCGCTACGAGAGACGAGGAGGGGGAGGTAGGGCTGCGCCGAGATCGAGAGGAACTCCTGTGTCTGGCAGCCCCAAATACCCCCACTATATATAGGGGAAGGGGAGGGGGTGCGCCCCCTCTAGGGTTCCCACCCTAAGGAGGGCGGCAGCCCTAGATTGGTTTGGGGGCGGACATGAGGGGGGACAGAGGAGGGGTGCGCCCTAGGGTGGGCCTTAGGCCCACCTATGCCTAGGGTTTTCCCCTTTTCTCCTCCTTGCGCATTGGGCCCTGGTGGGAGGCACACCAGCCCACCTTGGGGCTGGTTGTGACGCCCCGAGACCGATGCGCCAGGTGTCAGCCAGTTATTCTTCATCGTTGCCATGTCATTTGCTTGCGTGTTGCACTTTGTCATGTCATCATGTGCATTTCATCAGAATTTTTCAAAACTTGCATTCGTTCGGTTTCCCCGGTTCTCTCTGTTGTCCGTTCTGAGCCCAGACACAGTCGCACGCGCCCGCGGCAACTCCGGATATTTATTTTATAAGTGGCCGGAAAATGTTCTCGGAATGGGATGGAACTTGGCGTGTGGTCTTATTATAGTGTAGACAGACCGCCTGTCAAATTTCGTCGCATTCGGAGTTCGTTTGGTAGCCCAACCGTTAAACATATAGCGGCACTATAGCCGGATAAACGTCGGACGTTTTGGCGTTTCGAAACTGCCGCCAGGCCTCTCTCTCTCTTCTCTCGTCTCCGCCCGATGCCTTCTACACAAGCCTTTTTTTTCCCTCGACTGCGCGTCCGAAACTGTCCCAAACCCGACCCGGGAAGTCATGACCGATGGGTCCGGATCATCCCCAAACATCCCTAAAACATCTACGTTTTCTTATTTGGGCCACCTAACCTATTTAGTTCGGACCGTCCGATTTTGATCGAAGGGACCAAATGACGCTAAACCTAGCCTACCTACTATATAAACAGTCTAACCCTAGACTGTCCCATCCATTCCCCCCCTATCCGATCGCCGCCGCCACACTCCACCTCCCACCTCGGGATCTCCTCCCGATCCAAATTTCTCCGACAAGCCCCTTGTTTTGCGCTGCCGACCAACCACATCCGCCACCTCCTCTGCTCCCAAGGCTCCGAGCTCCTCCCAAACCAGGACGCCGTGGAGGCTACAGCTCGCCTTGCGTCACCGGCGACCGAAGCCAGCAGGGTCGCTCCCTCCTTCCCTTGCCTCCCTTTTCTTCGTTCCTTCTTCTTCTTCCCGTCTCAACCCATGTCTCTCTCTCCACAGGGGCATGGCGTCGCTCGTCCCTGCAGCTCCCTACTGCGTCCGCCTCGCCGGAGCGGCCGACCTCGTCCCGCTTGTCCAAGACCTCCCCTGCCTCCAATCTGCCGTTCCCGGCCTCCCGTCGTGCTTTGCGTCCTTCGCCTGGAGTCGAGATCCTCTGCTGCACCCTCAACCCCATCGTGAGGAGTACCACGCCGTGGCCGTCGCCCTGTCAAGACCCGTCACCGGACCCGCCGGGCTCTGTCCGGCTGGATCCCCACCGGACCTTCTTCCTCCTGCGCCAGATCCAGGCCGCCGTCAAGCCGCCGGCGTCCTTCGTCCTGTCCCACTCGGCATGGCCGCTGGCCTGTGTTTTCCTCGCTGTGAGCAACTGCATAACTGAAGATTCATTTTGTTCCTAGATCCGTTCTGGCATGTAGGTTTTATTCAGTTTTGCATCTTTTGTAGCACAGCAGAGTCATTGGCCTAGTGGTTGTTCCCTTGCACACTCATCCAGGAGGTCCTGGGTTCAAATCCCAGGTGCCTTTGTATTTTTGTGTTCTTTCGTTTATTTTGCACACACTCAGTCACTCAACCACTTGGGCCAGATGCTTCTGGGCTGCTGCGGTGTGCTGCAGTTCGGCCCATCATGTGTTTTTTTCAGCAGAGTGTTTTTGTCATTTAATCATGTGCATGCATAATCACAGAAAATGCCTTTGTTTTAGAATGCTCACAACTAAATAACCGTGCATCGGATTTAACCATGTTATGTATGTAAAATGCTTAGAATTTCATCTAGTTTCATAATATCCAACTTTCATTCATGTTAAAAATGTTTTAAATTGTTGTTTGCATTCATTTGTGATAATAACATGCTAAAATGATTTATTTCATAACTAAATAACCATAGCTCCAAATTTGTTAAACTTTATATGTATTTGGGGTAGAAAATGTGTAGAATAACATGGTGCCCCTTGTTTTGCTGTTTAACAACATTAAAATGGTGTAATAGGTAGAACAGTACCGAATTCATAATATGAACATGGGGATTTTCCGGAATTGTTGTTTGTTGTTCCGGACTCATTTAAACTTGTCTAAATAGTTAGTTTACTTTTGCTTCACCCCTTGCATCATATATAGACTTGTCTTGCATCATACTTGCTTGAGCATATTGTCATGTTTCTTGTGTTGGTTTTCTGTGCTTCCTACCTTGCCATGTAATGCTTTCTGTATAGACTTGTCATGCATTATACCTTGCCATGTATTGCATCATATAGCCTTGTGTTGTTTTACTGTGCTTCCTACCTTGCCATGTTGTGCTTCCTGTATAGACTTGTCGTGCATCCTATATAGAACTGTCTTGCATCATACTTGGTTGAGCATATTGTCGTGTCTCGTGTTGTGTGTTTACCGTATTGCTTGCTTCTTCTCGTTAGTGCTTGTTCCGTTGTGATCGTGAGGATTCGTTCGACTTCTCGTGGTTCTTCTTCAAGGCTTCTTCTTCGTCCTCTTCATGGACTTGTTCTTCTTCCTTGCGGGATCTCAGGCAAGATGACCATACCCTTGGATACCTTTACTATCATTGCCATGCTTAGTGTCTCGATGCTATCGTTACATGTCGCGCTACCCATCATTATTGTCAGCCTCTCCTTGTTGCCATGAAACCTCTAACCTTTGAAACCTTCTTAGCAAAACCATTGTTTGGCTATGTTACCCGCTTGCTCAGCCCCTCTTATACCGTTGTTAGTTGCAGGTGAAGATGAAGTTCGTTCCAGGTGGGAACTTGTTGTTGGAATATCACAATATGTTATATATATATATAACACACCTATATACTGGGCATGGGTGGAAGGCTTGGCCTTTTGCTCGGTGTTTTGTTCCACTCATGCCACATTAGGCGCCGATAAACCGGCATTATGTTCCTTGATTTTGCGATCCTTACATGGTTGGGTATATGGGGACCCCTTGACACTTCTTCTTTGAATAAAACTCCTCCAGCAAGGCCCAACATTGGTTTTAATTTGCTCATAATAATAACTTAATTAATTAATTAATTGCATAGGGGGTCATGTCCCCGGGTTCTTAATTCTACATAACAAGGGGGGAGTGCTGATGGTGTTGGTCCCAAACTAGAGCCACTTGCGGTGCCACCCACTTATCTGGGGTGCGCACGGCTACCATCAGGGTGTCGGCACGCCGGGAGGTCTTGCTGGACTTGTTTTACCATTGTCGAAATGTCTTGTGCACCGGGATACCGAGCCTGATCGGATTTCCCTAAGATAAGGGGTGATGATATTATATTTATCACTTTAGCTGATCATGAGAGCTTGCGATGGGCTAAGTTGGGACACCCCTGCAGGGTTATGATCTTTCGAAAGCCGTGCCCGCGGTTATGTGGCAGATTGGAATTTGTTAATGTCCGGTTGTAGAAAACTTGACAGAGGATCCAAAGTAAAACACACAACTGTGTGAGTAACCATGATTGTCTCTTTTCATTTTGAGAAGAGAACATGGTGGGGTTATGTTTGACTCGTAGGTAGTTCAGGATCTTTAGCGATCACTACTAGTTTGCGACCGTTTGCGTAGATGCTCATCTTATTCTTGTACTCGTAAGTTAGCCACCATATTATGCTTAGCCGCTGCTGCAACCTCACCACTTTACCTCTTCCTACCCATAAAGCTTTGCTAGTCTTGATACCCATGGCTATGGGATTGCTGAGTCCTCGTGGCTCACAGATACTACAACACCAGATGCAGGTACAGCTGAGTACGATGCAGGAGATGGATCAGAACTTCAGTGGGAGTTCGATGAAGAGTGTAGCCGTATGTGTGTGACGTTTTCGACGATCAGTAGTGGTTTCTGCTAGGGGCGATTCGGACCTGTGGCTTCATGTTTTTGGTATCTTTCTTTTGGATCTTCGCCCGTAGTCGGGTTGTGATGTTTTGGATGATGTTTTGCTTATGTAATGTATTGTGTGACGTGGCGAGTGTAAGCCAACTATCCTTTTGCAATTTCATCCCTATTTTTACATGAGTCGTGCAAAGATACCAAACTTGAGATCATTCCAGAATGGGCTTATACCTTTAAGTCATGCCTCGACACGTAGGAGGTATAGTCCCATCCTGGGCATTACACTGGTCCCTTCCCACTCTTGGCCCATGCAAGCCTCCGGGGTCGGTGGCCCCTCCCGGTGGACCCCGGAACCCTTCCGGTGGTCCCGGTACATTACCGGTGATGCCCGGAACACTTCTGATTGCAAAACTTCCTATATATAATTCTTTACCTCCGGATCATTTCGGAAATCCTTGTGATGTCCGGTATCTCATCCGGGACTCCGAACAACATTCGGTAACCACGTACATATATTCCCTATAACCCTAGCGTCATTGAACCTTAAGTGTGTAGACCCTACGGGTTCGGGAACCATGCAGACATGACCGAGACATCTCTCTGGCCAATAACCAACAGCGGGATATGGATACCCATGTTGGCTCCCACATGTTCCACGATGGTCTCATCGGATGAACCACAATGTCAGGGATTCAAACAATCCCGTATGCAATTCCCTTTATCTACCGATATGATACTTGCCCAAGATTCGATCGTCGGTATCCCAATACCTTGTTCAATCTCGTTACCAACAAGTCTCTTTACTCATTCCGTAACACATCATCCCGTTACCAATTCCTTAGCCACATTGGGCTCATTAAGATGATGACTTACCGAGTGGGCCCAGAGATACCTCTCCGTCATACGGAGTGACAAATCCCAATATCGATTCATGCCAACCCAACTGATACTTTCGGGGATACCCGTAGTGTACCTTTATAGCCACCCGGTTACGTTGTGACGTTTGGCACATCCAAAGCACTCCTACGGTATCTGGCAGTTGCACAATCTCATGGTCTAAGGAAAAGATACTTGACATTAGAAAAGATTTAGCAGACGAACTACACGATCTAGTGTTATGCTTACGATTGGGTCTTGTCCATCACATCATTCTCCTAATGATGTGATCCTGTTATCAATGACATCCAATGTCCATGGTCAGGAAACCATAACCATCTATTGATCAACGAGCTAGTCAACTAGAGGCTCACTAGTGACATGTTGTGGTCTATGTATTCACACATGTATTACGATTTCTGGATAATACAATTATAGCATGAACAATTGACAATTATCATGAACAAGGAAATATAATAATAACCATTTTATTATTGCCTCTAGGGCATATTTCCAACAGGACCAACCTCTGGAGAGGATGACCCCCTTGGTCAAGCTGGCTCCGGAGGCGCCCATCTCCAGCTCGCCTGTGGGTATCGCTAGGGCTCAGGAGGTCTTGAACACGCTGTAGCCTCCTCCTCTGGCCGCGCCTCTAGCTCGCGGCCCTTCTGCTTCGTCCGACGCCCTGGAGGAGGCGTTTTCTGCACTGACGCAGCTCCGGGAAGACCTCCAAGGCGTTGACCGTCCTTTGGTGGCAGGGCGCTTGGAGTTGATCTCAGGCTGGGTGAACTCCGATGCGTCTGTCAGGGCTATGCTGAGCCGGGTCGTCGCGGCTTCCGAAGAGGACAAGCAGGCCACCGACCAAGCCGGAGCTACCCGCGAGGTGGCGCTGAAGGATGCACAGGCTGCCAAGGAGCGCTGCCGGTCGATGGAGGCCGAGCTGAAGACCATGCGCGACGAGCGCGCGGCAGAGGAGAAGAGGATGAATGCCCGAGAACACGCCGTAGCCAGTCGTGATGCCGCATTGGAGCAGTTGGTGAAGGCGCAGGCTGTAGAGCGCAGCCGCGTGGAGGAGCTGGGGCAGGAGGTGAAAGCATAGAAGGCCCAGCTAGAAACCAAGGCGAAGGTTCTGGCCAAGGATTGCGCGGTCTTCAAGTCCCTTAAGGAATGGTCCCGCCAAGCGCTGGGGACACTCTACGAGAAGGGTTTGGAGAAGCCACTGGCGATGGACGACAAAGGCCCCGCCCAGCTGCTTCCCTATCTTTTTATGGTGCTCGAGGGTGTCGTCAACGAGATCGGACCCATGGTGGAAGGGGAAGCTCGCGCGCTTGCCTCCTCAGCCCTGACGCGCATCTTCAGCCACCTGCATCTTCGCGATCCCAATGCCAACCTTGGTGCACTGCTCGAGCCTGTGGATGAAGAGTGTTGCGAGGCCATCGCTGAAGCCGTGAAGGGCCAGGTGGAGGCCTTGTTGAAGAAGTTCCTCATCATCGACCCCGCACCTCCAGCCGACGGCGTCACCGATCCTGTGGCCAAGGCCAACTCCGCAGGGCATGGCGATGCTGCCGATGGAGAAGCGCTTCCTAATGACGGTGCCTAAGGGTGAAGAAGGGGCTTGCGGGTGGAGGACGGTGCTCCTCTCTATTTTTACTTTCTTGCGAACTTGCCTGCGACATGCGACGTGCCTCATGGAGGCGTTAAAACTTTTGTTCGGTGTTTGAAGAACAATTTGGCATGTAATAATTGCTAGCTATTCGTGGTTCCCTTCCTATTTGCTTTGTTGTTCAACGTCGGCAGAGCCCGGTCCTGCGCATACCTCAGCCGCCACTGTCTCGTACGGATCGCCAGGACGAGGTCAGGGGGTGAGGGGCTACATGGCCAGTTAGGCTCCTAAGTCGCGATGCGCAGGAGTCCTCCTTGACGTGCAAACAGCCTCTAGGAAGGAAGCATGAAACCAGGCTTTAGCGTTCTGCGCCGGCAGGGCCCGACCCTGCGTGTCGTGGAATTGTCACGGCAGATGTCCTAGTGTGAGGACTTAGTCGTGAGGCCAACGCATCTATGTGGTAGCTTGAGTGGGGTTGAGCGGAATCGAGAGACGCAACGCAAGACAGGGATTTAGACAGCTTCGGGCCCCGGGAAACATCATCCAGTAATAGCCCTACATGTTGTTTGAGGCTAGATCTCATTATGACCTCCATGGTGTCGCCAGTAAACCGGCTCTTTGTGTCTAGCCCTAGAAATTGTTTCTTCTTGCTTGTGAGAACCTGTCCCTCTTTGGGGAGCCCTGCCCCTCCTTATATATGTTGAAGGGGCGGTTTACATGACTAGTCCTAGTTGGATTAGGATTACTCTATTACAAGTGGAGTCCTAGTATTGCTTCTTTTATAGGAGGATATACCTTGTGCTTTCCTCATAAACCGGCCCATCATAACATGAACCGGCCTTCTGGGCCTTGGGCCTTGTCATCCGACCACCGCCCGCCGGATTACCAGTGAGTGATATTATTCAGGTAGGTTGCTTGTAAACCGTATGGTCAGGGCAGGTCGCCAGTGAATCACCAAGTGTAAACCACCATCAAGTAAACCGCCAAGTCCGACCGGGTCATACCGCGGGGTATATCCGTGACATTAGCCCCCAGTTTCGCTTGGATTTATCCATGGTAAAGTTATGCTGCAAAATAAACACAAGAACAAATTCGACAGGTTGTGCTCCGGGTTAAGAATTCTTGTAAACCGGCACCTGACCATCCTTAAATCCTTGTCATTTCCTTCTTCTAGAAAATCCGGGTCAACAGACCAGCTCCATAATCAACTTGCTTGCATAAGAAATATTGTAAATCCAGAATCCATTTGAATCGGTCTTCAACGATCTGACTTGACAAAAATATTGGTCTTTGAAATATTCAACAGATATCCAGCCGGTTTGAGGATGTCGGTTTATGATTACCACCATTGCCAAGTTATAAAAACTAATAATTCCGGGTCATGACTGTTTATAGATGTCGGGTTATGATTGTTGCCAACGCCGGGTCACACAATTAATCTTCCTGATTTGCCCAAAACTAAGAAGGGAAATATGTTCCTCCTTTATATGCATATTACCTGTAGCCCCCAAGTCTTAAGAGGAGAACATAGTGATAGCTTAAGACTTGTTTCAATATAAATGTTGCAACCTTGAAGAAATCCAGATTGTTCATCCCAATCACTAGTAAAAACTGAATATTCCACATATGTAGCCCCCAAGTGCCGGGTTGTCATGCTTGCAGCAGCCTGGGACTTGTAATTGTCTGATGCTCAAAAAACTTCAACCAGTGTAGCCCCCAAGGGCCGGGTCATTATGTAATAATTAGCAGGGACTTTGTAGATATAATCATTGAAAATAACATTATATAATGTAACTCCCATCATGGGGTTTGAACCCACGTCCACAAGGTTAAGAGCCTTGTGCTTTACCAACTGAGCAGTGGACCCTTCAATATAATGGATGAATACTTGTGCACCTTGAATTGTTGACAGGAGCGATTGGTAGCCCCCAAGGGCCGGCTCATTATGATGTGATGAGTCGGGTCTTCAATAAGGTGAGCAAACAATGACTTTGCATTAGCCCCCAAGTGTCATGGTGCATGCTTGCAGCGACATGAGACTTGCATATTTGATGTAATCTCAACTTGAATAATGTAGCTGTAACGCCCCGGACACACCCGCCGGTGGTCGTTACTCCTGGCGGGATCTAGACTGGCCTCACATATCAATACTAGTCTTTTCTGCGCACTTTGTCCTCACTCGTGCGCACCTGGGAGCAACTTCCCGGTCGGTCACCCATCCTGAAACTACTCCAAGCTGAGCACGCTTAACTTTGGAGTTCTATCCGAATGGGCTCCTGGAAAAGAAGGAATTCCTTATTGATATGAGTAGTCTATCATCCCTAATAAGCCAGGCCATCACATACGTCCTCACTCAGAGGAACCGACGTCCTCGTCGGGCCACAGGAACGTTCCCTCTTGGCACAATCGTCTGTGCTTCCAGGACAGCACATGTGCCATGCCGTGTGCCACGACGGGTCACAAACGTCATGCACAACATGACTGCAAACTGTCCGCAAACATTCGTGTAACCGCGAGGGTCGGCTCTGATACCAACTTGTAACGCCCCGGACACACCCGCCGGTGGTCGTTACTCCTGGCGGGATCTAGACTGGCCTCACATATCAATACTAGTCTTTTCTGCGCACTTTGTCCTCACTCGTGCGCACCTGGGAGCAACTTCCCGGTCGGTCACCCATCCTGAAACTACTCCAAGCTGAGCACGCTTAACTTTGGAGTTCTATCCGAATGGGCTCCCGGAAAAGAAGGAATTCCTTATTGATATGAGTAGTCTATCATCCCTAATAAGCCAGACCATCACAGTAGCCCCCAAGTTCCGGGTCGTAAGCCTGCAGCGACTCGGGACTATTCCTTCAGTTGTATAATAAATCATACCCATTGATAAAATAATATCCATTGCGCTGAAGCGACTTTGAAACCTCAATCATAATATTGGTTATTGATAACCATAATAAAAATCCGGCCTTGTTGGCTATTTAAAGATTTGAATAATATAACCCGGTTTGAAAACCGGTTCTAGTGATATTTAATCACAACCAGGTCGGGTTAATAAACACCGTTCATTATTTTATCTCATACTGGCGACTTATAGTCGAAAGCCAGGCCAGTTTAATAAATACCGGTCATTATCTTATCCCATACTGGCGACTTATAGTCAAAAAGCCAGGCCGGTTTAATAAGCACCGGTCATTATCTTATCTCATACTGGCGACTTATAGTCAAACCAGACCAGGCTCTGTAAACGCATGTGTAGTGGCAACTTATAGTCATCCACTCCTTGAATCAATGGACTTGGATGAACACCAATGACCTTGAAGATAAAGATTTTATAAAACATAAAAAAATGGGCAAATAAGACCATGTAGTCGAGGCTTTTTACAAGCTGCCAGGCTCCAAATTCGAGGCTTTTATGAGCTGCCAGGCTACTGTTATTAACCATTTTGCAAAGCCTGTTAAGATGGTCCTCAATCCTTAACCAAATCATCAATGTCAAATGCTACCAAGTTCAAAAAATCTATAAAGATTGACTTGTGTAATCACTTGATGATCGTCAATTTAACGTTACCAAGTTTAGGGTCTGTAAAGATTGACTTGTGTGTACGTTCGACGGGTCGTACCAGGTTTACCTGGACGGAGTGGCTTACTTGATGGAGGCAGGTTAATCCGGGGTTTTAGGTGTATACACCAAGCTTCCAAGCCGTGTTTACTACAAGGGTTGCCAACTCGTTGATGTCTTGCATCAGGAGCCCCAAGTAGCATTTGAGCTATGCTCGTCGGGGCCTATGTTTGAGTTGTGCTAGGCACCAAAACTCTCTTTTGCCCCTCATCATCATGTGGGAATTGCCGAAGCAACCATAGCTATGCTCCTATGATGGCCTTGATGTGGTTGCCGGTTTAAGAGGCCATAGGAACTCCTTTGCACACATAAGCCCCCATGTGACAAACTCCTGAGCTATGCTCGCCAGGTACCTATGTTTGAGTTGTGTTGTGCAACAAACTCTCTTTGGTCCCCTTAATTTTTCCTGAGAACTCAAACTTTGCGAGAGATTAATCTTTTTAAACCGGAGATTCATAAATCAGATTTGAGAGCTTCGGAGCTTTGTAGGAGATAGATTTCCCTTGAACCGGATTGTAAACCGGATATTTGAGAGCTTCAGTAAGACTGATGTCCATTGAACCGGATTTTAAACCGGATTCTCTTCTGATGACCCGGAAATTTCTTCTGAGTCATGTCATCATAGCCCCCGAGTCTTAAGATGACTCGAGGAGTTGTCTTGAGACTCTCCATATTTGACCATAGCATAAGGTGTCCATCATTGTTGTTGACAGCGCGATATGAATCCATAGAAAATTGACGTGACCGCGGCAGATTATCAATGATCCCGTATGAGCCATGTCAGTAACTCGACCAATGGTTCCTTCCAACTGGCGATTTGAAGTTAACCAAACTGTAGTGGCGACTTGTGCGCCTGCCCCTTGAGCCACCCAATGCGGACGGCGGTTGATAGTATATGATAATTTGTCTCCATTTTGTTGAAAGAAAACTGGGCTACCCAAGTTGTGACTTGCTCATACTAAATAAACAGCTCGTGTACATAGGTGCGGCCCGGTATGTTGATGTAGACCAGGCCGCAAGAGACCGCGGCATTATAAACCGGCGCGGACGGGCGAGTCAATCATAGGCGTAGTCCCGGCAAGTTGATGTAAACCGGCCGTAAGGGCGGCGTCTGGAGCGCGTCCATTTACCGTGTAATGTGGCACAAACGAACGCCGGGCAGGACGTTGCCAGCGCGTGCTTCGTACCCATGGTATAAACCATGTTTATAATAAATAACTCATGTATTTGGACCTTATGATCCTCATCGGTTTCCGTTAGTCAACCCGACACGTTAGAATAGGCCGGACTGTGCCGAATGATGTTGGCACACCTCCATCTCCGCGGTATAATACCACTTTGTAATGAACAATTTTCCTGTGTATAAAATATAATAGGGCGAGGTATTTTTGCTCGGATGAATTAATATGTATCAAAAATAAATAGGATAGATATCACCTGATTCGCCCGGACAACAGATGAGTTCGCCGCGACATTGTAAGCCGGCACATACGGGCGAGTTAATCGCGGGCGCGGATAGCTGGGCCGGCCACGTATTGATGTAAGCGCAGCAACGGGGGCAGTGACTTCCACGCGTATCCGTTGGGCGGTTTATGAGAACGGGTGCGGCACCGGCGTGTTAATGTAGACCGGACCGCGGAAGCGGTGGCGTGCGCACGTCCATTGGCGAGGGAGTCGGCCGCAGCATTGGAGACCAGCGCGCGTGGGCGCGAAAAGACAAGTCGGCCGCAGCAGTGGTAGCTGGTGCAGGCACGAGAGTTGGCCACGACATTTAAACCGGTGCGAGCCTCATATTTATGATATCACTTTTGGAGTAGACTTTATCCTGCATAAAATATATTGAAAGATAGAGTAATTGTTTCTAGAAGAATTAATATGTGCTAAAGATACTGAGAATAGATAGCACCTGGCAGTACTGGACAGCGGACGTTGCGATTGATGATGGCCAGCAAAGGGTCGTACTAGTACTCCGTACTAGCACCTTTCACGTGAGGATGTGACGGGTCAAAGCGGCTGATTTTTGTCTCACCTCATGGTGATACTGCGACAGAAAACTGATAAGATTAAACGCGGTGGCAAGGCTGAGGTGAGACCGAGGCGATGGTAGGAATAGCTCTGGACGGATACGACTCGAAGCGAGACCGGATCCTCATCAGCAGGGGCGGGCGTAACCCGCGGGCATGACCCGGCCGAGCGGAAAACGGAATCTGCGGGCAGGACGTAACCGGCGAGACCAAAAAACAGAGCCAGCGTGGGCGTCTCTGCATGCAGCAGAAACCGGCGGCTAGGAGGAAAAATACTTTGAGGTGGCGACTCGCGGCAGTCAGAAGCAGAGCCGAGGTGGAGCAACAGTCATGGTAGTAACTCGGGTTTAGCTTCGGGCGTTCTCGCGCTTGCGGGATTCCGAAGCTATGTGTATGCAGTACAGTCGCGGGTGCCAAGTGGGTCAAGGCCGTATTGGCCCCAGGTCTTGACTCTTGTTCTAGTTTGACTTGGACGTATTTACATGCCTCCTGCGGTTGCCGGGACCTGCTGATTTCGACAGATCACATGAGGTGGTAGCTTTATTTTGGCGAGTCTTGATTCCGGCGACTTTGGAGGAGTAGACGACACGGCGAGATCTCTGTCTCGATCTCGGACTCGGCATATAGAACAATGATTGATGTAGCATTTTTTTTTTCTCTTTCCGTCTTGGAGCACCAGATAGATTATACGAAGCTGCTACCATCAAAGGAAAAATTCTCATCACGGATTCGGCGGATCACCAGGGATCTTGCAACGGCCGCGAAAAACGCAACCCTAACTTTTCCTTCAACTTCAATCTCACGCATTGTAGAATCTTCATCCGGAAATTTGCAAACTCCTTAATCCCTAGGGGAGATCCCTCCAAGAACTCATCACCACCATGCGCAGGCCCCACGATGGGCGCCAACTGTCGTGGAATTGTCACGGCAGATGTCCTAGTGTGAGGAATTAGTCGTGAGGCCAATGCATCTATGTGGTAGCTTGAGAGGGGTTGAGCGGAATCGAGAGACGCAACGCGAGAGAGGGATTTAGACAGCTTCGGGCCCCGGGAAACATCATTCGGTAATAGCCCTACATGTTGTTTGAGGCTAGATCTCATTATGACCTCTATGGTGTCGCCGGTAAACCGGCTCTTTGTGTCTAGCCCTAGAAATTGTTTCTTCTTGCTTGTGAGAACCTGTCCCTCTTTGGGGAGCCCTGCCCCGCCTTATATATGTTGAAGGGGTGGTTTACATGACTAGTCCTAGTTGGATTAGGATTACTCTATTACAAGTGGAGTCCTAGTATTGCTTCCTTTGTAGGAGGATATTCCTTGTGCTTTCCTCATAAACCGGCCCATCATAACATGAACCGGCCCTCTGGGCCTTGGGCCTTGTCATCCGACCACCGCCCGCGAGATTACCAGTGAGTGATATTATTCAGGTAGGTTGCTTGTAAACCGTCCGGTCAGGGCGGGTCGCCAGTGAATCACCAAGTGTAAACCACCATCAAGTAAATCGCCAAGTCCGGCCGGGTTATATCTCTGGTCGGGTCATACCGCGGGGTATATCCCCGACACCGCGCGTACCTCAGCCGTCGTTGGGTCGTCCGGATCACCAGTACGAGACCAAGAGGTGAGGGGCTACGTGACCAGTTAGGCTCCCGAGTCGCGATGCTCAGGAGTCCCCCTTGACGTACGAATAGCCTTTGGGAAAGAAATGCGAGAGCAGGCCTTAGTGCTCTGCGCCAGCAGAGCCCGGCCCCGCGCGTACCTCAACCGCCGTTGGGTCGTCCGGATCACCATGACGAGACCAAGGGGTGAGGGGCTACGGGACCAGTTAGGCCCTTGGGTCACGATGCCCAAGGGTCCCCCTTGACATACGAACAGACCTCATACTTGTCCTCGTCGGGCTTTCGCTCGGGAGGGTTGCACGATGACCGGGTCCGGGGGACCTGGCGGGACATACGCCAGGCGTGACCTGAGCGTAGCCCCTGTGGCCAGTCCCCTCGCGCTACTCTCCCGAGGGGAAAGCAACGCGGTGAGGCTAGTCACCAAGCCTGGTGGCTCCCTGAGGTTAAAGCAGTATTGAGGCCACCCCTAGTTGTTTATCAACAGCGTGGAGCATGGCGCTACTGCTCTTGCACGGGCATAGCCGCTCCTCGACCGTGTCGACTGCCAGCGCGGAGCATGGTGTTTCCACTGGCACACGGGAGGGGACTCCCTATTGCGGAGAGCCCCCGGGGCGTGTACAGCCCCGCCCTGACACGTGGCTTGCATGGCAGGGCTAGACGAGATCTATCTGGGCACCGTGAGCCAGCACGGGACTCACGGGGCCCTACCTCAAGGCGGGTTGCGCCTGGTCTTGATTGAGGGCGGCTGAGATGATCCTGCAAGATGGTTAGGCAACCTGCGCCGAGTGAATCCCTTGAGGTTGCTACATGAAAAGGCAAGACACCAACGACCCCAGGAGGTGACGTGAACCGGGCCGGCCCGCCAGACAGAGCTCAGTCGTTGGGTTTATCGCCGCTGCAGGGACAGACCCGAGCACAGACGCCGTGCCTAGTCTTCTCATGCAGATATCCTAAGGAAAGACAACTGGCGCGCGGCTCCCGTAGCGACGAGGCACCGCGTCGTGTGCCCTTACCCACCTGTTTACACTCAGCTCATGCAAGGGCAAGGCACCAAGGACAACGGGAGGTGACGTACACGGGGCTCGCAAGCGAGCTAGAGCTCAGCCGCTTGGGTTTGGCGACGCTGAGGGACGGACCCGAGCACAGAAGCCGTGTATGTCCTTAATCATGAGGTGGGCGCAAGCAGTTTAGTGAGGGCGTACAGCATTCATGGCATCGAAGTGCCGGTCAGGCAGGTAAATAATTTCAAAGCTGTTGATGGGAAAGGTAATGCTAGTTTAGGTAAGATGAAAGAACGATACATGCCAGCGAGACGGACCTGTGCGGTCTGGGGATGATGCAGCCCGAGGGGCGCCCCAACAAGGTAAATTAAAGATGCAAGAAGGATACACTCTGCAGGGCGGGCCCGTGCGACCTGGGAATGACGCAGCCCGAGGGGCGCTCCCAGCTGAACAAAACTGGAAAACGTCACCTGGCACAGTCGCTGAAGTGGTGCTGATGTAGCTGAAGACACTCGATGCAGATGTCGTTCCTCACGAGCCGCCTGACTCCGGGGCCTCGCGAGGCTCCGGAGGTTCCCAGATCTCACGAAGAACCGAGGCCACCTCCGCCAATATCTCCTGGTGTCTGGCCTCGCGAGTCGCCAGGACCTCCCGCGTGTGGCGCTAGTGCATGGTCACCTGGTTCGGCAAGCCGAAGGGCATGCGAATGTAGCTGTGAGGGGGACCCTCGCATCGGCCCACCTGAGATGGCCAGTAGAGTTCCTGAGACGCCATCATGATGAGTCTTGGGACGTTAATGCAGACGCGCAACCCGTCGCCCGAGCCTGGAGCGACAGCTGCACTCCGAGGTGCGGGGCGGTGCTCGCCCCGCATTGCCCTTGGCACCTGCAGGTCTTCGATGGCCTGGCTGATGAACTCCTGAGCGCTTGGTGCCTCACACCTTGAGGCCTTCGGAGGGAAACGAGCGGCGAAGCACGCCTCCACATGGTGCCCGAGCGCCTCCCTCAAGACATTAGCTAGGTCGGAGGCCCTCTAGATGAGAGCCCCCGAGCCCAGCCTGAGGGGAGCGCCAGGCGCACCTTCCTATGCGTGGGAGGGAGGCGCCCCATCCCTGGGCGCAGGTCCTGAGGTGGTAACACTGCTCTCCTGAGCCCCCTGGTGCAGCAGCTGCTTCTTCTTCTTCTTGGGGGTGGCCTCAGGAGGGTAGACGGCGCCATCATGATCTGGATCCTCGACTACCGTAGTGTGGTACCCCGGCTCAGAGAACTGGAATGCCCCGTATTCCAGCCCAGAGATCAAGGAGAAGTCTCTGGAATACGGCACTACTTAACATAGAACAAATCAGCTCTTATTACAAGAATGATAATACAAGGGTATGATGTTACAAATGATCACATCAGCACGGCTACACTACGCCTGCGATACTACACTTGCTCTATGCTAGCAGCAGAACAACTCGTAGCAGCGGAATACTTCTAGCAGCAGAACATCGACGAAGGTGGTGAACTCCACTCCGTAGGGACTCTGGCTGGGACACGATCTAGCTCGCACGCACGGCAACCTCGTCAAGCAAGCAAGCAATCATGGCATCACGTGCAATCTGGCATGACACGCTAGGTCAGTACATTGAATGTACTTTCAAGCTCACAACAACCAAAAGCATCAAGGCAAAACAACAACATAGCATTAACAGGTTAATTAATCAACAACTACCATGATGAAGCAACTACTAAGCATGGTATGAAACTGATACAATACTGATAAATCACCATCTCAGATCTCCATAACCATATATGTCTTGGCTAACCGGCCAAGTAATATACCATCTCGATCACCTCGTGATCAAAACCAAACGGTGATCATTCACGGATCACAAATGGACCAACCTCGTGGTCTTGTAATCAAACGGTGATCTTTCCGACGATCACTACCATGACCAACACTTGGTCTCAAACGGTGATCTTTCCGGCGATCACTACCATGACCAACACTTTGTCTCCAACATCATCATCAACATCCTGCCAATCTGTACTGCTCAAAATATCAACCTAAAAATCACTTATAAGTCATTCCGTCATGTGAGTGTTGATCGAACGGTGTGACCTAGTACAAACCCATGCCCATGACCGAGGACGCGGCTATCGATAGATTAAACAAACACACTCTGCAGAGGTAGCGCACTTTACCCACACCACAGAACCCATGGCCTCGCACTCCCATTCGGGTGGACCAACGACGTTTTGACAAAACCGATCTACTGCCATGACACTCTCCCGGCCACTCCGACTCACTCCCCATTGGGCTAGTCCTGGGTGGCCCCGTGTCTACCAAAGACACCACCGGCCACCGTCGTGGCCAAAACAATCAACCGTCCCAAACAGGGACAAAAGCGCTTATCATCCAACTACGGGCACACAAGGTTATGTCTGTTTACCGGGCCAGGGTATCGCATGCCCATAACCTTCCCTCATTGGAGGCACCAGCGAGAGGCATGACAATAGCATCGCATTAGGGCCTTCCCATAAAGTAAAATGTGGTTGCACTGGAGAAAGCCCAGTTCGGTGGCACCTGACCAACTTAATGACAGAATTTATCCTCAAAAATATAACTGTGAAACTGATACTCCGATATCAACTATCAAACTATAATCCAAGTCACAGCAATATCCAACAAATAATCCAAAGCTTAATATCATCATAACAAAATACTCCAAGGATAGCATAACATCTCTATCATGAAGAATCGAAGAACGATAATATCAAGAACTAACTATCCAACTATGATCCACATGCAAGCATTATCTCCATCATCATACTTCAAAACATAATATCAACTAGCATCATGATGAAACTAATCCAAAGGCAACATGATATCCAAAGTAATACTCCAAAATAATACCAGATACCATCATGAAAATAATCATAATATCCACTAAGAATCCAAAGACACGGGTCATTAGCATAATCGTCAAAACATAAGTCCTAGAACTCCAAGCAATTTCATGGCAATATCAAGATCAAAACAATACTCCGGGAAATGCCATGAACAGATCACACATAGCTAATGCAATATTTTAAATAAGTTCAAGTGAATAAACCATGTCACTGCATTGCAATCATGCAAATGGAGGGTGTGGCTTGCCTGGGGATGGAGAATACTCTGGGAAGGAGTGTGGAAAGCTCGCGGAAAGATTCGCCGAAAACAGTTCTCTCTCGGAGGGGGCTATTTACGGGCTAGGGAAAAGTGGTCATTTCCAGTATGTCAAACCATAGTGAAAATGATACCAACAGAACAGGCTCGACGAGACGAAGATGTGGGCTTTGGATTCACCTCAATCGGAGTCTCGAGCAAAAAGTTATAGCCCGACGAATTCTAGGGACCAATCTGTGAAAAGATTTCTACAAACAGGCCCTTGAGTGAGAAAACACAAAGCGCCTTAAGCGAAAATACGTTTTCCTAACTGGGAAAGCTCACTTACAGCCGAAGAGCACCAAAACACGCTTTCTCAAAGGGAAAACATACTGTCGGGGGTACGCTTCCACTTATCCACGTGGGTAGTGGCAAAGCCGGCTCCGGTGTGGCTGATAGGTGGGACCGGGGCGACACGGGGCTCAGCCGCCCTGACCGTCTTCAACCTCCCGCTCGGGAGCGCGCCGGGCCGAGGGAGGCGCTCGCCTCGACGGTGACTGCCGGCGACTCTGGTCGCCGTTCGTGACGTACGACCTACCGAAATGCTCAGCGCGATGAGCCGGGTCCGTTATGGGTGGAAGAAGACGCCGGGGAGCTCAGGGTTGAGGAGGACAAGGGCCGCGGCGGAGGGAGCTTCGGTTGGAGTTGGGCGTCGTGGCCAGAGGCCACTGGAGGAGTAGGCGAAGGGTGGAGAGGCTTGGGTGGACTGCGGGAAGTGCCCTAGAGGTGGATAGGCGGAGAGAGAAGGGCTAGCTTGCCGGAATCGAGGCAGGGTTCACCGGCGGCCGAGGCAACTGGGAGAGGGCAGGGGGCATCTTCAAGCTCGACGGAGGGGCTAGGTGTGGTCTTGGGAGGTGGGTGAGGTGAGTGGTGTGCTCGGGAGGCCGCGAGGAGGGCTACTTATAGCCGGGGCGAGGGATACGACTCGGGTGCCGCCGCTCGTGCTCGGCCAAGGCTCTGACGACGCACAGCAATCAGGGGAGGCACGGGAACGCGACGAGGGGATGTGCGGACGAGCTACAAAGGCGCACTACGCAGGAGGGGGCGAGGGGCGCAGGGGAGAAGGAGTCGAACACCATCAATGCGTTGTCGGCTACAGCTCGCACGTGGGCGCACGGCGACGAGCACCGACGGCGAAGCTGCTGGAGGGTGAGAGCGGTCTAGGAAGAAAACGACGGCGAGGGGGTGCTGCTAGACATGCCCGTGCTCATTCAGACGCTGAGCAGAGGAGGGGGCAGAAGCAAACGACGGCCAGCTCGCGCACACTTCATGCCAAAGCGGTGGTCACCGCGCAGACTGGCACGGAGAAGATGCCATTAGCTGGAAGATGATGTCTAGTGGTAAGTCCTTCATGGGTAGGTTCCTACTGCGGTGGTAGTTTGGTGAAAAGGCTATGGTTAAATGGTAATCACCCTCTGAAGTTTAATGCAGTAAACTTGGATGAGAACTGTTGATCAACAGGAAGGAGTTTGGGAGCAATGGAGTTGTCTGCGAGGTTTAGGGTAAGAAGGACTTTCATCCTGGTAACTGTGAGGTGATTTGGACCACTGTTTAATATAGTTGCTTTACAACTACATAAATTGGTCCAGAAACAAGAACAGTAAGAAGCACTCACATAGTGCATCCACTTGAGCTAAAATTTGGCAGGACGGGGTGATTTGATCATATGAAGGCGCTGTAAAATTTTCATACTAAATGGACATGCCAAAATAGTACTTGCTTCACAAACATCTCCACTGACCTGAAACTTAGGAACATTCCTGAGGGAAAATAGCTACCTAAAATGTGCCCAAAATTTGTGGAGGTAGGTTATATGGGTGGGAGAAGGTCTTGGAAAATTTTCAGCCATAATGGAGCAAGATATAATATACTTGCTTCACAAACTGAAAATTTGGACAGAAACACAAATTTGAAGATGAGCTCACATGGAGGCATGAAATGAGCTCAACTTTTGTGGAGGGCTAAGATATGATGATATTGAGGGTCATGCAAAATTGCAACTCATTTGATTATGCCTAGCATGTACCTCCTTCACAAAGTTTCTTTCTGGGCAGAAAATTTGGAAATTCATAATTAAATAACTACTGAGAAAATGAGGTTGAATTTGGGCATGTGGCAATTATATGGACGGGAAAAGATGTCCAAGGAGTTTGAGGGCAATTGGGAAAAGGAAAATAGCACTTGCTTCACAAAGTGCCATTTAGGGCAGAATAGGAAAATAGTTATTGGAGGATTATTTTTTAACATGGCAAGGACAGGTTTTGCCATATTTGATGAAGATATGACCCAAACAATTTATGAGTATTATTTGGGAATTTTAGGAGTGTTGGAAATATAGGTTGCTTCACAACCCAGGGCAGACAGGGTTATTCCTTTAATAGAAAAAGGAATATTCCCAATAAAAAGAATATTGGGATTTGGTCCAAGGTGGAAATGGAAAGGTCTAGGGAATGACTTGGGTATGACGAGCTACTCTGGAAAGAAAGAAGAGGGCATCTTCTTCAGTTTCTAGACCATAAAGCCATGGAAAAAGAAAGCTCAAGCAAAAACCTCGAAAAAACAAGAAAAAAGAAAGGGCCAAAAATCAGGATGGGACACGCAGCCTGGTAAGCGCGCTCGAGTGAGCACACCGCATCCTTTTCTTCGCAAGCGACGGTGATGGCGCCGCCGCTTCCTGGCATCTTGAGCACATTGTAGCCGTGGTGAGTCACTGCCATGAACTTGGCCAGGGCCGGTTACCCTAGGATGGCGTTGTAGGGAAGATGAATGTGGGCGACATCGAAGTCGATGAGCTCGGTGTGGTAGTTGTCGCGCTTGCCAAAGGTGACAGGCAGGCGAACCTAGCCTATTGGGGTGGTGGAGCCATCAGTCACTCCTGAGAAGGGCTTGGTAGGTTGTAGTTGATCGTATGGCACTTGGAGGTTATCGAACGTCTCAACGGACATGACATTGAGCCCTGCGCCGCCATCAATGAGGGTCTTGGTGACTTGAATGTTGCTGATGACGGGTGAACAGAGCATCGGGAGGGCGCCGGCAGTTGCCGCGCACTTGAGCTGGTTCGCCAAGCTGAAGGTGATGGCACACTTGGACCACCTGAGCGGGCGTGTAGCTTCGAGCTTGGGGAGAGCCGTGTTCACCTCTCGGGCAAACTTCCTGAAGAGGCGCTGAGAGGCTGGGGCCTGCGCACCACCTAATATGTAGGCGATGGCGCGAGGCTCCTGGAAGCCCCCTGTAACGCCCCGGATGTAAAACTTCCCTTTATGGCAATATATGCATTGTTGACTTACTCAATTCCATTCTGGGCACTTCCTTCATTTCGGGTTTTCTTCGTTTTTCCTTGTGCGTGTGTTGCATGTCATCAAGTCATTTTCATTATGTGCATTGCATTGGCATAGTCTCACTTGCATACGTGTATAGTTGCATCGTCTCCGTTCTCTCTGTTGTCCGTTTAGAGTTCCAACACTCACACACGTGCCCGTCGCACCTCCCAAGCATTTGTTTCGTGAGTGGGTTAAAAACATCCTCGGAATGGGCCGAGACTTGTCGAGTGGTCTTGGTATATCACCTGTAGACCGCCTGTCAAGTTTCGTCTCGTTTGGAGGTCGTTTGATACTCCAACGGTTAACCACGTGGGCTAAAAACCCCTATTTTCTTTTGGCCCAGCACCCCTCCACAACATCCCTCTAGCCCAGCACAACCACATCCATCCTCTCGGTCGTCGGAACGTGATCGTGTGGGCGAAAACTGCACCTCATTTGGACATTTCTAGCTCCCTCTACCTATAAAAAGGCCCCATCCCCTCCATTTTTCGGGTAAAAACCCCAGCCCGAGTCCCTCCGCGCCGCCGGACACGTCCGCCGCCGCGCCCGACCACTCTGTGCCCGCCACGTGGCTCCCCGCCACCGGCTCCTCCACCACACCAACCGGGCCCGCCCGGCCCGCGCGCCTCCCGCCGCCCGCACGCCACGCACCAGCCCCGCCGCCGGCCCGGCTCCCTCTTCCCGCGCACCCGCCGCCGCCTCCGCCCGGGGTCGCCCGAGCCCCGGCTCCCCCGCGTCGCGCCGCCGGGCGAGCTCCCCGCTGCCGCGCGCGTCGCCGGCCATCGCCACACGCCAGCCCCGCTGCCCCGACCTCACCTCACCACCTCGCCGGCCCGCACCACCATCGGTCGCCGCCGGCCTTCATCACCACCGACGAACCGCCGGCCTTCATCACCGTCAGCCCCGTCCTCCACTCCGGCCGCCGGAGCTCGCCGGAGCCGCGCTGTCGTCTTCCTCGTCTGTATCCGGTAGATCGGGACGAGGTCCACTAGGATCCGAACCAAGCACGTCGTCCCCAAGCCGGATCTCTCCGTCCCGTAATCCCTCCGACCCATTGACTTTTCGTGGGGGTAATTTTTTCGAAGTCCCAGATCCGTGTAAATTTTATGCCCTCTTTGACATGTCTTAAGTTTGTGCTCGGTGCTCCAATTTGCGCATATGATATATCAAAATGTTCGTTTCGAAGTGCTCTACATGTTAGCATCAGTTTCATGCATGTTAGTGTTCATCTAGATGTCTTAATCTTCGTTGTAAGAGTGCTTCGTGATGTTACTGTTTCAGCACTAGTTGTCTGTTAACATTTTGTTGGCATGTTCGTGAGGTCACAACTTGGTGCATGTTGGTCCAAATGGAGTGTATGATATGTCAAAATGTTCGTCTTGTGATGCTCTTCATGATGGATACATTTGCATACATATTAGGTTGCATTATGCCATGTTTAACTCTGTTGCAAAAGTGCATGTAGCTGATAAGTTTCTGAACTTGTTATGAGACGATGTTTTGTCTTGTTTGTGTATATTAATCCATGTGTCATATGAGCTAGGTGTCAACATGGTTTTTGCTCATTAGAATGTGCTATACATGATATATTTATTTTCATGCCATGATATGTCTTGAGATGAGTGCATCAAGCTTGTTAACATGCCATCGTGATGTTAAATTTATGCTAAGGCTGAATCTGTTAATTTTTATGCAATGTTTCCATGATGCCACCGTCTTTGTTGTGCATGGTTAGAGTTGTCCAGTGGGTGTTCCTTGATGTATATGTTATGCTCTAGCTATCCATGCTCTTATTTTCCATGATAGCTTGTTGTTTTCATGCTCTCAAGTTGCTATGAAATGTTTTCTGTCAGCCTGTTATTAGCAAGTTCAATTTTGCCATGTGAATAGCTAGTGTTCTATGCATCCTATGACCATGTTCTTGCCATGAGTAGCTTAGAAAACATGTATTCTTGCTGTTGGTTACATTCACATGCCATGCTATGCTTTGAGATGAGTTGTACAAGCTTGCAAACATGCCTACTTGTCGTTGTTGCTGCCATCCCCAGATTTCACCAAGTCTGGATAAACTTTTGCACTTTTTCCATGTTGTTTGTGACATGTTCTAATATGTTGTAGAAGTAGCCATGTGGTTAATTTTTAAGATCATGTTATGTATTTTATTGCCATGCCTTTTGCTTGCTTGTTGGAGTGCTGTAGCATACTTAAACTTGGTCACTTAGTGGGCAACTTGCTGTTTTTGGCAGATTGCATAGTGTAGTGTTTTGCTTGGCATTTGCAAACCGTGCATCCATTTCCCATGATCTTTATATAGATTTCGACCAAAATCTTCCAATCTATCCAGTGGCTTGCTTCGTTACCCAAGATGAAGCCATTTCCATCATCTTCTCCTTTAGGCTCGAGAGCATCCTCATGCATACGCACATCATACTTGAATTCCATGTCATGTCTTGCATCATGATGATTGCGCATTGCACCGTGATTGATCTTGTACTGTTGTTGTGCTCTTGTGTTGGGTAGAGCCGGGAGCCGATACTGAGTTCGAGGATCTTGTCGAGACTGAGTTTGAGGAGCCGTCTTACCTTCCCACCGACGACTTACCAGGCAAGATGGTCGTTCCCCGATATCACCTCTATCCTTGCCTTTCTAGTTGTCTCGCTCTTTAGCTATGCCTCGATGCCTATTCCTGTTTGCCAGCCTCAAATTGTTGCCATGAAACACTCTAACCGTCTTCCTAGCAAACCGTTGATTGGCTGAGTACGCTTTTGCTTAGCCCCTCTTATAGCGTTGTTAGTTGCAGGTGAAGTTTTCGAAGATTGCTCCACGTTTGGACTTGTTTATTGGGATAACACAATATATATCTGTTTTAAACTAATGCACCTATATATTGGTAACAGGTGGAAGGCATGGCCTTCTGCTTGGTGTTTTGTTCCACTCATGCCACCTTAGGACCCGATAAACCGGTGTTATGTTCCTTGATCTTGCGTTCCTAACACGGTTGGGGTTTATGGGCCCCCCTTGATAATTCGCTCTTCTTAAAGCTTTTCCAGCAAGACCCAACCTTGGTTTTGCATTTGTCTAATAACTAAAACTTGCATAGGGAGTTGCAAACCCGAGTTCTTAATCAACAATCCAGACCAGTGCTCCTCATGAGTGTTGGTCCAAACTGGAGGTTCTGCGGGGCCGCCTTGGGGAAACCTGAGGTATCTGGTATTACCTGTAGGATCGCCCATCCGGTCGTGGCCTGAGACGAGATACGCGCGGCTACTATCAGGGTGTCGGCACGCTGGGAGGTCTTGCTGGGTTAGTTTTACCATTGTCGAAATATCTTGAGCACGGGATTCCGAGAATACTCGGGTCTTCCCAATTTGGAGTTGCGACTCCACAGATCGTGAGCTTGTCATGGGCTAAGTTGGGACACCCCTGTAGGGTTTTGAACTTTCGAAAGTCGTGCCCGCGGTTATGTGGCAGAAGGGAATTTGTTAATATCCGGCTGTAGATAACTTGACACCATATCCTTAATAATACACTACCTGTGTGAGTACCGTGATGGTCTCTTTCCAAAGGGCTTCGAGAAGTGAACACGGTGGGGTTATGTATGAACGTGAGTAGCTAGGATCACTTCTTGATCAACTTGGCGACCGTTGGCACATATTATCATCTCTCTCTGAACTCATAAGCTAGTTGCTTAGTGCTTGCTGCAAACACTTTATTACCCTGCCACACCTAAGGCTTTGTTAGTTTTGATACCCGGGAATGGGATTGCTGAGTCCTTGTGGCTCACATATTACAACACACACCAGATGCAGGTACAACCGAGTACGATGGAGGAGATGGATCAGAACTTCAATGGGAGTTCGACGAAGAGCGTGGTCGTTTCTAAGTTACGTATCCCGACGATCAGTAGTGGCTTCTACTAGGGGCGATCAGGACTTGTGTTTGTGGTATCTTTTCTCGTTTGGATTTCGTCCATAGTCGGATCCTATGTTATTTGGATGAATGTATGCTATTGTATTCATTGTGTGACGTGGAAAGTGTAAGCCAACTATTTTGTACTTTCATCCCTGAACTTTTACATGAGTTGTGCAAATATACCACGCTTGCGATCATTCCAGAATGCGCTTATGTCTCTAAGTCGTGCCTCGACACGTAGGCGATATAGTCACATCATGGGCATTACAAGTTGGTATCAGAGCCTTCTCCGACCTAGGAGCCCCCCTGATTGATCGAACCGCTGACGGTTGAGTCTAGGCACACACACAAAATGTTTTGAGTCCTATATATATCGGAGAGTAGGATTTCTTTTACTCCTCATCCCCTTCATCGCTCTGGTGAGGACTCCTGACTTTGTTTTACCTTCACTACTCTCAAAATTTCACCAATTTTTTTAGGATCACGCGGGTATTGTTTGGATTGTTCCGATATCTTTGTGAAGAGAACATTGTACTCGATGCCTGTTGTCATTTAGGGGTTGTGGTAGTGTCCCGGGTAGTTGAGCTCTGAGGTGTTGTCATCACAAATGTATCATAGCGGTTCTAGAATACCAAAGGTGGCCGACATCGAAAACTCTTTTATGTGTGTCTGGTGGTGAGATAACCCCGACGCCACCCAGTACTGGGGAGATAGTTCAGGAGTATTGCCACAGCTAGTATAGCGGATGCGTTTCGAAGGTCCGAGGTAAACAGTTTTCGAAGATGACTGGTTATGTGTTGACAGATGGATACAGCTGGATGTAGGTTTAGAGTTGAGTGCGCGGTGCTTCCCCTGTATCCCCAACACCAGATTGCAAAACCGGAAAGCTTCGGGAATTATTAGGTGGGTTTCAAGTAGCTCGTATGTAATCTTCCAACAGGTGCATGGTATGAGGTTGGGGTTCAACATCTAGTGAACAGGTTTCATGGGCGCTATTCCAATTGGGAGTTGCATCTTAAAGGATCCTTGGCTATGCTGATCCGGGGATTGCAATGCCCTTTGTAACATGTGCCATGGGGCATTCAGCACGAACATGTGGGACGAAACCTCTATTATGTATTTGTTCCATCTGTACCTTGTTGTTTTATTCTATCATTTTGTTCTCCCAAGTGGCTTCTCGACAAGTTGATGTATCACTAAGCTATGGAATTCATTCATTCAATTTTTGTTTGAATGTTCATTGTGAAGATTATATGTTGCAAATATCTAGCCGTTGATTCAGCTTCTCTATTAATTGCGTCAATGGCTAACAGTTGTCATCATCTTCAGGATGGCGCCTAAGAAAGTTCCCAGCCAAAACCCAGAGGGTGAAGAAGAGCGTCCACCTTCCCCTCCTCCTCCATCTGATGCATGGAGAGCGATTATGCAGGCAACCAATCAGAACACTCAGATGCTCATGCAGATGATGTAGAGTTTCCATGGAAAATCAAGCAAATCAAGGCAATCAAGGGAACCAAGGCCAAGGAAATCTGTTCAATCAACCTCACTTTGCGACCTTGAACCAATTCCTAGCAAATCAGCCCAAGTCTTTTAGTTACTGTGTGGGCCCGCTAGATGCTGAAGACTGGATCACAGACATCAAGATGCATTTTGAGTGCAGTAACGTCGGATCTGAGGATTATGTCAAGTTTGCTGCTTTCCAACTCAAAGACCAAGCTGCAGATTGGTGGCAACAGTACAAAGACTCCAGAGCGGGTCGTGAGATCTCGTGGACTGATTTCTGCCGTGATTTCCGTTCTCATCACATTCCTACCAGTGTCATTGAAGGCAGGCGTGAGCAATTCCGCAATCTGAAGCAAGGCACCATGTCCGTCTATCAATACAATGTCAAGTTCCAGAATCTTGCCCGTTATGCGAAGCAAGACATCCCCGATGCCAAGAGCAAAATCTACCAGTTCCGAGGTGGTCTGAAAGATGAACTCCAACTTGCACTCCCTTTGTTCGAGCCAGATGAATTTGATCAATTCTACAACATGGCTCTAAAGCAAGAGGCATCTCAGCTCAAATGTGAAGCTTCCAAGAAGAGGATAAGAGATGTTGTTCAATCCTCCTCTTCCTCTCAAGTGGTTGCCAAGCAGCAGAAGTTCTGGCTACCGCTTCCTCCAGTGATCCATCCTCCAAGCAACAACAAGAACTCAGGTGGTCGTGGATTTTCCCACCCACCCAACCCAAGCAACCAGTCCAAGCCTCAGTTCCAAGCTCCAAGACCAAGCGATCCTTATCATCGGCCACTTTCAGAGGTTACATGCAACAAGTGTGGTCAGAAGGGTCACTATGCAAACAAGTGTACTCAAAGGCGCCTTCCGCCTCCTCCACCTGTCAGCAATGATATTGACAAGCACAATCCCAAGGCAGCAAGAGTGAACCTGACGAATGCAGCTCAAGCAGAGGATTCTTCTAATGTGATAATTGGTAATCTTTTGGTTAACTCAATACCTGCTAAAGTCTTGTTTGATTCTGTTGCATCGTTGTCCTTCATTTCACAACCTTTTGCATCGAAGCACAATTTTGACACCAAAAATTTGCCAAGGGAGTTATCAATTATTTCTTTGGGAAAACAAATGCATTCTAGCGTGTTTGCTCCGGACATATCCATTCACATGGGTGAACAGTTTTCTGGTTTCCCCGGTTGTTCTCGGTAACTCGGACATTGATCTTATTTTTGGAATGGATTGGCTCTCCAAGCATGATGCAAATATTGATTGTGCAAACAAGGAGGTCAAGCTAACTCATCCTTCCGAAGAAGTGATTATCTTCGCAGCTCGAGATAACACAATCCGGCTATTCTCTCTCAATGACAAGGGCGAGATTAATGCCATATCACAGATTCCGGTTGTTTGTGAATATGAGGATGTATTCCTTGAAGAGCTTCCAGGCATGCCTCCCAATCGTCCAGTTGAATTCGTCATTGAACTTGAACCTGGTACCGAGCCAGCATGTCGGCGTCCGTACAAGCTTTCTCCTGACGAGTTGAAGGAATTGAAGAAACAACTCGATGAGCAAGAACGAATGGGTCTAATCAGACCAAATAATTCTCGTTGGGGCTGTGGTGTTCTTTCTGTCAAGAAGAAGGATGGCACAAAATGTTTGTGCGTTGATTACCGGCCATTGAACAAGAATACAATTAAGAATAAGTACCCGCTCCCCAACATCAATGAATTTTTCGAGCAGCTCAAAGGAGCCAAGGTTTTCTCGAAGCTTGATCTCCGGATGGGCTACCATCAGATTCGTGTCCGTGAAGAGGATATTCCCAAGACCACATTCAGGATGAGTTATGGCTCATATGACTACATGGTCATGTCTTTTGGGCTTGCAAATGCTCCACCCACTTTCTCTCGGATGATGCACTTCATATTCAACCCCTACACCAATGAATTCGTTCTCGTCTACCTCGATGATATCTTGGTTTTCTCCAAGAATGAAGAAGGCCATGCCAAGCACCTCCGTTTGGTCCTTGACAGGCTCTGTGGGCACCGTTTCTATGCGAAGTTCTCCAAATGTGAATTATGGCTTGATAAAGTCCTCTATCTTGGTCATATTATCTCTGCCGAGGGCATTTCTGTCAACCCTGAGAAGGTTGAAGTATTGTAAAATGGGAACCTCCTCAGAATGTCAAACAACTCCGAAGTTTCCTCGGTCTCGCAGGCTATTGTAAAAGGTTCGTTGAGAACTTCTCCAAGATTGCCAAGCCTCTTTCCAACCTATTGCAAAAGAATGTCAAGTACTCGTGGACTCCTGATTGTGATGTGGCATTCAAGACACTCAAAGAGAAGCTCATTTCTGCTCCGGTACTTACTCCTCCAGATGAGTCCAAGCCTTATGAAGTGTTCTGTGATGCTTCATTGCAAGGTCTTGGCGGTGTTCTCATGCAAGACAAGAAGATCGTTGCATACACTTCGCGTCAGCTTAAACCAAATGAGAAGAATTACCCCACACATGATCTTGAGCTAGCAACAGTTGTTCATGCCTTGATCATGTCGAGACACCTTCTATTGGGCAGAAAAGTGGACATCTTCACCGATCATAAGAGCATGAAGTACATCTTCACCCAGCCAAACCTTAACCTCCGTGAGACTCGTTGGGTTGAAATGATTCAAGAGTACGATCCAAGCATTGAGTATACCTGGCAAGGCCAATGTCATTGCAGATGCCTTAAGCAGAAAGGCGTATTGCAACAGTCTCCTCCTCAAACCGTTCCAACCTGAACTTTGTGAATCATTCAGGAAGCTCAACCTCCAAGTTGTTCCGCAAGGATTTCTTGCCAACCTTCAAGTTGCTCCTGCCTTGGAAGATCAAATCCGTGAGGCCCAACTCAGTGATGATATGGTGCAGAAGGTGAAACATGGTATTGCTAAGGGTACTCCCAAGTACAAGTGCTATCGCATTGATGACAGAGACACTTTATTCTTTGAGGACAGAATTGTGGTTCCCAAAGGTGATCTCAGAAAGCTCATAATGAACGAAGCACATGACTCACTCCTCTCGATACATCCAGGAAGCTCCAAGATGTACCATGACCTCAAGCAATCCTATTGGTGGACTCACATGAAAAGAGAAATTTCTCAATTCGTGAACGAGTGTGATGTCTGCAGAAGAGTGAAGGCAGAGCATCAACGTCCAGCCAGACTCCTTCAACCCCTACCTATTACCGAGTGGAAATTCGATCACATTGAGATGGATTTCGTCACCGACTTTCCCAAGTCCAAGCGAGGAAATGATGATATCTTTCTGGTGATTGACAAGCTCACTAAAGTGGCTCATTTTCTTCCAGTCAAAGAATCCATTAACGCAGCTCAACTGGCAGAGTTGTACACCTCCACAATTGTCTCTTTGCATGGCATTCCTCAAGTAATCTCCTCAGATCGTGGAAGCTTGTTCAGTTCCAAGTTCTGGGATTCCTTTCAGTCAGCTATGGGTACCAAGATTCGCTTCAGCACAACTTTTCACCCTCAGACTAGTGGTCAAGTCGAGAGAGTGAATCAAATTCTTGAAGATATGCTCAGAGCTTGTGTAATCTCCTTCGGTATGAAATGGGAAGATTGCCTTCCATTTGCCGAGTTCTCCTAGAACAACAGCTTTCAGGCAAGTGCAGGCAAAGCACCGTTTAAAATTCTCGATGGAAGAAAGTGGCGTACCCCTCTCAACTGGTCCGAGACTGGTGAACGTCAAGTCCTTGGAAATGATTTGATGTCAGAGGCCGAAGAGAGGTGCAAAGTCATACGTGAGAATCTCAAAGCCGTGCAATCACGCCAAAAGAGCTACTATGACGGCAAGCATCGTGACTTGGCTTTCGACATTGGTGATCATGTCTATCTCCGTGTTTCTCCCATGAAGGGCACTCCGAGGTTTGGTATCAAAGGAAAGCTTGCTCCAAGATGTGTGGGTCCTTTCAAGATTGTTGGCAAGAGAGGCGATCTAGCCTACCAACTCGAGCTTCCCTCCAACTTTGCAAATGTGCATGATGTCTTTCACGTGTCACAACTCCGCAAGTGCTTCGAGACGCCCGAATGCACCATTCCTTTCAAAGAGATTGATCTTCAGCAAGACTTGTCTTATCGTGAGCACCCCATTGCTATCCTTGAAGAAACTGAGCGCAAGACCCGCAACAATTCCATCAAATTCTTGAAAGTGAAGTGGTCACACCATACCGACCGAGAAGCTACATGGGAACGGGAAGATCATCCACGTTCTGAGTATCCCGCTTTCTTTCAATCCTAGATCTCACGATGAGATCTTTTTGTAGTGGAGGAGAGTTTGTAATGCCCCGGATGTAAAACTTCCCTTTATGGCAATATATGCATCGTTGACTTAATAAATTCCATTCTGGGCTCTTCCTTCATTTCGGATTTTCTTCGTTTTGCCTTGTGCGTGTGTTGCATGTCATCATGTCATTTTTATTATGTGCATTGCATTGGCATATCTCACTTGCATACGTGTGTAGTTGCATCGTCTCCGTTCTCTCTGTTGTCCGTTTCGACTTCCGACACTCACACACGTGCCCGTCGCACCTCCCAAGCCTTTGTTTCGTGAGTGGGTTAAAAACATCCTCGGAATGGGCCGGGACTTGTCGAGTGGTCTTGGTATATCACCGGTAGACCGCCTGTCAAGTTTCCTCTCGTTTGGAGGTCGTTTGATACTCCGACGGTTAACCTTGTGGGCTAAAAAACCCTATTTTCTTTTGGCCCAGCACCCCTCCACAACAGCCCACTAGCCCAGCACAACCACCTCCATCCTCCCGGTCGTCAGATCGTGATCGTGTGGGCGAAAACCGCACCTCATTTGGACACTCCTAGCCCCCTCTACCTATAAAAAGGCCCCATCCCCTCCATTTTTCGGGTAAAAACCCTAGCCCGAGTCCCTCCGCGCCGCCAGACGCGTCCGTCCACGGCTGGACACGTCCGCCGCCGCGCCCGACCACTCCGCGCCCGCCACGTGGCTCCCCGTCGCCGGCTCCTCCACCGCGCCGACCGGGCCCGCCGCAGCCCGGATCGGGCCCGCCCGGCCCGCGCGCCTCGCGCCGCCCGCATGCCACGCACCAGCCCCGCCGCTGGCCCGGCTCCCTCGCCCCGCGCACCCGCCGCCGCCTCTGCCCAGGGTTGCCCGAGCCCCGGCTCCTCCGCGTCGCGCCGCCGGGCGAGCTCCCCGCTGCCGCGCGTCGCCGGCCGCCGCCCCGACCTCGCCTTGCCACCTCGTTGGCCCGCACCACCACCGGCCGCCGCCGGCCTTCATCACCATCGGCGAGCTGCCGGCCTTCATCACCGCTGGCCCCGTCCTCCACTCTAGCCGCCGGAGCTCGCCGGAGCCGCACCGCCGTCTTCCTCGTCCGTATCCGATGGATCGGGACAAGATCCACCGGGATCCGAACCAAACACGCCGTCCCCGAGCCGGATCTCTCCAACCCGGAATCCCTCCGTCCCGTTGACTTTTTGCGGGAGGTAATTTTCTCTAAGTCCCGGATCCGTGTAAATTTTATGCCCTCTTTGACATGTCTTAACTTTGTGCTCGGCGCTCCGATTTGCGCATATGATATATCAAAATGTTCGTCTCGAAGTGCTCTACATGTTAGCATTAGTTTCATGCATGTTAGGGTTCAACTAGATGTCTTAATATTTGTTGCAAGAGTGCTTTGTGATGTTACTGTTTCAGCACTAGTTGTTTGTTAACATTTTGTTGGCATGTTCGTGAGGTCACAACTTGTTGCATGTTGTCCAAATGGAGTGTATGATATGTCGTAATGTTCGTCTTGTGATGCTCTTCACGATGGATGCATTTGCATACATGTTAGGTTGCATTATGTCATGTTTAACTCTGTTGCAAAAGTGCATGTGGCTGATAAGTTTCTGAACTTGTTATGAGATGATGTTCTGTCTTGTTTGTGTATATTAATCCATGTGCCATATGAGCTAGGTGTCAACATGGTTTTTGTTCATTGGAATGTGCTATACATGATAGATTTATTTTCATGCCATGATATGTCTTGAGATGAGTGCATCAAGCTTGTTAACATGCCATCGTGATGTTAAATTTCTGCTAAGGCTGAATGTGTTAATTTTTATGCCATGTTTCCATGATGACAACGTCTTTGTTGTGCATGGTTAGAGTTGTCCAGTGGGTGTTCCTTGATTTATATGTTATGCTCTAGCTATCCATGCTCTTGTTTGCCATGATAGCTTGTTGTAGCTTGTTGTTTTCATGCTCTCAAGTTGCTATAAAATGTTTTCCGTCAGCCTATTATCAGCAAGTTCAAGTTTGCCATGTGAATAGCTAGTGTTCTATGCATCATATGACCATGTTCTTACCATGAGTAGCTTCACAAACATGTCTTCTTGGTGTTGGTTACATTCACATGCCATGCTGTGCTTTGAGATGAGTTGCACAAGCTTGCAAACATGCCTACTTGTCGTTGTTGCTGCCATGCCCAGATTTCACCAAGTCTGGATAAACTTTTGCACGTTTGCCATGCTATTTGTGACATGTTCTAATATGTTGTAGAAGTAGCCATGTGGTTATTCTTGAAGATCATGTTATGTATGTTATTGCCATGCCTTTTGCTTGCTTGTTGGAGTGTTGTAGCATACTTAAACTTGGTCACTTAGTGGGCAACTTGTTGTTTTTGGAAGATTGCATCGTGTAGTGTTTTTCTTGTCATTTGCAAACCGTGCATCTGTTTCCCATGATCTTTATATCGATTTCGACCGAAATCTTCCAACCTTTCCAGTGGCTTGCTTGGTTACCCAATATGAAGCCATTTCCATCATCTTCTCCTTTAGGCTCTAGAGCATCCTCATGCATACGCACATCATACTTGCATCCCATGTCATGTCTTGCATCATGATGATTGTGCATTGCACCGTGATTGATCTTGTACCATTGTTGTGCTCTTGTGTTGGGTAGAGCCGGGAGCCAATACCGAGTTCGAGGATCTTGTCGAGACTGAGTTTGAGGAGCCGTCTTACCTTCCCACCGACGACTTACCAGGCAAGATGGCCGTTCCCCGGTATCACCTCTATCCTTGCCTTGCTAGTTGTCTCACTCTTTAGCTATGCCTCGATGCCTATTCCTATTTGCCAGCCTCCAATTTTTGCCATGAAACACTCTAACTGTCTTCCTAGCAAACCATTGATTGGCTGAGCACGCTTTTGCTTAGCCCCTCTTATAGCGTTGTTAGTTGCAGGTGAAGTTTTCGAAGATTGCTCCACGTTCGCACTTGTTTATTGGGATAACACAATATATATCTATTTTAAACTAATGCACCTATATATTGGTAATAGGTGGAAGGCTTGGCCTTCTGCTTGGTGTTTTGTTCCACTCATGCCTCCTTAGGACCCGATAAACCGGTGTTATGTTCCTTGATCTTGCGTTCCTAACAAGGTTAGGGTTTATGGGCCCCCCTTGATAATTCGCTCTGCTTAAAGCTTTTCCAGCAAGACCCAATCTTGGTTTTACATTTGTCTAATAACTAAGACTAGCATAGGGAGTTGCAAACCCGAGTTCTTAATCAACAATCCCGGTCAGTGCTCCTCATGAGTGTTGGTCCAAACTGGGGGTTCTGCGGGGACGCCTTGGGGAAACCCGAGGTATCTGGTATTACCTGTAGGATCACCCATCCGGTCGTGGCCTGAGACAAGATACGCGCGGCTACTATCAGGGTGTCGGCACGCCGGGAGGTCTTGCTGGGTTAGTTTTACCTTTGTCTAAATACCTTGAGCATGGGATTCCGAGAATACTCGGGTCTTCTCAATTTGGAGTTGCGACTCTGCAGATCGTGAGCTTGTCATGGGCTAAGTTGGGACACCCCTGCAAGGTTTTGAACTTTCGAAAGTCGTGCCCGCGATTATGTGGCATATGGGAATTTGTTAATATCCGGATGTAGATAACTTGACACCATATCCTTAAGAATACACTACCTGTGTGAGTACCATGATGGTCTCTTTCCGAAGGGCTTCGAGAAGTGAACACTGTGGGGTTATGTATGAACATGAGTAGCTAGGATCACTTCTTGATCAACTTGGCGACCGTTGGCACATATTCTCATCTCGCTCTGAACTCGTAAGCTAGTTGCTTAGTGCTTGCTGCAAACACTTTATTACCCTTCCATAGATAAGGCTTTGTTAGTTTTGATACACGGGAATGGGATTGCTGAGTGCTTGTGGCTTACAGATTACAACACACACCGGAGGCTGCTATAGCCGAGTACGATGCAGGAGATGGATCAGAACTTCAATGGGAGTTCGACGAATAGCGTGGTCGTTTCTATGTTACGTATCCCGACGATCAGTAGTGGCTTCTACTAGGGGCGATCAGGACTTGTGTTTGTGGTATCTTTTCTCGTTTGGATTTCGTCCGTAGTCGGACCCTGTGCTATTTGGATGAATGTATGCTATTGTATTCATTGTGTGACGTAGCGAGTGTAAGCCAACTATTTTGTACTTTCATCCCTGAACTTTTACATGAGTTGTGCAAATATACTATGCTTGCGATCTTTCCAGAATGCACTTATGTCTCTAAGTCGTGCCTCGACACGTAGGAGATATAGTCGCATCCTGGGCATTACACCCCCAGCCCCTTCGTCCTGGTCATCATTCTTCCTTGGTGGTGGCAGCGGAGGGAGGCCGGCATTGCCCTGAGGACGGTCCTCGCGAGGCTGGTCCCTCCAGGCACCCTCACGAGGTTGGTCCCTCCAGGCACCCTCGCGAGGCTGATCGTGATAGCGTTCCTCACGAGGCTGATCACGCCACTCTGACGGGGGCCATGGTCGTCCCAGCGCCCCCCGGTCCGGCTTCCTCCACGTGTTGGGGAACGTAGCATAATTCAAAAAAATTCTACGTCTTCACCAAGATCCAACTATGGAGACATCTAGCAACGAGTAACTAAGAGTGCATCTACATACCGTTTATGTAGATCGCATGCGGAAGCTTTCAACGAAGCAAGGATGAAGTAGTCGTACTCTTCACGTTCTTCGTCACCGATGATCCAGCGCCGAACGGACGGCACCTCCGCGTTCAACACACGTACGGTGCAGCAACGTCACCTCCTTCTTGATCCAGCAAAAGGGAGGAGAAGTCGTCAGAGATCCGGCAGCACGACGGCGTGATGACGGATGCAGTGGAGATCGCAGCAGGGCTTCGCCGGGTGCCCTGCGTGGGAGTTGGGAGGTGTGACGGGAGGGGGAGAGGCGCCAGGGCTGAGGTGCGGCTGCCCTCTCCCCCCCCCCCCCACATATATATATAGGGGGGCAGGGGGGGCGCCAGCCCCCTGCAGATCCAATCTGCAAGGGGGGGCGGCGGACAGGGAGGAGTCCTCCTCCCCCAAGGCAAGTGGTGGCCCCCCTCCCCTTAGGGTTTTTAACCCTAGGCGCAGGGAAGGTGGGCCTCCCTTAGTGGTGCGCCAGCCTAGAGGGCTGGTCACATCCCCTCGTGGCCTAGGGGCCCCACCGGGATGGGTGGCCCCACCCGATGGACCCCCGGGGCCCCTCCGGTGGTCCCGGGACGCTCCCGGTGACCCCCGGAGATCACCCGTTGGCCGAAACTGGACTTCCCATATATCAATCTTTACCTCCGGACCATTCCGGAACTCCTCGTGATGTCCGGGATCTCATCCGGGACTCCGAACAACTTTCGGGTTTCCACGTGCATTTATCTCTACGACTCTAGCGTTACCGAACCTTAAGTGTGTAGACCCTACGGGTTCGGGAGACACGTAGACATGACCGAGACCACTCTCCGGTCAATAACCAACAGCGGGATCTGGATACCCATGTTGGTTCCTACGTGTTCCTCGATGATCTTCATCGGATGAACCACTGTGTCAAGGATTCACTCAATCCCGTATGTTATTCCCTTTGTCCATCGGTACGGTACTTGCCCGAGATTCGATCGTCGGTATCCCCGATACCTTGTTCAATCTCGTTATGGCAAGTCTCTTTACTCGATCCGTAATCCATCATCCCGTGACTAACTACTTAGTCACATTGAGCTCATTATGATGATGTCTTACCGAGTGGGCCCAGAGGTACCTCTCCGTCATACGGAGTGACAACATCCCAGTCTCAGTTCGTACCAACTCAACAGACACTTTCGGAGATACCCGATGCGTACCTTTATAGCCACCCAGTTACGTTGTGACGGTTGGCACACCCAAAGTACTCCTACGGTATCCGGGAGTTGTACAACCTCATGGTCTAAGGAATAATTACTTGACACCGAAAAGCTTATGCATTACGAACTATACGATCTCGTGTTATGCTCAAGTTTGGGTCTTGTCCATCACATCATTCTCCTAATGATGTGATCCCGTTATCACCGACATCTCATGTCCATGGTCAGGAAACCGTGACCATCTGTTGATCAACGAGCTGGTTACTAGAGGCCTACCAGGGACTCATTTTGGTCTATGTATTCACACATGTATCGCTGTTTCCGTACAATACAATTCAAGTATGAATAACAGACAATTATCATGAACAAGGAGATATAATAATAATGCTTTTATTATTGCCTCTAGGGCATATCTCCAACAGTCTCCCACTTGCACTAGAGTCAATAATCTAGTTACATTGTGATGAATCGAACACCCATAGAGTTCTGGTGTTGATCATGTTTTGCTCGTGAAAGAGGTTTAGTCAACGGGTCTGCGACATTCAGATCCGTATGCACTTTACAAATATCTATGTCTCCATCCTGAACATAATTCCGGATGGAGTTGAAACGGCGCTTGATGTGCTTGGTCTTCTTGTGAAACCTGGGCTCCTTGGTAATAGCAATAGCACCAGTGTTGTCACAGAAGAGAGTCATCGGGCTTGATGCGCTTGGAATGACTCCTAGGTCGGTGATGAACTCCTTCATCCAGACTCCTTCCTGCGCTGCTTCAGAAGCAGCTATGTACTCTGCTTCACATGTAGATGCTGCCACCACGCTTTGCTTGCAACTGCACCAGCTGACTGCCCCTCCATTCAAAATATACATGTATCCGGTTTGTGACTTAGAGTCATCCAGATCTGTGTCGAAGCTAGCATCGACGTAACCCTTTACGACGAGCTCTTCGTCACCTCCATAAACGAGAAACATATCCTTAGTCCTTTTCAGGTACTTCAGGATGTTCTTGACCGCTGTCCAGTGTTCCGTACCGGGATCACTTTGGTACCTCCCTACCAAACTTATGGCAAGGTTCACATCAGGTCTGGTACACAGCATGGCATACATGATAGAACCTATTGACGAGGCATAGGGAATGACACTCATCTTTTCTCTATCTTCTGCCGTGGTCGGCGACTGAGTCTTACTCAATCTCATACCTTGCAAAACAGGCAAGAATCCTTTCTTTGACTGATCCATATTGAACTTCTTCAATATTTTGTCAAGGTATGTACTTTGTGAAAGACCAATGAGGCGTCTCGATCTATCTCTATAGATTTTGATGCCTAATATGTAAGCAGCTTCTCCAAGGTCCTTCATTGAAAAACTTTTATTCAAGTAGGCCTTTACATTTTCCAAGAATTCTATATCATTTCCCATCAGCAATATGTCATCCACATATAATATGAGAAATGCTACAGAGCTCCCACTCACTTTCTTGTAAATACAGGCTTCTCCATAAGTCTGTATAAAGCCAAACGCTTTGATCACCTCATCAAAGCGAATATTCCAACTCCGAGATGCTTGCACCAGCCCGTAAATCGAGCGCTGGAGCTTGCATACCTTGTTAGCGTTCTCTGGATCGACAAAACCTTCCGGTTGCATCATATACAACTCTTCCTTGAGGAAGCCATTAAGGAACGTTGTTTTGACATCCATTTGCCATATCTCATAATCATAGAATGCGGCAATAGCTAACATGATTCTGACTGACTTCAGCATCGCTACGGGAGAGAAAGTCTCATCGTAGTCAATCCCTTGAACTTGTCGATAACCCTTAGCGACAAGCCGAGCTTTATAGATGGTCACATTACCATCCGCGTCTGTCTTCTTCTTAAATATCCATTTGTTTTCTATGGCGTGCCTATCATCAGGCAAGTCCACCAAAGTCCATACTTTGTTTTCATACATGGATTCTATCTCGGATTTCATGGCTCCAAGCCATTTATTGGAATCTGGGCCCGCCATCGCTTCTTCATAGTTCGAAGGTTCACCGTTGTCTAACAACATGATTTCCAGTATAGGGTTGCCGTACCACTCTAGTGCGGAACGTACCCTTGTGGACCTTAGAAGTTCAGTAGTAACTTGATCAGTTTCTTCATGATCATTATCATTAACTTCCTCCCTTGTCGGTGCAGGCACCTCAGGAACAGTTTCCTGTGCTGTGCTACTTTCCGGTACAGGAGGGGTGACTGTCACCTCATCAAGTTCTACTTTCCTCCCACTTACTTCTTTCGAGAGAAACTCTTTCTCCAGAAAGCATCCATTCTTGGCAACAAAGACTTTGCCTTCGGATCTGTGGTAGAAGGTGTACCCAATAGTTTCCTTTGGGTATCTTATGAAGACGCATTTTTCCGATTTGGGTTCGAGCTTTTCAGGTTGAAGTTTCTTGACATAAGCATCGCAACCCCAAACTTTCAGAAACGACAGCTTCGGTTTCTTGCCAAACCAAAGTTCATATGGAGTCGTCTCAACGGATTTTGACGGAGACCTATTTAAAGTGAATGCGGCGGTCTCTAAAGCATAACCCCAAAAAGATAGCGGTAAATCGGTAAGGGACATCATAGATCGCACCATGTCCAACAAAGTACGATTTCGACGTTCGGACACACCGTTACGTTGAGGTGTTCCGGGCGGTGTCAATTGTGAAACAATTCCACAGCTTCTAAGGTGTGTGCCAAATTCATGACTTAAATATTCACCCCCACGATCCGATCGCAAGAACTTTATTTTTCTGTCACGTTGATTCTCAACCTCATTCTGAAATTCCTTGAACTTTTCAAAGGTCTCAGACTTGTGTTTCATCAAATAGATATACCCGTATCTACTCAAGTCATCTGTGAGGGTGAGAACATAACGGTAGCCTCCGCGAGCCTCAACACTCATTGGACCGCATACATCGGTATGTATGATTTCCAACAAGTTGGTTGCTCGCTCCATTGTTCCGGAGAACGGAGTCTTGGTCATCTTGCCCAAGAGGCATGGTTTGCACGTGTCAAATGATTCATAGTCAAGAGACTCTAGAAGTCCATCCGAATGGAGCTTCTTCATATGTTTGACACCAATATGACCAAGGCGGCAATGCCACAAGTATGTGGGACTATCGTTATCAACTTTACATCTTTTGGCATCTACACTATGAATATGTGTATCACTACGTTCGAGATTCATCAAAAATAAACCATTGACCAGCGGGGCATGACCATAAAACATATCTCTCAAATAAATAGAACAACCATTATTCTCTGATTTGAAAGAATATCCATCTCGCATAAGACGAGATCCAGAAACAATGTTCATGCTCAAAGCTGGTACTAAATAACAATTATTCAGGTTCAAAACTAATCCCGAGGGTAGATGTAGAGGCAGCGTGCCGACGGCGATCACATCGACCTTGGAACCATTCCCGACGCGCATCGTCACCTCATCCTTCGCCAGTCTCCGTTTATTCCGCAGCTCCTGTTTTGAGTTACAAATGTGAGCAACTGCACCGGTATCGAATACCCAGGAGCTACTACGAGTGCTGGTAAGGTACACATCAATAACATGTATATCATATATACGTTTGACACCAATATGACCAAGGCGGCAATGCCACAAGTATGTGGGACTATCATTATCAACTTTACATCTTTTGGCATCTACACTATGAATATGTGTATCACTACGTTCGAGATTCATCAAAAATAAACCATTGACCAGCGGGGCATGACCATAAAACATATCTCTCAAATAAATAGAACAACCATTATTCTCCGATTTGAAAGAATATCTATCTCGCATAAGACGAGATCCAGAAACAATGTTCATGCTCAAAGCTGGTACTAAATAACAATTATTCAGGTTTAAAACTAATCCCGAGGGTAGATGTAGAGGCAGCGTGCCGACGGCGATCACATCGACCTTGGAACCATTCCCGACGCGCATCGTCACCTCATCCTTCGCCAGTCTCCGTTTATTCCGCAGCTCCTGTTTTGAGTTACAAATGTGAGCAACTGCACCGGTATCGAATACCCAGGAGCTACTACGAGTGCTGGTAAGGTACACATCAATAACATGTATATCATATATACCTTTGACGTTGCCGGCCTTTTTGTCTGCTAAGTATTTGGGGCAGTTCCGCTTCCAGTGACCCGTTCCCTTGCAATAAAAGCACTCTGTCTCAGGCTTGGGTCCATACTTTGGCTTCTTCCCGGCAACAGGCTTGCCAGGCGCGGCAACTCCCTTGCCGTCCTTCTTGAAGTTCTTCTTACCCTTGCCTTTCTTGAACTTAGTGGTTTTATTGACCATCAACACTTGATGTTCTTTCTTGATGTCTACTTCCGCTGATTTCAGCATTGAATACACCTCGGGAATGGACTTCTCCATCCCCTGCATATTGAAATTCAGCACGAAGCTCTTGAAGCTTGGTGGGAGCGACTGGAGGATTCTGTCAACGACCGCTTCATCTGGGAGATTCATTCCCAGCTGAGACAAGCGGTTGTGCAATCCTGAAATCTTGAGGATGTGCTCACTGACAGAACTGTTCTCCTCCATCTTACAGCTGTAGAATGCGTCGGAGACATCATATCTCTCGACTCGGGCATGAGCTTGGAAAACCATTTTCAGCTCTTCGAACATCTCATATGCTCCATGGTGCTCAAAACGCTTTTGGAGCCCCGATTCTAAACTGTAAAGCTTGCCGCACTGAACCAGGGAGTAATCATCACTACGCGACTGCCAGACGTTCAAAACGTCTTGGTCAGCATCGGGAGCAGGTGCATCACCTAGCGGTGCTTCTAGGACATATGATATCTTGGCTGCTATGAGGATAATCCTCAGGTTACGGACCCAATCCGTATAGTTGCTACCATCGTCTTTCAGCTTGGTTTTCTCTAGGAACGCGTTGAAGTTGAGGGAAACTGGAGCGTGGGCCATTTGATCTACAAGAGATATTGTAAAGAATTTAGACTAAGTTCATGATAATTAAGTTCATCTTAATCAAATTATATTGAACTCCCACTCAGAATGACATCTCTCTAGTCATCTAAGTGATACACTATCCGAATCGAGTAGTCCGTGTCCGATCATCACGTGAGACGGACTAGTCAAAAACGGTGAACATCTTCATGTTGATCGTATCTTCTATACGACTCGTGTTCGACCTTTCGGTCTTCCGTGTTCCGAGGCCATGTCTGTACATGCTAGGCTCGTCAAGTGAACCCTAAGTGTATTGCGTGTGTAAATCTGTCTTACACCCGTTGTATGCGAACGTTAGAACCTATCACACCCGATCATCACGTGGTGCTTCGGAGCAACGAGCTTTAGCAACGGTGCACAGTTAGGGGAAACACATTACTTGAAATTTTAGTGAGAGATCATCTTATTTACTACCGTCGTTCTAAGTAAACAAGATGCAAAAACATGATAAACATCACATGCAATCAATTAAAGTGACATGATATGGCCAAAATCATCTTGCTCCTTGGATCTCCATCTTCGGGGCACCATGATCATCTTGTCACCGGCTCGACACCATGATCTTCATCATCATGAACTCCATCATCGTGTCTTGAAGAAGTCGTCACGCCAACTATTACTTCTACTACTATAGCTAACGTTTAGCAATGAAGTAAAGTAATTACATGGCGTTATTCAGTGACACGCAGGTCATACAATAATTAAGACAACTCCTATGGCTCCTGTCGGTTGTCAAGTTCATCGACATGCAAGTCGTGATTCCCTATTACAAAAACATGATCAATCTCATACATCACATATATCATTCATCACATCTTCGTTCTTGGCCATACCACGTCACAAAACACATGCTGCAAAAACAAGTTAGACGTCCTCTAATTGTTGTTGCAAGTTTTACGTGGCTTCTATAGGATTTCTAGCAAGAACGTTTCTTACCTACGCCAAAACCACAACGTGATTTGTCAACTTCTATTTACCCTTCATAAGGACCCTTTTCATCGAATCCGATCCGACTAAAGTAGGAGAGACAGACCCCCGCCAGCCACCTTATGCATCTAGTGCATGTCTGTCGGTGGAACCAGTCTCACGTAAGCGTACGTGTAAGGTCGGTCCGGGCCGCTTCATCCCACAATACCGCCGAATCAAGATTGACTAGTAACGGTAAGAAAGTTGAACAAGATCATACGCCCACAACTGCTTTGTGTTCTACTCGTGCCAAGATGCTACGCATAAAACCTAGGCTCAGATGCCACTGTTGGGTAACGTAGCATAAATCAAAAAATTTCTACGTCTTCACCAAGATCCATCTATGGAGACATCTAGCAACGAGTAACTGAGAGTGCATCTACATACCGTTATGAAGATTGCGTGCGGAAGCTTTCAACGAAGCAAGGATGAAGTAGTCGTACTCTTCACGTTCTTCGTCACCGATGATCTAGCGCCGAACGGACGGCACCTCCGCGTTCAACACACGTACGGTGCAGCAACGTCACCTCCTTCTTGATCCAGCAAGGGGGGAGGAGAGGTCGTCAGAGATCCGGCAGCACGACGGCGTGATGACGGATGCAGTGGAGATCGCAGCAGGGCTTCGCCGGGCTGCCCTGCGGAGGAGATGGGAGGTGTGACAGGAGGGGGGGAGGCGCCAGGGCTGAGGTGCGGCTGCCCTCTCCCCCCATATATATATAGGGGGCCAGGGGGGGCGCCAGCCCCTTGTAGATCCAATCTGCAAGGGGGGGCGGCGGCCAGGGAGGAGTCCCCCTCCCCCAAGGCAAGTGGTGGCCCCCCTCCCCTTAGGGTTTATCCCTAGGCGCAGGGGAGGTGGGCCTCCCTTGGTGGTGCGCCAGCCCAGGGGGCTGCACACATCCCCTTGCGGCCTGGGGGCCCCACCGGGAGGGGTGGCCCCACCCGGTGGACCCCCGGGGCCCCTCCGGTGGTCCCGGGACGCTCCCGGTGACCCCCGGAGATCACCCGTTGGCCGAAACTGGACTTCCCATATATCAATCTTTACCTCCGGACCATTCCGGAACTCCTCGTGACGTCCGGGATCACATCCGGGACTCCGAACAACTTTCGGGTTTCCACGTGCATTAATCTCTATGACCCTAGCGTTACCGAACCTTAAGTGTGTAGACCCTACGGGTTCGGGAGACACGTAGACATGACCGAGACCACTCTCCGGTCAATAACCAACAGCGGGATCTGGATACCCATGTTGGTTCCCACGTGTTCCTCGATGATCTTCATCGGATGAACCACTGTGTCAAGGATTCACTCAATCCCGTATGTTATTCCCTTTGTTCATCGGTACGGTACTTGCCTGAGATTCGATCGTCGGTATCCCCGATACCTTGTTCAATCTCGTTATGGCAAGTCTCTTTACTCGATCCGTAATTCATCATCCCGTGACTAACTACTTAGTCACATTGAGCTCATTATGATGATGTCTTACCGAGTGGGCCCAGAGGTACCTCTCCGTCATACGGAATGACAATATCCCAGTCTCGGTTCGTACCAACTCAACAGACACTTTCGGAGATACCCGATGCGTACCTTTATAGCCACCCAGTTACGTTGTGACGGTTGGCACACCCAAAGCACTCCTACGGTATCCGGGAGTTGTACAACCTCATGGTCTAAGGAATAAATACTTGACACTGAAAAGCTTATGCATTACGAACTATACGATCTCGTGTTATGCTCAAGTTTGGGTCTTGTCCATCACATCATTCTCCTAATGATGTGATCCCGTTATCACTGACATCTCATGTCCATGGTCAGGAAACCGTGACCATCTGTTGATCAACGAGCTGGTTACTAGAGGCCTACCAGGGACTCATTTTGGTCTATGTATTCACACATGTATCGCTGTTTCCGTACAATACAATTCAAGCATGAATAACAGACAATTATCATGAGCAAGGAGATATAATAATAATGCTTTTATTATTGCCTCTAGGGCATATCTCCAACAGTGCAATCCTGAAATCTTGAGGATGTGCTCACTGACAGAACTGTTCTCCTCCATCTTACAGCTGTAGAATGCGTCGGAGACATCATATCTCTCGACTCGGGCATGAGCTTGGAAAACCATTTTTAGCTCTTCGAACATCTCATATGCTCCGTGGTGCTCAAAACGTTTTTGGAGCCCCGACTCTAAGCTGTAAAGCATGCCGCACTGAACCAGGGAGTAATCATCACTTCGCGACTGCCAGACGTTCAAAACGTCTTGGGCCGCATCGGGAGCAGGTGCATCACCTAGCGGTGCTTCTAGGACATATGATCTCTTGGCAGCTATGAGGATAATCCTCAGGTTACGGACCCAATCCGTATAGTTGCTACCATCGTCTTTTAGCTTGGTTTTCTCTAGGAACGCGTTGAAGTTGAGGGAAACCTGAGCGTGGGCCATTTGATCTACAAGAGATATTGTAAAGAATTTAGACTAAGTTCATGATAATTAAGTTCATCTTAATCAAATTTTAATGAACTCCCACTCAGAATGACATCTCTCTAGTCATCTAAGTGATACACGATCCGAATCGACTAGCCCGTGTCCGATCATCACGTGAGACGGACTAGTCATCAACGGTGAACATCTTCATGTTGATCGTATCTTCTATACGACTCGTGTTCGACCTTTCGGTCTTCCGTGTTCCGAGGCCATGTCTGTACATGCTAGGCTCGTCAAGTGAACCCTAAGTGTATTGCGTGTGTAAATCTGTCTTACACCCGTTGTATGCGAACGTTAGAACCTATCACACCCGATCATCACGTGGTGCTTCGGAGCAACGAGCTTTAGCAACGGTGCACAGTTAGGGGAAACACATTACTTGAAATTTTAGTGAGAGATCATCTTATTTACTACTGTCGTTCTAAGTAAACAAGATGCAAAAACATGATAAACATCACATGCAATCAATTAAAGTGACATGATATGGCCAATATCATCTTGCTCCTTGGATCTCCATCTTCGGGGCACCATGATCATCTTGTCACCGGCTCGACACCATGATCTTCATCATCATGATCTCCATCATCGTGTCTTGAGGAAGTCGTCACGCCAACTATTACTTCTACTACTATAGCTAACGTTTAGCAATGAAGTAAAGTAATTACATGGCGTTATTCAGTGACACGCAGGTCATACAATAATTAAGACAACTCCTATGGCTCCTGCCGGTTGTCAAGTTCATCGACATGCAAGTCGTGATTCCCTATTACAAAAACATGATCAATCTCATACATCACATATATCATTCATCACATCTTCGTTCTTGGCCATACCACGTCACAAAACACATGCTGCAAAAACAAATTAGACGTCCTCTAATTGTTGTTGCAAGTTTTACGTGGCTTCTATAGGATTTCTAGCAAGAACGTTTCTTACCTACGCCAAAACCACAACGTGATTTGTCAACTTCTATTTACCCTTCATAAGGACCCTTTTCATCGAATCCGATCCGACTAAAGTAGGAGAGACAGACACCCGCCAGCCACCTTATGCATCTAGTGCATGTCTGTCGGTGGAACCAGTCTCACGTAAGCGTACGTGTAAGGTCGGTCCGGGCCGCTTCATCCCACAATACCGCCGAATCAAGATTGACTAGTAACGGTAAGAAAGTTGAACAAGATCATACGCCCACAACTGCTTTGTGTTCTACTCGTGCAAGATGCTACGCATAAAACCTAGGCTCAGATGCCACTGTTGGGGAACGTAGCATAATTCAAAAAAAATTCTACGTCTTCACCAAGATCCAACTATGGAGACATCTAGCAACGAGTAACTAAGAGTGCATCTACATACCGTTTATGTAGATCGCGTGCGGAAGCTTTCAATGAAGCAAGGATGAAGTAGTCGTACTCTTCACGTTCTTCGTCACCGATGATCCAGCGCCGAACGGACGGCACCTCCGCGTTCAACACACGTACGGTGCAGCAACGTCACCTCCTTCTTGATCCAGCAAGGGGGGAGGAGAAGTCGTCAGAGATCCGGCAGCACGACGGCGTGATGACGGATGCAGTGGAGATCGCAGCAGGGCTTCGCCGGGCGCCCTGCGTGGGAGTTGGGAGGTGTGACGGGAGGGGGAGAGGCGCCAGGGCTGAGGTGCGGCTGCCCTCTCCCCCCCCC
>LR738710.1:592721229-592758129 GCA_902687465.1 Secale cereale
CCCCACATATATATAGGGGGCCAGGGGGGCGCCAGCCCCCTGCAGATCCAATCTGCAAGGGGGGGCGGCGGCCAGGGAGGAGTCCTCCTCCCCCAAGGCAAGTGGTGGCCCCCCTCCCCTTAGGGTTTTTAACCCTAGGCGCAGGAGAGGTGGGCCTCCCTTAGTGGTGCGCCAGCCCAGAGGGCTGGTCACATCCCCTTGCGGCCTAGGGGCCCCACCGGGATGGGTGGCCCCACCTGGTGGACCCCCGGGGCCCCTCCGGTGGTCCCGGGATGCTCCCGGTGACCCCCGGAGATCACCCGTTGGCCGAAACTGGACTTCCCATATATCAATCTTTACCTCCGGACCATTCCGGAACTCCTCGTGATGTCCGGGATCTCATCCGGGACTCCGAACAACTTTCGGGTTTCCACGTGCATTTATCTCTACGACTCTAGCATTACCGAACCTTAAGTGTGTAGACCCTACGGGTTTGGGAGACACGTAGACATGACCGAGACCACTCTCCGGTCAATAACCAACAGCGGGATCTGGATACCCATGTTGGTTCCTATGTGTTCCTCGATGATCTTCATCGGATGAACCACTGTGTCAAGGATTCACTCAATCCTGTATGTTATTCCCTTTGTCCATCGGTACGGTACTTGCCCGAGATTCGATCGTCGGTATCCCCGATACCTTGTTCAATCTCGTTATGGCAAGTCTCTTTACTCGATCCGTAATCCATCATCCCGTGACTAACTACTTAGTCACATTGAGCTCATTATGATGATGTCTTACCGAGTGGGCCCAGAGGTACCTCTCCGTCATACGGAGTGACAACATCCCAGTCTCGGTTCGTACCAACTCAACAGACACTTTCGGAGATACCCGATGCGTACCTTTATAGCCACCCAGTTACGTTGTGACGGTTGGCACACCCAAAGTACTCCTACGGTATCCGGGAGTTGTACAACCTCATGGTCTAAGGAATAATTACTTGACACCGAAAAGCTTATGCATTACGAACTATACGATCTCGTGTTATGCTCAAGTTTGGGTCTTGTCCATCACATCATTCTCCTAATGATGTGATCCCGTTATCACCGACATCTCATGTCCATGGTCAGGAAACCGTGACCATCTGTTGATCAACGAGCTGGTTACTAGAGGCCTACCAGGGACTCATTTTGGTCTATGTATTCACACATGTATCGCTGTTTCCGTACAATACAATTCAAGTATGAATAACAGACAATTATCATGAACAAGGAGATATAATAATAATGCTTTTATTATTGCCTCTAGGGCATATCTCCAACACCACGGCCGTAGCCCCGGTTGCTGCGCTCGGGGCGTTGGCTGATGCGCCCTTCGTGGATGGCCCTGAGCTCTTGACAGTCGTTGGCGTTGTGGTTGTGTACGTTGTGGAAGGCGTTGAACGGACGGCTGCTCTTGGATGACTCCGGGTGGTCGCAACCACGCTTCATCTCCGGTTCGACCGCGAGCATGGCCACCCCTTGGCGCTTCACATCCTTGCCCTTGGCCTTCTTGTCTTCGGTTTCTATGGTGGGGAGCTCGACAAGGGAGAGGCACCCCTCCTCGGCTCTCGCGCACTTGGTCGCGAGGTTGAACAGCTCCAGGGTCGTGCACAGATCTTCATGGATGGCGAGCTCCTCCTTCATCCTGACATCACGGACGCCATCTGAGAATGCTGAGATGATGGCCTCGTCCATGACCTTGGGGATATTAACGCGGACGCTGTTGAAGCGCTGGATTAACTTCTGCAGAGTTTCTCCTGGTTGTTGCTTGATGCGCTGCAGGTCACCTACGACCGGGGGGACGGTCGCGGGTGCCCTGGAAGTTGGCGATGAACTGCTCGCGCAACTCACCCCAGGAGGAGATCGATCCCGTAGGTAGGTTCAGGAGCCACGAGCGTGCGCCTTCCTTGAGATCCATGGGGAACTAGATCGCCATGATCTTCTCGTTGCCGCCGGATGCCTCGATGCTCAGCTCGTAGAGTTGCAGGAACTCAACAGGGTCGGGGGTGCCGTCGTAGCGTGGAGGCAGGTCGGGCTTGAACTTCCCGGGCCAGTTGACATTGCGCAGCTCGGGGGCGAGGGCCTTGCAGCCTGTTGTTGACACCGGAGCTTGTCGTGGAGGCAGAGCTTGGTCTTGGTCCTAATGCGCCACCATGGCAGGAGGCGCATGGTCTCGACGCGGCGGTGGAGGGAGTGTTGGCGCTCCTCCTCGAGGCCGCTGGATCTCTTGGCAGCTTCCTTCTTCATGCACAGGCGCCGCGCGCGGGGGGGTCACGCCGCGGGGCCGCGTGCCTTGGGTCGTGGATGACGCCTTGATGCGGAGGTTGTGGAGGCACTTCATGGGCCACGTCACCCACATGGGGAGGTGGGTGAGGTAGCTAGAGGGACGGTGTAGGAGAGCCCCCAGCGGCGCTGATGAGCTCGGCGATGCGGTCGAGCCAGTCTTCATAGAAGTCGTCGACGAGGCGGTAACGCACGAGCTCGTGTGCCATGAGCAATGCAGCCTGCGTGTCTGCGGGTCCGCGACGAGCGTGGGACAATGAGCCTGTCGGAGTGAGCGACAGGGTTGCAGTGCGTCCGTCCCGCCGCACCGAGGGATGTAGCGACGAGGCTTGCTGCTCGTGCCACGCCGGGCCGGTGGCGGTGGGCGATGGAGAATAGCGGGGAGGTCCGCCGACGGGAGCTGTCTGAGCGACACGGGCGGCGAGGGCGGCCCGTCGCTCAGCACGAGCACGGCGAGCGTCGGCCATGGAACCGGCAGGACGATGGAGCGTGGATCGACGGAAGGGAAGCTTTGGTGCACCCCTACTTGGCGTGCCAAATGTCGGATTATGGGTTCCGGCAAACCCTTGAGGTTCAAACACTGGGGTGTGCACAAAGATCTCTCCTTTCCTCCCTAGTTCGCTCTCGCACTGATTCATAGGCCTAGCTCATCGAACCCGAAGAACAAGAGACACAAAGATTTATAATGGTTCGGGCCACCGTTGTGGTGTAATACCCTAATCCAGTATGGTGTGGTGGATTGCCTTGTAGGCTGAGGATGAACAGGTACACGGGAAGAACAGCCTCCTGAGGAGAGGTGTTCTTGTGCTCGGTGAGCTAGTGGGTGTAAGGGTGGTCTGGTCTTCTCAGATCAGGATCCGATGCCTCTCTATGGTGGTGGCTAGTCCCATTTATAGAGGCCCGGGTCCTCTTCGCAAATATTGAGCGGGAAGGGATCCCACAACGGCCAAGTTTGAAGGGGGGCAGCTAGTACAAGCTATCCTGACAAAAGGTGGTCTTCACCTGCCAAAGGCTCTGGTGGTGACATCGTCGTGGGCTCTGTGCTCACCTTCGCTCTGCCGTCCTGCTGGTCTTGGTCTCGTTGCACCGATATGGAAACCTTTGCCTGACGCCTCGGGACTCCTCGCCTATGTTGTCCCCTTTAGCACCAAATAGGAAACTGGCTCCCTGCGCCTACTGGTACCCGTCTAGCCTTGGTCGTCATGGCTCACGTCACGCGAACCTCGTGAGGTGCCCCTTGCCTTGATATCTCTGCTCCTTGGGAGCCTGCCTCGTGAGGCCGCCCCAGGGGAGGTCTTGCGTCGTACGCCTCGTGAGGCTTGGCCCCTCGCGAGGGTCTTGAGTGGTTGATGATGAAGATGGGTCGTACCAGGATGCTGAATGATCCACGCTCTGGGCCGCAGGCAGGCAAGTCTGGGTACCTCCGTTCCCAGAACACCGACAGGAAGGCTAGAAATCAAGATTCTTGTGGTAGGATTGGAATGTCTTGATCTCAACACATGAGTAGGTGGTTCTCTCTCAGAAAATGAATGGTGGAAGTATAGGCACATTCTGTTGGCTCTCTCATAGAATGAGAGGGTGGAGGGTTATATATAGCCTCCACGCAAATCCAACTGTACACACATTTGACTCAAATCGGTGAGACCAAATAGGTGAACTGAGTGGAACCGATTGGTTCAAACAGGTGAACATTAGGAATCTCGGTGGGACAAACGGGAACAACTCGGTGGGACAGATTTGCAAGGGCTTAGGGCAAACATCATCTCGGTGGGACCGACTGAATCAATTCCACGAGACCAAAGTGAACAATGGGCACACAGAGAGTCTGTCAAGCAAACTTGGTGAGGCCGAAATAATTGCAACTGTCAATGGAGAGTTGGCAAGACCATCTCAGTGACACCGAGATCCGTATTGGTGTGACCAAACTGTTAGAGTTTTAGGCAGTGGCTATGTGAAATGAACTCGGTGGGTCCGGGTTGGAAATATCAGTGGGGCCGAGTTTGAATTTAGGTCTAGGACATATTTGGATAGAGAAAGTGGTTGGGGGTTTAGGAGCAATATCACTAAGCACTTGAACAACCAGCTCATTAGGCAACACCTCATCCCCTTTTAATAGTATTGGCTTTCCTATGGACTCATTGGCATCTTGGATCACTAAAATATAAATGAAGAGTCTTGAGCTTTTGCTAGTCTTTGTACTTAGCATTTTGAGGGGTCCACATCTCTAATCCATGCCATGCCAATCATTGAACATCTTGAAATGTTCATCTTGAAATAATATTAGTTCAATGAGCTATATTTTTTTATGAACTACCAAAACCACCCGGGGATTAGTTGCACTTTCAACTGGTCATAGGGCACTTGAAGTGTCTCTAAGGTCTCAACAGAGAGCACATTGAGGCTGGCGCCGCCATCGATGAGGGTCTTGGTGACTGAAATGTTGCTGATGGTTGGCGTGTACAACATGGGGAGCGCACCAGCAGTGGCTGAACTCCTGAGATGATCCTTGGGGTCGAACGTGATTGTGTACCGCAACCACACTTGAGGGGACGCACAACCTCGAGCCTTGGGAGGGCCGCATTCACCTCGTGGGAGAAGTGCTTGAAGATGTGGTTCGAGGCTGGAGCCTGAGTGCCGCCAAGGATGCAAGCGACCGAGTGAGGCTCCTGGTAGCCCCCAGCCCATTCGTCTTGCTGGGTGTCATCGTTCTTCCTGGGCAGCGACGATAGAGGAGGGAGGCCAGCGTTGCCCTGGCGACGGGCCTCGTGCGGCTGATCGCGCCAAATGCCGTCCTGAGGCAGATCGCGCCAGCCACCCTCACGAGGCTGGTCGTGCCAGCCCTCATGGGGGTTGCCGGCATCCCAGCGCCCCCCTGCACGGCCGCCTCCATAGCCGAAACCACGGTCACTGCGCTTGGGGCGGCGACCCAGGTGCTCATCTCGAAGCGCCCTGAGCTCGTAGCAGTCGTCGATGTTATGGGTGTGCACATTGTGGAAGACATAGAACGGGCGTCCATCCTTGGTGAGCTCGTCGCGGTCATGGCCGCGCTTTAGATCAAGCTCTGTCACTAGCACGGTGGGTCCCTTGCGTTTCACCTCCTTGGCCTTGGATTTCTTGTCTTCAGGATTGACATCCGGGTGGTTGAGGAGGGAGAGGCGGCCTTCCTCTGCTTTGGTGCATCTATCTGCCAGGTTGAACAGCTCTAGCGTTGTGCACAGGTCAATGGCGAGCTCCTTGCTCATCCTGACGTATGTGATGCCATCAGTGAAAGCCGAGATGATGGCTTCATCCGAGGCCTTGGGGATCTTGAGGCAAACTTGGTAAAGTGTTGGATATACTTGTGTAGGGTCTCACCCGGGCATTGCTTCACACGCTGCAGGTTGTTGACAGTGAGGGCGCGGTCGTGGGTGCCTTGGAAGTTGGTGATTCACCACTCGCGAAGTTCATCCCACGAAGAGATCGACCCTTCTGGGAGGTGCATGATCCATGAGCGAGAGCCATGGGGAACCGATTCGCCATGACTTTGTCGTCGCCGTTCGTCGCCTTGATGCTAACCGTGTAGAGTTAGAGAAACTCCGTAGGGTCGGGGATGTCGTCGTAGCGTGGGGGCAGCTCTGGCTTGAACTTGACTGGCCAAACCACGCGGTGCAGCTCGCATGTGAAGGCGCGCAAGCCGACATCGCTCACGGGCGCGGCTCCCCAGGGACGGCACGGTTCAGGTGCCCATGGGTTGCAGCTTCTTGAATAGCTAGGCCGTGGTGCTGCTGCGGGGGCGCGAGAAAAGTGCGTGCGTCATGCGGTTGGAGCACAATCCGGCAACTGGCCTCGTCTCGAGCCTGCGCCGGCGCACCACGCGGCGGGTCACGTAGCCGTGCCTTGCACCCGGGCTCAGCATCATTGTTGTGTAGCGGAGGAGGCAAAGGTGCACCGTGCGCCACGTCGCACGCGTGAGGTGATGGACGAAGCGAGTGGGAGGGTGTTGGGGCCTCGCCCGCGGCGTTGATGAGCTTGGTGATGCAACCCGGCCAGGTGTCGTAGCCTTCGTCGGCGGGGCGGTAGTGCAGCAGCTCGCGTGCCATGCGCGGCGTAGCCTGCGCGTTAATCGGCCCGCGACAAGCATGGGAGGGTGAAGTCGTGGCCAAAGTGAGGGAAGGCATGGCGATGCGGCCATCACGCTGCACGGAGGGCGACAGAGAGGAGTCATGTTGCTCACGCGCAACAGGGTTTGTGGCGACGTTGGAAGCGGCGGAGGCGGGTGAGGGAGTCCTTGACTAAGGCGTCCTCGGGCGTCCGGCCTATTATCAATGGGCCGGACTGGTGGGCTATGAAGACATGAAGGCCGAAGACTGCAACCGTGTCCGGATTGGACTCTCCTTGGCGTGGAAGGCAAGCTTGGCGACCAACTATGAAGATTCCTTCTTATGTAACCGACCTTATGTAACCCTAGATCTCCCCGGTGTCTATTTAAACCGGAGGGAGTAGTCCGGATGGCGGACATACACATTACCACAATCATACAGGCTAGGCTTCTAGGGTTTAGACATTACGATCTCGTGGTAGATCAACTCTTGTAATACTCATATTCATCAAGATCAATCAAGCGGGAAGTAGGGTATTACCTCCATAGAGAGGGCCCGAACCTGGGTAAACATCGTGTCCCCAGTCTCCTGTAACCATCGACCTTAGACGCACAGTTCGGGACCCCCTACCCGAGATCCGCCGGTTTTGACACCGACATTGGTGCTTTCATTGAGAGTTCCATTGTGCCATCGACGAAAGGTTCGATGGCCCCTTCAATCGTCGATAGTGACGCTGTCCAGGGAGAAACCTTCCTCCCCGGACAGATCTTCTTATTCGGCGGCTTCGTACTACGGGCCAACTCGCTTGGCCATCTGGAGCAGATCGACAGCTACCCCCCTGGCCATCAAGTCAGATTCGGGAGCTTGAATTACGTCGCGAACATCCGTGGAGACTTGATCTACGACGGATTTGAGACCGCGGCGATCGCTCCCCCTCACTCCGATGAACATGACCTAAATCTATCATCAGACCACATCCAGGAGATGGATCCTGTTGCTGCAACGGCCTTAAATCCGGAGCAAATTGCGCCATTCGAGGCCACGGAGTCTGCGGCGTTGGAGCCGCACACAAACTCGATGCCTTGCAGTATTTGCATCAACGGAACTCCGGACTCGTCTCCGGCTATAAGTTCCGAACCACATACGCCTGCGGACACCGAACTGGATATGCTACCGAATTTCGAATTCGGCGCCGCAGACATCTTCCAACACTCGCCCCTGGGCGATGTGCTAAACTCGCTAAAAACTTGTCCTTGGCAGTGGACTCACAGCCGAACTATGTCTAGTTTGAACTAGGGGCTGACGACGGAGAATTTCACTTCCCACCCGCCACCCACTTCATAGCCACTGTCGAGGACTTAACCGACACGCATGATTACGGCTCCAAAGACATCGATGGCATGGACGACAATGACGATGAGGAGCAGGGTAAAAACCCTCCATTTACTAGGCGGTGGACGGCCACTTCCTCATACGATGTCTACATGGTTGATACACCTAAAAAAGTTGATGACGATGACAAAGAAGATCCAGTTGAGAATAAACCTTCTGAGACACAATCCAAGCGCCGGCGGCCTAACCGCCGTTCTAAGTCATGTCGCTCGAAAGACAGCAACAGTGGCACCTAAGAAAATAGTACTCCGGATGACGCCAAAAACAAGGAAGACCCCGTCGGAACAACATCCGAACAGGAGGAACAAAACAACGGGCAAGGCAGCCCTGATAAACAGGCTATGTCTAACGACACGGATGACGATAGTTACCGTCCACCCTCCGAGGAGGAGGAGAGCCTCGGCAACGAGGATTTCATCGTGCCTGAGGCACCCCTAGAGCAGGAGTGCTTCAAGCGCCGGCTAATAGCTACTGCAAGACGCATGAAGAAAAAGCAGTAGCAGCTTCAAGCTGATCAAGACCTACTCATTGACAGATGGACCGACGTCCTGGCAGCCGAAGAATACGGCCCCAAGCGTCCAGCCAAGAGTTACCCAAAACGCAGACTGCTACCTCGGTTTGATGAGGAGGCGTCGGAGCTCGTACCTCCCTCTCGCAATGCGGACTGACCACCTCGTGGTCTAGATAAAGCGGCAACTCATGCTGAACACCAGCCCAACCCACCGCCTCGTAAAAACAGAGACAAAATAGCTCGGGACTATACATACAACCTTCGGCAGGACCTGGACAGTAGAGCAGGACACACCAGATCAATCTACGGATTGTGAGGACGCCCTTCGACTCGCGACGACGGCTGCCTATTCGGACGGGAGAGACCTAGTCACGCCCGGGCCGATAACCGCAGGCGGACTTCATTAGAGGTGCGCCGCGACGCGGCCCGACATAGAGGTGCCGCACACCCTCTCTGCTTCACAGACGAAGTACTGGATCATGAATTCCCCGAGGGGTTCAATCCCGTTAATATTGAATCATACGACGGAACAACCAACCCCGCGGTATGGATCGGGGATTTTATTCTCCACATCCATATGGCCAGAGGAGATGATCTCCACGCCATCAAATAGCTCCCACTAAAACTGAAAGGGCCAGCTAGACACTAGTTAAATAGCCTGCCTGAAGATTCCATCGGCAGCTGGGAGGACTTGGAATAAGCTTTTCTAGACAACTTCCAAGGCACTTATGTCCGGCCACTAGACGCCGATGACTTAAGTCATATAGTTCAACAACCTGGAGAATCAGCCAGAAAATTTTGGACTAGGTTCCTAACCAAAAAGAACCAGATCGTTGACTGTCCAGATGCCGAAGCCCTAGAGGCCTTCAAACACAGCATCTGTGACGAATGGCTCGCCCGCCACCTTGGCCAAGAAAAGCCGAAATCCATGGCAGCCCTCACGACACTCATGACCCACTTTTGCGCGGGTGAGGACAGCTGGCTGACTCGTAGCAAGAACACAGCCAGCGATGAAGGCCCCTTCGAGGCCAAAAACAGCACCGGCAAGCTTCAGCGCAATAGACACAAACGCCACAGCAATGGCAATAACACCGAAGACACTATGGTTAACGCCGGATTCAGTGGCTCCAAGTCCGGCCAGCGGAAGAAGCCCTACAAAAGGAACAGTGAGGGACCATCCAACCTGGACCGCATACTCGATCGTCCGTGCCAGATACATGGCACCCCAGACAAACAAGCCAATCATACCAACAGAGATTGTTGGGTTTTTAAACAGGCCGGCAAGTTAAATGCCAAGAACAAGGGAAAGGGATCACAAAGTGAGGACGATGACGAAGAGCCCCGGCAGTCGAACACGGGGGGGGAGAAGAAATTTCCCCCTCAAGTCAAAACGGTGAACATGATATATGCTACACACATCCCCAAAAGGGAGCGCAAGCGTGCACTCAGGGACGTCTACGCGGTAGAGCCAGTCGCCCTGAAATTTAACCCGTGGTCGTCATTCCTGATCACCTTCAATCGTCGAGATCATCCAACCAGTATCCGCCATGGAGGTTCGGCCGCACTGATTCTCGACCCAATCATCAACGGATTTCACCTAACACGAGTCTTAATGGACAGAGGCAGCAGCCTCAACCTGCTCTATCAGGATACAGTGCGCAAGATGGGTATTAATCCCTCACGAATCAAACCCACAAAGACTACCTTTAAAGGATTCATACCAGGCGTAGAAGCCCGTTGTACGGGCTCAATCACGCTGGAAGTAGTCTTTGGTTCCCCGGACAACTTCCGAAGCGAAGAGTTACTCTTCGATATTGTCCCCTTCCGCAGCGGCTACCACACACTACTCGGACGAACCGTGTTTGCAAGATTCAACGCGGTACCACACTATGCTTACCTCAAGCTCAAGATGCCCGGTCCACGCGGCATCATAACAGTCAATGCAGGATAGCTCGGCTCGTCAAGAACTCGATTAGCAGTTCGGCCTCCGTCCCAGCCCCGATGAGGTAGTGGCATTCGTACCACGCGTACATAATTACGCACTCAAAATCCCATGGGCGCTGACGGAGGCACAACTAGCTTATGATCCATAGTTCGGCTAGACCGATCCCGAACTCACATACACCTTCACTATTTCCTCTTCCCTTTTCAAGTTTTACACAGGCCTCCTTTGAAGGCCTGATTGCTGGTCCTGTCCAAGGATAAGTACACCAGAACGGCACGAAGCACAGGCGTACAGGAGAAGCCCTAGAGGCCAATTTAACAATTTCTCTACCTGTTTTCAGGACTCACACGCAACTTGCCTTCAGTGACGGCACGTTAAATAGTCGTTTGTTTATCGCATTATTTGTATCGATGCGCTTTAACGCATCAATCCAATTATAATGGAAACAGTTCATGGCCCAGGTTTAAGGGCCACAGATATTACCTCTGCTCTTTTTCTGTTCTCCTTTGCCATTTATTACTTACATTCTAGCACCCGTACACTTTGGTACGTTTCATATTTGCCAGGGGCTCCTCATCGCCCCATAATACGGCAGCAAAGTCCGAACACTTCTTATAGATAAGTTCGGCACCCCGAATTTAGCATTATATGCATTGGCTCTGAATCATGTCTTTGGTCAATAGTTGGGTTGCTCGGCTCATGTGCTTGCTACCCTACGTTCTGCTACATCGGCTAGGGTAGTAAAGGGAGAACTACTGTGATTGTGCCCTGGTTTACCCGGATGAGCACCTCAGTAGAGAAAGCCGAAAACTGACTGTCATGATGCGGCAAGAGCCGGTCAGCTGTTCGAGAGGTTGAAAATCGTTGGAGATTTTTTCCGCATTACGCGAAGGATCGGTACTTCCCAATCAGACGCTGACAGCACCTTGGTTCGTATACCAGGGGCTGCGCCAATGTTTTATTATAAAACTCCTATGGCTAAGTGAGGGCATTTAAGCCGCATAGTCCGATTCCCTAGTTCGTTGCGCTAAACAACTCCTTCAAGGACCATATAATCGGATAAAGATTGTTTAGATTCCATCCCAAACACCTCCGTACTGCCTACGTGAGGGCAGAAGCCGACGACTGGCCAACCCTCAGATTCCATACAACACGGCCGCACGGGAGGAAACAATTAAAACATAACAAACATTATATTACAAAGTGGCTTTGTTTTCATCCAAGGCAAGGACAAAAAATGAATGTATTCATTCAAACATAATGTCCTGCCCGCACTGCGCTGATGCAAGTCGAGACCCTTCTAGAACATCCGCAAAATATTTCTCAGGTATGCGGTGCTCCTTGCCCTTTGGCGGCCCCCTAGCCACCTCGACGGCGTCCATCTTCGCCCACCACATCTTGCAACGGGCGAAGGCCATGCGGGCACCTTCAATGCAGACAGATCGCTTGACGATGTCTAGCCGCGGACAGGCTTCCACCACCCGCTTCACAAGGCCAAAATAACTGCTGGGTATAGCTTCGGCTGGCCACAGCCGGATTATTAAATCCTTCATGGCCAGTTCGGCCACCCTGTGCAGCTCGACCAACTGCTTCAGTTGATCGACAAAGGGCACCGGATGTTCGGGCACAGCATACTACGACCAGAACAGCTTCTCCGTGGAATTCCCTTCTCCGGATCGGAAGAACTCCGTAGCATCAGACACGCTGCGAGGTAGATCCGCAAAAGCCCCTGGACAACTCCGAATCCGGGTTAGTAAAAGGTACTTCCTCTCCGCATACTTGCTTTGCATGTTAAAAGCCTTACCCGCCGCAATCTTCTTGGCCTCCTGGATCTCCTGGAAAGCTTCCCGAGCTTCATTCCGTGCGATCTCCGCACTCTGGCGAGCCTTGGCAAGTTCGCTCTCTTGAGCCGATGCCTCGCGCTCCAAGGCTTCGCACTTCTTAACCGCGTCCTGGAGCTCCTGTTGGACCTCGGTGGCCCGGGCCTTGAGCTTCTTACGGGCGGCTTGCAGCTGGACAGCCTTCCCCTCGGCTTCGGCCAGGGCATTTTTTAGAACCTCGACCTCGGTCGCTACCCCTACACATATTATGACAATCCAGTCAACACTCACCGCGTATTCTTTATGAGTACACGGCAAGTCGTCACTCACCTTGCTTCTCCTAGAGTTGAATCTTCACCTCGCCGAGCTCGTTCTCGGCCCGCTCCAACCTCTGCTTCAGGTCAGAGACTTCCGCAACATGTGAGGTCGCGGCCAACAGCGACGCCTGCTCATTCATACATATCAAGTTAGTCTCCTGCAAAGAGTTGATCCTCTGTCCGGCCTCTCTTTCCGAACATCGGACAGTGTCTCGGGAGCTACTGTCAGCATGGGGCATTCTCTTTTTACGAGACTTACCTCAAAGCCTGTCAACAGATTGTTGCAGGCCTCGTTCAGTTCGCTGTTGATGGACTGAACCTTCTCGATCACCGTACCAGTAGGGACACGGAGCTCATCCACAATGGAGGCGCTTTGCAGCGCCTCCACCAGTTTATCTGGTTCCCCTGGTTGGACGGGGGTCATCGGTGGAATTGGCGCACCCCCCTTTGAAGGAAGGGGCGCGCCGGATTGTGGGGCCGCGTCGGTCCCCGGAATCGTATCCGGCTGAAGGCCGAACTGAATACGTCCTCCCTTGAAGTCTCCATGGGGATCGACTCCCCCATGTGCCCGGCAGCGGTGGTCTCGCCTCACGGCGCCTCCTGGACAGCATCCTGGGTCCCTCCGTAGCTCGGAGCAGTCCTCCGGGACAACACTTCAGTGTCGTCCTTGGCCCCGGGGAGGTAAGCGGGCGGCGGCGACATGCTGAGCATTTTCGTCGGATCCAACGAACCTCCAGATGAGGATCGCTAGATGCTGTCACAAGTCGGACTGCAATAGCACAATTAACCACGTCAAAACAACAAAAGGAGAGGCCAGTTACACTTGCATATGTGAGTCATAGTACTTACGATGTGGCCCGAGGCTTAGTGTGGAGGCGTCGCTCCGGACTCCTGTCAACATCCCACGCGGTGTTGACCGCAAGGGCGCCCTTCCCCTTCTTGGGCGTTCCCACCTCCATATTTGTGGAGGCCCCCCTTTTTTTCCTCCTTGGGGGGAGGGTTCTTCTCTTACTCCGCCTCCTCCTCTTCCTCGTCATCATCCTCAGGCACGGAGGAACGGGCTTCTTTGTCTATGGACGTCACGTCCGAAACACCCTTATGACGGGGGCCACTTTTGGCCCCCTTGGCCTTCTTCGTGGCCTTCTTCTCCGGCGCCTTATATGGTGCCGGCACCAGCATCTTCGCCAGACGCGGGATGACCGGTTCTTCAGGCAGCGGAGCCGGACACTGGATCCACTTCGCACTCTCTGTCCAATCCTGAAAAAGCAAATGATAAAAGCTTAGACATAACCCTCGAAACAAACAAGTAGGGGATACGTTAAAAATAACATACCTTGCTGGCGGGATGTTTAATGTCGTGCCCATGATCTAAATCTGTGGCCGGCGGTTTCTCGTCGCCTTTGAAGAGCAACCTCCAGGCACCCTCGTGAGTGGTTTCAAAGAGTCTCACCAGGGTTTGGTGCTTCTTCGGATTGAACTCCCACAGAGGACGACTTCTGCGCTGGCACGAGAGGATTCGGCGAACCAGCATCACCTGAATTACATCGATTAGCTTGACATTCTTGGCTATCATACTCTGAACGCGCGTCTGCAGCGCAATCACCTCATCAAGCGAACACCAGTTTGGACTCTTCTTGCCCCAGGAGGTGAGTCGCATGGGAGCGCCGGATCGGAATTCAGCAGCAGCGGCCTAGGTGGTGCGGCGAGGTTCCGTAATGTAGAACCACTGTTTCTGCCACTCCTTTACTGTCTCCAAAAAAGTGCATTTCGGCCAGGAGACATTGGACAGCTTAATCACCATGGCTCCTCCGCACTCCGTGTGCTGGCGATCCACCACCTTCGGCTTCACGTTGAAGACTTTGAGCCACAGCCCGAAGTGGGGTTGAATGCGGAGGAAGGCCTCACACACGACGATAAACGCCGAAATGTTGAGGAAGGAGTTCGGGGACGGATCGTGGAAATCTATCCCGTAATAATACATCAGCCCGTGGACGAAAGGGTGGAGTGGAAACCCTAGTCCGCGGAAGAAATGAGGGATGAATACCACCCTCTCGTTGGGTTCTGGTGTAGGGACGACTTGTCCCTCGGCTGGCAGACGGTGGGCGATTTCCTTTGCCAAGTATCCGGCCGCCCGAAGCTCAGCAATATCCTCCTCCTTGACGGAGGAGACCATCCACTTGCCCTGACCTCTCGATCCGGACATGGTTGAATGCTAGCTCGAGTGGAAAGGAGATGAGAACATGGGCGCTGGAGCTCGAGATTGGAAGGGTGGAGATAGAAGGCGTGGGAGAGAAAGAGGGAGTCCTTATCCCCTTATAAAGGCAGTAAATATTAAACGCCTCCCCAGTCGCCTCAGAATTCGCCTATTCCCAAGGCCTGTGTAAATGGCATGGTTGGGTTACCCATGCCCGCATTGATGAGAATCCCACAATAAGGGGACATGATCTCTGCTTCGACAAGACGTGCCAATGGCAACTGCGTCTCGGGATGTGGAGCGTCGGGCACAAAGCGATCCGGAATTATGACCGGTCGGACGTGATGTCATGCTACAAAAATTTGTCAGCGGATTGGACTCGTGTAAAATTATATTCTCTCTGTGGTTGTGTATGGTGTGTGCGACAGGTCTGGATACTATCATCACGTCTGAAGACTATCTTGGAGTTGGGAAAAAGGGAACCTGCCTTGCAATGCTGAAGACAATCTGCGCGCCGGACTCCTCGTCATTGAAGACAGGTTCAGGGGCTACTGAGGGAGTCCTGGACTAAGGGGTCCTCAGGCGTCCGGCCTATTATCAATGGGACGGACTGGTGGGCTATGAAGACATGAAGGCCGAAGACTGCAACCGTGTCCGGATTGGACTCTCCTTGGCGTGGAAGGCAAGCTTGGCGACCAACTATGAAGATTCCTTCTTATGTAACCGACCTTATGTAACCCTAGATCCCCCGGTGTCTATATAAACCGGAGGGAGTAGTCTGGATGGCGGACATACACATTACCATAGTCATACAGGCTAGGCTTCTAGGGTTTAGACATTACGATCTCGTGGTAGATCAACTCTTGTAATACTCATATTCATCAAGATCAATCAAGCAGGAAGTAGGGTATTACCTCCATAGAGAGGGCCCGAACCTGGGTAAACATCGTGTCCCCAGTCTCCTGTAACCATCGACCTTAGACGCACAGTTCGGGACCCCCTACCCGAGATCCGCAAGAACACCCCCCCCCCCATTATGATCAAACTTCATTGATTGGGCTTGCTTGTCCATCTGCCAAGCTATAGGATCCCACCAAGCTTCATCCCTCAAATTATACGATAAATTCACCACCCTAGCCTAGATTTGAAGCCAGTCGAACTTCAGTTCATCAGGCCTCATGCAATCATCAAATTTATCTAGCACTACGGCATTCTTACTGACATGCCATAGTGATCCGCCCCATACATGATCTCCGTCTCTCTGATTTTCAAACGCTACCACAAACATGTTGATTCCCACCTATCGGGGTTGCAGTCCTTGCGGGTTACCCCATGCCAGCAGAAGGGCATTAGTAATGGTCTCGATATAGAATTGGTTTCAGTGTAGGATTTTACCAACCAGAAGCCACTTCGTCGGTCCTCCCTTGACGTGATCGTCGATCACCAATGGAGTAGCCTCTTCTTCTGAGATGTCAAGCTTGCCCAAGGCCTCCTCCAACCTTGCCCTGGCTGCGCGGGCCACTTGAGCGTTGTTCCCTGCCCCGGCACCATCGGCGGCGTTGGATGTGGCCACCGTCCGCCGCCTCCAATGCGCTCTCTCTCACCCCGGCGAGGAATGCCCGGGCGAATGTCAGGACCCCGATCCTAAGTCATACTGATCTAGCTTGTAACACGTCATATCACTTTGCGGCCTCACGCACGGTATCCCCACGGGTGCCACCTTACCTGGCCCGGGACCGTTTGCGCATTTTGGCACACGTATATGATAGTGTCGCTAGCATCCATATGACAGAGAACCCGGGCCGACATGGCTAGTTATAAACCAAAAGTGGCACTAAATTACAAAGACAGGCATCCATGACCCAGCAACGAACGTGTCGGTCATCAACGTATGAACCCAAGTCGTAGCAAGCTACATGGACTTAAAGGAACAACGCGTGACCTTTCCCCTAAGGGACAGACACAGGAACGAAGAAGGACACATGTCGGCCAGCCTACGTGTTCCGAGCAGTAGCAAGCTACCAAGGCTCAGTGGAAGCACTAGGAGGCATTTCCCTGTAAGATAGGCTACCAAAGGTAAACAACTAGGTGTCGGATCCCACACATACCAAGCATTTCAATCATACACACAATATGCTCAATATGTGCAAATACAACATTGCATCACAATAGAACTCTATGACTCAAAGTACTTTATTTAAGAGGCTCTGAAGAGCCATACATAACATATCCATACAGGTAGGGGTCACATGACCCAACACTCAAGTCATACAATCATACAAGCACAAGCGGAAGCTAACATGTCTGAGTACAGACAACTTGGAAATAAAACGGGCTTAGTGTAGCCTGACTATCTACAAGGCCCGTCACAAGCTCAGGATATCCGTCTGGGTAGCAAGCTACTCGTCGACGTCAACGTCTATGTAAAACCCATCATAAGGGGCAGGGTTCTCCTCTGCAACAGTTATTAAGCAAACATGAGTACAAAGGTACTCAGCAAGTCTTACAACAAAACCTATCATACATGCATCATTATCAACAAGGGTAGTGGAGTTCATAGCAGCAAGTCAGCTTTGACTCTTGGCTAACCTATACTACGACTCTCAACAGATTGCAAGATAAGACTACGTACATGAGTCCTCTACTCACCACAACAATACACCACCATGGATCCTCTTCCGTCATCCTACGGAAGGGCCATCCATGGCACTCACACTTGTCTTGAGGCTTTTAGTAGTATCCATCAACTAGTCTATGAACTGTATAAGTAACCAAGTAGTCCATACTGCGAACAGCGGCTATTCAAATAGATTGGTAACCCTGCAGGGGTGTACTTCTTCACACACGCTTCCACCACTTATCGACGTTTACTCGACATGTACTCGGCAACCTTCAAGCGGAAGCCCAGCGAGGGTGTCGGCCACGACCTAACTAACTACACAAGTCTCTCATCCAGGTTTATCGCCTATTTGGGTTCCATCCGTGGGGAGATCCGGCCGGGGTGTCGCTCACGGCCCCAAACGATGTGTACAGGGTTCTCGAGTCACCAAACGGGCGACCGGTACACCGTGCCACGTACCTGTCGCATCACAGCCCACCCCGAGGGTCAGCGTTGTGCACGACCACCAGTAACTACAAACACCAGAAACTAGATGCAACTCCTGGACGGAGGACAATGGCAGTTAATAAGCCGAGAGGGTCCATTGGCTTCGGGACCAATGCATGGTAGTAGCTGAAACTTGAACCACACATACAGATCTCGGGTCCTATGGATGGTTCCAATGAAACAACCCACCATGTACTCCTACATGACCTTTCATCGATACCTTTACCAAACATGTTCCACACTTCCCTCTCTTTACCGAGTATGATCATTTCACTCTGATCCATCACCCAGATGAACCAGACCTGACACAACTCTAAGCATAGCAGGCAACATAAACAAATAGCATGGTGGATCACACATCACATGGCTCAGTCAACTCCTACACATGCTAGTGGGTTTCAACTATTTACTGTGGCAATGGCAGGTCATGCAAGGGAATAGGGTTCAACTACCGCAGCAAGTAGCAGTTCACACGCTATTGCCTTAATGTAGTAAAAGAGAGCAGGAGCGAGAAGATGGGTTTGTATCGGAATGATCAATGGTTGCTTGCCTGACAGAGTGGTTGTCGAGTACTGCTCTTCAGTTGGATACGCAGAAGTATCCTCGGGAGCAGGACCTACCACGGAGAACACCGGCGATACAATCAATAAGCAAACAAATGCAACAATATGATGCATGCTCATGATATGGCAAGATGAATGTGTTTTGGGCTAATGCATCTATAAACAACAAGGTTTGAGCTCATTTGAATCAAAGATTCAAATTTATACCCAAACTATTATTTATTAAAGTGCATTATCATGTTTTAATGTGGACAGCAAGGTTAACTTGCTCAAACATGCATGAAACCAGTGCCATTGGAAATATTGGATTTTTCTCATCAATTTTCATATATAAATCTTTTCCATCTGAGCTACTGTTGAATTTATATGATTTTTTGAAGTTTAAAGCATTTTCTGGAATTTCCTGAATTGTTTTAAAACAAATAATCCCAGAAAATCATTTACTGCGTCAGCATGACATCATGCTGACGTCAGCAGGTCAACAAACCTGGTCCAAGTCAAACCTGACTGGTGGGTCCCGCATGTCAGTGTCATAGAGGCTAATCCCGGTCAAAACTGGGGCTGACTAGGTTTGACCACGCGGTGAGGCCCACTGTCAGTGGTTGTGGTGGTTAAACTAAACGTCATTAGTCCCTAACTAAGTGGCCACGTCAGCCCGCCGGAGTTTGGCCGGCGGCGACCAATTCGCGCGGCGGTGACTCGCCGGAGTTGCTCGGAGCGGCGCTACAGGCTGCGGTTTGCAACGGGGTTTGGTCCTACGACGAGCTAGAGCTCATGCGCATCTAGTGGTGGTGGTGGCCGGAGCTCGCCGGAGCAGAGCTCATGGCGGCGGCCGGAGCTCGGGCATCATCGGGTTAGGCGTTGCGGGGCACGTGCGAGCAAGGGGAGGGGCTCAACGGCATCCTGGTGAGGTCAGGAGCACGATGAAGTGCTCGGGCGTGTCTAAGAACCACTAGAACGACGGCGGCGACGAGGACGCCGACGGTGAGCTCGGGGGCTTGCAGAACGGCGGCTACGAAGCGTAATCGAGCTCGGGGAGAGGGGGGTTCGACGTGTGAGCTCATAGTGGTCGCAGAGGGCGTCGATGCGGGCTTGGGGAAGGTCGGGCGGCGACGTACGGACGGCGGCGATCTCCGGTGCCGAAGGTTGAAGATGACGGCGAGGACGGCGCTACGGGGCTTCCGGCGTCGTGTGCGTTGGTGGGGAGCTTCAGGGCGACGCGGCGAAGCCGATGGGTGCGTCGGGGAGGCGAGGTGGTGGCTTAGGGCGCGGTGGCAGCGAACGGCGGCGACGAGCCCGCTCGGTGGAGCTCGGCGGGGAGGGATAGAGGAAGGGGAGGACACGGGGGAGAGTGAGGGAGGAGCCAGAAGCTGTGTGGCGACGCATAGGAGCGTCGAGGCGTCGGGGGACGCAGGCAGACAGGCAAGAGGTGGCCGGACGCGTGCGTGCACGCCGCGGCCACGCGCCCCGTCCTCCTAGCGAGAGGAGGACGACGACTGGCGGTCGCGAGCGGGCTGGGCCGTGCTGAGCCAAGCCAGGTAAGTGGCCCAGGTGAGTGGGTTGTCCCCCTGTCTCTCTTTTTTTCTATTTTCTTTCTGTTTTGTTTCTTTTGCAACTTTGTTGAATTAATAAAAATGCTAGAGCATTTTTATAAATCATAAAACTAGTCATGCCCACTGTATATAATATGAACAGCATGAAACATTTTAGTTTATGATTATTTGGGCACCTAAATTATTTTATAGCATTTAAATGCCCAAATACAATTACAATATGAATTAATCCAGAGACCTTTGGATGTCCTAGAAATTTGTGCACCATTTTTGGCAGAGGTTTAAGACCAAGGCAAAGATGATGAACATTTTTGAAGGGTATTTTGGGTACATTGGAAAAGATTTTATTAAACCCTAGTTGTTATAAGAGGGGTGCTGGGGTTTATGTCATTCTCATTTCAAGTTTCTGTAGAAAGTAAACATGATGCACACTTTAGCTAGTCCTAATACAAGTACTGACTAGGAATGTGACAGCGAATTCAAGTTTCATGGTCAAAACCCTAGTCGCCCAGGCGCCGCCGGAGATTTTTAGGGTCAAGGGGGAAAACGTCAGAGAATCCGCTTCACTTTCTCAACCTAGAATTATGCATCGCATAATTAAGTAACATACATACTAGTGGGTACTACCTAAGAACGCCTCACGGTACTGTAGTTTTCATTGCGTTTCATTACTCTCTTATTCTTTTACTTTTAATCTTGTGCATTTTAATTCTTGTCAAAAACGCTCTCCCAATATTTCCTCCAGCGTACCGTTTTTGCCTTGTGCAACAACTAACGTGTCATTCCAATAAACTTATACAAGAGTAAAAAACCATTTTCTAAGCTCTATGTGGGATTAATACTCTTACTTCAAAAATGATACAACTCAACCTTAGGCCAACTCCACCGCGCGACCCTATCATGTACGCCCCCGTCCGTTTGCGGTAAAAGGGACAAACGAGACGCCCCAGCGCGCGGGCGTAAACGGACTTTTGTCCGCTTTCGACCCATCTCCGGCCCAAGTTTGCGCCGGTTTTGGGGTGAAACGGACAGCGTGCGGACGGGCGGGACGCGCGCGCTTGGCCTCCCCTGGCCCGCCTGTTGGTGGGAGAAACCAACCCCCTCCCCCCCCCCACGCCCATTTGGCGCCATTTCCACCAAACCCTCCCACGTCCCTCCCGCCGCCCCCTCTCTCCCCCGTCCATGGCCGACGCCCCGTCGAGTTCCGGCGGCCTGGCCGTCGACCCGCCCGCAAAGGTGAAGAAGAAGGTGGCCAAGGTGCCAAGGAAGCCGCGGTCGGAGAGCACGCTGGAGGAGATCGCCAAGTTGGATGCGGAATCGGCGAAGAGGAGGGAACGGAGAGCGGCCGTCAAGGTCAATGCTGCCGCGGCCAAGTTCGCCGCCTAGCGCGAGGAGCTGGAGACCGCGCGGCGCAAGGCCGCTGCCGACGAGAAGGAGGACCTTGTCAACAAAGCGCACGCCAGCCTCATGCTTGGCATGGGCCGTCCGGCCGGGTTCCCTGCAGCGGCCGTCGGCCCGACGAGCACAGGCTCGTCGGTCGCCCGGCCTACGCACTGCCAGTCGCCGACGTCGCGCGCCGCGCCCATGTCGCCCGGCTTTCCTCCACCAAGGTACGACGGCCAAACCCGTTTCTCGGCGTCGCCGGACGTGGGCGCATTCGCGCCGTCCACACCCCGCCTCGCGGCCGTCATCGACCTCAACGTCACGCCTGGGTCCAGCAGCGGCGGGCGGCCGTCCGTCGAAATGCAAAGAAAGCACGCACGGGCACTGTTCACAGGCACCATGCCGGGCCCCCGCGTCTTGTTTGACGAAATGCCAACACCTACGCCAACGGTGGACGACCACTACTACAACCAGTACATGAAGAACGTGATCTTTGAGGGTGGGCATGGCCATGGCTACAACCCCGAGGAGACCCAAAGTCAGGATGGCCGCGCCCAGTACGTGCCAGATGAAGAGGCCGACGACCGTGCTAACTACGACCATGGTGACTCGTGGCATGAAGACGATGACATCTATGTCGAAGATGATGAAGAAGAAGTCAATGAGGTTGATATTAGTGGCGAGCCATTGTTCATCGACGAGCTCACCCAAAGAGCGGAAGCACAAAAGAAGAGGAAGAGCATTCGCACGGGTTCATATACACAAGATGAGGACAAGTTGATTTGCCAAGCTTGGATGGAGATTAGCCAAGATCCGAGGACCGGCGCGCAACAAAAGGGCATTGTTTTTTAGACGAGAATCCACAAAACATTCCATGAAAGGAAGATGTTTGAGCCCTACCAAATTACAAGCAACCGTGGCATCGGCTCGATTCAAAAAAGATGGTTGTTCATCCAACAAGAGTGTAACAAGTATTGCGCCGCATTTGAGAGCGTTGAAGCACGGCCCGTGAGTGATCTCGGCGTTGGGGACATGGTATGCTCTCCCCTTTCTAGCCCTTTCCTTGCTACGTCCATGAGACTTCGGCCGTGTATATGTTTGCATGTTCACTTGTTGTTGATCATGTGGTGTAGGCATTTCAATCTTTGGAGGCATTCAAGGCCCGGCACAATGACAAGCCATTCACTCTTACGCATTGTTGGACGATCATCAACAATTGCCCTAAGTTCAAGGACCAATACCGTGAACTACAAAGGAAGAGAGGCAAGAAGACGGCCAAGTTCGACGGAGGTGGAGATGGCGAGGTGTTGAAGAGGCCGAGGGGCAAGACCAACTCCAAGGTTGACGACATACGTGATGCCTCATCCATGACCTTGCATGAGACTTTGCATGGCATGATGTTCCAAAAGGATGTGAGGGACGATAAGAAGCGGCAAAGCAAGGACGAGCAAATGAAGCAATACCTAGACCTTCAAAGACAGAAGCTTGAGATGGAGGAGGCGGCCAAGCGGAGGAAGATCGACATGGAGGAGGCGGCCCGGCAAAGGCAGATCGACATCGAGGCCACCAATGCCGCCACCAAAGCGAAGGAGGTGGCTCTTGCAATCATGAGCGTGGACTTGTCGAAGATGAGCGACAAGACGAGGGCCTGGTTCGAGGCCAGACAGAAGGAGATGCTCGACGCCGAAGGCCTGAACTAGGTCGTCCGATCGGCGTGGCCGTTCATTTTGGAGGCTGGCATGGGTGCCGCCCGCCCGCTGGGCCGCTGGCAGTGTGCCGGCGAGAAAACATTCATTTTGGTGGCCGGCTGTGTTGCCGGCCGCTGGCTGTGTTGCCGGCGAAGACAACTATTCATTTTGGAGGCTGGCTGTGTTGCCGGCCGCTGGCTGATGCCGGCGATGGACGTGTAGGCCGCTGGCTCTGTTGTCGGCGGTCCGCTGGCCTGAACTAGGGTTTGACATTCGGAACGTTGCTTTGGTTTTTTAAATAGATGGGGAAAGGATGGGGCAAATTAATGACCTGGATGCTGCTTACGTGAACCGGGGGTCGTTTGCCGGAGGCAGGCCGCTATCTCGAATATTTTTTGCGTCTGTGGAAGGAGCAAAAACCATGCGGAAAGCGAGCAAGCGGCAAGCGGGGGAAGCTTATGCAGACGACGTGCAGGCTTGTTCGGTGGTTCGCGCGTCGTTATCCAATCTCGCGTCACTACTCGAACAAATCAACCGGAGGCGTTTGACACGTCGCATGTGTGATATGGAGTAGTAGTATCTGAGCCTTTGCATCGGTTGACTTTGGCGATTTCAAAAGGACGGTAATGTCTCCGGCCGGGACCTGTCGCCGAAATGAATCGAGAAAAATAAATGCGCAGCTCCTGTGATCGGGTCGACCATTTCTCCCTTTAATAATAATGTGTTGTTTAAGAAAAGAAGAGCATCTTCAAACGATATTTTCTTTCGAGGAAATGAGAATTTCAAATCAGAAAAGTGTGCTACTACTACTGCTTCACGAACACACCTGGAGATCGCTGTCCTATTAAAGCGAGCATGTTGGTCGAATGGAACATGCCACCTGCGTATTGGCAAATACAAAAATTGCATTGGTTGCCCAAGGTAGCTAGGCCGTTGCAGTCTCGCAGAACATACCGCATCGGCACATGCAAATGCAGCCTGCTTCAGGGTTCAACAAGCAATAGCCAACAGCAACAGGCAACAGGCAACATGCGTCAACAAACATACAGACAGCTAACTGCAGGCTTCAAACAGAAGCCACATCCGCTACAATCCACACCCGGGTACACCAGGATTCAGCACGCAATACCCAACACGCATCGCGCATGAACAAACCAACAGCTATCTGTGGACTTCGAACAGAAGCCACATCTGTTGCAATCCACACCCAGGTACACCAAGATTGTCGCAACCTCTCTCGGGAGGTAGTTCTCGTCAGACACAGACACCGTAACAAAAATATATTAGACCAAGTGCATGCAGCAGGCAGTGTGGTACATACATTGATACATTTCCATGCCCAGCGAATCCGGATTTCCCCACAGAAGAATATCATGTTACATGCGTTACAGCCTACTACAAGAACTACCCTGGAACACAAAACCTATATATATATATATAATAAAGGCTTAGATGCCTACAAGCCTAGTTAGTGTATTTGAATTCTTCAAATATATTAGGTGTGGGGGCATTACCACCGGCTGTCCACTTGGGCAAAACCCTACCAGAAGCCACGGGCTGTTGGACACTGCTGCACAGCTCCTCGTCCACCTCCTCGCATCCGTCCAAGTCAACATCTATATAGCGGATGTCTTGGATCACGCTTGCAGCATCAGGTACTCCCTGGTTGCTGTTTCGTGCCTTTCCCGCGTGTTTCTTGGACTGAACTGTGCGGTCTCCAAAGTCATCGCGATTACCAGACGTATCGATGGCGGTGAAGCTCCTTCGCTTCTTTGCGGCCTCATTTTGCTCGTTACTGCCACCGCTGCTGCTGCTTCTCTTGCTTCCGTTTGAAAATTGGTTGAGAAACTCCTCTATGGTTGCAAGTACGCGATCCCCGTACTTGTTGAGCTTCACCCTGAAAGAAAGTACGTAAAACCGTGAGTAATGCTTTGCTTTAGTTACCAGAGCTGCACTGCCAACCTTACAATGTGCACTGGGTATATTGTTTTTAAAGTCATTACTTGCCGATGCCGTTTATCTCCAAAAGTTCTTCTTTTGTCCTTGGTATCCGAGTGCTAATTTCCTTCAGTGTTTCATTTCTGAACATGAATAATTCACCACATCAGAAGTCAGTGAGTCCTTGCACAGCTGAAGGTATAACATGAAACTTACTTAAATATGTGGTGTACACCACATCCTGCAGTACCCTCCGCTATCTGAGACCTAAGGATTCTTAAAGTTTCATAGAGCAGCGATGAAAAATTCTGCAATTGAGAATAGCCTTTAGAATGAATCAAAATAAATACACACGAGAGGATTTACTATAACTAATGACCAACTACCTCATCCATTTCACTCTGCCGTTGAACAATCTTATTGACTTGTGAGATTGATGATTCATCAAGTTTCCCCATCTTCGGGGCTTTGTCAGGAGTGGGAAACCTGCAAAATAACATACAAATATAATAAACAAGATGTTTGGAGTATTAAATGAAATTTAAATTTAAAGAAAGTACTCTAGTATGTGATATCCTAATTTAACTTTAAAGCTCAACTTTCCAACTTGAAGTGCATTCAACTAAGTCTCAATCGATAACAACATTTGACATTACATATCCAGTTCTAAATCAAGATCAGATTGTCGGTAACATTACATTGTGCAAAAAAGCCATATGAGTGTAAACTTATACTGCCAAAAAATCATCATACTCATCGAAGTCTCAATCATAATGAGATTTGACATTATATATATTCAGTTCTACAAATCGAGATCAGATTATCGGTAACATCATATTGTGCAAACCAAATTTAGAAGTGCAAACTGATACTGCCATAAAACCATCACTTAAAAGACATTATTAGTTAATGATGAACCCTAGAAAAAAATTTGGCAAACTCATGAAAAAGAACAGTATGGTCACACAAAAAAGGAAATATTTCTCAATAAAAGCAAGATATGTAAATCAAACTTGAAGAGAAGAGACAAATGCAGAACCTCCAATAAATTTTATAGCATGTACAAGGCAGAAAACTAACTTAAGGATGATCTGATTGCCAGAGCGAAGACCACCAACTTTAACCTGATTCGCCTGCTCAACATAAAAATAGGAAGGAAAAAGTATGTATAAAACCAAGGCAGCTACAAGAAGGTTGCCAAAAAATCATCTCAAAAATAAAGTAATAAACCAACCAGGGATCATATATTCCCTTGGCTACCTTTAAAACAGATGATACTGATCCATACGTATCACTCTTTTTGACATCCTCGGTAAGTATTCCCTCAGTGACTAAATGCCGCAGTACTCTTGCTGCCTCGCCTTTAGCTAGATTCTTCCCAGCCCCATGAAGAGGCAAATTATCATGACGGTTCTTCTTGACCTAAATGCAATAGTTGACAAGATTTACAATCTAGGCGCAAGTATGTAGTTTCACCATGATTTCTCCAGCAAGAAGCCAAGATGCACAATATCCAGACTATAGAGAGTACGTTGACACTGGTAGCAAGTAACAGAATTAATGAACTTCAGAACAATAATTCCAAGCGTTTAGCAGAATGGCATACATTTTGGTTCAAGGAACCCCTGTAAACTTCAAGAATATGAGAACTCGAACATGACTGCCTTGTCGTCAAGACCAGATCAACCTAAAAAAGCAACAAGATGGTGATGTAAGTTCACAGAGAGGTGTGCATGTGTTCAGGAGGCAGGGCACAGCTATCTACTAGGCACCTACCAATTGCTTAGCAATATTGGTCACATCTTTCTCAATCCATCTCAATCCTTTCTTGCAATTATCACATGTTTTTGAACAATGTGATGGATCAAATGTCTCCCCAAAGTGGATCAGTTGTAGTAAACGTCTGCAATCCACATCATTTTCGCAGTAACTAACCTGTAGAAGAGGGGGGAATACATGGTTATGATGGCTTCCAAACTACACCTCGACGAGTAAAATGCGTATAGAATTATCTATACCATGCACAAGAGATTCTCCTTGTGTGTTGCTAGTGCTTGCCCATGTGAGGACGAAGAGCTTGATCTTACTTGCTCTGCAGATCCTTGTGTAATCATGTGTTTGACACGAATCTAGATAGTTTGGCCAGAAAATTACTTGCTTGTGATGACTGATGAGATGACAGGCTGACAATATAAGGTACCACTAGACTTACATAGTCAGAATAGTTATAATACAGCACACAAGAGGAGCGTTGTCCATCTCTACCAGCACGTCCACACTCCTAAAAGAAAACTCGGTCATAAAACAGCTTAAATCATGCAGTTTCCTGTGCAGACTCCTTACCTGATGGTACCCTTCAATTGATTTGGGAAGCGAATGATGAATAACAAAACGGACATCGGGTTTATTGATACCTGCAAATTGGAACATTAACATGGAGCGCAGATAAATAATTCATTTGAAGATGTTTCAAAGATCACATTACCCATCCCGAATGCAACTGTAGCACAGATTATGTTTATCTTATCCATACTCCATAGCCTCTGAACAGCTGCTCTATCAGAAGGCTCCATGTTACCATGATAGTGTGCTGCTTGGTGCCCATATTCCTGTGTCAATAAACAGGAAACAGACAAGATTAGTCAGACAGGTCAGTATTCAAATGCTAAGTACTTCGAATTTGCATAGCCCATCAAATTTCTATTTTCTGACTAAATCCAATTACAGCCTTGGGATTTATCACATCATCAGACTAGCACAATTAAAATGTTGACATCAACTTATGCACTCTAAAACCATCAGGTACTGACATGGCTCCCACTTGAGCATGTAACGAGACTGCTACATGTAAATCTGGCAAAAATATCATGAGCTGTGCACTACCAAACCCTCTATCCGGCATGTTTGAGTTAAGAGACCAATTATATTCAACATGGTTGTGTATTAACTTTCGAAACATCTCACCAGAATTCTAAGATTTGGTGCATCATATTAGTTTACTCATGAAACCTAAGTCACGTAGGAATTGTTGATGGCGCACACCAACATGTGTAACTAATTTTACCAAACGGAGACTAAAACCAAAGTGTGACTCCTTTTACAAATATGGGGCCCAAATGACAAAAAAACACAGATCCCTTTTTCACTGACATGTGTGTTCATCTATATTCCGTAGTGGTAAAGACGTCTTTGTAGAGGCAGGTGCTCAGGAATCAGGATAAACAAGAAGATTGACCCAAAATAAAATTGAAACGTCTATATTTAGCAAAAGCTGGAAAACACATGAGAATACTGAAAAGATTGGTGAGGATGGATTTGCTCCAGCAAACAATATTAAATATCGAAGGAGAACACAGCATGCTTGAACAGTGAACAGCTTAAGGTCTGAAGTAGTAACCCTCAGTTTTTCAGCCACTTTTTCGCAGTCCATTCTTGAAAGGCAATATATGATGCCACATTCTTTAGGATGATTTCCACGGATAAAGCAATCTATATCCTCGAGACATTTCTTTGTCTTGGGCATCACAATATACCTGCAAAACTTGCGCTGAGATGATTTGTACAGTAGAAGTTGTATGTCAATATATTCTGACAGACTTACCTCAGATTGGGACGATTAAAACTCTGTTTGAAAACAACACAGTTTGAGAGGCCTAGAGCTTGCACAACATCTTCCTTAACACTCGCAGTTGCTGTTGCAGTCAAGGCCAGGACTGGTGTCTCTGGGAACTTTTGCTTTAAGAGACCTAAATGCTGAGAGATCATGTACGAAAGTTATATCAAATGATTGTCTCTTACCCCCTCCGTATCAAAATATAAGACGCTTTTCGACACTAGCATAGTGTCAAAAAACATCTTATATTTTGAAACAGAGGGAGTATTTGACATGAACATATATCTTCATGATAGAAAGTACCTGGTAATCAGGTCGGAAATCATGGCCCCACTGGCTTACACAATGAGCTTCATCAATAACAATTCTAGAAAGATAACCTCGTGAATATAAAATTTCCAATTGTCTCAGTAGAGCATCACTCCTGTACCCAGGAAATTGCTACCAGTTACTACCAAATACGTTAATAGTACAACAGACCTAAATGATAAACTGACAGAGAAGAGTATAACTGTACAAGCGAGAGACTAACAGAGAGTTTAAGCCTTAGGTGCATTCAGGGATTTCAAATGTAGAAGTTAGGTAAAAAAAAGGAACTGTAACGGCTAATTTTGATCTGGAAAAAGTGAGCTACTAAACAATGCCACCAGGTCATATTAAATAAGTATGGAAGTTACACTATATTGCAAAAGGATAGTTTGGAACAGCAGTAAAGAGATGATGCAGCCAAGTCCAAATATAACTACTTCAGACCTGTGATGTGGAATTTACGACATTCCACTTACTTAGCTATTTTTTCTGGAGTAACATATAGTAGCTTATAGTTGCATGTAGATGTAGGAGACATTAGATCTCTTAATATTCTCTGCTGCTCTGTCCATTCCAAGTTGGCACTGAGGTAAGTTGCAGGAATATTTGCCTGCTCCAGACAGGAGGTGAGTGGTCAAAACAACATCAAGAAAATGTTCTAGGAAATGAGATAATGTATTACCTGTGATAAATGCATGATCTGGTCCTGGATGAGTGAAACAAGAGGACAGACTACTAGCGTTATGCCCTCATCAATGAGAGCTGGAAGCTGCAAATTAATAGACGAGTGTTCAGTGCTAATTTGAGGAAATAAAATCTTGCAGATGGAGTTAGCAGTCAATGTTGAATAAATTGGATTGTTTTAATTCCCTGCAAGACCATCGATTAATTCATAACGCTCATCTGATAAAACTCTTTCAGAAATTATCTCATCTTCCATGTTTAAAACTTAAAAGTGCCACTTGGCCAGTAGTATCATACATATGTGAGCACTAGAAAAGACAAAAGGCAAAGGAGTAACAAATTCGCAAAAATCACCACTGAAGAGTCAAAAGGTGTATACGGTATTTCAAATATGCACATCATATCAAACAAGGGCGGAAATTTGTAGAAGCATGGTTTATTACCTGGTAGGTCAAACTCTTTCCACCACCAGTTGGCATCAAAACAAAAACATCACTACCATTCATTGTGGCATTAATTATTTCTCGCTGATTTGGGCGGAAAGAACGGTTTCCAAATACTCTCTTGTTGTGGACCTGAAGATGCAGTTAAACTTAGTGACTGTCATAAGCCAATGTTAATGAAGTAATCAACAGTTGATTTTGAAGAAAATAAATAACCTCAAGTTCCTTGGTCCATGGAAAATCTGTGCTGCTCCACTTCTTATCACCAGAACCGTCGGTGTAGCTAATATCTATATTTCTACGGGTGTAATCCCTCTGCACCGATGTTAACGGTATGTTACTATCCATGTAGGTACATGGAGCAGGAGTATAGCATGAACCACCGTCCCGGGGTCCATTCATATCATAAAACTGAGATTGGGATCTATTATTATCCACAAAAGTGCTTGGGGTCATAGGGGGGTGATGCCCTTCTGCAGCTGTTGTGGAGGCCATAGAGTGTGATCTCTGCCGCTCATCATCTTGGGTTGGCCTCGCCATATAATCCCCAAGTATCTTGATCTGTTTATTCAGATGTGCACTGCAGTGTATAACCACAGAAACTATTAGTATTAATACTGGTAAACCGAGCTTCATAATATACACAAAAATAATCAGTAGGCCCAAGAACCAAACCGCTGTTGACGAAGCTCTTCAGAATGTTGAGGATTGAGTTCTCCAGAACCATCAAGAAGTTTATTGGATACTGCAATCAACTGATCCTTCATCCCTTGCAAATGATAATTAAGCTCTGGGCAAAAAGCTAGCTGCACAAGTTTTGTATTAACTTGTGAGCTAACATGCTGAAATAGCTACTACCTGAGTGATGATTCAACTAATACTTTGCTTACCTTGTAACCATGACTACAAATTTCAGAGAGTTCTTGTGGTAAACTATTATCATCTGAACCTGTGAAGTTACGCTTGTTTCCTGGTGGAGTTGACATTTGCCGGGATGTTAACCCTCTGGGTGTATTTGTTGCTTCATAATGTTCCATAACTATGCGGTCCACATCAATACTCTGGAACATAACTAGATTTGTCACCAATTATGACATGATAAGATGGCATGTTCATCTAATTCTGGGAAGATAATTCAGTAGATAAAATATCAAATTTATCGGATTAAAGCACCTACCGCCAGAATCTCGTCATCATCCATGGCATCTAACTTATCATCAGCACACATGTTATCAGCAACAGGAACAGTCTGGCATGACATAGCATCAGTTCTGGCAAAACTGCTCTGATATGTTGTTCCAACCACATGATTGCTCTGGTAAGCCGTTGTATAGGTGCTTGCCAGCCGATGGCTGTTATTTTGCTCCAGGATACCACTTTCAGTGCGGTGCTGCAGACTTTCCTGAGAGGGAAATGTACTTTTCGGCACATTATCCAATTTGTTGGCATTATATGAAGAATCTGTTGCATAAGTAAGAGCAAATTCCCTGCCACATTCTTTCACCTTTGCAGATAAACCAGGTCTTAAATAATTCTTACAGGTCACATGGGTGTTACACACAGAACGCCAGGCCTGTCATAGAAGTGTCATTAGAATACTAATAACCACACAAAAATGAAGAGAACACACTGAACTTTTTAGATGGTGGCAATAAGGTTTATGCTTTTTTTTCAGCAAAGCGATAAACTTGAAGTAAAAGACAAGCCAGGATTGAATTTACAGGCATGCAGAATACCTCTACAACAACAACAAAGCCTTTAGTCCCAAACAAGTTGGGGTAGGCTAGAGGTGAAACCCATAAGATCTCGTGACCAACTCATGGCTCCGGCACATGGATAGCAAGCTTCCACGCACCCCTGTCCATAGCTAGTTCTCTGGTGATACTCCAATCCTTCAGGTCTCTCTTAACGGACTCCTCCCATGTCAAATTCGGTCTACCCCGACCTCTCTTGACATTCTCCGCACGCTTTAGCCGTCCGCTATGCACTGGGGCTTCTGGAGGCCTGCGCTGAATATGCCCAAACCATCTCAGACGATGTTGGACAAGCTTCTCTTCAATAGGTGCTACCCCAACTCTATCTCGTATATCATCATTCCGGACTCGATCCTTCCTCGTGTGGCCACACATCCATCTCAACATACGCATCTCCGCCACACCTAACCGTTGAACATGTCGCCTTTTAGTCGGCCAACACTCGGCGCCATACAGCATTGCGGGTCGAACCGCCGTCCTGTAGAACTTGCCTTTTAGCTTTTGTGGCACTCTCTTGTCACAGAGAATGCCAGAAGCTTGGCGCCACTTCATCCATCCGGCTTTGATTCGATGGTTCACATCTTCATCAATACCCCCATCCTCCTGCAGCATTGACCCCAAATATCGAAAGGTGTTCTTCTGAGGCACCACCTGTCCATCAAGGCTAACCTCCTCCTCCTCACACCTAGTAGTACTGAAACCGCACATCATGTACTCAGTTTTAGTTCTACTAAGCTTAAACCCTTTCGATTCCAAGGTTTGTCTCCATAACTCTAACTTCCTATTTACCCCCGTCCGACTATCGTCAACTAGCACCACATCGTCCGCAAAGAGCATACACCATGGGATATCTCCTTGTATATCCCTTGTGACCTCATCCATCACCAAGGCAAAAAGATAAGGGCTCAAAGCTGACCCTTGATGCAGTCCTATCTTAATCGGGAAGTCATCAGTGTCGACATCACTCGTTCGAACACTTGTCACAACATTATCGTACATGTCCTTGATGAGAGTAATGTACTTTGCTGGGACTTTGTGTTTCTCCAAGGCCCACCACATGACATTCCGTGGTATCTTATCATAGGCCTTCTCCAAGTCAATGAACACCATATGCAAGTCCTTCTTTTGCTCCCTGTATCTCTCCATAAGTTGTCGAACCAAGAAAATGACTTCCATCGTCGACCTCCCAGGCATGAAACCAAACTGATTTTTGGTCACGTTTGTCATTCTTCTCAAGCGGTGCTCAATGACTCTCTCCCATAGCTTCATTGTATGGCTCATCAGCTTAATTCCACGGTAATTAGTACAACTCTGAACATCCCCCTTGTTCTTGAAGATTGGTACTAATATACTCCGTCTCCATTCTTCTGGCATCTTGTTTGCCCGAAAAATGAGGTTGAAAAGCTTGGTTAGCCATACTATCGCTATGTCCCCGAGGCCTTTCCACACCTCAATGGGGATACAATCAGGGCCCATCGCCTTGCCTCCTTTCATCCTTTTTAGAGCCTCCTTGACCTCAGACTCCTGGATTCGCCGCACAAAACGCATGCTGGTCTCATCAAAGGAGTCATCAAGTTCAATGGTAGAACTCTCATTCTCCCCATTGAACAGCTTGTCGAAGTACTCCCGCCACCTATGCTTAATCTCCTCATCCTTCACGAGGAGTTGGTCTGCTCCGTCCTTGATGCATTTGACTTGGCCAATATCCCTCGTCTTCCTCTCTCGGATCTTGGCCATCTTATAGATGTCCCTTTCCCCTTCCTTCGTGCCTAACCGTTGGTAGAGGCCCTCATACGCCCTACCCCTTGCTTCACCAACAGCTCGCTTTGCGGCCTTCTTCACCATCTTGTACTTCTCTATGTTGTCTGCACTCCTATCCAAGTACAGGCATCTGAAGCACTCTTTCTTCTCTTTAATCGCCTTCTGGACGGCATCATTCCACCACCAGGTATCCTTATCTTCGCTTCTCCTTCCCCTGGACACTCCAAACTCCTTCGAGGCCACCTTACGAATGCAAGTCGCCATCTTCATCCACACATTGTCCGCATCCCCTCCTTCCTCCCAAGGGCCCTCCTTAATGACCCTCTCCTTGAACGCCTGAGCTAACTCCCCCTTGAGCTTCCACCACTTCGTTCTAGCGACTTTGGCACGCCTATCCCGCTGGACACGAGTCCGAAAGCGGAAGTCAGCAACCACCAGCTTATGTTGAGGTACAACACTCTCTCCAGGTATCACCTTACAATCTAGGCACGCACGCCTATCTTCTCTTCTCGAGAGGATGAAATCAATCTGGCTAGAGTGTTGGCCACTACTAAAAGTCACCAGATGTGATTCTCTCTTTCTAAAGAGGGTGTTAGCTACAATCATGTCGTAGGCTAGAGCAAAGCTTAAGACATCTTCTCCTTCCTGATTCCTGGTGCCATAGCCAAAGCCCCCATGCACCCCTTCAAAACCTGTGTTAGATGTACCCACGTGGCCATTGAGGTCTCCTCCTATGAAGAGCTTCTCACCAATCGGTACACTCCTAACCATGTCTTCCAGACCTTCCCAGAACTCCCTCTTGGTGTTCTCAGTGTGGCCTACTTGCGGGGCATACGCGCTGATAACATTGAGAACTAAGTCCCCAACTACCAGCTTAACCAGGATAATCCGGTCCCCACATCTCGTGACGTCTACCACTCCATGCTTGAGGCTCTTGTTGATCAAGATGCCTACGCCATTCTTGTTTGCAGCCAACCCGGTGTACCACAGCTTGAAGCCGGTACCCTCCACCTCCTTTGCCTTCTGTCCCCTCCACTTGGTTTCTTGGACGCAAAGGATATCAACACTTCTCCTCACCGCTGCATCGACTAGCTCCCGAAGCTTCCCTGTCAGGGACCCTACATTCCAGCTACCTAAGCGGATCCTCCTAGGCTCGGCTAGCTTCCTTACCCTTCGCACTCGTCGAGTCAAATGCGAACAGAACACCTCTAACCACACAAAAGTGAACAGAACACACTGATCTTCAGAGATAGTGGCAATTAGGTTTATGGGTTTTTTTTTCAGCAAAAAAGTGATGACTGAAAGTAAAAGACAAGCCAGGATTGAATTTACGGCATGCAGGTGCAGCAAGTGGGTAACCAGTCCTAACTCCAACAAAATGTGATGCGCCTTTAGTGGACAGCTAACAAGTTTAAAAACAAACTGTCCTAGTTTTGCACTTATTCAAGACAAACAAGCATCTAATAGCTTTTATAACATGGTTTTGAAAGAAAACTGCTTCTTACAGTAAGATTAGCAAAACCTACAGGTCAAAGTGATCGTATAGCTATAGCATATTTTTAAGCATTGTGTGATGATTCATAGCATGTTACAGTATTATTGCAATACCTTCTCGATCCATGGAACTTGAAGACGTTCTGGGCCTTGAATTTTACAAGCAGCTGACCTGGGAATATGAGTTTTGTTGCTGCGGTGAACAACTGTCTCTAGGATAAGATCAACTAATTGCATATAACAGAAGTTCATTTAATTTTACCTTAAAGAAAGCATTGTATTGCGGTTTGCTTCTGGATTTTCCCTTTGTGTTGGTAAAGAGAACAGAAAGCTTGAACTCAGAAAGTCATCTTTGCTAAGGGAGCTTTGTATAGCATTTGCATGATGTGGCCAGTTGACTTTTGGCGGCTTGTCATTGCAGCTGGAGCCAGCGTTCAGCTTGTTGCTTCCTTGCATTCGCTGCTATGATAATTAGGGCATGAAGTGCTATTGAATGTTTGGTGATGAAGACCTCACAAAGTCAGAAGCCAAAACCAAACTGAGGTGTGTAAATAGCACTTGCGTGGTTCTGCCAGCATGTGCGGGCAGCCTCAAAATGCCTCAAATTGTGTGATAGATATAACTTAGCTTCACGCCTACAACAATATGGTGTAAGAAACAGAGTAAGAAACAAAACATTTAGGCTTAAGCATGCAAGTGATGCTGAGTCATTTATACATCACTAACGATGCCTGCATTAGCAACTGCCACGGTGAGATCATATCAGAAGCTCAAAACTTTACTAGAGACAAGCTATAAATAACTGAAAGCTAGTTTAAAATAGTATACCTAAAGATGTTATCCATATTAGGGTTTTGACCAACTATCGTCAGAGCTCACCAAAAAGGCGAAAACAAACAGATAAGGCAAGACTAAGTCCAGTTATCCAGTCGATCACAGCTGTTCTAAAACAGGCATGTACTCTGCAACGAAATAGAGTATGAGATGAGCCCTATTCCATCAATTGCAGCCTTGCAGACATAATTCTGTTCAAATTATGGAGAGGGCTGAAAATCAATGCATTTTTGGCCGTGCACATTCCATACACACACAGGGTTACGTTTTGGCTGGGAAGAAACTGAACAAACCCCTCCCCCCTGAGGCAGGCATTCCGTCGAACACCCTGTCCTCCAACCGTACGGTCAGCCCCGCCCGAGGACCTACAACAACCGCTCCTCGCCGCTCCTAGCCACGAATACGATAAGAGATCCCGCGTCCGCGGTGCCGCGTGAACTCCCACCAGAAGGGCCCCTCCGAAATCACGGAAAAATTGCAGAGACGGGAGGCGACTGGATTGGGGACAGTGAGATCACCTGGCACCGACGAGGCCGCGGAGGCTGAGGCGTACGCGCGCGCGCCGGAGAGGGAGGGAGAGGCCGAGCCCTAGTTTTAGTTTTGGGGAATGGGGAAGGAAATCTGGGTGGGTTTGTGCGGAGGGAATGGCCGGCCGCCGCGCGCGGGATATGGTACACGGGGAAATTGAAAACCTCCCCCGTGGAGGGAAACGAATCAGGGAACCGGCACCTCCCTGATCCCTCTGGTTAGCGCGGTGGCCGTTGGATCAGCGATTACGATCTTGTGCCGGGTGTTCGCAACGGTGCTCAGCTCCAACGGGTAGATTGTGTGTGAAAGGGTATTTGCGCATGTACGGGAGTGCGAGTGTGATTCCATTGGACATTTTGGTAATTTTCATCTCGTATTCCAGTGACTTCCAAAATTTCTGTAAAAAAAGGTAGCCAGCAGAAAATTTCCTGTATTGTGGGGTAAATGTGTAGGCTGTGTTTGGTAGCATTCATGGAAGGTCTATAGCTCAAAAAGTTTTCAATCCGACCCATTTTTACTTGTTTGGTAGGATGCATGAGCTCACTTGAGCTATGTTCATCTGATGCAAAAGAGGCCCTCAGCCATGCTCAATCGACGCACCCCACAGACGCCAGCCAGGTCGAGCGATGCTGAGGCCGACCCACCCCTCAATCAAACAACCTGCCCTCCTGAACCCACGTCTTGCGTG
>LR738710.1:592758241-592793141 GCA_902687465.1 Secale cereale
TCTGACCTAGTCGCCGCTTCCCTCCCGCGACAACCATGGAAACCGCCTGCTGAGCTACTGACGATGCCATAGACCTAGGGTATGGTCATAGGTGAGGGAGTCCTGGATAGTGGGATCCTCGGGAGGCCATATAACTCTTGGTGGGCCGGACTGGTGGGCCGTGAAGATCATAGTCGAAGATTAACTCTCGTATCCAGATAGGGCTCCTGTATTCGTATGATGGCAAGTTTTAGGTTCGGGTGTAATCTTTCCTTCCTCTGCAAGATGGTATGTACAAAACCTAGGCCCCTCCGGTGTGTATATAAACCGGAGGGTTTAGTCCGTAGAGGCTAACGGAGAATCTCAAATCCTCATAGGCTAGACTTCAGGGTTTAGCCAATACGATCTACTCGAGATCAACTATTGTATTCATGTTCATCCATATTAATATAGCAGGAAGTAGGGTTTTACCTCGATCGAGAGGGCCTGAACCTGGGTAAACATCGTGTCCCCAGCCTCCTGTTACCATCGATCCTCAGACGCATAGTTCGGGACCTCCTACCCGAGATCCGCCGGTTTTGACACCGACAATAGGCCTGACCTAGACGCCCTACCCAAGGTCACTATCCTAGTGTCAAGGAGATCTGAAGTATAACGAAGGATACCGACTGAAGTAACCTAGGAGTGCAATCCACTCGACCAATTATCTCACTCGGAAACCCCAATTTCATTCGACCAGGAAGAAGTCTCTCGACTATACAAGAGAACCACTCGGAGTATAGAAGATCTAAGGTCACTCAAGATGACAACGGTCAGGCATTCACTCCGTAGTCTTAAAGGCCATTTATAGCTATTTGTAGCAGGCGTTATCAGTAATGTCCTGTCTTTATGTACATTGAACCCTGTGTAACGGGGGATGGTTGGGGTCCTGGTGCACTCTATATAATCCACCCCTCCTCTAGTACAACGGTTCGCACCCCCTGTAACACATACACTCATATTCCAGTCGACCGCCTCCGGGCACCGAGACGTAGGGCTTTTACCTCCTCCGAGAGGGGCCTGAACTCATAAACTCGTGTGTACAACCTCGCCGTAGTTATGACCTTGCCTTCTCCTATGTACCCCCTACTCTTACTATCAGACTTAGTACCACGACAGTTGGCGCCCATCGTGGTGCAGGTGTCTTAGCGACTTCCGGCGAGGTTGAAGTTTTTTCCGGTCTTCATCAACATGGTTTCCGGCGATGGTCTGGCTCCGGGCCGGGAGATCCGACTCGGTGCGCTCGTCTTCATTGCGGTTGACTTCGCCTGGCTCTAGGAGGCCCCCCTCGACGTCGAGGCCCTTCTCGTCCGCGGGGCGGCGCACTTTCGCGCGAGTGCCTGTGGCGTGCTCCTCCGGCAGCCGTCGACCCATTATCGGTCAGCTCCTTCATCATCCGCACTCCCCGTTGTACGCCGTCGCAAGCGGTCCGGTCGATCGCGGCTCCAGCGGTGGGTGAAGCATGCGGTGGCCCGCCATTCGACCACTCCCCAAGTCATGGCGATCGAGCCTGATGAATACCTCTATGGGCCGGTCGACACCTGTCGACTGGCTTCATGGACACACTTTCCGAGTGCGGAAGTAGTGACCCCGCGGCGGAGGTCCTCATGGTCGACTCCCGTCGCAGCCCACCTGGGTACCCTCGTAGCGGTGGCGGCGGCAATGGACCGTCGTATGGTCGCGATGAGTATGTGCCTCAAGTCCTCACTACGGAGCAAAGGGAAGAACTGCATCGCCGTAACGTCGAGGTGCTCCAGACCCCCATCGTGGGAGAGACTTCCGAGGCTCGGGCCCTGGAGGCCGCGCGCCAGGCCACCTTGGTCGAGCGTGCTGATACGTCCAAAACGTATCTATAATTTCTGCTTGCTCCATGCCTCTTTTGTGTGATATTGCTATGATATTTATGCACTTCCATACACTTTTGATCATATTTGGACTAACCTATTAACTCAGTGCACCACAGTGCCAGTTCCTGTTTTCTGTTGTTTTTCTATTTCAGGTTTCCCACATAATAAAAGTGCCCTAAAAATTCTGGGAAAAATACAGGAAAAAACAGCGTATCGGGAGCTTCCGGAAAAACCAAAGCAGGGCCAGAGGGGAGCCTGGGGTGGCCCAGGCGGCCACCCGGCGCGGCCCCACCCCTGGTCGCGCCAGGGGGGCGCCTGGGGCCCCACCTCCGCCTCTGGTGACCCCCTTTGGCATATATATTGCTCGCGTCCCGAAACCCTCGAGGACGGAACCCTTTTTCGCGATCTCGTCTCTGTTAAGCCGCCGCCGCGCTTCCAAGATCGGGAGCACCAGGAGAACTCTTCCCGGCACCCTGCCGGAGGGGAGAACCACCACCGGGAGCTTCTCCACCACCATGGACGCTTCCCGGATGAGTTGTGAGTAGTCTCCCTTGGACCATGGGTCCATGACCAATAGCTATGTGATGTTCTCCTCCCCTCTTTGTTCTTCATCGATTAGACCTCGTGAGCTGCCCTACATGATCGAGGCACATATGTAATCTTTATGTTGTTGCTCTGCTGAGTTTGCTGGGATCCGATAGATTATGAGATTATGTTCAGATTGTGTGCGAGTAATATATTTGATTCACCTCTTTTATATTTATGTTCTTGAGTAATTCTTGCATGTTCTCCGTTGCTATTTATTGCTTTGGCCGAGTAGTAGGTAGTAACTCCAAGAGGGAACGTTATGCTTGATTGTGGGTTCATGCCCCTCGATGACTAGCTTGAGTGACAGAAACATGAGTCTAGGGGATGTGCTGTTGCCACAAGGGGGAAAACAACGGTGCTTGTACTTGCGGGTGCAAGGATTGTTTACTTTACGCAAAGTTCTTTTAATGCAGTTGTCTGTTGCTTTGAGTTTACACTTTGGGTGGGACTCGCAACTTAATACCAACGAGATGTTCTGGATAGATATCTCAAGGTGGATGATTAGTAGTAGATGCAGATGGATTTCGGTCTACTTGCCTTGGCGTACCGCCCATGCTTTTGAGCCTCTACCTTTCTTTACAGCATAGTTAGCATTGGTTTGCGCACATAATCCTGTCAATTGCCCAGCTGTAATTTGTTTACCTCGCTTAACTGTTTTATCGTCTTTTGGGAGAGAGACATCACTAGTGAACATCATGGGACTCCGGTCCATATTACCATCACTGATCACACCCGCTATTTACTTCATGTTCTTATTTCCTAGTTGCAGTCATACCTATCACTATTATCTCTTGCGTTTGATCCTTTGTAAACGACAAGGCCGGAGGGATTGACAACCTCTCTGTACTCGTTGGGAGCAAAGTTATTTGTATCTGTGTGCAGGTCCTGTCAAGCAAAAGTTTCTGGCGCTATTGACACCTTCTTGTCGACCCTCGGAGTCTCACGGGATTCGATCCTTGGTATCTTTGCCAAGGGAAATTTGCCGCTATGCTACATCTCAAACCTTCCACTTGGGGTAACCAACGAGGGGCGAGAAGCCATCAAGCAAGTTTCTGGCGCCGTTGCCGGGGACTCCACTCTTCAAGATAGGGGAGTTGCACGCTATCTTTTATCTTTGCTTTTTAGTCTTGTTAGTTTACCTTTCAGTTTTTGCTTTAGTTTCCTTTACCAAAAATCACAAAAATAGTTATCTTGCTTGTTGCTGCTATGGGTTCCACCGAGAACACCAAGTTGTGTGACTTCACTAGTCATAACAACAATGACTTTATCTACACGCCTATTACTACACCTGCCACTTCAGCACCTTCTTATGAAATTAAACCTGCTTTACTGAACCTAGTTATGAAAGATCAATTCTCCGGTGCTGGAGATGATGATGCTTTGCACTTAAATAATTTTGTTGAACTCCGTGATATGCAAAAGTACCAAGAAATAGATGGTGATATTGTTAAGCTTAAGTTTTTTCCTTTCTCCTTGAGAGGAGGAGCTAAAATCTGGTTTCAATCCTTGCCTAGAAATAGCATAGATTCTTGGGACAAGTGCAAGGATGCCTTTATTGGGAAGTATTATCCCCCTGCTAAAATTATCCAACTAAGGAGTAATATAATGAATTTTAAACAATTGGATAATGAACACGTTGCCCAAGCTTGGGAACGCATGAAATCTCTTGTCAAGAACTGCCCTACTCATGGTTTGACTACTTGGATGGTTATCCAAACTTTTTATGCAGGCTTGAACTTTACCTCGCGGAACTTGTTAGATTCGGCCGCGGAAGGAACCTTTATGTCAACTACACTTGGTGCTGCCACGAAACTTCTCGATGAGATGATGACCAACTATTCCCAATGGCACACCGAACGCGCTCCAACAGGTAGGAAGGTAAACTCTATCGAGGAGATTTCCTCCCTAAATGAAAAAGTTGACTTGATCATGTATCTACTTTCCAAGCAATCTTCTATTGATCCTCATGATGTTCCTTTGAATTCTTTGATTGCTCAAGATCAAGTAGATGTGAACTTTATCTCTAGAAACAATTTCAATAACAATGCTTATAGGAGTAATTTTGGTAGCAACCCTAGACCGTTCCCCTCTAATTCCTATGGGAACAACAATGCTTATCCTAACACCAGGAACTCCACTTCTGAACTAGAGATTATGCTTAAAGACTTTATCACTACCCAAAAAGCCTTCAATAAGAGTGTACAAGAAAAACTAAACAAACTAGATAATCTCTCTTTGAAGGTAGACAATTTAGCCCATGAGGTAGAGTTGCTTAAAATTAGAACTTCCCTCTTGAGGAGAGGAAGACCACTCCTATGAATGCTATTCAAGTGCAAATTAATGAAAACATTAGGATGATGGCTAAACTTAAAGAGAGATGGGCTAGAGAAAAGGAGGAAGAAGATAGAATTAAGAGCCTTCCTACCCACCACACTGTTGCTACTATTCAAGTTGTTGAGGATATCCAAACTCTTAGCACCCAATGCACTCCTAGTCCCATTGGACCTATTAATGGTGATGCTATGACCTCAACCGTAAAAGAAGAAACTCTTATGACCGTAGAAGCTACCAAACAAGTGAGCCTACAGGACACCACTACCACTTTACTTGATAGTACATAGTAGTGACCTTGATTTTGATAATTGCATCCTTTCTGAAGTTATTGATTTTCTTCACAGGATGTCTAGAGATCCCCACACTAGCACACTTAATCTTGCCTTCACGGAGCATATCACTAATGCTCTCATCAAAGCTATGGAGGAGAAGCTTAGGGTAGAAGCCTCCATACCTAGAAAGCTAGAAGATGGTTGGGATCCTATGATTAAAATTAAGTTGAATAACTTCTCTTGCTATGCTTTATGTGATGTTGGAGCTAGTACCTCCGTTATGCCCAAAAGAATATATGATATGCTTAAATTGAAACCTTTTGATCCTTGTTCTTTTGGTGTTTGTCTTGTTGATTCTTCCATAAAGAAACCTTTGGGGAGGATCGACGATGTTCTTATCATTGTCAATGACAATTATGTTCCCGTTGATTTTACTATTATGGATATTGAATGTGAACCTTCTTGTCCAATTATTTTGGGACGTCCTTTTCTTCGCACCGTTGGTGCTATCATTGACATGAAAGAGGGTAATATAAAATTCCAATTCCCTCTCAAGAAAGGGATGGAACACTTCCCTAGAAAGAGGATTAAGTTACCTTTTGAGTCCGTTATACGGGCTAGCTATTCTTTTACTCTTGATAAAACTTGATCCTCTCTTTTTGCATTATGCCTAGCTTAAAGGCATAAAAGAAAGCGCTTTTGGGAGGCAGCCCACAACGAATAAAGTTTTATTTTGCTTTGGTTGTGTCTTGATGTTTGTTACTACAGTAGCATCATCATTGTATCTTTTCTTTTCAGCTTTGTGCCAAGTTTAGCCTCCGATTGCAAGAAAGTTCAAGAGTTGTGACGTACAGTCCAGAAAACAGATTCTGTCCTTGGACAGAAAAATTCGTATAAAATCACCAGATCATCTTTTCGGTCTGAATTTTTTTGATAGCGTGCTCTATACAATTGGCTCTCGGGCTTCTGTTCTGAGTTTTTTGATTTGAGTTGCAGAAGTGCCCCGAAAAAATTATTTACTACCTGATGGTCTGTTTTTCACAGATTCTGTCATGTTTTGCCTTTTTTTCGTTTTGCAAACCTTAAGCTTGCTTTTTCTTTGCAAAAACCTTTTGGCAATCTTGAGAAACAGTAGCTCTTCAAGATTATCCTTATTTCCAACAGGGAAAAGTTATTTTATTATGGGTACTAACCTCGCTAATCAGATTATGATGAGTTATGTATGAAGGGAGTTTTCAAGTGTGCAAGGGAAGATGATAAAAAGATTCAGGAGGGTCAAACGCTCAAGCTCGGGGATGCCCCCGTGCACCCTCAAGAAATATTCAAGAAGACTCAAGCGTCTAAGCTTGGGGATGCCCCCGTGCATCCCCTTCTCCATCAACAATTATTAGTTCGTCTTTCGTTCCACTATATTTTAATCACTTCATGCGTTATGTGCTATGCTTGGAGCGTCTTGCTTTTAGTTTCCTTTTTAGTTTTATTTAGCTTTGCTTGTTGTTCATAACGAGTTAGAACCCAGCTTTCTTTGTGTGGGAGAGAAACACGCTCCACTTCAACCTAGAACACAACATAGGATTTTCATGCTTACCTTTGCTGTGTGTGTTCTTTGTCTTTCAATAAGCTACTGTCATGTTTAGCTCTTAGTTTTCATGCTTTTCTTTTTAAAGAGCTTTTGTTTAGTTGGTTGTTGAACTCTCTTGAGTTTTCATGTTTGTCTTGTTAAGAGAGTTTGTTTGTTGCACTGAGTTGTGTGTCTTAACTTAAAGTAGGTAATTGAGGTTGCTATTTAATTTTGGTAGTAACTTGCAATAGTTTTGAGGTATTGCCATGAGTAATGTCTGAACTTTTGGTGTCAAGAGCTTTAGCTTATTAGTGATAGATGTTGTATTTTGGGCAATCCGTGTTTATTTTCGAAAACCTACAAAATAGTTGAGAACTTTAGCTACTAAATGGATCACTAATCTTTGGAGGGATCGAATATTAGAGTACACTCACGTACCATGGGTCGAGGATGCGCAAGGGTAACCAAACCCCCATACACACCTCCTCGGGGCACTTGTCTCTTTGTGAACCTCCTAATTAGATTGAGAGTTACCGATAATAAGTGCATGAGTTCTTCGGACTAATGTGAGTATTCGAAAGTTGACACTTCCACCTAGCCATATTTTTCTAGCCTCTTCGGTACCGTGCATTGCCCTTTCTCACCTCGAGAGTTGGCGCATACTTCGCCTGTGCATCCAAATCCTTGGCATGATACGCTCTGTCATCATAAGCCTCATTATATCCTTCCTCAAAACAGCCACCATACCTACCTATTAAGGCATTTCCATAGCCTTTCCGAGATACATTGCCATGCAACATCCATCTTCTCATGACTTGATCTTCATGTCATACATGCTTTTTGCTTGATCGATGAGCCGCATGCTAGTTGGGCCTTGCCCTAATCATTGCTACATGACGCGCTAGTATCATTGCATATCCTGCTACACTGGCAGAGGCATACATTTGCATACATCATGATAGTTTCATTTTCTTTATGTTGAGTACTTTTGTAAAGTGTGGAAGATCTTCTATACTTCTTGTAATACATAGAGTATTGCCCCTAAAGTGAGGAAAAGATCCCAAAGAGGACAAATCAAAAGATCCCAAAGAGGACAAAATCAAAAGATCCCAAAGAGGACAAATGAGAGATAAATAAAAAGAGCCATCGAGGCCACAAAAAAAAAGAGAAAAAGAAATAAAAAGAGAGAAGGGGGCACACTACTATTTCTTTTGAGAGATCCACACTCGTACTCCATCTTATACCTTGTGCTCCATAGAGATTATCATTCATGCATATAGCTATGTGGGGACCTTTACACTATAGAACTTGGCTTGTATATTCCAATGATGAGCCTCCTCAAAAGAACTCTAGGTTTTCTTGAGCAAGCAAGTTGGATGCACCCCCACTAGTTCCATTGGAGAGCTTACCTTAGCTCATATGTGCATCCGTTGCATGGCAATCCCTACTCCTCACATCATATCTATCATTTGGCTTTCTCTCGCCGATGATTGTCCTCATTGATGTGAGCCTTTCACACCTTTTTTGTCTTCCCCCTCTATCATTTCTCTCTTTGCCATCCTAAGTGTCGGCTTTCTTGCTTACGCTCATCCATTGCATGAGTGCTCAAAATATCGAAAGGGAGTGGATCATTTTGACTTGTACCTGGCTGACGGTCTGGGGATGAGTCAAGATAAGATTCCAAAGAAGACCAAGTGTGAAACTTTAGTAGATTAAGTTCTCAACAATACAAAAACTATGTTTTACTCTCTCATATATCCCTATCCCATTTCTTGCACGCAAACACCATTTGGAGACATTCGAGTCACGGACAGCGAGAGCTCTTGCACCTTTATGTTCTTATGTTACTTGTTACAATGCTAATATAGACTCTTGCTTGTTATGACTTGAATTGAATTACGTGCCTTGATTGCTTTACTTAAAAAGTTCTTATATGGTTGGTAGCATGTCACCACAGAAATTATGCTTGTTATCATTTACCTACTCGAGGACGAGCAGGAATTAAGCTTGGGGATGTTGATACGTCCAAAACGTATCTATAATTTCTGCTTGCTCCATGCCTCTTTTGTGTGATATTGCTATGATATTTATGCACTTCCATACACTTTTGATCATATTTGGACTAACCTATTAACTCAGTGCACCACAGTGCCAGTTCCTGTTTTCTGCTGTTTTTCTATTTCAGGTTTCCCCCATATTAAAAGTGCCCTAAAAATTCCGGGAAAAATACAGGAAAAATCAGCGTATCGGGAGCTTCCGGAAAAACCAAAGCAGGGCCAGAGGGGAGCCTCGGGTGGCCCAGGCGGCCACCAGGCGCGGCCCCACCCCTGGCCGCGCCAGGGGGGCGCCTGGGGCCCCACCTCCGCCTCTGGTGACCCCCTTTGGCATATATATTGCTCGCGTCCCGAAACCCTCGAGGACGGAACCCTTTTTCGCGATCTCGTCTCTGTTCCGCCGTCGCCGCGCTTCCAAGATCGGGAGCACCAGGAGAACTCTTCCCGGCACCCTGCCGGAGGGGAGAACCACCACCGGGAGCTTCTCCACCACCATGGACGCTTCCCGGATGAGTTGTGAGTAGTCTTTTTTGGACCATGGGTCCATGACTAGTAGCTATGTGATGTTCTCCTCCCCTCTTTGTTCTTCATCGATTAGACCTCGTGAGCTGCCCTACATGATCGAGGCACATATGTAATCTTTATGCTGTTGCTCTGCTGAGTTTGCTGGGATCCGATAGATTATGAGATTATGTTCAGATTGTGTGCGAGTAATATATTTGATTCACCTCTTTTATATTTATGTTCTTGAGTAATTCTTGCATGTTCTCCGTTGCTATTTATTGCTTTGGCCGAGTAGTAGGTAGTAACTCCAAGAGGGAACGTTATGCTTGATTGTGGGTTCATGCCCCTCGATGACTAGCTTGAGTGACAGAAACATGAGTCTAGGGGATGTGCTGTTGCCACAAGGGGGAAAACAACAGTGCTTGTACTTGCGGGTGCAAGGATTGTTTACTTTACGCAAAGTTCTTTTAATGCAGTTGTCTGTTGCTTTGAGTTTACACTTTGGGTGGGACTCGCAACTTAATACCAACGAGATGTTCTGGATAGATATCTCAAGGTGGATGATTAGTAGTAGATGCAGATGGATTTCGGTCTACTTGCCTTGGCGTACCGCCCATGCTTTTGAGCCTCTACCTTTCTTTACAGCATAGTTAGCATTGGTTTGCGCACATAATCCTGTCAATTGCCCAGCTGTAATTTGTTTACCTCGCTTAGCTGTTTTATCGTCTTTTGGGGGAGAGACATCACTAGTGAACATCATGGGACTCCGGTCCATATTACCATCACTGATCACACCCGCTATTTACTTCCTGTTCTTATTTTCTAGTTGCAGTCATACCTATCACTATTATCTCTTGCGTTTGATCCTTTGTAAACGACAAGGCCGGAGGGATGGACAACCTCTCTGTACTCGTTGGGAGCAAAGTTATTTGTATCTGTGTGCAGGTCCTGTCAAGCAAAAGTTTCTGGCGCTATTGACACCTTCTTGTCGACCCTCGGAGTCTCACGGGATTCGATCCTTGGTATCTTTGCCAAGGGAAATTTGCCGCTACGCTACATCTCAAACCTTCCACTTGGGGTAACCAACGAGGGGCGAGAAGCCATCACGTGCGCGTCTGGAGAACTTTCAGCGTTCACTCAACAAGCATGCCCGCCGATTGATCCCCAAATCCAGTCAACAGCAACGATAGTTGTTTCCGCCTGAGCCCCAGGTATACCGCACTCCAATCCAAAATCTTATAGTTGCAGCCCATATAGCAGAATCGATTTAGCCGTCCCAATCGGAGGCTGGAAGAGGTTTGCTGAAGATTCGAGCGCTGCTCCGAGCAGAAGGTGAGCAAAACTCAGCCATTTCTCAGTCGCGTAACAGAATCCACGGTAGGTCCGTGGTGGCAGACACATTCCTCTCGGCTCACAGCCCAAGATCGCCCCTGCGGCGTGAGGGTCGTGGGTGTCGGATCTTGGGTTCCGGCAAAACCCTTGTGGCTCGAACACTGGGGTGCGCATGAAGATCTCTCCTTCCACCCTAGCTCGTCTACTCACCGATTCCTAGGCCTAGGTTGTCGAGCTCGAAGAACAAGGGACACAAAGGTTTATACTGGTTCGGGCCACCGTTGTGGTGTAATACCCTAATCCAGTGTGGTGTGGTGGATTGCCTTATAGGCTGGGGAAGAACTAGTACAAGGGATGAACAGCCTCCTGAGGAGAGGTGTTCTTGTGCTCGGATGAGCTTGCTGGTGTGTATATCATTGACTCTCTCTCCCCCATATGGTGGTGGCTAGTCCTATTTATAGAGGCCCGGGTCCTCTTCCCAAATATTGAGCGGGAAGGGATCCCACAACGACCAAATTTGAAGGGGGGCAGCTAGTACAAGCTATCCTGACAAAAGGTGGTCTTCGCCTGCCAAAGGCTCTAGTGGTGACACCGCCGTGGGCTCCACGATGACCTCCGCTCTGCCGTCTTGCTGGTCTTGGTCTTGTTGCACCGATATGGAAACCTTTGCCTGATGCCTCAGGACTTCTCGCCTGCGCCTGCCCCTTTAGCACCAAAGAGGAAACTGGCACCCTGCGCCCGCTGGCGCCCGCCTGGCCTTGGTCGTCACTGCTCACGTCACGAGGGCCTCGCGAGGTGCCCCTCGCCTTGATATCTCCGCTCCTCGGGAGCTAGCCTAGTGAGGCCGCCCCAGGGGAGGTCTTGTGTTGTCCTCCTCACGAGGCTTGGCCCCTCGCGAGGGTCTTGAGTTGTTGCTGACCAGGCCGCTGGATGAGCCATGCCCTAGGCCGCAGGCAGGCAAGTCTGGGTACCCCCGTTCCCAGAACGCCGACAGTATCCCCTGGGCCCAAGGCGCGCTCCGGCTTGGCTTCATGGCGAAGCCAAGGGTCAAGTGCGAAGCGTCACGGGCCCAAAAAGCATGCGGCCTTGATTGACGCGTGGCGATTGATGGGACGTGGGCATCTCCACTTCCCCACACAGCCTCGGTGACTGCGCGACTCGACAGGTCCCTGCATGCACAAAAGACCATTATTACCTGCGATTATGGAGGCCGGCGGTTGGCCTCCTCCTGGCTATAAGTAAGGCGACCAGCGTAGCCCTTGTTGCCCATCTTCTCCCTTCATTCCCCCGCTTCTTCTTCTTCCTTGCTCCTTGATACGTCTCCAACGTATCTATAATTTTTTATTGTTCCATGCTATTATATTATCTGTTTTGGATGTTTAATGGGCTTTATTATACACTTTCATATTATTTTTGGGACTAACCTACTAACCCAAGGTCGAGTGAAAATTGTTGTTTTTTGCCTCTTTCAATGTTTCGCAAAAAAGGAATATCAAACGGAGTCCAAATGGAATGAAACCTTCGGGAGGATCGTTTTTGGAACAAACGCAACACATAAGACTTGGAGTACACGCCAGGGAAGCCACGGGGTGGCCACAAGGAAGGGGGGCGCGCCTAGGGGGTAGGCGCACCCCCCACCCTCGTGGGCCCCCCGTAACTCCACCGACGTGCCTCTTCCTCCTATATATACCCATATACCCTGAAAACATCCGAGAGCACCACAAAACCCTAATTCCACTGCCGCAACCTTCTGTACCCGTGAGATCCCATATTGGGGCATGTTCCAGAGCTCCACTAGAGGGGGAATCGATCACGGAGGGCTTCTGCATCAACACCATAGCCTCTCCGATGAGTTGTGAGTAGTTTACCACAGACCTTCGGGTCCACATTTATTAGCTAGATGGCTTCTTCTCTCTCTTTGGATCTCAATACAAAGTTCTCCTCAGTCTTCTTGGGGATCTATTCGATGTAATTCTTTTTGCGGTGTGTTTGTCGAGATCCGATGAATTGTGGTTTTATGATCAAGATTATCTATGAACAATATTTGACTCTTCTCTGAAATCTTGTATGCATGATTTAAATATCTTTGCAAGTCTCTTCGAATTATCAGTTTGGTATGGCCTACTAGATTGATCTTTCTTGCAATGGGAGAAGTGCTTAGCTTTGGGTTCAATCTTGCGGTGTCCTTTCCCAGTGACAGCAAAGCACGTATTGTATTGTTGCCATCGAGGACAAAAAGATGGGGTTTATATCATATTACATGAGTTTATCCCTCTACATCATGTCATCTTGCTTAAAGCGTTACTCTTTTCTTATGAACTTAATACTCTAGATGCATGCTGGATAGCGTTCGATGTGTGGAGTAATAGTAGTAGATGCAGAATCATTTCGGTCTACTTGTCATGGACGTGATGCCTATATACAATGAGCATGCCTAGATATTCTCATAACTATGCACTTTTCTATCAATTGCTCGACAGTAATTTGTTCACCCACCGTAGAAATCTGCTATCTTGAGAGAAGCCACAAGTGAAACCTATGGCCCCCGGGTATATCTTCCATCATATAAATCTTCCATCAACTATATATCTTTACTTTACTTTTATTTTGCAATCTTTACTTTCAATCTATATAACAAAAATACCAAAATATTTATCTTATTATCTCTATCAGATCTTACTTTTGCAAGTGGTCGAGAAGGGATTGACAACCTCTTTATCGCGTTGGTTGCAAGGTTCTTATTTGTTTGTGTAGGTACGAGGGACTCGCTTGTAGTCTCCTACTGGATTGATACCTTGGTTCTCAAAAACTGAGGGAAATACTTACGCTCCTGTGCTGCATCACCCTTTCCTCTTCAAAGGAAAAACAACACAAGCTCAAGAGGTAGCAAGAAGAATTTCTGGTGCCGTTGCCGGGGAGATCTACGCAAAAGTCATATACCAAGTACCCATCACAAACTCTTGTCTCTCGCATTACATTATTTGCCATTTGCCTCTCATTTTCCTCTCCCCCACTTCACCTTTGCCGTTTTATTCGCCCTTTTTCCGTTCACTTGTCTTTTGTGTGTTCGTCCTTGCTATCATGTATGAAACGGGGGAGGTTATCGTTAAAAAAGATAGTGGTAATAATGGGGGAAACTTTGATGCTTTTAATTATCCTCACGAGGAACCTACTACTTTACTGTAGCGACCACGATCCGAATGGACCGCAGTCTCTGTGTTATGTGTCACCCCTGGATCGGTAATGCTGACACACACAGTACTTGAAGGATTTATAACAGAGTGGCAATCACACACTTATTACATCGAATGTCTCAAAAGAGAACTTATTACAAAACTCTATGGCATAAGGCCATCTAACAAAATAACAGCGGAAGGCTTGGAAGATAAGTGAGTCCATCAACTCCAGCGGCATAGCTGAGTGCATGACAAATGACCTATTGCGTCTTACTCTTCTTTTGAAAAGTCTGCAACGTAACATGTTGCAGCCCGAAACGGGTCAGCACATGGAATATGCTGTCAAGATAACACAGAGCAAGTAACAGAATAAAGGCTGACACTATATGCATATTTGGCTGGTGGAGGCTCTAAGGTTAAAGTTTTTGCATAAAGCCAATTTTTCCCTACAACAAAGGAATAACTTTTATTTTAACTATCATGGTTGTTGAAACATCATTGAGAAGGTACCTCCAACTCAATCCAAATTAAAGTAGTCATTAACCCACCAAATTAATTTTAGAGTGTTGAGATCAACCAATAATTCAAGTACCAGATACTCAAGATGTCCATAACCGGGGACACGGCTAATCATGATTAGTTTGTACACTCTGCAGAGGTTTGTGCACTTTTCCCCACAAGACTCGATCTCCTCCGTTGGATTTCTCGCACTGCATGGTGTTTGAGAAATGGATGACCGAGACACAGTCTTTCAGAAGCATTCACTCTTTACCCCGGGTAGACCGGTACACCTACTTTCCCCTACATCTGCTAGTCCACCACTGAAAGAGCTCACACAACTTACTCATACTATGCCAGAGCCCATAATGGCATTGTGGCTGCACACGGAAGTTTCTACCACGAATAGTTTTATGATCCCTTTGAGTCTGGGTGGCATTCCATAGGATAATCACATGGTTCCTCTGGGATTTCCTAGGACAACACTAGATTCTCCAGGTGCCCTGCAACCAATCCACCCAGATGTGTATTCAAGTAGCCACCTTAAGTTGAACCATTAATTAACAACTCACATCTGTCATGGATACTCTCAAACCCAACCACGTCTACGAGCATAGCATGGCAACCTAAGCATAGCGTAGAAGTAACTCCCAGGGGTTTGAAAATAATGCAGGTAATAGGTTCTACCACAATCTACTTCCCAGACCCACAAGTTAAGAGATCCTACTCATGCAATGTGTGAGGGTTTGATCTAATGCATAAAAACTGGGTAATAAAGGTATGATCAAAGTGTTACTTGCCTTGCTGATGATTCGCAAAACCTAGGGACTTGTAGTAGCACGCTTCGCACTCCGGGAATTCTATCGCAAGCAAACAATAGCATACATAAGCAATCAAGCAAAGATGCACAAGAAAGACTCAAAATAAGCAGATCTAACCAGAAAGTTCAACTTAAGAACTCCGGTTTGCAAAAAGAATCAAATCGAACGGAGCAACGAAACTCAAACTGCGAAAGAAACAAGATCCGTTTACTAGTTTGATCTAAAGTCAAATTTTACAGTAGCAAAACCTTGTTTAAGTTTGTTAAACGGAAAGAGGGCTTCGAGACGAAGATCTGGGCGTTTGAATCGCCTGATTCTGACTCCCGAGCAAAAAGAAAAACTAAAAACAAGATCGGGGCAGAAATCACGATCGAAAATAATCTTGGAAAAAGCCTTGAAAAAGAAAACTAACGAACAGGCTAACGAACGAACGTTTGTTATCTGTGACTAACGGGCAAACAGTGTTCGTTAAAACGAACATACGGGCGAACGTCCGCTAATTAACTAAACCGAAAAAAAACCAAATCGATCTATTAAAAAAAAACAGATCTAGAGTTTACGAAAATAAAACCGATCATTTTTTTTAAACCGGCGGCTACCTCGTGAAACGAGATGGAGGCGGCGTTGTACTCCGGCGGCGGCGGCGGGTGGCGGCGGGTGGCGGCGCAACGGCGATGGCATGCGGATCGAGGGTGGCGGCGCTAGGGTTTGGGGGCTGGGGCTCGCGGCTTCGCGGGCCTCGGGATTCGCCTTTTAAAGGCTGGCTAGGAGAGTCCGGGTCGGGTACGGCCCGACTAGGTCGGTGCACCTTTTTCTTAAACAGTCATGGCGTACTAAAACGGACAAAAAAAAACTAAACGGACTCCAAAAATTCCGAAATAAATTGTCACCGTCCTCTAATGATATTTAGGACAAGGTGAACATTTTTCCCGGACCTAAATGCAATTTTGAAAAACGCGCATTTTCCTATGCAAATAAAATCGCAAATAAATCCGAATATATACCAAAAGTGATTTTAATTTTTTTCCTCCAATATTTCTTTTATTTTGGAGAAGTCATATTATCTCCGCTCATATATTTTACTAAGAAATATTTATTAGGAGAGAAAAATAATTAAAACCAAAGTGATCCCCGGTATTTGAGAAAACTCAAATACGAAAACGGTAAAATCCCGAACTCTCTCCGCGGTCATTGAGTTGCTTAGAATTTTCGAGGATCGAGAGCACACAAATGCAATAAAATATGCAATGCACTATGATCTATGTATAACATCCGAAATTGAAAATTTGGGATGTTACAAACCTACCCCCTTAGAATGAATCTCGCCCTCGAGATTCGGTTTGGCTAGAGAACAGGTGTGGGTGGTCCGTGCGTAGATCGTCCTCTCGTTCCCAGGTGGCTTCATCCTCGGTATGGTGACTCCACCGTGTTAGAAATATGCCCTAGAGGCAATAATAAAATGGTTATTATTATATTTTCTTGTTCATGATATTTGTCTGTTATTCATGCTTGAATTGTATTGTGCTGAAACAACGATACATGTGTGAATACATAGACCACAACGTGTCCCTGGTAAGCCTCTAGTTACTAGCTCGTTGATCAACAGATGGTCACGGTTTCTTGGCCATGGACATTGGATGTTATTGATAACGGGATCACATCATTAGGAGAATGATGTGATGGACAAGACCCAATCCTAAGCCTAGCACAAGATCATGTAGTTCGTAATGCTTAAGCTTTTCCAATGTCAAGTATCTTTTCCTTAGACCATGAGGTTGTGCAACTCCCGGATACTGTAGGAATACTTTGGGTGTGCCAAACGTCACAACGTAACTCGGTGGCTATAAAGGTACGCAACGGGTATCTCTAAAAGTGTCTGTTGAGTTGGCACGAACCGAGACTGGGATTTGTCACTCCGTATGACGGAGAGGTATCTCTGGGCCCACTCGGTAAGACATCATCATAATGAGCTCAATGTGACTAAGGAGTTAGTCACGGGATGATGGATTACGGAACGAGTAAAGAGACTTGCCATGACGAGATTGAATAAGGTATCGGTATACCGACGATCGAATCTCGGGCAAGTACTATACCGATAGACAAAGGGAATTGCATACGGGATTGAGTGAATCCTTGACATCGTGGTTCATCCGATGAGATCATCGAGAAACACGTGGGAACCAACATGGGTATCCAGATCCCACTGTTGGTTATTGACCGGAGAGTCGTCTCGGTCATGTCTACGTGCCTCCCGAACCTGTAGGGTCTACACACTTAAGGTTCGGTGACGCTAGGGTTGTAGAGATATATGCACACGGTAACCCGAATGTTGTTCGGAGTCCCGGATGATATCCCGGACGTCACGAGGAGTTCCGGAATGGTCCGGAGGTAAAGAATGATATATAGGAAGTCCAGTTTCGGCCATCGGGAGAGTTCCGGGGGTCACCGGTAGTGTACCGGGACCACCGGAAGGGTCCCGGGGGTCCACCGAATGGGGCCACCCATCCCGGAGGGCCCCATGGGCCATAGGGGGGAGGGGGACCAGCCCCTAGTGGGCTGGCGCACCCCCCTTGGGCCTTCCCCCTGCGCCTAGGGTTGGGAACCCTAGGGGTGGGGGGCAAGCCACCCCCTTGGCCGGCGCCCCCTATGAGATCCAATCTCCTAGGGCCGCCCCCCCTTGGCCCCTATATATAGTGAGGGGGAGAGAGGGCATCCACACCTCAGCCCCTGGTGCCTCTCCCCCCATTACACCTCTCCCTCTTCCCGCAGGGTCTTGGCGAAGCCCTGTAGCTTTTCCCGTTGCATCCACCACCATGCCGTCGTGCTGCTGGATCTCCATCAACCTCTCCTCCCCCCTTGCTGGATCAAGAAGGAGGAGACGTCGCTGTACCGTACGTGTGTTGAATGCGGAGGTGCCGTCCGTTCGGCGCTGGGATCATCGGTGATAGGGATCACGACGAGTACGACTCCATCATCCACGTTCCTTCGAACGCTTCCGATCGCGATCTACAAATGGTATGTAGATGCACTCCTTTATGCTCGTTGCTAGATGACTCCTTAGATTGATCTTGGTGAAGCATAGGAATTTTTTTGAATTCTGCTACGTTACCCAACAGTGGTATCAAGCTAGGTCTTTGCGTAGCATCTTGCACGAGTAGAACACAAACAAGTTGTGGGCGTTGATTTTGTTCAATTCTCTTGCCGCTACTAGTCCAATCTTGTTTCGGCGGCATCGTGGGATGAAGCGGCCCGGACTGACCTTACACGTACGCTTATGTGAGACTGTTTCCACCGACTGACATGCACTAGTTGCATAAGGTGGCTGGCGGGTGTTTGTCTCTCCCACTTTAGTCAGATCGGATTCGATGAAAAGGGTCCTTATGAAGGGTAAATAGAAATTGACATATCACGTTGTGGTTTTGGCATCGGTAAGAAATGTTCTTGCTAGAAACCTATAGAAGCCACGTAAAAACTTGCAACAACAATTAGAGGACGTCTAACTTGTTCTTGCAGCATGTGTTATGTGATGTGATATGGCCAAGAAGATGTGATGAATGATATATGTGATGTATGAGATTGATCATGTTCTTGTAATAGGGAATCACGACTTGCATGTCGATGAGAATGACAACCGACAGGAGCCATAGGAGTTGTCTTATTTATTGTATGACCTGCGTGTCACTGAATAACGCCATGTAATTACTTTACTTTATTGCTAAACGTTAGCCATAGTAGTAGAAGTAACATTTGGCGAGACGACTTCATGAAGACACGATGATGGAGATCATGATTATGGAGATCATGGTGTCATGCCGGTGACAAAGATGATCATGGTGCCCCGAAGATGGAGATCAAAGGAGCAAAATGATATTGGCCATATCATGTCACTTTATTTGATTGCATGTGATGTTTATCATGTTTATGCATCTTATTTGCTTAGAACGACGGTAGTAAATAAGATGATCTCTCACTAAAAAATTCAAGAATTATGTCCCCCCTAACTGTGCACCGTTGCTAAGGATCGTTGTTCCGAAGCACGACGTGATGATCGGGTGTGATAGGCTCTAACATTCGCATACAACGGGTGTAAGCCAGATTTACACACGCAATACACTTAGGGTTCACTTGACGAGCCTAGCATGTACAGACATGGCCTCGGAACACGGAAGACCGAAAGGTCGAACATGAGTTGTATAGAAGATACGACCAACATGAAGATGTTCACTGTTGATGACTAGTCCGTCTCACGTGATGATCGGACACGGGCTAGTCGATTCGGATCATGTATCACTTAGATGACTAGAGAGATGTCAATCTGAGTGGGAGTTCATTAAATTTGATTAGATGAAATCAATTGTCATGAACTTAGTCTAGATTCTTTACAATATGTCTTGTAGATCAAATGGCCCACGCTCATGTCACCCTCAACTTCAACGCGTTCCTAGAGAAATCCAAGCTGAAAGACGATGGTAGCAACTATACGGATTGGGTCCGTAACCCGAGGATCATCCTCATAGCTGCCAAGAAAACTTATGTCCTAGAAGCACCGCTAGGTGACGCTCCCGCCCCGGCAAACCAAGATGTTATGAACGCTTGGCAATCACGTTGTGATGATTACTCCCTGGTTAAGTGTGGCATGCTCTACAACTTAGAATCGGGGCTCCAAAGGCGTTTTGAGCACCACGGAGCATATGAGATGTTCCAAGAGCTGAAAATGGTTTTCCAAGCTCATGCCCGAGTTGAGAGATATGGCGTCTCCAACGCATTCTATAGTTGTAAGATGGAGGAGAATAGTTCTGTCAGTGAGCACATACTCAAGTTGTCTGGGTTGCACAACCGCTTGTCTCAGTTGGGAATGAATCTCCCAGATGAAGCGGTTGTTGACAGAATCCTTCAGTCCCTCCCACCTAGCTACAAGAGCTTCGTGTTGAACTTCAATATGCAAGGGATGGAGATGTCCATTCCCGAGGTGTATTCAATGCTGAAATCAGCGGAGGTGGAGATCAAGAAAGAGCATCAGGTGTTGATGGTAAATAAAACCACTAAGTTCAAGAAGGGCAAGGGTAAGAAGAACTTCAAGAAGGGCGGCAAAGGAGTTGCTGCGCCCGGTAAGCCAGTTGCCGGGAAGAAGCCAAAGAATGGACCCAAGCCTAAGACTGAGTGCTTTTATTGCAAGGGAACGGGTCACTGGAAGCGGAACTGCCCCAAATACTTAGCAGACAAGAAGGCCGGCAACGTCAAAGGTATATGTGATATACATGTTATTGATGTGTACCTTACCAGCGCTCGTAGTAGCTCCTGGGTATTTGATACCGGTGCAATTGCTCACATTTGTAACTCAAAGCAGGAGCTGCGGAATAAGCGGAGACTGGCGAAGGACGAGGTGACGATGCGCGTCGGGAATGGTTCCAAGGTCGATGTGATCACCATCGGCACGTTGCCTCTACATCTACCCTCAGGATTAGTTTTTAATAATTGTTATTTAGTACCAGCTTTGAGCATGAACATTGTATCTGGGTCTCGTTTGATGCGAGATGGCTACTCATTTAAATCCGAGAATAATGGTTGTTCTATTTATATGAGGGATATGCTTTATGGTCATGCCCCGCTGGTCAATGGTTTATTCTTGATGAATTTCGAACGTGATGATACACATATTCATAGTGTGAATGCCAAAAGATGTAAAGTTGACAATGATAGTCCCACATACTTGTGGCATTGCCGCCTTGGTCATAATGGTCTCAAACGTATGAAGAAGCTCCATGCAAATGGACTTCTAGAGTCTCTTGATTATGAATCATTTGACACGTGCGAACCATGCCCCTTGGGAAAGACGACCAAGACTCCATTCTCCGGAACAATGGAGCGAGCGACCAACTTATTGGAAATCATACATACCGATGTGTGCGGTCCAATGAGTGTTGAAGCTCGTGGAGGCTATCGTTATGTTCTCACCCTCACAGATGACTTGAGTAGATATGGGTATGTCTACTTAATGAAACACAAGTCTAAGACTTTTGAAAAGTTCAAGGAATTTCAGAATGAGGTTGAGAATCAACGTGAATGAAAAATAAAGTTCTTACGATCGGATCGTGGGGGTGAGTATTTAAGTCACGAATTTGGCACGCACCTAAGAAACTGTGGAATTGTTTCACAATTGACACCGCCCAGAACACCTCAGTGTAATGGTGTGTCCGAATGTCGAAATCGTACTCTGTTGGACATGGTGCGATCTATGATGTCTCTCACCGACTTACCGCTATCTTTTTGGGGTTATGCTTTAGAGACTGCCGCATTCACTTTAAATAGGGCTCCGTCAAAATCCGTTGAGACAACATTGTATGAACTTTGGTTTGGCAAGAAACCTAAGATGTCGTTTTTGAAAGTTTGGGGTTGCGATGCTTATGTCAAGAAACTTCAACCTGAGAAGCTCGAACCCAAATCGGAAAAATGCGTCTTCATAGGATACCCAAAGGAAACGATTGGGTACACCTTCTACCTCAGATCCGAAGGCAAGGTTTTCGTTGCCAAGAATGGATCCTTTCTCTCGAAAGAGTTTCTCTCGAAAGAAGTGAGTGGGAGGAAAGTAGAACTTGATGAGGTGACAGTCACCCCTCCCGAACCGGAAAGTAGCGCAGCGCGGGAAATTGTTCCTGAGGTGCCTGCACCGACAAGGGAGGAAGTTAATGATGATGATCAAGAAGATACAGATCAAGTTACTACTGAACTTCGAAGGTCCACAAGGACACGTTCCGCACCAGAGTGGTACGGCAACCCTGTCATGGAAATCATGTTGTTAGACAACGGTGAACCTTCGAACTATGAAGAAGCGATGGCGGGCCCGGATTCCAACAAATGGCTTGAAGCCATGAAATCTGAGATCGGATCCATGTATGAAAACAAAGTATGGACTTTGGTGGACTTGCCCGATGATCAGCACGCCATAGAAAATAAATGGATATTTAAAAAGAAGACAAACGCGGATGGTAATGTGACCATCTATAAGGCTCGGCTTGTCGCTAAAGGTTATCGACAAGTTCAAGGGATTGACTATGACGAGACTTTCTCCCGTAGCAATGCTGAAGTCCGTCCGAATCATGTTAGCAATTGCCGCATTCTATGATTATGAGATATGGCAAATGGACGTCAAAACGACATTCCTTAATGGCTTCCTCAAGGAAGAACTGTACATGATGCAGCCGGAAGGTTTTGTCGATCCTGAAAATGCTAACAAGGTATGCAAGCTCCAGCGCTTGATCTACGGGCTGGTGCAAGCATCTCGGAGTTGGAATATTCGCTTTAATGATGTGATAAAAGCGTTTGGTTTTATACAGACTTGGGGAGAAGCCTGTATTTACAAGAAAGTGAGTGGGAGCTCTGTAGCATTTCTCATATTATATGTGGATGACATACTGCTGATGGGAAATGATATAGAATTCCTGGAGAGCATAAAGGCCTACTTGAATAAGAGTTTTTCAATGAAGGACCTAGAAGCTGCTTATATATTAGGCATCAAGATCTATATAGATAGACCGAGACACCTCATTGGTCTTTCAGAAAGCACATACCTTGACAAGATATTGAAGAAGTTCAATATGGATTAGTCCAAGAAAGGGTTCTTGCCTGTATTGCAAGGTATGAGATTGAGCACAGCTCAGTCCCCAACCACGGCAGAAGATAGAGAAAAGATGAGTGTCATCCCATATGCCTCAGCCATAGGATCTATTATGTATGCCATGCTGTGTACCAGACCTGATGTGAACCTTGCCATAAGTTTGGTAGGGAGGTACCAAAGTGATCCCGGTATGGAACACTGGACAGCGGTCAAGAACATCCTGAAGTACCTGAAAAGGACTAACGGTATGTTTCTCGTTTATGGAGGTGACGAAGAGCTCGTCGTAAAGGGTTACGTCGATGCTAGCTTCGACACATATCTGGATGACTCCAAGTCACAAACCGGATACGTGTATATTTTGAATGGTGGAGCAGTCAGCTCGTGCAGTTGCAAGCAGAGCGTCGTGGCGCATTCTACATGTGAAGCGGAGTACATAGCTGCTTGCGAAGCAGCGCGGGAAGGAGTCTGGATGAAGGAGTTCATCACCGACCTGGGAGTCATTCCAAGCGCGTCAAGCCCGATGACTCTTTTCTCTGACAACACTGAAGCTATTGCCATTGCCAAGGAGCCGAGGTTTCACAAGAAAACCAAGCACATCAAGCGCCATTTCAACTCCATCCGGAATTATGTTCAAGATGGAGACACAGATATTTGTAAAGTGCATACGGATTTGAATGTCGCAGATCCGTTGACTAAACCTCTTCCACGAGCAAAACATGATCAACATCAGAACTCTATGGGTGTTCGATTCATCACAATGTAACTAGATTATTGACTCTAGTGCAAGTGGGAGACTGTTGGAAATATGCCCTAGAGGCAATAATAAAATGGTTATTATTATATATCCTTGTTCATGATATTTGTCTGTTATTCATGCTTGAATTGTATTGTGCGGAAACATCGATACATGTGTGAATACATAGACCACAACGTGTCCCTGGTAAGCCTCTAGTTACTAGATCGTTGATCAACAGATGGTCACGGTTTCCTGGCCATGGACATTGGATGTCATTGATAACGGGATCACATCATTAGGAGAATGATGTGATGGACAAGACCCAATCCTAAGCATAGCACAAGATCGTGTAGTTCGTAATGCTTAATCTTTTCCAATGTCAAGAATCTTTTCCTTAGACCATGAGGTTGTGCAACTCCCGGATCCCGTAGGAATACTTTGGGTGTGCCAAACGTCACAACGTAACTGGGTGGCTGTAAAGGTACGCAACGGGTATCTCCGAAAGTGTCTGTTGAGTTGGCACGAACCGAGACTGGGATTTGTCACTCCGTATGACGGAGAGGTATCTATGGGCCCACTCGATAAGACATCATCATAATGAGCTCAATGTGACTAAGGAGTTAGTCACGGGATGATGGATTACGGAACGAGTAAAGAGACTTGCCATGACGAGATTGAACAAGGTATCGGTATACCGACGATCGAATCTCAGGCAAGTACTATACCGATAGACAAAGGGAATTGCATATGGGATTGAGTGAATCCTTGACATCGTGGTTCATCCGATGAGATCATCGAGGAACACGTGGGAACCAACATGGGTATCCAGATCCCGCTGTTGGTTATTGACCGGAGAGTTGTCTCAGTCATGTCTACGTGTCTCCCGAACCCGTAGGGTCTACACACTTAAGGTTCGGTGACGCTAGGGTTGTAGAGATATATGCACACGGTAACCCGAATGTTGTTCGGAGTCTCGGATGAGATCCCGGACGTCACGAGGAGTTCCAGAATGGTCCGGAGGTAAATAATGATATATAGGAAGTCCCATTTCGGCCATCGGGAGAGTTCCGGGGGTCACCAGTAGTGTACTGGGACCACCGGAAGGGTCCCGGGGGTCCACCGGGTGGGGCCACCCATCCTGGAGGGCCCCATGGGCCGTAGGGGGTGGGGGACCAGCCCCTAGTGGGCTGGCACACCCCCCTTGGGCCTTCCCCCTACGCCTAGGGTTGGGAACCCTAGGGGTGGGGGCGCCCCCTAGGCTTGGGGGGGTGGCAAGCCACCCCCTTGGTCGCCGCCCCCCTAGGAGATCCAATCTCCTAGGGACGCCCCCCCCTTGGCCCCTATATATAGTGGGGGGGAGAGAGGGCAGCCGCACCTCAGTCCCTGGCGCCTCTCCCCCCGTTACACCTCTCCCTCCTCCCGCAGGGTCTTGGCGAAGCCCTGCAGCTTTTCCCGTTGCATCCACCACCACGCCGTCGTGCTGCTGGATCTCCATCAACCTCTCCTCCCCCCTTGCTGGATCAAGAAGGAGGAGACGTCGCTGTACCATACGTGTGTTGAACGCGGAGGTGCCGTCCGTTCGGCGCTGGGATCATCGGTGATAGGGATCACGACGAGTACGACTCCATCATCAACGTTCCTTCGAACGCTTCCGCTCGCGATCTACAAAGGGTATGTAGATGCACTCCTTTATGCTCGTTGCTAGATGACTCCTTAGATTGATCTTGGTGAAGCGTAGGAAATTTTTTGAATTCTGCTACGTTACCCAACACACTGAACTTTGCAAAACTTGATAACCTTGCTACGGGTGACTCTGCTTGCAAACTCGAGGATCTTGACGGGTTTATCCTCATAAGTTAGATCACTATCCAACTGAATTGATTCCAGGGGCACTGTGTCTCTTAAAGGAATATCGGCCATCTACGCATGGCACTTCTTAAGCTGAGAAACGTGAAACATGTCGTGAACTCCTGACTATCCTTCGGGTAACTCCAGCTTGTAGGCAACCTCTCCCATGCGTTCCAAAACACGGTACAGTCCCACAAATGTCGGGGCTAGCTTTCCCTTAACTCTGAAACATTTAACTCCTCGCAGAGGCGACACTCTCACGTACGCTCTGTCTCCGATTTCATAGCCTACTTCCTTGCGCTTCGAGTCTGCATAACTCTTCTGCCTAGATTGCGCTACCTTCAGTCTATCTCGAATCTGTTTAACCTTCTCTTCTGACTCTTTAATCATATCTGGTCCAAACAACTGATGGTCTCCGACTTCATCCCACATTAATGGTGTCCGACATCTCCTCCCGCACAATGCTTCAAACGGTGCCATCTTCAAACTGGCATGATAACTATTGTTGTATGAGAACTCCGCATAGGGCAAGTTATCATCCCAACTGGATCCATAATCTAGCACACAAGCTCTCAACATGTCCTCCAGAATCTGATTGACTCTCTTGGTCTGTCCATCGGTGTGCGGGTGAAAAGTTGTACTGAATTCCAGCCTAGTTCCCAAAGTCTGGTGTAGCTTATGCCAAAACTTTGATGTAAACTGTGTTCCTCTATCTGATACGATGGTCCTCGGAACTCCGTGCAGACATACGATCCTGGTCATGTATATCTTGGCCAACTTCGCACTAGTGTACGTGGTTTTCACGGGGATAAAGTGGGCCACTTTGGTCAAGCGATCCACTACTACCCAGATTGAGTCATATCCCGATCGGGTCCTGGGCAATCCGGTGATAAAGTCCATGCCAAGCTTATCCCACTTCCATTCGGGTATTGGCATAGGTTGCAATAATCATGCTGGCTTTTGATGTTCTGCCTTCACTCTCTGGCATACATCACATACTGCTACATACTCGGCAATATCCTTCTTCATTCCCGCCCACCAGAAACGTTCCTTCAAATCCAAATACATCTTAGTGTTTCCGGGGTGTATCGAGTATGGTGAATCATGTGCTTCCTGTAATATCAACTTCCTGATCTCGGACTGGTTGGGCACATAGATTCGATCCTCAAACCACAAGGTGTCGTGTTCGTCCTCACAAAAACCCTTGGCTTTTCCTTCACTCATCCTTTCCTTTATCTCAGCAATCTCTTTGTCATCCTTCTGGGCTTCTCGTATTTTTCCCAACAACGTTGACTGAACCTCCAATGTTGCAACAAAACCTCTAGGAACTATTTCCAAACGAGGCTCCCTGAGATCTTCCGCTAACTCCTTTGGTAATCCTCCTTTTACTAGGGTATTGGCATAACTCTTCCGGCTCAACGCGTCTGCAACGACATTGGCCTTGCCAGGATGATAGTGTAGCTTCATATCATAATCCTTTATGAGCTCCAACCATCTCCTCTGTCTGAGGTTCAGCTTGTTGGGGAACGTAGTATTTCAAAAATTTCCTACGATCACGCAAGATCTATCTACTAGAAGCATAGCAACGAGAGGGGAGAGTGTGTCTACGTACCCTTGTAGACCGAAAGCGGAAGCGTTTATCAACACGGTTGATGTAGTTGTACACCTTCACAATCCGTCCCGATCTAGTACCGAACGTACGGGACCTCCGCGTTCAGCACACGTTCAGCTCGGTGACGCCCTCGCCTTCTTGATCCAGCAAGACGGGCGAAGTAGTAGATGAGTTCCGGCAGCACAACAACTTGGTGACGGTTGGTGATGAAGAACAATCTCTACAGGGCTTCGCCAAGCGCTATAGAAACTAGACGGAGGATAAACTAGAGGGTCGGGGTTGCCGGCACACGGCTTGGTATATCTTGATGTGTTCCAGGTGCTAGCCCCGCCCCTCTATTTATATGTTGAGCCCTGGGGTCGTAACATGGAGCAAAAGCCTCCTCAAAGTCGGTTTTTCCCGAAAGGCAAGAGTCCCACTTGGACTCCAGGACCAAACGCCACAATCCTTGGCGTCTGGCCCAGACACCATGGGCACCGGCGTCTGGCCCAGGGCCAGACGCGAGGGTCTCCGGCGTTTGGCCCCTGGCCTCCGCAAAACACCTTTTGCGCTGACTTAATGCCCCATGGGCTTGACCCCTTGGCCTAACCATATCATCATATATATCAATCTTTACCTCCGGACCATTCCGGAGCTCCTCGTCATGTCCGTGATCTCATCCGGGACTCCGAACAACATTCGGTCACCAACATACATAACTCATTAAATATTATATCGTCAATGAACGTTTAAGCATGCGGACCCTACGGGTTCGAGAACTATGTAGACATGACCGAGACATCTCTCCGGTCAATAACCAATAGCAGAACATGGATGCCCATATTGGCTCCTACATATTCTACGAAGATCTTTATCGATCGAACCGCATAACAACATACGTTTGTTCCCTTTGTCAACGGTATGTTACTTGCCCGAGATTTGATCGTCGGTATCATCATACCTAGTTCAATCTCGTCACCGGCAAGTCTCTTTACTCGTTCTGTAATACATCATCTCGTGACTAACTCATTAGTCATTTGCTTGCAAGGCTTATTATGATGTGTATTACCGAGAGGGCCCAGAGATACCTCTCCGATACTCGGAGTGACAAATCATAATCTTGATCTATGCCAACACCACAAACACTTTCGAAAATACCTTTAGAGCATCTTTATAATCACCCAGTTACGTTGTGACGTTTGATAGCACACAAGGTGTTCCTCTGGTATTCGGGAGTTGCATAATCTCATAGTCATAGGAACATGTATAAGTCATGAATAAAGCAATAGCAATAAAACTAAACGATCATTGTGCTAAGCTAACGGATGGGTCTTGTCCATCACATCATTCTCCTAATGATGTGATCTCGTTGATCAAATGACAACTCATGTCTATGGCTAGGAAACATAACCATCTTTGATCAATGAGCTAGTCTAGTAGAGGCATACTAGGGACATTCTGTTTTGTCTATGTATTCACACATGTACTAAGTTTTCGGTTAATACAATTCTAGCATGAATAAAAGACATTTGTCATGATATAAGGAAATATAAAATAACAACTTTATTATTGCCTCTAGGGCATATTTCCTTCAGTCTCCCACTTGCACTAGAGTCAATAATCTAGTTCACATCGCCATGTGATTAACACTCAATGAGTACTAAGGTGTGATCATGTTTTGCTTTGTGAGAGAAGTTTAGTCAGCGGGTCTGTTACATTCAGATCCGTATGTATTTTGCAAATTTCTATGTCTACAATGCTCCGCATGGAGCTACTCTAGCTAATTATTCCCACTTTCAATACACATCCAGATTGATACTTAGAGTTATCTGGATTAGTGTCAAAGCTTGCATCGGCGTAACCCTTTACAACGAACTCTTTATCACCTCCATAATCGAGAAACATTTCCTTAGTCATCCAGTTACTAAGGATAATTTTGACCGCTGTCCAGTGATCTACTCCTGGATCACTATTGTACCTCATTGCCAAACTCATGGCAAGGTATATAACAGGTTTGGTACATAGCATGGCATACTTTATAGAACCTATGGCCGAGGCATAGGGAATGACTTTCATTCTCGCTATATATTTCTGTCGTGGTCAGGCTTTGAGTCTTACTCAATTTCACACCGTACAAATCAGGCAAGAACTCCTTCTTTGACTGATCCATTTTGAACTACTTCAAAATCTTATCAAGGTATATACTCATCGAAAGTCTTATCAAGCGTCTTGATCTGTCTCTATAGATCTTGATGCCCAATATGTAAGCAACTTCATCGAGGTCTTTCTTTGAAAAAAATCTTTTCAAACACTCCTTTATGCTTTCCAGAATATTCTACATTATTTCTGATCAACAATATGTCATTCACATATACTTATCAGAAATGTTGTAGTGCTCCCACTCACTTTCTTGTAAATACAGGCTTCACCGTAAGTCTGTATAAAACCATATGCTTTGATCACTTCATCAAGGCGTATATTCCAACTCCGAGATGCTTGCACCAGTCCATAGATGGATCGCTGGAGCTTTGCACACTTTGTTAGCACCTTTAGGATCGACAAAACCTTCTGGTTGCATCATATACAACTCCTCTTAGAGGTATCCATTAAGGAATGTAGTTTTGACATCCATTTCCCATATTTTGTAATCATAAAATGGGGCAATTGCTAACATGATTCAGACAGACTTAAGCATCGCTACGGGTGAGAAAGTCTCATCGTAGTCAACTCCTTGAACTTGTCGAAAACCTTCCGCAACAAGTCAAGCTTTATAGACAGTAACATTACCATCGGCGTCGGTCTTCCTCTTGAAGATCCATCTATTTTCAATGGCTTGACGATCATCGGGCAAGTCAACAAAGTCCACACTTTGTTCTCATACATGGATCTCATCTCAGATTTCATGGCCTCAAGCCATTATGCGGAATCTGGGCTCATCATCGCTTCCTCATAGTTCGTAGGTTCATCATGGTCTAGTAACCGACTTCCAGAACCGGGTTGCCGTACCACTCTGGTGCGGATCATACTCTGGTTCATCTACGGAGTTTTAGCAGTAACTTGATCCGAAGTTTCATGATCATCATCATTAGCTTCCTCTCTAATTGGTGTAAGAATCACTGGAACTAGTTTCTGTGATGTACTGCTTTCCAATTCGGGAGAAGGTACAATTACCTCATCAAGTTCTACTTTCCTCCCACTCACTTCTTTCGAGAGAAACTCCTTCTCTAGAAAGTATCCATTTTTTAGCAACCAATATCTTGCCTTTGGATCTGTGATAGAAGGTGTACCCAACAGTCTCCTTTGGGTATCCTATGAAGACACATTTCTCCGATTTGGGTTCGAGCTTATTAGGTTGAAGCTTTTTCACATAAGCATCGCAGCCCCAAACTTTAAGAAACAACAACTTTGGTTTCTTGCCAAACCACAGTTCATAAGGCGTCGTCTCAACGGATTTAGATGGTGCCCTTATCTAACGTGAATGCAGCTGTCTCTAATGCATAACCCAAAACGATAGTGGTAAATCGGTAAGAGACATCATAGATCACACCATATCTAATAAAGTATGATTACAACGTTCGTACACACCATTACGCTATGGTGTTCTGGGTGGCGTGAGCTGTGAAACTATTCCACGTTCTTTTAAATGAAGGCCAAACTCGTAACTTCAAATATTCACCCCCGCGATCAGATCGTGGAAACTTTTATTTTCTTGTTATGATGATTCTCTACTTCACTCTGAAATTTCTTTGAACTTTTCAAATGTTTTAGACTTGTGTTTCATCAAGTAGATATACCCATATCTGCTCAAATCATCCGTGAAGGTCAGAAAATAATGATACCCGCCGCGAGCCTCAACACTCATTGGTCTGCATACATTAGAATGTATGATTTCCAACAAGTCAATTGCTCGCTCCATTGTTCCGGAGAACGGAGTTTCAGTCATCTTACCCATGAGGCATGGTTCGCAAGCACCAAGTGATTCATAATCAAGTGATTCCAAAAGCTCATAAACATGGAGTTTCTTCATGCGCTTTACGCCAATATGACCTAAACGGCAGTGCCACAAATAAGTCGCACTATCATTATCAACTTTGCATCTTTTGGCTTCAATATTATGAATATGTGTATTACTACGATCGAGATCCAACAAACTATTTTTATTGGGTGTATGACCGTCGAAGGTTTTCTTCATGTAAATAGAATAACAATTATTCTATGACTTTAAATGAATAACTGTGTTGCAACAAACATGATCAAATCATATTCATGCTCAACGCAAATGCCAAATAACATTTATTTAGGTTCTACACTAATCCCGAAAGTATAGGGAGTGTGCAATGATGATCATATCAATCTTGGAACCACTTCCAACACACATCGTCACTTCACCTTTAACTAGTCTATGTTCATTCTGCAATTCTCATTTTGAGTTACTAATTTTAGCAACTGAACCGGTATCAAATACCCAGGGGTTGCTATGAACACTAGTAAAGTACACATCAATAATCTGTATATCAAATATACTTTTGTTCACTTTGCCATCTGTCGGGGATATACCCCGCGGTATGAACCGGCCGGAATTATAACCCGGCCGGACTGGACATTATACTTAAGACGGTTTACACTTGGCAAAATATTGGTAACCCGGCAGGCGGATCATGGATGACAAGGCCCAAGGCCCAGAAGGCCGGTTCATATTAATAGTGGGCCGGTTTAATAATAAAACGCAAGGAATATTCTCCATAAAGGAAGCAAGACTAGGACTCCTTGTAATAGATCAATCCTAGTCCTATTAGGACTAGTCATGTAAACCCACCCCTTAAACATATATAAGGAGGGGCAGGGCTCCCCAAAGAGGACAGGTTCTTGACAAGTCAGACAAGAGACAAGTTAGGTTTAGAGTTTAGACAAACAGACAAGTTTCTAGGGTTAGACACCAAGAGCCGGTTTACCGGCGACACCACGAGGATCATAATGAGACCTAGCCTCAAACAGCACGTAGGGTTATTACCGGATGATGTTTCCCGGGGCCCGAAGCTGTCTAAATCCGTGTCTTGCATCGCGTCTCTCGATTCCGCTCAACCCCTTCAAGCTACCACATAGATGCGCGCCTCAATACTAAGTCCGTAAACCGGACATCTGACGTGTTAATTCCACGACAGTTGGCGCCCACCGTGGGGCCTACGCACGGTGGTGTTGAGTTCTTGGAGGGATCTCTCATAAGGAATCGAGAATTTATAATCCTCCGAATGAGAAGTTCGTAATTTTTTAAGTGAAAAAAGATTCAGCGTGGAAGGATTGGCATCAATTCTGAAATCAGGGAAGTATTGTTAAGTCGCCATGGATGAGTTACAGTTGTTTCCCGGTTGGCCATGGCTGTCAAGTCGCCGTATCTACGGAAAGAGGAATAGAAATCACCGTTTCGATCCGATCTGCAACAAAATCAAGTCGAAGTATAAAGAGCCGAAGGTCTGACCCTGGCCTCGTCATCATGTGTTGATTGCAAATCGGAGTCAAGGAATTAAGGAAAGGAAAGCAATTGTAAAAAAAAAAAATATATACGCCAGGGCCCGCGCGTTTAAATCGCCGCTGCGTTGAGACGACAATGCGGTAACTTGTTCTGGCTCCTGCCTGGGCCGAGTGACCCGCCGCTTGTTTGCTGTTCTGAGAGAATCAACAGCTGCTGCTGTTTCGAGTCCCAAGGGCCTTCACGTGAAGCTAAGCAGAATTGTTTTACTTTCGTTACCGATCAAGAACTAGTACTCCGATCAGCCGGCTACTAGTGTTAAGTGCTTGTAACGTCAAACTGCAGTTTTTTGGGTTCCGAACAGCACGTCAAGCTACAGAGAGCACGCGTCTGGGCGTTCCGTCGAATCCAGATGAAAGATCAATTTTTTACTGCCACAGTTGCGTGTTGCCGAGATCGACAGGGATTGCACTGCAAACCACCGGACGTCGTGTCAGATCAGTCCACGTGAAGACTCAGATTTTTGGAAGGAGTAGTCTGTACAGCATGGTCCAGATTCGTTTTTTAATCATTCTTTTTTATCAGGCCAGCCACGAGTGCTAGTACGTGAGTTTACTAGTAGTATTTATTCAAGTTTTTCAAAGGGAAGAAAGCCACGACCCGGATTTTTCTCCATTGCCGAGTCGCTCGCGGCGTGCAAACCGCCTCCATCTTGTACATCATTGGGGCCTCCTTCTCCGCTGGCGGGTCTTGCTACTACGGCCGTGTGGCCGCAGCCTCTGCCGAGTCACTACGGGCTGAAGGAAAATCCGGGCGACCCCACAACAATTTGCCGGCCTGCCACCTCCGCCTTAGGTACCTGCTTGGTGGGAGGACAGGCGGATTAATCCTGCGCTGTTAAGAAGAACAGAGGTTATCTACGGACATTGCGTGCAGATCATCTGTTGTACTAAAGCACCAGGTGATATTCATCCAGTTTACTTTATCAGTAAATACTTGTTAATTTTTTGTGAAAACAACCACTCTGCCCTATAGTGTTGTTATATACAGGTAAATTATTCATTATAAAAATGGTGTTACGCCACGGATGCACGGTCAGCTATGTTGCGCAACTTCACGAACATGCGTGTCGCGTTTACATCAATACGCCGGCCGGCTCGTCTGTCCACGCCCGCGCACGCTCGGCTCCAACACTGCGAACGACTCTTTCGTCAATAGACGCGCACACACCATCGCTTTCGCGGTCCGGTCTATATTAACACGTCAGTGCCGCATCCATTCTCATAATCCGGCCCCGCAGATACGCGTGCGGTCGCTTTACTGTTCGCGCCTGCGATTATCTCGTCCGCACGTGCCGGTTTATAATACCTCGGCCAAATCATCTGTTCTCCGGGCAAATCAGGTGATATCTATCCTGTTTATTTTTTATTAATTCGTCCAAGCAAAAATTCCTCGCCCTGCGGTATTCTATATGCAGGAAAATTATTTATTATAAAATGGTATTATACCACGGAGGTGGAGGCACGCCAAACATGGTTCGACACAAGTGATCGTCGTTATTCCATGAGTTCAAGCGCCGGTTTACAACGCCTTAGCCGTCTCTCACAACCGCGCCGGTTTACAAAGCCGTGATCGTCTTATGTGATAGCACCGGTTTACAACACGGAGGACAACTTGCTCATTTCCACTGGTTTACAACCCCACAACCGGTTTAACTGTCTGAGCCGCCTTTTGATACTGCGGTCGTTTTACTATCCAACTTTTGATCCGGTCTATGCAGCATACCGGTTCAAATACACTCAGGTGATATCCATCTACAATATTATTTTTCTTATTAGATATTACTTTTTAAAGAAAACAAGATGCTTTGATCAGTCTATCTGGTTGTGCAGGGCATATGCACAAAGGAGCAGTGGAACTCTCGGGAACAAGAGATTATATCCGGTTCAAGAAGAGAAAAACCCCATAAAAAGAAAAACCTGCAGAGTCAGGAGGAACGTCAGAGGCCCCTTGGGACAGTCCGGTTTGCCCACGTCCCATTGATTGGCTATGTTATGATTCTTTGGGCTCCCTGAACAGTCGATACGCTCACGTTCAGGGATGACCCGGCCCCTTGGGACAGTCCGGTTTGCCCACGTCCCATTGATTGGCTATGTTATGATTCTTTGGGCTCCCTGAACAGTCGATACGCTCACGTTCAGGGATGACCCGGCCCCTTGGGACAGTCCGGTTTGCCCACGTCCCATTGATTGGCTATGTTATGATTCTTTGGGCTCCCTGAACAGTCGATACGCTCACGTTCAGGGATGACCCGGCCCCTGGGGACAGTCCGGTTTGCCCACGTCCCCATGATTGGCTATGTTACGATTATCGGCCCCTTGAACAGTTGATACGCTCACGTTCAATGATTGGCTAGGCCCCTTGGGACAGTCCGGTTTGCCCACGTCCCAATGATTGGCTATGTTTACAGTTTTATCGGCCCCTTGAACAGTTGATACGCTCACGTTCAATGATTGGCTAGGCCCCTTGGGACAGTCCGGTTTGCCCACGTCCCATTGATTGGCTGAACCTTGTTTTGAGCCTGGCAGCTCTTTGAAAAAGCCTCGACTACATGGTCTGATTTGCAAAAATTGTGTGT
>LR738710.1:592793151-592816356 GCA_902687465.1 Secale cereale
TGGCTATGTTTACGATAATATCGGCCCTCTGAACAGTCGATACGCTCACGTTCAGTGATTGGCTAGGCCCCTTGGGACAGTCCGGTTTGCCCACGTCCCAATGATTGGCTCGGTTTTTATTTGCGGTTCTATCGGCCCCCTGAACAGTCGATACGCTCACGTTCAGGGATTGGCTAGGCTCCTTGGGACAGTAGGTTTGCCCACGTCCCATTGATTGGCTGAACCTTGTTTTTGAGCCTGGCAGCTCTTTGAAAAAGCCTCGACTACATGGTCTGATTTACAAGAATTGTGTGTTTCTTGGTGTTTTTTGTGTTCTATAATCTTTTAAACCGAGTAGAACAGCTCCAGAAGTTGACCACCTATCTATAAAGTTATAAGTCTGGGTCATGAACACCAGCGAGAATTAAACCGGCGTTCATCATAACCCGGATCGACCTTCATGATGAGCCAACAGATTGGCAGTACATGATCAGTTGTAATGACCGGTGTTTTTTAAACCGGCCTGGTTTTGACTATAAGTCGCCAGTATGAGACAAAATAATGATCGGTGTTTATTAAACCCGGCCCGATTGTGATCAAACATCATTGGAACCGGTCTTCCAACCGGATTATATTATTCAATAGCCAAACATGGCTGGATTCCTATTATGGTTATCAATATTATGTTTGAGGTCTTCAAAGTCGCTTTCAAGCGCAATGGATATTATTTCAACGATGGAAGTGATTTATTCTACAAAGGAATAGTCCCGAGTTGCTACAGGCTTACAACCCGGCACTTGGGGGCTACATTATTCAGATTGAGATTATATCAAATACACAAGTCTCAAGCACACAAACAAGTTGTCTACTTGACACTTGGGGGCTAATGGGCAGTTGAAGCAGTAAAACAGCAGCAATTCAAAGACAAAAGTCTCAAGCACACAAGCAAGTTGTCTACTTGACACTTGGGGGCTAATGGAAAGATCATTTGCTTCATCTGGAAGTACCGGTTCACCTTCTAAATATAGCTAAACCGGAACTTGGGGGCTACCAATCGCTCCTGTCAACAATTCAAGGTACACAAGTATTCATCCATTATATTGAAAGGCCTGTCTAACTCAGTTGGTAAAGCACAAAGCTCTTAACCTTGTGGACGTGGATTCAAACCCCACGATGGAAGTTACATTATATAATGTTCATTTCAATAATTATATCTACAAAGTCCCTGCTCATTATTATATAATGACCCGGCACTTGGGGGCTACATATTGCTATTCAAGTTTACATGATCATATTTTCAAAGTCCCTGCTCATTATTACATAATGACCCGGCACTTGGGGGCTATAGGTAATATGCATATAAAGGAGGAACATCTTCAAATTTTCAGTTCTGGCAAATCAGATTAATTGTATGACCCGGCAATTTTGGCAATCAAAAACCGGTAAATTCTACATCTCCAAACCGGTTGGATATCAATGGAATATTTGAAGATCAATATTTTTATCAAGTCAGAACATTGGAAGGCCGATTCAAATGGATTCTTTATTTACAATATTTCTTATGCAAGCAAGTTGAATATGAAGTTGGTCTGTTGACCCGGATTTTCTAAGAAGAAGGAAAGACAAGGACTTAAGGATGGTCAGATGCCGGATTACAAGAAATTCTTAACCCGGAGCACAACCTATCAGAATTGTTCTTGTGTTATTTTGCAGCATAAGTTTACCATGGACACATCCAAGCTAAACTTGGGGGCTAATATCGGGGATATACCCCGCGGTATGAACCGGCCGGAATTATAACCCGGCCGGACTGGACATTATACTTAAGACGGTTTACACTTGGCAAAATATTGGTAACCCGGCAGGCGGATCATGGATGACAAGGCCCAAGGCCCAGAAGGCCGGTTCATATTAATAGTGGGCCGGTTTAATAATAAAACGCAAGGAATATTCTCCATAAAGGAAGCAAGACTAGGACTCCTTGTAATAGATCAATCCTAGTCCTATTAGGACTAGTCATGTAAACCCGCCCCTTCAACATATATAAGGAGGGACAGGGCTCCCCAAAGAGGACAGGTTCTTGACAAGTCAGACAAGAGACAAGTTAGGTTTAGAGTTTAGACAAACAGACAAGTTTCTAGGGTTAGACACCAAGAGCCGGTTTACCGGCGACACCACGAGGATCATAATGAGACCTAGCCTCAAACAGCACGTAGGGTTATTACCGGATGATGTTTCCCGGGGCCCGAAGCTGTCTAAATCCGTGTCTTGCATCGCGTCTCTCGATTCCGCTCAACCCCTTCAAGCTACCACATAGATGCGCGCCTCAATACTAAGTCCGTAAACCGGACATCTGACGTGTTAATTCCACGACACCATCCTTCTTATCCGCCAAGTATCTAGGGCAGTTCCACTTCCAGTGACCATTTCCTTTGCAATAGAAGCACTTAGTTTCAGGCTTGAGTTTAGCTTTAGGTTTCTTCATGGGAGTGACAACTTGCTTGTCATTCTTCTTGAAGTTCCCCTTATATTCCTTTGCCCTTTACTTGAAACAAGTGGTCTTGTTAACCATCAACACTTGATGCTCTTTCTTGATTTCTACCTTCGCCGATTTCAGCATCGCGAAGAGCTCAGGAATTACTTTCGTCATCCCTTGCATTTCATAGTTCATCACGAAGTACTACTAACTTGGTGATAGTGACCAGAGAACTTTGTCATTACTATCTTATCTGGAAGATTAACTCCCACTTGATTCAAGCAATTGTAGTACCCATACAATCTGAGCACATGCTCACTGGTTGAGCTATTCTCCTCCATCTTGTAGGCAAAGTGCTGTCAGAGGTCTAATACCTCTTGACACGGGCATGAGTATGAAATACTAATTTCAACTCTTGGAACATCTTATATGCTCCGTGGCGTTCAAAACGTTTTTGAAGTCCCGGTTCTAAGCCGTAAAGCATGGTGCACTAAACTACCAAGTAGTCATCATACCGAGCTTTTGTCAAAACATTCATAACGTCTGCATATGCTTCTGCAATAGGTCTGTCACCTAGCAGTGCATCAAGGACATAATTCTTCTGCGCAGCAATGAGGATAATCCTTAGATCACGGACCTAGTCCGCATCATTGCTACTAACATCTTTCAACTTAGTTTTCTCTAGGAACATATAAAAAAGGGGAGCAACATCGCGAGCTATTGATCTACAACATAGATATGCTAATGCTACCAGGACTAAGTTCATGATAAATTAAAGTTCAATTAATCATATCACTAAAGAACTCCCACTTAGATAGACATCCCTCTAGTCATCTAAATGATCACGTGATCCAAATCAACTAAACCATGTCCGATCATCACGTGAGATGGAGTAGTTTTCAATGGTGAACATCTTATGTTGATCATATCTACTATATGATTCATGCACGACCTTTCGGTCTCCAGTGTTCCAAGGCCATATCTGCATATGCTAGGCTCGTCAAGTTTAACCCGAGTATTTTGCGTGTCCAAAACTGGCTTGCACCCGTTGTATGTGAACGTAGAGTTTATCACACCCGATCATCACGTGGTGTCTCGGCACGAAGAACTGTCGCAACGGTGCATACTCAGGGAGAACACTTGTACCTTGAAATTTTGTAAGGGATCATCTTATAATGCTACCGCCGATCTAAGCAAAATAAGATGCATAAAAGATAAACATCACATGCAATCAATATAAGTGATATGATATGGCCATCATCATCTTGTGCCTTTGATATTCATCTCCAAAGCACCGTCATGATCACCATCGTCACCGGCGCGACACCTTGATCTCCATCGTAGCATCGTTGTCGTCTCGCCAACTATTGCTTCCACGACTATCGCTACCGCTTAGTGATAAAGTAAAGCAATTACATGGCGATTGTAATTCATACAATAAAGCGACAACCATATGGCTCCTGCCAGTTGCCGATAACTTTACAAAACATGATCATCTCATACAATAACATATAACTCATCACGTCTTGACCACATCACATCACAACATGCCCTGCAAAAACATGTTAGACGTCCTCTACTTTGTTGTTGCGAGTTTTACGTGGCTGCTACGGGCTTAGCAAGAACCGTTCTTACCTATGCATACAAAACCACACCGATTTTTCATCAAGTATGTGATGTTTTAACCTTCACAAGGACCGGGCGTAGCCACACTCGATTCAACTAAAGTTGGAGAAACTGACACCCGCCAGCCACCTGTGTGCGAAGCACGTCAGTAGAACCAGTCTCGCGTAAGGTACGTGTAATGTCGGTCCGGGCCGCTTCATCCAACAATATCGCCGAATCAAAGTATAACATGCTGGTAAGCAGTATGACTAGTATCGTCCACAACTCACTTGTGTTCTACTCGTGCATATCATCTACGCATAGACCTGGCTCATGATGCCACTGTTGGGGAACGTAGTATTTCAAAAATTTCCTACGATCACGCAAGATCTATCTACTAGAAGCATAGCAACGAGAGGGGAGAGTGTGTCTACGTACCCTTGTAGACCGAAAGCGGAAGCGTTTATCAACGCGGTTGATGTAGTTGTACACCTTCACGATCCGTCCCGATCTAGTACCGAACGTACAACACCTCCGCGTTCAGCACACATTCAGGTCGATGACGCCCTCGCCTTCTTGATCTAGCAAGACGGGCGAAGTAGTAGATGAGTTCCGGCAGCACGACGGCGTGGTGACGGTTGGTGATGAAGAACAATCTCTGCAGGGCTTTGCCAAGCGCTACAGAAACTAGACAGAGGATAAACTAGAGGGTCGGGGTTGCCGGCACACGCCTTGGTGTATCTTGATGTGTTCCAGGTGCTAGCCCTGCTCCTCTATTTATATGTTGAGCCCTGGGGTCGTAACTTGGAGCAAAAGTCTCCTCAAAGTCGGTTTTTCCCGAAAGGCAAGAGTCCCACTCGGACCCCAGGACCAAACGCCACAATCCTTGGCGCCTGGCCCAGACGCCATGGTCTCCGGCGTTTGGCCCCGTGGCCTCCGCAAAACACCTTTTGCGCCGACTTAATGCCCCGTGGGCTTGACCCCTTGGCCTAACCATATCATCCTATATATCAATCTTTACCTCCGGACCATTCCGGAGCTCCTCGTCATGTCTGTGATCTCATCCGGGACTCCGAACAACATTCGGTCACCAACATACATAACTCATTAAATATTATATCGTCAACGAACGTTTAAGAGTGCGGACCCTACGGGTCCGAGAACTATGTAAACATGACCGAGACATCTCTCCGGTCAATAACCAATAGCGGAACCTGGATGCCCATATTGGCTCCTACATATTCTACGAAGATCTTTATCGGTCGAACCGCATAACAACATACATTTGTTCCCTTTGTCATCGGTATGTTACTTGCCCGAGATTCGATCGTCGGTATCATCATACCTAGTTCAATCTCGTCACCGGCAAGTATCTTTACTCGTTCCGTAATACATCATCTCATGACTAACTCATTAGTCATTTGCTTGCAAGCCTTATTGTGATGTGTATTACCGAGAGGGCCCAGAGATACCTCTTCGACACTCGGAGTGACAAATCCTAATCTTGATCTATGCCAACACCACAAACATTTTCAGAAGCACCTGTAGAGAATCTTTATAATCACCCAGTTACGTTGTGACGTTTGATAGCACACAAGGTGTCCCTCCGGTATTCGGGAGTTGCATAATCTCATAGTCAGAGGAACATGTATAAGTCATGAAGAAAGCAATAGCAATAAAACTAAACGATCATTGTGCTAAGCTAACGGATGGGTCTTGTCCATCACATCATTCTCCTAATGATGTGATCTCGTTGATCAAATGACAACTCATGTCTATGGCTAGGAAACATAACCATCTTTGATCAATGAGCTAGTCTAGTAGAGGCATACTAGGGACATTCTGTTTTGTCTATGTATTCACACATGTACTAAGTTTTCGGTTAATACAATTCTAGCATGAATAAAAGACATTTATCATGATATAAGGAAATATAAAATAACAACTTTATTATTGCCTCTAGGACATATTTCCTTCACAGCTCCTTCTAAGTGAAAATGTACCTCAAACTCTTGTGATCAGTGTACACATCACAATGATTTCCAATAAGGAAATGTCTCCAAGTTTTGAGCGCATGCACTACAACTGCTAGCTCCAAATCGTGCGTAGCATAATTCAACTCGTGTGGTCGAAGTTGGCGAGATGCATAGGAAACAACTCTTGCGTCCTGCATGAGTACTCCTCCAGTCCTAAGCGTGAAGCATCACAATACACTTGGAAATCCTTGCGTATATCTGGCAAAATCAGCACTGGGGCTATCGTCAAACGTTTCTTCAACTCCTGGAAACTTTCTTCGCACTCTTCCGTCCAATGAAACTTTGTGTCTTTCTTCAATAATGTCGTCATGGGCTTTGTAATCTTGGAGAAATTCTCTATAAATCTCCGATAGTATCCCGCGAGTCCAAGAAAACTGCGGATTTCTCCAACTGAAGTGGGTGCCAACCACTCAGTGACTGCTTGCACCTTGACAGGATCCACTGCTATACCTTCTCCTGATATAACATGTCCTAAGAATCCAACTTCCTTAAACCAAAACTCACATTTGCTAAACTTGGCGTACAACTGATATTCTCTGAGTTTCTCCAGAACCAAACGCAAATGCTCCTCATGTTCCTCTTTGTTCTTTGAGTACACTAGGATATCATCAATGAATACCATGACAAATTTATCCAAGAACTCCATGAACACCTTATTCATCATACTCATGAAATAGGCAGGGGCGTTAGCCAATCCAAATGACATAACCGTATACTCATATAGCCCATACCTTGTGGTGAAGGCTGTCTTAGGTATATCCTTCTCTTGGATCTTCAACTGGCGGTATCCTGATCGTAGATCGATCTTGGAGAATACTTTAGCTCCTTGGAGTTGGTCAAACAAATCATTGATCATCGGTAGTGGGCACTTATTCTTAATCATCACTTCATTCAGTGCCCGATAATCAACGACCATCCTTACAGATCCATCCTTCTTCTCGACCAAAAGCATTGGGGCTCCCCAAGGTGATGAACTTCGTCGAATAAATCCTTTCTCCAATAACTCCTTAATCTGCTTCTTGATCTCCTCCAGATCATTTGCTGGCATCCGATACGGTCTCTTCGATATTGGTCCGGTGCCAGGCAATAGCTCTATCAAAAACTCAATATCCCTATCCAGCGGCATGCCTGGTAGCTCCTCTGGAAATACATCCGGATAATCCCTTATTACGGGCACTTCCTCCTGAACAACTCCCGAGAGAGAATTCACTTGAGTCCTCCTAGGCGAATGCCTAGATACATACTTGATCCTTTTCCCCTCCGGGGTGGTAAGCAAAATAGACTTACTGGCACAATCGATGTTCCCTCCATACATCAATAGCCAATCCATACCTAGTATCACATCCAATCCTTGTGACTCCAAAACTATTAGGTCTGAGGGGAAAACATGTCATCCAATGATCAATGGCGTCTGAAAACATCCTTGATGTGCCATATACTCTGCTCCTGGGGAACTTACTAACATGGGGGTCTTAAGGACTTGGGTGGGCAACTTATATCTATTCACGAATCCCCTTGAAATGTATGAATGCGATGCACCAGTATCGAAAAGAACTACTGCGGTAAATGACTTAACCAAAAACTTACCGACAAGTGCATCAGGTTGCTCTTCAACCTCCTCCATGGTCACGTGGTTCACTTGTCCTTTGTTGAATGGGTTGGGCTTCTTCCCGGCACTTCCATTGTCGTTCCCATTCTTAGCTTCAGGGCACTCCGTGGCATATTGTCCATTCTTCCCACACTTGAAACAGGTAACGTGGCTTAAATCCCTCTTGGCGGGTGTGGATGGAGTGGAGCGGTTCTGATTATTGATTGCTCCATTCCCATTCCCATTCTTGGAGCCATTGTGGTTGTGAGAACTTCCTCCATTATGGGTGTGGCTGCCATGGTTATGGGTGTATCCTCCGGAGTTCGGGGTGAAATGGGGCTTCTGCTGGGCTCCTGAATTATTCCTTCCTTGTCCATACTTCCTCTTGCGGCTCTCAATCTGCTGCTGCTTCCCTTCAATCATAAGAGCTTTATCTACCAACAGCTGGTAGTTGTTGAAGGTTGCCACCATCAACTGTGTGCTCATCTCATCATTCAGCCCTTCCATAAACTTCTCTTGCTTCGCGGCATCTGTGGCCACATCATCCAGGGCATAGCGAGATAGAGTACTAAACTCATCTACGTACTGAGCCACAATACGATTTCCTTGGCGCAAGTAGCGAAACTCTCGCTTCTTCATGCTCATGGCTCCAATTGAGACATGGGCAGTGCAAAAAGCTTGCTGAAACTGGTCCCAAGTGACATTGGCTGCAGGGAAAGTGGTTGCGTAGTTCTCCCACCATGCTGCTGCTGGTCCAGCCAACTGATGTGCGGCAAAACGCACCTTCTCAGCATCCGTGCAATTTGCGGTGGTCAACTCCCTTCCAATCTTGCGCAGCCTGTCATCCACAACTATTGGTTCAATGTTGCTAGAAAACACCGGTGGTTGCAACCTTAGAAAACGTGTCAGGTTGTCCACGGGTGGTGGTGGTGGAGGGTTGTTGTTGTTGTTCTGATTGTTCTGGACAAGAAGTTGCATCAAGGTGTTCTGCTGCTGGATCAACTGAGTGAGCTCAGGGGGAAACTGAAATCTGGGCTCACATCTCGGAGGCATCTGATGGGTGTAGAGGGAAGAGATTAGAATAGAAATGAGGTCTAGGGGAAATTTCACTACCCATATGCACATGAGACAAACTCAATCATATCACACCAATCAATTTAAAGCAAGGGCATACAAGATTCTAACTAACGTTACAAAAGTGCTCTAAATTCTACTCTATGAAAAAAAACTACTAGTCATAGGGTGGTCATCTAGAAATTTTGATTGGCGGAAGATTCCATGATATCTGCTCCAGCTTCATCTTCATAGTCTTCATCACTATCATCGGAGTCCGAGTCTGTGTCGTCGATGATGATGTAGTCCTCAGAATGAATCTCCTTGGGTTCTTCTTCTTCTTCTTCTTCTTCTTCTTCTTCTCCTCCTGGTACTGGATCTTCCATGAATACTCCTAGCTTCCTTGTTAGATCATCATTCTTCTCCACGAGTATGGTCATCTCCTCCTCGTATCCGTCGCGTGTAGACTTGAGTTCTTCTTCTAGCTCCAAGTTCATGGCTAGTGCCTTCTTCAAATCTATCATCCCTGCGCACATCTGGTGCTCCTGTCGACGAATGTGCTGGTTTAACTCCTGGATGAATGCGACAATGGACCCGTCCTTCCGGGTGTTGATCATGTCCCATTGCTCGTCTCGGCGTCCACATATCTGGTAGATAGTGTCCTTCAGCTCCTGCTTGTAGACTTCTCCAATTCGTCCCATGGTAATATGGGCTGCCATACTCTTGCCGAGGCTCCAGGTTGGTGCATCAAAGTAAAACTCTATTGGCTTAGTGGATGGTGCAAATGTCCTCCCGAGAATTTGAACTTGAATACTCCATCGCTCCTCTTCTGGTAAAGTGGCGGTGTAGGTCCCGGTGAAGCTTGGTATTCCGATGTTCAGGTACCTAGTGACTTCCTTCAAGTGTCGTCCAACATGTGTGTCTTCATCTGGTTGAGTGAACTTGTTCCTTGGGTCCACCATCCTAAAGAGTGGAAAATGGAGAGGAGTCAGAAATGAGTAGAGAAGAGTGACCTAGGGTTTATCTTAGTGGTCGTGTCCTACAGTCAACATGTGCTTTGATACCATCTTGTAGCGACTACGATCCGAATGGACCGAAGTCTCTATGCTCTGTGTCATCCCTGGATCGGTAATGCTGACACACACATTACTTGAAGGATTTATAACAAAGTGGCAACACGCACTTATTACATTGAATGTCTCAAAAGATAACTTATTACAAAAGTCTATGGCATAAGGCCATCTAACAAAATAACATCGGAAGGCTTGGAAGATAAGTGAGTCCATCAACTCCAACGGCATAGCTGAGTGCATGACAAACGACCTATCGCGTCTTACTCTTCTTTTGAAAAGTCTGCAACGTAACATGTTGCAGCCCGAAATGGGTCAGCACATGGAATATGCTGGCAAGATAACACAATAGAGCAAGTAACAGAACAAAGGCTAACACTATATGCATATTTGGCTGGTGGAGGCTCTAAGGTTAAAGTTTTTGCATAAAGCCAATTTTCCCTACAAGAAAGGAATAACTTTTATTTTAACTATCATGGTTGTTGAAACATCATTGAGAAGGTACCTCCAACTCAATCCCAATTAAAGTAGTCATTAACCCACCAAATTAATTTTAGAGTGTTGATATCAACCAATAATTCAAGTACCAGATACTCAAGATGTCCATAACCGGGGACACGACTAATCATGATTAGTTTGTACACTCTTCAGAGGTTTGTGCACTTTTCCCCACAAAACTCGATCTCCTCCGTTGGATTTCTCATATTGCATGGTGTTTGAGAAACGGATTACTGAGACACAGTCTTTCAGAAACATTCACTCTTTACCCTAGGTAGACCGGTACACCTACTTTCCCCTACATCTGCTAGTCCACCACTGAAAGAGCTTACACAACTTACTCATACTATGCCAGAGCCCATAATGGCATTGTGGCTGCACACGGAAGTTTCTAGCATGAATAGTTTTATGATCCCTTTGAGCCTGGGTGGCATTCCATAGGATAATCACACGGGTCCTCCGGGATTTCCTACGACAACACTGGATTCTCCAGGTGCCCTGCAACCAATCCACCCAGATGTGTATTCAAGTAGGCACCTTAAGTTGAAACATTAATTAACAACTCACATCTGTCATGGATACTCTCAAACCCAACCACGTCTACGAGCATATCATGGCAACCTAAGCATAGCGTAGAAGTAACTCCGAGGGGTTTGAAAATAATGCAGGTAATAGGTTCTACCATAATCTACTTCCCAGACCCACAAGTTAAGAGATCCTACTCATGCAATGTGTGAGGGTTTGATCTAATGCATAAAAACAGGGTAATAAAGGGTATGATCAAAGTGTTACTTGCCTTGCTAATGATTCGCAAAACCTAGGGACTCGTAGTAGCACGCTTTGCACTCCGGGAATTCTATCGCAAGCAAACAATAGCATACATAAGCAATCAAGCAAAGATGCACAAGAAAGACTCCAAATAAGCAGATCTAACCAGAAAGTTCAACGTAAGAACTCCAGTTTGCAAAAAGAATCAAATCGAACGGAGCAACGAAACTCAAACTGCGAAAGAAACAAGATCCGTTTACTAGTTTGATCTAAAGTCAAGTTTTACAGTAGCAGAACCTTGTTCAAGTTGGTTAAACGGAAAGAGGGCTTCGAGACGAAGATCTGGGCGTTTGAATCGCCTGATTCCGACTCCCGGGCGAAAAGAAAATCTAAAAACAAGATCAGGGCAGAAATCACGATCGAAAATAATCGCCGAAAAAGCCATGAAAAAGGAAATTGACGAACAGGCTAACGAACGAACGTTCGTTATCTGTAACTAACGGGCGAACAACGTTCGTTAAAATGAACGTACGGGCGAACATCCGCTAATTAACAAAACAAAAAAAAAAACGAACCGATCTATTAAATAAATAAATAAACAGATCTAGGGTTTATGAAAATAAAACCGATCCGTTTAAAAAAACGACGGCTACCTCGTGTAACGAAACAGCGGCGGCGTCGTACTCCGGCGGCTGTGGCGGCGGGTGGCGCACGGCGGCGGGTGGCGGCAACACGCGGATCGAGGGCGGCGGTGCTATGGTTTGGGGGCCGGGGCTGGCGGCTTCGCGGGCCTCGGGCCTCGCCTTTTAAAGGTTGGCTAGGGGAGTCCGGGTCGGGTACGACCCGACTAGGTCGGTGCACCTTTAAAAAAATACAGTCATAACGTACTAAAACGGACGAAAAAAAATAGTAAACGGACTCCAAAAATTTCAAAATAAATTTTCACCGTTCTCTAATAATATTTAGGACAAGGTGAACATTTTTCCCGGACCTAAATGCAATTGTGAAAAAACGCGCATTTTCCTATGCAAATAAAATTGCAAATAAATCCGAATATATACCAAAAGTGATTTTAATATTTTTCCTGCAATATTTCTTTTATTTTGGAGAAGTCATATTATCTCCGCTCATATATTTTACTAAGAAATATTTATTAGGAGAGAAAAATAATTAAACCAAAGTGATCCCCGTACCGGTATTTGAGAAAACTCAAATACGAAAACGGTAAAATCCCCAACTCTCTCCGTGGTCATTGAGTTGCTTAGAATTTTCGAGGATCGAGAGCACACAAATGCAATAAAATATGCAATGCACTATGATCTATGTACAACATTCCGAATTGAAAATTTGGGATGTTACATTTACACACTAAAAAGTTCCGGATTGGTAGTGGTAATATTATTGGGAAAGGAGTCATTCAAGATTTCTTTACTTGCGCCGATGCCTTGCCCACTATGTGTGGATCTATTCTTCATAGAACCAGCAGTCTTGCGGACACTATATCTTTGCTTGTAGTTGAACTTGAAAGACAATTTATCCACATGCACCCTTGCATTCAGAGATTTTTTCTAGAATTTTCCAATATTGAGCATTCTTCTGTTAAGCGTGCAGCTACCATCTTTTTTGGCACATGAGTTCAGATTTATAATGAGAGAAGCCAATTTTTTTTTACGCATTATAGGGTGGACGATGGTCGTCTTCCCATAGAAGCTATCCTTTTTAAACAAGAAGATATAATGCGTTCACAATCTTTAGATAATGTTGCTTTTAATGAAAACCTTAGAAAAAAGGTTCCTATCGATGTTCTAGTTGATAGAATCTCTGAACTGAATGATGATTTTGCTATTCAAAACAATGGGTTATGATTTTCTCTCGAGGAAAGGCTCATGACCTTCTGCCAAAAAAATACTTATAATGATGAATTGGTTGTGCAATATGAAGGGCAAAAGGAGGAAACCATACCTCCTGAGCTTGATCTTGGGGACTTTTGTCCTATTAAATCTTGCCCTTTTGATTACTTTTTCTTGCCATAAAGAAAACTTGCCGCTTAACGTAGGGAATATGAGACGAGTTTCCGCGATTTACCTTACCATTATGGCAATACCTAGATCTGTTCTTGTATCATACCTAGCTAGGGGCGTTAAACGATAACGCTTGTTGGGAGGCAACCCAATTTTTTTTGCTTTTACTTCTGTTTAGTAATAGATAATTCATCTAGCTTCTGGTTAGATGTGGTTTTGTGTTTTAATTAATGTTTGTGCAAAGTATAACCTTTGGGAAGACTTGGGTGAAGTCTTTGCGATCTTGCTGTAAAAAACAGAAACTTTTGCGCTCACGGGATTTGCTGCCATTTTTTACTGGAGAGTGCTTTTAAGTTGATTCTTTTTGCAGATGATTAATAGACAAATCCTCACGTCCACCAATTTATTCAAAAAAAGAGTTACATAAGTATTCGAAAGTTACATATTGCTACAGACTATTCTGTTTTTGATAGATTCTGTTTTTCGTGTGTTGTTTGCTTATTTTGATGAATCTATGAGTAGTATCGGGGGTTATTAATCATAGAAAAGTTGGAATACAGTAGGTTTAACACCAATATAAATAAAGAATGAGTTCATTATAGTACCTTAAAGTGGTGGATTGTTTTCTTATACTAACGGAGCTCACGAGATTTTTGCTCAGTTTTGTGTTGTGAAGTTTTCAAGTTTTTGGGTAAGGATTTGATGGACTATGGAACAAAGAGTGGCAAGATCCTAAGCTTGGGGATGCCCAAGGCACCCCAATGTGAAATTAAAGGACAACCAAAAGCCTAAGCTTGGGATGCCCCGGGAAGGCATCCCCTCTTTCGTCTTCGTCTATCGGTAACTTTACTTGAGACTATATTTTTATTCACCACATGATATGTGTTTTGCTTGGAGCATCATGTATTCTTTGAGTCTTTGCTTTTTAGTTACCACAATCATCCTTGCTATTCACACCTTTTGAGAGAGATACACATGAATCGGAATTTATTAGAATACTCTATGTGCTTCACTTATATCTTTTGAGCTAGATAGTTTTGCTCTAGTGCTTCACTTATCTCTTTTTAGAGCACGACGATGGTTTTATTTTATATAAATTATTGATCTCTCATGCTTCACTTACATTATTTTGAGAGTCTTTTAGAACATCATGGTAATTTGCTTTGGTTATAAAATTAGTCCTAATATGATAGGCATCCAAGATGGTATAATAAAAACTTTCATATAAAGTGCATTGGATATTATGAGAAGTTTGATACTTGATGATTGTTTTGAGATATGAGGATGGTGATATTAGAGTCATGCTAGTAGAGTAGTTGTGAATTTGAGAAATACCTGTGTTGAGGTTTGCAAGTCCCGTAGCATGCACGTGTGGTAACCATTGTGTGACAAATTTGAAGCATGAGGTATTTCATTGATTGTCATCCTTTGTGTGGAGGTCGGGATTGCGCGATGGTTAACTCCTACCAACCCTTCCCCTAGGAGCATGCGTGTAGTACTTTGTTTTGATGACTTGTAGATTTTTGCAATAAGTATGTGAGTTCTTTATGACTAATGTTGAGTCCATGGATTATACGCACTCTCACCCTTCCACCATTGCTAGCCTCTCTTGTACCGCGCAACTTTTGCCGGTACCATACACCCACCACATACCTTCCTCAAAACAGCCACCATACCTACCTATCATGGCATTTCCATAGCCATTCCGAGATATATTGCCATGCAACTTTCCACCGTTCCATTTACTATAACACGCTTCATCATTGTCATATTGCCATGCATGATCATGTAGTTGACATCATATTTGTGGCAAGGCCACCATGCATAATTCTTCATACATGTCACTCTTTATTCATTGCGCATCCCGGTACACCGCCGGAGGCATCCATATAGAGTCATATTTTGTTCTAGCATCGAGTTGTAAATAAATAAAAGTGTGATGATCATCATTATTAGAGCATTGTCCCAAGAAAAAGAAGAGAAAAAAAGAAGGAAAGGCCAAAGAAAAAAAGAAAGGCCCAAAAAAGGGGGGCAAAGCTACTATCTTTTTCCACACTTGTGCTTCAAAGTAGCACCATGATCTTCATGATATAGAGTCTCTTGTTTTGTCACTTTCATATACTAGTGGGAATTTTCATTATAGAACTTGGCTTGTATATTCCAATGATGGGCTTCCTCAAATGCCCTAGGTCTTCGTGAGCAAGCAAGTTGGATGCACACCCACTTAGTTTCTTCTGTTGAGCTTTCATACATTTATAGCTCTAGTGCATCCGTTGCATGGCAATCCCTACTCACTCACATTGATATCTATTAATGGGCATCTCCATAGCCCATTGATACGCCTAGTTGATGTGAGACCATATTCCTCTTTTGTCTTCTCCACAACCACCACACTATTCCACCTATAGTGCTATATCCATGGCTTACGCTCATGTATTGCGTGAAAGTTAAAAAAGTTCAAATTTTTTTAAGTATGAAACAATTGCTTGGCTGAAACCGGGGTTGTGCATGATTTGGGTATTTTGTGTGACGAAGATGGAACATAGCCAAACTATATGATTTTGTAGGGATGAACTTTCTTTGGCCATGTTATTTTGAGAAGACATAATTGCTTTGTTAGTATGCTTGAAGTGTTGGGGATCGTTGTAGAAATTCAAAAAAATTCTACGCATCACCAAGATCTATCTATGGAGTTTAATAGCAATGAGAGGGGAGTGTATCTTCATACCTTTGAAGATCGCGATGCAGAAGCATTGCAAGAACGCGGTCGGTGGAGTCGTACACGAAGCGATTCAGATCGCGGCCGAATCCTATCTAAGCACCGAACAACAGTGCCTCCGCGTTTAACACAGGTGCAGCCCGGTGACGTCTCATGCGCCTTGATCCAGCAAGGAGAGACGGAGAGGTTGGGGAAGACTCCGTCCAGAAGTAGCACGACGGCGTGGTGGTGGTGGAGGAGCGTGGCAGTCCAGCAGGGCTTCGCCAAGCACCGCGGGAGAGAAGGAGGAGTTTGGAGAAGGGGAGGGTTGCGCCAGGGCTTGGGTGCGGCTGCCCTCCCACCCCCACATATATATAGGGGCAAGGGAGAGGAGGGCCGGCCCCCTCAGATCTGATCCGAGGAGGAGGCGGCAGCCAGAGGGGGTGGCTTGCCCCCCAAGCCAGGGGGCGCCCCCCTTAGGGTTTCCTCCTAAACCCTAGGCGCATGGGCCCTAGGGGGGAGGCGCCCAGCCCACTTAGGGGCTGGTCCCTCTCCATATACAGCCCATAGGGCCCTCCGGGGCAGGTGCACCCTCCCGGTGGACCCCCGGAACCCCTTCGGTGGTCCCGGTACAATACCGGTACCCCCCCCCCCGAATCATTCCGGCAACCGTATAGTGACTTCCCATATATAAATCTTTACCTCCGGACCATTCCGGAACTCCTCGTGACATCCGGGACTCTGAATAACATTCGGTAACCACGTACATACATTCCCTATAACCCTAGCGTCATCGAACCTTAAGTGTGCAGACCCTACGGGTTCGGGAATCATGCAGACATGACCGAGACATCTCTCCGACCAATAACCAACAAAGGGATCTGGATACCCATGTTGGCTCCCACATGTTCCACGGCGATCTCATCGGATGAACCACGATGCCAAGGATTCAATCAATCAAGTATACGATTCCCTTTGGCTACCGGTATAGTACTTGCCCGAGATTCGATCGTCGGTATACCGATACCTTGTTCAATCTCGTTACGACAAATCCCTTTACTCGTTCCGCAACACATCATCCCGTGACCAACCCCTTAGTCACATTGAGCGAATTACGATGATGTATTACCGAGTGGGCCCAGAGATACCTCTTCGTCATATAGAGTGACAAATCCCAGTCTCGATCCGTGCCAACCCAACAGATACTTTGGGGGATACCCGCAGTGTACCTTTATAGCCACCTAGTTACGTTGTGACGCACACCCAAAGTACTCCCACGGTATCCGGGAGTTTCACAATCTCATGGTCTAAGGAAAGGATACTTGACATTGGAAAAGCTTTAGCATACGAACTACACGATCTTGTGCTAGGCTTGGGATTGGGTCTTGTCCATCACATTATTCTCCTAATGATGTGATCCCGTTATCAATGACATCCAATGTCCATGGTCAGGAAACTGTAACCATCTACTGATCAACGAGCTAGTCAACTAGAGGCTCACTAGGGACATGTTGTGGTCTATGTATTCACACATGCATTACTATTTCCGGATAATACAATTAAAGCATGAACAATAGACAATTGTCATCAACAAGGAAATATAATAATAACCATTTTATTATTGCCTCTAGGGCTTATTTCCAATAGTCTCCCACTTGCACTAGAGTCAATAATCTAGTTACATTGTGATGAATCGAACACTCATAGAGTTCTGGCGTTGATCATGTTTTGCTCGTGGAAGAGGTTTAGTCAACGGATCTGCGACATTCAGATCCGTATGCACTTTACAAATATCTATGTCTCCATCTTGAATATAATTTCGGATGGAGTTGAAATGACGCTTGATGTGCTTGGTCTTCTTGTGAAACATGGGCTCCTTGGCAATGGCAATAGCTCTAGTGTTGTCACAGAAGAGAGTCATCGAGCCCGACGCGCTTGGAATAACTCCGAGGTCGGTGATGAACTCCTTCATCCAGACTCCTTCATGCGCTGCTTCGGAAGCAGTTATGTACTCCACTTCACATGTAGATGCCGCCACGACGCTTTGCTTGCAACTGCACCAGCTGACTGCCCCACCATTCAAAATATACACGTATCCGATTTGTGACTTGGAGTCATCCAGATCCGTGTCGAAGCTAGCATCGACGTAACCCTTTACGACGAGCTGTTCGTCACCTCCATAAATGAGAAACATATCCTTAGTCCTTTTCTGGTACTTCAGGATGTTCTTGACCACTGTCCAGTGTTCCATTCTGGGATCACTTTGGTACCTCCCCACCAAACTTATGGCAAGGTTCACATCAGGTCTGGTACACAACATGGCATACATAATAGAACCTATGGACAAGGCATATGGGATGACACTCATCTTTTCTCTATCTTCTGCCAAGGTCGCGCATTGAGCTGTGCTCAATCTCATACCTTGCAACACAGGCAAGAACCCTTTCTTGGACTGATCCATATTGAACTTCTTCAATATCTTGTCAGGGTATATTCTTTGTGAAAGACCAATGAGGCGTCTTGATCTATCTCTATAGATCTTGATGCCTAATACGTAAGCAGCTTCTCCAAGGTCCTTCATTGAAAAACATTTATTCAAGTAGGCCTTTATGCTTTCCAAGAATTCTACGTCATTTCCCATCAACAATATTCATCCACAAATAATATGATAAATGCTACAGAGCTCCCACTCACTTTCTTGTAAATACAGGCTTCTCCCCAAGTCTGTATAAACCCAAATGCTTTGATCACCTCATCGAAGCGAATATTCCAACTCCGAGATGCTTGCACCAGCCCATATATGAAGCGCTGGAGCTTGCATACCTTGTTAGCATTCTTAGGATCGACAAAACCTTCCGACTGCATCATATACAGTTCTTCCTTAAGGAAGCCGTTAAGGAATGTCGTTTTGACGTCCATTTGCCATATCTCATAATCATAGAATGCGACAATTGCTAACATGATTCGGACGGACTTCAGCATCGCTACGGGAGAGAAAGTCTCGTCATAGTCAATTCCTTGAACTTGTCGATAACCTTTAGCGACAAGCCGAGCCTTATAGATGGTCACATTTCCATCCGCGTCGGTTTTCTTCTTAAAGATCCATTTATTTTCTATGGCTTGCCGATCATCGGGCAAGTCATCCAAAGTCCATACTTTGTTATCATACATGGATCCTATCTCGGATTTCATGGCTTCAAGCCATTTGTTGGAATCCGGGCCCGCCATTGCTTCTTCAATCTTCATAATTCGAAGGTTCATCGTTGTCTAACAACATGATTTCCAGGACAGGGTTGCCATACCACTCTGGTGCAGAATGTGTCCTTGTGGACCTACGAAGCTCAGCAGTAACTTGATCCGAAGTTTCATGATCATCATCATTAACTTCCTCTCTAGTCGGTGCAGGCACCATAGAAACATCTTCCCGCGCTGCGCAACTTTCCGGTTCGGAAGGGGTGACAATCACCTCATCAAGTTCCACTTTCCTCCCACTTACTTCTTTCGAGAGAAACTCTTTCTCCAGAAAGGACCCATTCTTTGCAACCTCACCTTCGGATCTGAGGTAGAAGGTATACCCAATAGTTTCCTTAGGGTATCATATGAAGATGCATTTTTCCGATTTGGGTTCGAGCTTTTCAGGTTGAAGTTTCTTGACATAAGCATCACATCCCCAAACTTTTAGAAACGACAAATTAGGTTTCTTCCCAAACCATAGTTCATACGATGTCGTCTCAATGGATTTAGACAGTGCCCTATTTAAAGTGAATGCGACAGTCTCTAAAGCATAACCCCAAAATGATAGTGGTAAGTCGGTAAGAAACATCATGGATCGCACCATGTCCAACAGAGTGCGATTACGACGTTCAAACACACCGTTACGTTGAGGTGTTCCAGGCGGCATCAACTGTGAAACAATTCCACATTTTCTCAGGTGCGTGCCAAATTCGTGACTTAAATATTCTCCTCCACGATCCGATCATAAGAACTTTATTTTTCTGTCACGTTGATTCTCAACCTCATTCCGAAATTCCTTGAACTTTTCAAAGGTCTCAGACTTGTGTTTCATTAGGTAGACATACCCATATCTACTTAAGTCGTCAGTGAGGGTCAGAACATAATGATAGCCACCGCGAGCTTCAACACTCATTGGACCGCACACATCAGTATGTATGATTTCTAATAAGTTGTATGCTCGCTCCATTGTTCCGGAGAATGGAGTCTTGGTCATCTTGCCCAAAAGGCATGGTTCGTACGTGTCAAATGATTCATAATCAAGAGACTCTAAAAGTCCATCTGCATGGAGCTTCTTCATACGTTTGACACCAATATGACCAAGGCGGCAGTTCCACGAGTATGTGGGACTATCATTATCAACCTTACATCTTTTGGCATCCACACTATGAATATGTGTAACATCATGTTAGAGATTCATTAAGAATAAACCATTGACCAGCGGGGCATGACCATAAAACATTTCTCTCATATAAATAGAACAACCATTATTCTCAGATTTAAATGAGTATCCATCTCGCATTAAACGAGATCCAGATACAATGTTCATGCTCAAAGCTAGTACTAAATAACAATTATTGAGGTTTAAAACTAATCCCGAAGGTAGATGTAGAGGTAGCGTGCCGACGGCGATCACATCGACCTTGGAACCATTCCTGACGTGCATCGTCACCTCGTCCTTCGCCAGTCTCCGCTTATTCCGCAGCTCCTGCTTTGAGTTACAAGTATGAGCAACTGCACCGGTATCGAATACCCAGGAGCTACTACGAGTGCTGGTAAGGTACACATCAATAACATGTATATCACATATACCTTTGATGTTGTCGGCCTTCTTATCTGCTAAGTATTTGGGTCAGTTCCGCTTCTAGTGACCCGTTCACTTGCAATAAAAGCACTCAGTCTCAGGCTTGGGTCCATTCTTTGGCTTCTTCCTGGCAACTGGCTTACCGGGCGCGGCAACTCCTTTGCCGTCCTTCTTGAAGTTTTTCTTACCCTTGCCTTTCTTGAGCTTAGTGGTTTTATTCACCATCAACACTTGATGTTCCTTTTTGATCTCCACCTCCGCTGATTTCAGCATTGAATATACCTTTGGAATGGACTTTTCCATCCCTTGCATATTGAAGTTCATCACGAAGCTCTTGTAGCTAGGTGGGAGCGACAGAAGGATTTTGTCAACGACCGCGTCATCTGGGAGATTAATTCCCAACTGAGACAAGCGATAGTGCAACCCAGACATTTTGAGTATATGCTCGCTAACAGAACTATTCTCCTCCATCTTACAACTATAGAACTTGTCGGAGACTTCATATCTTTCGACTCGGGCATGAGCTTGGAAAACCATTTCAGCTCTTGGAACATCTCATATGCTCCGTGTTGCTCAAAACGCTTTTGGAGCCCCGATTCTAAGTTGTAAAGCATGCCGCATTGAACCAGGGAGTAATCACTACGTGACTGCCAGGCGTTCATAACGTCTTGAGTTGCTGGGAAAACGGGCGTGTCACCTAGCGGTGCTTCGACGACATATGCTTTCTTGGCAGCTATGAGGATGATCCTCAAGTTACGGACCCAATCCGTATAGTTGCTACCATCGTCTTTCAGCTTGGTTTTCTCTAGGAACGCGTTGAAGTTGAGGGCAACATTAGCGTGGGCCATTTGATCTACAAGACATATTGTAAAGATTTTAGACTATGTTCATGACAATTGAGTTCATCTAAACAAATTTAATGAACTCCCACTCAGATAGACATCTCTCTAGTCATCTAAGTGATACATGATCCGAATCGACTAGGCCGTGTCCGATCATCACGTGAGACGGACTAGTCATCAACGGTGAACATCTTCATGTTGATCGTATCTTCTATATGACTCATGTTTGACCTTTCGGTCTTCCGTGTTTCGAGGCCATGCCTGTACATGCTAGGCTCGTTCAAGTCAACCCTAAGTGTATTGCGTGTGTAAATCTGGCTTACACCCGTTGTATGCGAAAGTTAGAGCCTATCACACCCGATCATCACGTGGTGCTTTGGAACAACGAACCTTAGCAATGGTTCACAGTTAGGGGGAACACAATTCTTGAAATTTTAGTGAGAGATCATCTTATTTACTACCATCGTTCTAAGCAAATAAGATGTAAAACATGATAAACATCACTTGCAATCAAATAGTGACATGATATGGCCAATATCATTTTGCTCCTTTTGATCTTCATCTTCGGGGCTCCATGGTCATCATCGTCATCGGCATGACACCATGATCTCCATATTTGTGTCTTCATGAAGTTGTCTCGCCAAACATTACTTCTACCACTATGGCTAACGGTTAGCAATAAAGTAAAGTAATTACATGGCGTTTTTAATGACACGCAGGTCATACAATAAAATAAGACAACTCCTATGGCTCCTGCCGGTTGTCATACTCATCGACATGCAAGTCGTGATTCCTATTACAAGAACATGATCAATCTCATACATCACATATATATCATTCATCACATCCTTTTGGCCATATCACATCACACGACACATGCTGCAAGAACAAGTTAGACATGCTCTAATTGTTTTTGCAAGTTTTTACGTGGCTGCTATAGGTTTCTAGCAAGAACATTTCTTACCTACGCCAAAACCACAACGTGATATGCCAATTTCTATTTACCCTTCATAAGGACCCTTTTCATTGAATCCGATCCGACTAAAGTGGGAGAGACAAACACCCGCTAGCCACCTTATGCAACTAGTGCATATCAGTCGGTGGAACCTGTCTCACGTAAGCGTACATGTAAGGTCGGTCCAGGCCGCTTCATCCCACGATGCCGCCGAATCAAGATAAGACTAGTAGCGGCGAGTAAATTGACATGATCTACGCCCACAACAATCTTGTGTTCTACTCGTGCATAGTAACCACGCATAGACCTAGCTCTGATACCACTGTTGGGGATCGTTGCAGAAATTCAAAAAAATTCTACGCATCACCAAGATCTATCTATGGAGTTTACTAGCAAAGAGAGGGGAGTGTATCCTTATACCTTTGAAGATCGCGATGTGGAAGCATTGCAAGAACGCGGTCGGTGGAGTCGTACACAAAGCGATTCAGATCGCGACCGAATCTGATCTAAGCACCGAACAACGGTGCCTCCGTGTTCAACACACGTACAGCCCGGTGACGTCTCCCACGCCTTGATCCAGCAAGGAGAGAGGGAGAGGTTGGGGAAGACTCCGTCCAGCAGCAGCACGATGGCGTGGTGGTGGTGGAGGAGCGTGGCAGTCCAGCAGGGCTTCGCCAAGCACCGCGGGAGAGAAGGAGGAGTTGGGAGAAGGGGAGGGCTGCGCCAGGGCTTGGGTGAGGCTGCACTCCCAACCCCCACATATATATAGGGGCAAGGGAGAGGGGGGGGGGGGGGGGGGG